>OU343219.1:133509980-133626760 GCA_910596185.1 Chrysanthemum makinoi
TGGTTAACGGTGCCAAATGCAGCTTCATTGGCTCCTGCTTTTCGGTGTATTTATTCGTACTTGTGGGGCTACCAATAATGAGTCGATGGAAATACCTTGATTCTTTTAACTTCCATTGTTTGGCTATTAAGAGCCTACTTGTAGCCTTGTGATTCGACTCGTTGTTCGAGTCTTTGAAATTGAACTTCAGGGCATCTCATGAAGTCATTACCTGATAGGCTTATAGCGCTAACCACGCCAGAACCTTGTTTAAATGGCCGTCGGTATAAAGTCCATGTTTTAGTCATAGTGTGACCCGTGGGTGTTGGTGTGTTTTTACTTCTTGCACGGTATTATTGGGGGTAGTATGTCGACTATTTAGAAAGTATGCCATGATCTACCCCTTGTTGAGGTGTCGGATCAAAGGTGATTTCATACTTGCTTAGCTCGATCGCCCACTTTTGACATTACTGCCTGTATATCGTGGTTCGATAGAACCTGTTTGAGAGGCTTGTGCATTGGGGCGTGTATCGGATGTGCACAGGAAATACCTCTTGGATCGCTTGGATGATAGTAGCGGGGTGAACACCGGTTTTCCAATGGAGGGTAGTTGACTTTTGGGTCTTGTAGTATTGTGCTAAAGAGTGGATTGATTTTGGACTTTCTCTTGTTGCGCAAAGTCTTGACCCGATTGCCTCCTAGGATCTGCTAGCTACATGGTGAGGTTTCACCTAGTATTAGGCACGTGGGGTGGTAGTTCGTTTAGGACACTTTGAGGTCTTGAAATGCTATTTCAGCTTATTCCTTCCATTTATATACCTTTTTCTTGTTGCATTCGATTAGTACTTTGAAGAATGGCCTACGCTTCTTGATGCTTTCGTAAGAAGCGGTGAGGCGTGGGTTTCCCATTTAAGCTTTGTAGCTCTCGGGTTCTTGGGAGGAGCCATGTCTAAATCTTTTTAAATCTTTTGGGGTTAGCCCGAATTCCCATGGCGTCGATTATGTGGCCAAAAAACTGCCCGTATTTGACTCCGAATGTGTATTTGGCTAGATTTAGGTTCATGTTGATGCGTCAGAGATTTTGGAAGGTTTCGATGATGTCGCGCAACAGGGCATCCTCTGTCTTGCTTTTGATAACCATGTCATCAATGTATGCCTCAAGTTTGACACGTATATAAGATTTGAACTCTCGCTTCACCAATACTTGGTAGGTGGCACCTGCGTTTTTTAGACTGAAAGGCATTTTCGTATACCAGATGAGAGACCACGATTGGTGTAGAATGTTGTTTTGTCTTCGTCAGAATCCTTCACTAGAATCTGGTGGTATCTTTTGTATGCATCAAGGAAGCATTTATATTTGAAACCAGCTAAGCGACTCTACCTTCAGTCAACGGGAAGTAAAGGGTAATTATCTTTGGACATGCCTTTTTAAGCTTGTGAAGTCTACATACATGCGCCATGTGCGTAGAATTTCTTGACCATGATTTGGATTTGAGAACCGGGTTTATATTTGGCCGGTTGTAATATGCCTTCTGGATTTGGTCCGTGACTGGGAATCCATGGCTGCGACATCTAGAAAGGCATGTATCTTAATGCGATAGGTGGTGCGTATTGTTTTAAACCTAAGTTGTGTTCTTCTAGTTCATTAGGAATACTGTCATGTCACGAAGGTTTCCAACCGAATACATCTAAGCTATTCGCTAGTAGTTGTACCAATTGTTCTGAACATGGGGTGAGAGGTTAACTGCGATTGTGATTGGTTGATCTGGATATTCGGGATGTATGGCAACTTTTACCTTCTTGGGATTATCTCCGGATGGGTGCCCATCGTTCTCTCGATGTTGCTTTTCTACTATAGCTTCCGGCTGGCGTCCTTACGGGTAGTCACTTTTAACTGTGGCGATTCCCCCTTATGTTGGAAATTCTACTAATCACCTAATAGTGGTGATCGCGTACAAAGCGTTAGGGTCAAAGGAACTTCCTTTTCGTCGAGCAAGTTTTTCAACACCCTAGGTGAACCTAATCGTTGTAGTGTAGTATTAGGGTAAGCCTCGGGGATTGATATCGTTCTCTGAGGGAATAGGAATGCTAGTAAGAAGTGTACTACGCTAAGGTTGAGGTTGAGGAAGATTCTTTTTATCTTTTTATATTTTTTAGAAGCTAAGGGTATATTCTTGGGGTTTGGATTTGGAGGTTTGGTACTTCTACCGATTACTTCTACTATCTAATTATCTAAACTATGAGTAGTCCATGTCTTTTTTATGTGTGCTTTCATATGATGATTAAAAATGTGCTTACCTAGATACTATTACTCCCTAGTTATCTTTAATTGGTGGTTGAATTGTCACGTCCTTATTCTTAACGCGTTGTGTTTTCTAAGGTCGTAGGGTGTGCCTTTTTCCTAACTCTTTGAGACCACCTTAATGTTATGCCTCTGAAATCCTCTTGATTAATCATAAACTAACTTTAAGGTTATCTTTGGATGTTTAGACTACGAAATCCACTAAGTGATTCATAAACTAAGGTTCACAAAGATTACTCAAGCATTTAAACACAACGATGGCATAATTGCACTCCTAAGCCAATTACAATTAAGATAAGAGATAACCAATCAATAATTAATAACTAGGTTTCATAGATCTAAGCAAACACACAAGAATTTAGCGGACATGTTAAACACTGCATACACACATTCAAAGGAAGACATAATGAAATCAATGAAGTAAAACACTTATCTTGATGTAAAATAGGGTTTGAGAACCCTAAATCTTTATCCAAGTGGGACTACAAACGTTTAGGGTTTTTACTCCACAAGTCTACCCCTTTAAAATTCTAAAAATTAGATTTCTATATATAATTTTACACTTACTTGCGACGTCGTGCCTATATATAGGTGGGCCGTCGTGGTCGCCGTCATTAGGCTTTTCATCTTGGCCAAATGTCGTTGGGGCGGCGTCACGTTGAAGTTGTGGCGTCGTCGGGCTTCGATAAGGGCGTCATCTGATTACGGATCTAGGCCTTACGAGATGAAAAGTCTTAGTGGCGCCCTTCTCTTCAAAGCTGGCCGCAAGTCGGTGTATTTTAACCAAAGTCTCTTGAGCAAATGCGAGATTTTATTAGTATAAAGGGGCGGTGTATTGCTTTGATTGGGATGCCGTCGGGTTCAATTTCGCCAGCTTGATTGGCTTTGATCTTGACTTTGCCATTTTCTTCATGAATTCATCCTAGTCCAAATATGCATCATTCCAACATTTTGCTTCCAAGAGACCTAAAAAGTGAAAAGCGAAATTAAGCATAAACGGATATAAAAGTGGGCAATTAAGGGCTTAAATGACCCCTAAGCGTACATTTTAAATCCTATCAAGTGGAAACTTCCATCTTTGAGCTTTTGCAATGAGTCCTTCCTTAAGTATGAATTATATACTTGGATGTGGATCACGATACGTGAAATTGTAGCAAGATTGTTCTTGACAGTGGTATGTTCCTCTTGTGAGTTCTAAGGTAACTACTCCTTAATGGTATGATCTTTCCCCTAAGAAACCAAATAGTGGTGTGGTTGGGGGTCTAAGTCCTGACTTGATATATTCTAGAGTTTGTTGAAACGGTGCACCGTACATTATGTCTATCGAACTTCCTCCATCCATGTATATTACGCTCAACCTATGTAAGGCTATCATTGTTGTTATGACCATTAGATCAGATGATGGTATGAACATGTCTCACGAATTACTTCTTGGTGGAATGCGTTTCAGTCTTCATGATCTCATTGTTTCTTTTTGTGCACGAGTACCATGGTGAATCATGTTGACACTCTTTGCTCGTCCCTAAGGGATTTTGGTTTCCTATAAGTATTGCTCTCTACCTAGGTTTAGGGGAAGTGGCAGGAATTCTAATTGAATCGACTAGATGTATAAAGGTGGGTTGACACGTTATTGGCATGGGAGTGGGCTAGGAGGATTTCAGGTTGTGGTGCGGGTTGTGCACTTCCCAAACGTTTGGTTGATTGTTATGTGTGAAGTAATATGGATCTGGGTAAGTGGGTTGGAATGTGTTTACTGAGTTTTCTCGATAAGTGCTTGTATCGGTGACCTGGGTTTATACGTTTGTCGGACCCCTTTCTTACATCCCCGGCTCCCTCATTTCCCTTGACCTCATGTGTTTGTGATTTTCGAAGCTTGAGTGGCCAGGAGAAGTTGATATCTCCGTGGATCCATGTTGGCTTCCCGAGGATGATCGTGTAGGACTATAAGGTTGTTGGAATCAATCCTAAACCTAAATCAAGTGTTAGTGATTCATATGTAATAGTTGTAGCTATGGCCTTTATGTTAGTAATTAGCCTTAGGCTTAAGTATAGAAGCCCATAAGCCAGAATAGTCAATAAGGAAAGGATGGAACTAAGTTTGCCTAGCTTCCCTCTCTATAAATCTGCCTTTAATAACCCTCACTTGAGGGTTGGTTGTTCAATTCATTTCTCTTTCACTATAGCCACGCATAACCTTTCCTTATTATCTCTGTCCCCCCCGTTGCATTTACAGTGGAATGGAATACAGGGGAGGATGATCCCGAACAAATCAAGTCTTTACAGACTCAAAACAGCTTAAGCACAAATGCAAATGAAGATCAGAGAATACAGAGGATTCCCGGGTCGTTAAGTCCCACGGAGACTCAATGGTGTGAGCAACACTTGATCAGACGGTAGAATGATCACTAATGATAGTGATCGAGAAAGGTTTGGATAGGATAATTACACACTCTTGAAAAGGAAATAAATAACAGCGACTTAAATACAAATTAAGAAAATTAAAAAGATAAAAGATATTAAATAAACGCTATCACTATATTTAAAGTTATGAACGTTTAATACCTAAAACTTACGTTTAAATAAAAATAACGTAAACGTACAAAATAAAACGTGAAACTTACACAATATTAATCCTAAAAATATGAAAATAACATTTTTACAAACCTAATGATAAAATAAAAATTGAAGAAAAAATTATTTTTATAACTAATTATCTAATTATTATTAATTAAAAACTATTTTAACTCTTAAAATAGCCTAAAATACAAGAAATTAGGAAATAAAGCTAGAAAAATAAAATTATGACTTAGAAAAATCTAAAATATTATAAAAGTTATTTTAAAACTGAAAATATATTTTTAGACTTTTTAATTATTTATTATTAATTTAAAACTATTTAAAACTAATTTAAATGCTAGAAAATACAAATTTGACTAAGAAAAATATGGAAAAATACTTTTTTGGCTTTTTATATTTATCTAAACTTAATAAAAATGAAAACTTATTTTTTTAGAACTTTTTCTTAATTATTTGTATTTAAAAGAAATTAAAATACTTAAAAACTAGATAAAATGTAGAAAAATACCAAACAAGCTAGAAAAAATCTGAAAAATTCAGGAAAACTCTAAAATAACACTAGGAATAAAGGAAAAATAGAAAAACAAGGGGTTATGTGGAAGAATCTGAAACTGATGGCACAAGTGCTTAAAAATAAGCACTTGAGATAAGCTAATGGAGTCTAAAAGATACCAAACTGATAAGGAAGCTACAATAGGCTAAAACAACCAACATGCAATGAGATTCAACAAGTTCTAACCACTGATTAGCAAGTTGCAATGACTTGAGGTACTGAGCTAATGACAGAAAACAGTTAAAGGGGGTCCAAGTTTGAGCTAATGCACAAGCTTCAATATAAGCTAAAACTGAAAAATACCAATTGGAACCTCAAGACAACCTGGCTAAGAACATTTAGACCAAAATGAGCAAGAGGAGCTCAAGTGAGCCTGTGCAAGGTGCAAAACACACGCACAAAACCTGTGCAGAACAACAGACCCCTGCAGGCATTTAGGACTTATGTAGAAGCATTTTTAAGCTTAAACAAAAATCACAAATTAGACTAAAATAGATATAAAAATACCGTAGGGCTTTTAAAAACAACAAGTATCACTTAATTTGACCAAGAAATGAGCCCATTAAAAATCTTTCCATTTGACCCCAAAACTGATTTGCATTTGACCTTTTTGACAAAACTAAAAGTTTGACTATCTTGAACTTTGATCTTGATTTTTTAACTGATAATGATATATTTTGATGGAATGAATTTAACCAAAGCAAAGTTTATGAAATTTAAACACAAAAACAAGACTAGGACTTGTTAAAACTCCAACATGTGAGCCGAGAAAGATTTAAAGGAACTTTTGACTTTTGAGCTTTAAAGGCACAAGGAAGACTCAAAGGAGTATATTAAGACTGAATAAACTACAAACATCAAGAGTATGCAACTGAATAAGCTTCTAAAGGAGTTATAGTGCTAATCCAAACACACCTTTAAAATCAAATATAAAACTCAACTAAGCTACCTCACGAATGGCTATAGCAGATACTTAAAATCATTCAAACTGACTTAAATATAACTAATTAAACATGTTTAAACCTTTAATGAAACAGTTACATACACAAGTGATATTGAACTTTGCGAAAAATGAAAAGTGAAATGTTACTAACCACATTTCCAGCTTAAGCAGGCCAAAACAAACCCACCCTAAGCTAAACTAAACTATTTCAACCCAAAAGCATCCTCTGCATCAATCACAACTTATCCAAACTGCTATTGAGCTCAGTTTTGACTTCTGTTGACCATACAACAAAACCACTTAAAAACTTGATTGCAATCTTTCCAAAAGCTAAAATAAGCTTAAAGGAGCTTATTTGATACTAGCATAAGCTTATGAGAAACTTGGATACAAATTTTGAAATTTGAAAATCTCTTGATACAATGAACCTGGAAATTCATATAAAACTTGGATTAAAGTTCACAAACACATTACAAAGACACTTTTAACATAAATGTGATATTAAAACACTGAAAGTACAACATTTAAATTAAGCTACAACATTTATTAAAAAAAAACGACATTAAGAGAAAAATTAAGAAAACTAGCTACTCCTTTTCTCCTCTTCTCTTGCCTCTATTTATATTCCAACCTTCATTTCTCTCTCTTCTGATTTGATCCCAGCATATTTCTCAGCCATTGGATTGGTAAAACTGATCCTGGCCTTTCAATGTTTTTTGGCGGGAAAAATGAGGTTTAACAGTAGGGTTGAGTGAGATTAGGGGTGAAGCAATAAATGCTATTTGGAGTTGTGTGGAGGTGGGGGGACAGGGAAGAAGATAAGGTGAGGAGGGGGGTGGTAAGTTGAGTGTTGCAGGGTGAAACAGACATCAAGTGGGGAGGGTGAAGTGATTGGCGCCAAAAGGGGTATTTGACCTGGTGGTTTGACTGACCAGGCATTAGCACAAAAGGGGGGGTCCAAAATTGTTTAGTGACAGGGGTCCAAGAGGTGGAAGGGTCAAAATGGGTTTAAGGTCTTATTAATACAAGGACTAGTTGTGCCAAATCTGAAAATCAAAGGACCTAATCTGCCATTTCATCAAAGTTACTTCAAGGGACCATTAATGACAAGTTTCAAAAGTACAAGGACCAATCATTTCCAATTTTCCGGGGCCATTTCGCCAAATTTGAAACTTGAAGGACCATTCTTGTAATTTTCTCAAACTTTTGATATTTTTCACCAAAGGACTAAATTTGACAAGTTATGATTTAAAAAGGACCTTTGATGATTTTTCTTTTGAAATTTTGGCTCAGGGGACTATTTTGACAATTTTGAAACTTGGGGACTAAAACGCAATTTTGCAAATTTGATATGTTTTTCATCTGATTTTGATATTTTTGCTTTTAAAACACATAAGACACTGATTTGTGATATTTTGATCATTTTGATGTGTTTAAAGTGTTTTAGGATGATTTTAAGTTTATATTTACAAAATGATGAGTATTAAGACACTCATCAATCCCCCACACTGAGATATTGCTAGTCCCTAGCAATGATTTGAAAAAACATAATGGATTTTAAACTCTTTACCAAAAGCCATTACTTCTGGAGTAGCCAAATGTTTTAGTTCAAGTAAGAACCATGGTACTTGATAACCATGTGATTTTGAGCAAACCACCACTTCAACGGATTTGATTTGTCTTTACCAGAAGCCGTACCCTTCTGGACTAGCCAACTCTTAGATAAATTATCAATATTATCTTTGGTGAGTGATTACCAATTATGGATTTTCCTTTACCACAAGCCACAATCTTGCGGGCTAGCCAACTCTTCACTTTTTAGGATATGGTGAGTTGAGAACCATACAATTTTGGGCAAATTGCAAGCCATATAAACGGTTGAGAATCTTTACCAAAGCCGTTTGCTCCTGATTAGCCAATCCTTTTGTCTTACAGACAAAGCGGATGATATAATTGAGAAAGTGTAAAACACTCTCCAAAAAAAAGGCCAAAAACGGGGGTGGGTAGATAATGTATGAAATTCGGTGAGAATTCCCCACTTAGAAATGAATATTGCCCTCAATATTCAAAGTCTAAGTAAGTTTATCAAAACATAGAACAAAAAAATACTACGGCCATTATTTAGATTTTTTTTTAATACTTGCATATATACACAACATGTGGGCAACCCCACACACTAGGGTGGTAGAAAAAGAGGTAAGAGAATAGAAATATGGGTGAGAACCCATATGGCACGTGCTCTTGTTTTTGATTTCCGAGTTGCTAGCTTGACTCGACCCCGAATTCATTGGTTCATGGGGAAGCAAAGTGGAAGAAACTATCTCCATCGGACTTTCATTAAAGATGTTTGAATAAACATTTGAAGCACGTGAAAGTTCCACACCGATGAGATAAAGAGAAACAGACCCGCTCACGAGATGATAAATGAAAATGCCGGTCAAAGATAGTGTCCTCTCCGGAAAGTGAAGAAGAGAGGAATCCCGGGGTAGTAGAAGAAAAAGAAAATCATGATAACAATCATGACTAGATCTTCTTCCCGGGATTAAGTCAGTTGCACTTATTTGGATTTTCTTGGTAGAGCTCTTTGGGTTGGAAGGCATCTCGGTGGGGAGGGTGGGAAGATTTGTCATAACTATGCAAATTGAGATTCTCTCCCCATCATGATTTGCCATCCAAGCAACCATACTCCAGCGGAGATATGATATGAGTGAGTTCACCGGCGAACTCCTCATGAAGAGAATACGGAGGTGGGACATGTCGGTATTCGTGGGCTATAAATATGCACCTCGTCCATTATAGTCTCCGTGTCGGACTCATCACTATCAAAGATTGGATTAACTGAATTTAGAGTAAATTGAGTCGAATTCGAATAAGGGATTAGTGATAGTCGTATGAAATGTTGTGGAAACAACATGGTCAACATCCTCGTCTAAGTTGACGATCTCGGAATGTAGAAGTGATGCATCAATAAACTCTATGTCTATAGAATATAAAGAATCGGCATCACTATAATCACTTCGAAATCGAGAAAGTCTCAACAAGATTATTTGTAAGAGGAGAAGACACATCACCCTCATGGTCAAGAATTTCCTCAGACTCACTTGGGATCGGGATAAGGTTCTCAACATTAGGCGATTCCGTTTCGAATAGTCTTTGAGATGCTCGTCCCCATGGTGAGAGTGAGTGGGAATATCGGGTGTGATAACAATAGAGCAGGGAGTTGAGAAATGATATCTCAAAGGAATAGTACTCTCCTCGTCGTCTTCATCTCGTCATCGAGCATGCCGCTGATTAAAAAGCGGTTGTGTGTCTGGTTTCTATTGCGAGTAAATCTTCCATAGATTCACCATGGCGCTCTTCTTGGGTCGCCTCACGACCAAATCATTAAGTGCATTCCTCGCATCTTGAAGTTTTTGGAATAAATCTTGAAAACCAAATGGAGGAGATGGTGAGGTTGAATGATATGACACTTGTGGAGGTTGGTTTTGAAACGAATAGTCGTAATTGTTGCAAGGAAATAGGTTCCCTGTCTGACAATCCGAGCTAGAGTGAGGACCACCACGATAATCTAGATAAAGCTGATGTGGCGTGATGCGTCATCGCCGGTTTCATAATTGTTATCGGGAACCTGCTCATAGACAAGCGTGTTTCTGATTGACAATCGAGGCTGAGTGTGAACCACCACAGTACTCATGATAAAATTGTTGAGCCGGGCCGTGAATCATATGGATGTTGGTCACAACCAAAGTTCTCGAGCATCACCGGAAAACGTTCATAGACAAACGTGTTTCGGATTGACACTCAAATCCTTGGTAGGACCTCCACAAAATTCACAGCAGATTATATGAAGATAAGTGGGCGTGGTGGGTAATTGGATAAGTTTGAAGGGTCGTTAAATGAGTTCGGATTAGGATCATAATCAAATGAATTCCTCGAACCACAAAACAAACAACTCCGTTTTGAATATCATTACCACAGCATACCCGTACACCAGTGACGAGGTGAACCATAAAGAGGCTAACCACAACCGACACAAGGAATAAACGATTCCATGAGAATAGAAGAAGGTAGAATCAAATGAATAGAGGGTAAAGGAGTAAAGAATCAAAAAGGGTAAGAGGGTAAAGAGGAATATTTTGGCATTTTGGAAAAACATGCTATAAAAACAAGAGGAAAATATTTTGGTGTTAAAAACACTTGGAAAAAGTGTTAATGAACTTTTGGATTTTTGAAAACTTTACAAAAACTTTTACAAAGGATGGGATGAGCAAGAGTGGATCGAAAAAGGCTTAAACACCGCTAAAGCTCCTGGCCTTAAAGGAAATTTGATCAGTCGAACCGTCAAGTCTTTCTGAGACTCAAACAGCTTAAGCACAAATGCAAATGAAGATCGAGAGAATCAGAGGATTCGGGTCGTTAAGTCCCACGGAGACTCAATGGTGTGAGCAACACTTGATCAGACGGTAGAATGATCACTAATGATAGTGTGATCGAAAGGTTTTGGATAGGATAATTACACTCTTGAAAAGGAAATAAATAAAAGCGACTTAAATACAAATTAAGAAAATTAAAAGATAAAAGATATTAAATAAACGCTATCACTATATTTAAAGTGATGAGCGTTTAAAACCTAAAACTTACGTTTAAATAAAAATAACGTAAGCGTACAAAATAAAAAGTGAAACTTACACAATATTAATCCTAAAAATATGAAAATAACATTTTTACAAACCTAATGATAAAATAAAATTATTAGAAAAAGAAAATTATTTTTATAACTAATTATCTAATTATTATTAATTAAAAACTATTTTTAACTATTAAATAATAGCCTAAAATACAAGAAATTAGGAAATAAAGCTAGAAAAATAAAATTATGACTTAGAAAAATCTAAAATATTATAAAAGTTATTTTAAAACTGAAAATATATTTTTTAGACTTTTTATATATTTATTATTAATTTAAAACTATTTAAAACTAATTTAAATGCTAGAAAATACAAATTTGACTAAGAAAAATATGGAAAAATACTTTTTTGGCTTTTTATATTTATCTAAACTTAATAAAAATGAAAACTTATTTTTTTAGAACTTTTTCTTAATTATTTGTATTTAAAGCTAATTAAAAATACTTAAAAACTAGATAAAATGTAGAAAAATACCAAACAAGCTAGAAAAAAACTGAAAAATTCAGGAAAACTCTAAAATAACACTAGGAATAAAGGAAAAATAGAAAAACAAGGGGTTATGTGGAAGAATCTGAATGGATGGCACAAGTGCTTAAAAAATAGCAGAGATAAGCTAATGGAGTCTAAAAGATACCAAAGTAAAGGGAAGCTACAATAGGCTAAAAAATAACCAACATGCAATGAGATTCAACAAGTTCTAACCACTGATTAGCAAGTTGCAATGACTTGAGGAGTGCGAGCTAATGACAGAAAACAGTTAAAGGGGTCCAAGTTTAGCTAATGCACAAGCTTCAATATAAGCTAAAACTGAAAAATACCAATTGGAACCTCAAGACAACCTGGCTAAGAACATTTAGACCAAAAATCAGAGCAAGAGGAGCTCAAGTGAGCCCTGTGCAGATGCAAAACGCACAAAACCTTGTGCGGTGACAGACCCCTTACAGGGCATTTAGAGCTTATGTAGAAGCATTTTTAAGCTTAAACAAAAATCACAAAATTAGACTAAAATAGATATAAGGAAATATACGGTAGGGCTTTTAAAAACAACAAGTATCACTTAATTTGACCAAGAAATGAGCCCATTAAAAATCTTTCCATTTGACCCCAAAACTGAATTTGCAATTTGACCTTTTTTGACAAAACTAAAAGTTTGACTATCTTGAACTTTGATCTTGATTTTTTAACTGATAATGATATATTTTGATGGAATGAATTTAACCAAAGCAAAGTTTATGAAATTTAAACACAAAAACAAGACTAGGACTTGTTAAAACTCCAACAGTGAGCAAGCGAGAAAGATTTAAAGGAACTTTTGACTTTTGAGCTTTAAAGGCACAAGGAAGACTCAAAGGAGTATATTAAGACTGAATAAACTACAAACATCAAGAGTATGCAACTGAATAAGCTTCTAAGGCAGTTATAGCTGCTAATCCAAACACACCTTTAAAATCTGAAATACAAACTCAACTAAGCTACCTACTGAACTGGCTATAGCAGATACTTAAAATCATTCAAACTGACTTAAATATAACTAATTAAACATGTTTAAACCTTTAATGAGCACAGTTACATACACAAGACTGATATTGAACTTTGCTTGAAAAATGAAAAGTGAAATGTTACTAACCCTGTTTCCAGCTTTGAGGCCAAAACAAACCCACCCTAAGCTAAACTATACTATTTCAACCCAAAAGCATCCTCTGCATCAATCACAACTTATCCAAACTGCTATTGAGCTCGGTTTGACTTCTGTGACCATACAACAAAACCACTTAAAACTTGATTGCAATCTTTCCAAAAGCTAAAATAAGCAAAGGACTTATTTGATACTAGCATAAGCTTATGAGAAACTTGGATACAAATTTTGAAATTTGAAAATCTTAACGATTACACGATGAAACTGGAAATTCATATAAAACTTGGATTAAAGTTCACAAACACATTACAAAGACACTTTTAACATAAATGTGATATTAAAACACTGAAAGTACAACATTTAAATTAAGCTACAACATTTATTAAAAAAAAACGACATTAAGAGAAAAATTAAGAAAACTAGCTACTCCTTTTCTCCTCTTCTCTTGCCTCTATTTATATTCCAACCTTCATTTCTCTCTCTTCTGATTTGATCCCAGCATATTTCTCAGCCATTGGATTGGTAAAAGCGATCCTGGCCTTTCAATGTTTTTGGCGGGAAAATGAGGTTTACAGATAGGGTTGAGTGAGATTAGGGTGAAGCAATAAATGCTATTTGGAGTTGTGTGGAGGTGGGGGCAGGGGAAGAAGATAAGGTGAGGAGGGGGTGGTAAGTTGAGTGTTCAGGGTGTAAACAGGACATCAAGTGGGGAGGGTGAAGTGATTGGCGCCAAAAGGGGTATTTGACCTGGTGGTTTGACTGACCAGGCATTAGCACAAAAGGGGGGGTCCAAAATTGTTTAGTGACAGGGGTCCAAGAGGTGGAAGGGTCAAAATGGGTTTAAGGTCTTATTAATACAAGGACTAGTTGTGCCAAATCTGAAAATCAAAGGACCTAATCTGCCATTTCATCAAAGTTACTTCAAGGGACCATTAATGACAAGTTTCAAAAGTACAAGGACCAAGTCTGTCATTTTCCAATTTTCCAGGGGCCATTTCTGCCAAATTTGAAACTTGAAGGACCATTCTTGTAATTTTCTCAAACTTTTGATATTTTTCACCAAAGGACTAAATTTGACAAGTTATGATTTAAAAAGGACCTTTGATGATTTTTCTTTTGAAATTTTGGCTCAGGGACTATTTTTGACAATTTTTGAAACTTGGGGGACTAAAACTGCAATTTTTGCAAATTTGATATGTTTTTCATCTGATTTTGATATTTTTGCTTTTAAAACACATAAGACACTGATTTGTGATATTTTGATCATTTTGATGTGTTTAAGTGTTTTGAGATGATTTTGCAGTTTATATTGTACAAAAATGATGAGTATTTACACACTCATCAAGGACTGTCATAGCTTCAAAGTTACAGTTATATCGAACGACCTAAAGTGTCATTTTGAAAATATCGTTTGATTAAGTAAAAAAAAATCAGAGTTTACAAAACATAGGTCCCAAAGGTTTCCAATATACAAAATGAGTTTGTTTAATCTAACGATAAATAAGTGCTTAAAAAATATATGTGAGATCGTGTCATCAGCGACTCTATGATAACTTCACATGCATGCCATGAAGTGAATGCCTTAGATACCCGAGATAAAACATGCTAAAAGTGTCAACACAATGGTTGAGTGAGTTCATAGAGTTTGGTTAACAAGTAAAGCTTTTAAAAAGCGTTCATGCAACAAAGGCAAAGTTTTTGGTCATTTAGAATAGTCCACAAAGCAAAGGCATTGTAAATCCTTTCCGATTCCAAGTTCGCCCATACAAAACTTGCAACACTGTGTTCACAACTTGCCAAAAGTAGTATGTCTAGCGATCAAGTGCACATTATCATAAGAGTTCACAAAGCAAAGGCATTGTAAATCCACTCAGTTCAAGTTCGCCCATACAAAACTTGCAACACAATGTTCACAACCCATTGCCAAAATATGTATAGTTTAATAGTCAAGTGTATATTTCACAATATAACAGTTTACAATATAACACCATTATATAATAATTGAGGACTCCAGAACATGGGAGACTGCCTTTGCTCAACAAGGGAGACTCCTATGTCACTCGACCACCTAGGCGAGAATTATTGAGAACACTCCACCATTAAAGCGAGAATTATTGAGAACACTCCACCGACAAGCGAGAATTATGTGAACACTCCACCGACAAGGTGAGAATTATAGTGATGCTCCGAACAAGGGAGACTTTATAGTGATGCTCCGAACAAGGGAGACTTTATAGTGATGCTCCAAACATGGGAGACTTTAGGTCAAGGTCATAACACGTCCGGTTTAATAAGTTCAAACAAGTCATAAGTTTGTATTTAAGTTCAAGAGTTCCGTTCAAAAGTTCGTAATTAAGTTCAAGTGTTTAAGTCGAGTTCAAAAGTTCAAAGCAGTCAAAGAGCTCAAAACATGTCAAAAGGTTCAAAATAGTCAAAGTGTTCAATATTATGTCAAACAAGTTCAAAATAGTCAAAGGGGTTCATTATAAAGTAAAACAAGTTCAAAATGGTCAAAGGGTTCAATATTACGTCAAACATGTTCAAAATAGTCAAAATGTTTTAAATCAACTTAAAGTGTTCAAATCTATGCCAATATGTTCCTATCAAGTTAAAAGAGTTCAAATATATATGTCGAAGTGCTCAAAATCACGGAAAGTGGTTCAAATAATAGTGTTCATAACATAGTGATCAATTTAGTTCGGGCACAATCAACTTACTAGCATAAGTAGTGAAACAAGAGTTATTTAAGTTCATATAAATGTATAGTAAAAACCAGTAGTTGAGCATGTATCTCCCCCCAAAGAGTTTATAAAATAATTAAACGAGTAAAAGTGGGGCTACGAACTCACCTGATGCAATGATTATGATGACAAAAGTAGATACACCGAAATGAGGTGCGATCTCTATCTGCAACCTAATGTGAATGATATGTCCTAATGTAAGTCATGAAACAATGTCGTGCATGCAAACTCATATGATATCCATACCACTTGTACACTTTAGAAAATAAAGTTTATCGTCGAAAAATAATCTTATAATGTCTTGACAATTTATAAATTATTTTACATGTATTTACGTTGAAATGATATCCTACGATAATCATTTAGTGATTTATTATGAAATTATAACTTTTCGTCGTAAAATAATGTCATTGAAAATTTCATGAAAGTGAATAAACGGCCTTGAAAAGCTAGTCATAAAATGGTGCACATCGAGTGTTAGGAAACAAACTCAACGGTTTTGGGAAGCTTGTATCATTATCTCAAAGTTTTAGCATTTAAGTTTTCATCC
Source organism: Chrysanthemum makinoi (assembly GCA_910596185.1). Taxonomy (NCBI): domain Eukaryota; kingdom Viridiplantae; phylum Streptophyta; class Magnoliopsida; order Asterales; family Asteraceae; genus Chrysanthemum; species Chrysanthemum makinoi. The sequence continues at coordinate 133,525,950 of OU343219.1, forward strand.
TAGAGGTCTCGATCATGGAGAAAAATATAGGTAAAGTATGGTACTTGTGTCCAAAATATTGTTTAAGGGTGGTTTTCGGCAAAGTTTAAGTGACCGTATTTTATTCGTTACAACTCCGCAATGGACGGTTGGACATTTTGGAAAATATGCTAGGCAAACTTACTTTTACTAGAATACATCACGTTATAAAAAGTACTACATCCATGTTAAAAACGACCCTCAATATGGTCATTTGTGGCGTAATATTTGTCTAATAGTAATATACTAGTTTTGCTTATTTAATATAGTTACGGCAACTTATGTAAACGCGTGTAATTTAATCGTTACAAGTCCGTTTTCTACGTTTTATATATACTTAGCTTTGTATCAAAGTATACTAATATATTTTTGATAAGTTGACACATTTCATAATGCTTAAACCTCATTTTTACTCGTAAAAGTGGAAGTAATATGCTGAAATTTCAAATTTTATAGTTTTCGATAAGTCTAACTTGAAAAATTCATATCTTCTTCGTTATAACTCCGTTTTAACCCGTTCAAGCCCGCGTTTTAGTTTTAAAGTATATTTTCTAAATATCTAGTCCAAAATTTTTACCTCTTGTCGAAAATCCGAATTCTAAAATATGGACGAGACCTTTAACTAGAGTTGTGAAATGAGTTTTCTACATAAAACCTATTCCAACCTATTCAAACCAACTCCGAAGCTATTCTAATCCTACCATACACCTTCTTAGGGTGTCATGGGTTCTTAGACATCACCAAAAGTGATATGTTTTAAGGAGTAATTATAGGATGATGAATATATATATATATATATATATATATAACACTCAAAAACAATAAGAAGTGGTATAGACATCAATATGACTTGCATGTTTTTCTCAAATATGATGAAATGAACATAATATAAATATGAAAGATGAATATGAACATGAAATGCTTACTAGTAACTTGATGAGGTTTAATGAACAAGGTTAATCCTAACACCCTAGGTTTTATTTCAAAACTTACTTAAAGTGTAACTAGATTGATATGAACTTGACTTGTATATGATCTTCTTGTGCTACCCTTATGGCGGTTATGGGTGAAAGAAATAGAGAGCTTTTGTTTCACACTTTAATATCTTATGTTGTATGTGTAGGTTTGTTAATATAAAATAATGTAAGTATAAGTTAAGTAAACAAGATATTTGTTAACAAATAGTTGAGTCATCCTTGTGGTGGTCGACATACATAATGAAAAAGAAGAGTAGATGCATTTTAAGTAGCTTAATACATATAGGTAGAAGTAAAGTGTTGTCATTTAAGAATAATTAGTAACTTGTATATATATTTAAGCATTTAGGGTAGCGTTAACTAATAATAAATTTTAACGGGTCAAAATAAAATATATTGAAGTCATAAAAATTATAAAAATACATTTCTTACAAAATTTGAGTGAAATAATAATTATCGATAGTAGTATTTACGAAACGTCGTAATTATATAAATATAACAATTTATTTGAAATAAATTTAAAACACCAGGTAAACTCATAATATTATTTTTATAATCTTAATATGAGTATAAAATATATCGGATAATTTTTGGAAGTATCGGATCAAATGTTCAAAATAATTAATTACGCGATAGCGTTTATTTAATAAGAAATATGCGTTTAGTGAAATGCAAAAATGCATGAACTAATATGATGATAATGATGCTAATGATATGTAGACTAAACCTAGTATATGGAATGTCCTGATGATTGTTCATGAATTCGCAGCTAAACCCCTAAGGTTACGCGAATTTGATACTCGTAAACCTAGTTTACGATAAATGATGAATAGTAAATTTGAGAAATGACCGGAAATTGAGAATTGTGACATTATCATACGCATAGTGTTTGGTTTGTGTTTTGTTCAACCGATCTTCCTCTCTACTCTTTCTATTGATGCTTGTGTTGTAAAACTAGTGACCTAACAGTGGTATCAATCGCCAAATAGTTGGGTGAACGTATTGTTCTTGAAGTGGGTTTTGGTCCTCGCGTAGAACATCGGTTCATAGTTAATACTTTGGTTTGCTTAAAAACGCATTTTTCACTTTTTTCCAAGATTCTTGTACTTTCAATGTTTTAAGGTGTTAAAATAACTGTTTTTGCAAAAAGTTTCAACCTTTACGCGTGGATCATAGTTTTTAAGCTTGTTTTTGAGCGAGGGTTTCGTTCTCATAACTGTTTTGGCAGCTTTGGATCATCAAATTTTACACTTTTGTGTTATTTTGGTGATATTGAAGCTATTTCATCACAAAAAATTTCGTTTAGAAACATCTTTGGGCAAAAGTCACTTTACGGTAGAACTCGGCGTATCAAAACCTAGTTCTACGTAACTCACTCCTTGGCTTGATCTTCAGTTTCATGGTTTACTCCGTGTTTTCTTGCTTGGATAAGCCTGAAAATACGTCGACTTAGGATATCTTTTACACGTGATAGTGTAAAAGATCATTTAGGCAAAACCCTAAACTTACGCATAAGCTTAAGCTTACGCGTAGAACCTCTTACGCATAAGATTCATCTTACGCATAAGCTTTGTCTTACGCATAAGGTAATCCTAATAAAGTTTTCTCATAAACTTCTTGTTTTACGCATAACTTTAGTGTTTTCACCCTACTTCGCGTAAGCTAAACCTACAGCGTAACTCTTGCTTTATTCACGCGTAACTTTGGTGTTTTTACGCATAAGTGCTACTTGGTTTATTGTGATTTCTCCGCCTAAGGATACTTCATCAACAAAGGTTCATTCGACTACAAAGATCCATTTTATAACACAAGTGTTTCAACATGTCACAACCACCATACTCTAATTATTTCCCTTACACTTATACTCAACGTCAACAACAATTAAGTCCACAACATCAACAATGGAATCAACAACAAGCAATTTATCAACAACAATTTAATCAACAAAATACTCACAACTTGGCAATTCCACAACCTCAAATTGTTCAACCACAACCAAGTCTTCAAGTTCAACCCTACACAAACGATTTCAATCTACATCCATCAAGGAACACTATGAAGGAACCCACTTGGTTTGCAAAGATGTGTGAAGCTTTAAGCACCTAACAATCAATTCATGAGGCCGGATCACTGATAGACCTCCATGCTCACTCCAGGAAAATACGATCAATGGGTGATTAGGTTCTTTAGGTTTTGTGATCTGAAGAAGCCACATGCAAAGTTCTTAAAGAAGGTTATCTTGGAAGGTCCATTTCAGATGCCTACTGTCATTGTACTCGGAGATCCAAATGCTAATCCACCAAGAGATGAACAATCAAACATTGCTACGGTTGCAGACCTGAATGCAGAAGAACTTGTACACTATGAAGCTGATGAACTTGCAATGCAATATATCCTTTTAGGATTACCAAAACCAATTCTTCGAAGTGTTGATGCTCAAAAGATGCAGAGGCGATGTGGGAACATATTCATCTTCTTATGGAAGGATGCACTCAATCGGGAGGATATGGAATCCAAAATTTACTTGGCTTATGAACACTTCATGATTGAACCTGGAGAGACACTAGAGTCTTATCATCATAGATTCTCAGACATCATAAATGATTTGGATAAACACAACATCATCATGCAAAATTGCGTTAATACTAAATTCACGAGTAGTCTTGGTCTGAATGGGAGAAGTATGTCATTTTCTCTCGTCAAGCGAAGAACATGCATCATTCCACATACGGATTGTTGTGCGATTACGAAGCCTCATGAAAAGTTGAAGATGAAAGTTCTCCGTGCTCAAATTGCTTCACGTCACACCGGAAAATCAACAACTTGCTTTGTATGCTCAAAGCATTATTCTCCTCAACCAAAGATTCAACCAACTGCTACAATCACACCATATGATCCTTCACAGCAGCAATCTCAACAAACTCAATTGGTTCCATACAACAACAACAATGCTCAAGCATTTGTCAGTGAAGCTAATGAGGAATCCGATCCGTTCGAAGCATTGCAACAAGGTTTTGTTATGATAGCTAATGCTTTTGGCCGTTATACCAACAAATCCAACAATCGTATTTGTTCCTCATCTAACACGGAATCAAGTTTTGTGAACAATGGCGAGTTGAAGTTGAGATAATGGTTATGATCGTTAGATGGGCGGTGGTCAAGGGTTTAATGTTGTGGTAGGAATAACATGAGCTCAAGTGGTAAACAGGAAATGCTCGGAATGGGTTGAATGGTCTTCGATGCTACAATTGGAATGAGAAGGGACACCTGGCTAATGCATGCTCAAAGCCGAGGACTAGAGGCGGTCTTATCACAAGGAGGCTTTACTTTTGGCTCTTAAGGATGAAGCTGGTGGAACTCTCACGAGACAAGGAACAAAGTTTTATGGCGGATGCACTTCGGATGATGATATGGAGGACTTGCGGGCCAATGCATTTGTTATGTTGATGGCTAATATGCATGAGGTTACATATGAGTGACCTGAGGCCAGGTGTATGACGATGGCTTGTCTCAGTACCCGAACAAACCATATTTATCTCGATCTAATATCTCCTTAACATCTGAATCCGACGAGGCTCAGAATGTTCAAAATGAGTCGTCCACATCTCATTCCGACGATTTTCAACTAGACCCGTAGTTATATTTGGCGATCAAGATGACCTTATGGTTTCCTTCGATAATCAAATTGACTCCGTGGTTATACTTGAGGATCTAAATAATGATCATGTTGTGACTCACGTTGACACACCGAAACTTTGCCTCGTCAGGATGTTGATCTTTGCTTAAAACCAACAATCCATAATGGAAGAATGTCGTGCGATAAATCGGGACTTGAAAAGTAAAATGCACATGTTAAAGGATTTTGAATGTTTACAAAAGCAACTCAAATTTTTAAAACTCAAGAAATCGTGAAAAAGGTTTTGAAGCGCCTTTGCTAAATCTCATGAAAATATTTAGAGAGCAGATCGTGATCTAGCCGCATCAAAGAATGCTTTGTTGTCTGAAATAGAACAACTGAAACATGAACATAAAAGCAAATTAACGCTCTCACCTTGGAAAATCAAAAGCTAAGGTGAGTTATTAACTTGTCAAAAAGCATTCTCTGCATACAAAAGCATTCAACGAAACGAATAGATGATCATCTTGAAGAAATTATCGGCTTGCAAAACAAACTTAAAGAGTTTAAGACATTTGTTTACAAACATGGTGAGTGGTCACAACTATTAAAAGTTTACTTTAAAACCCAATCAAAATGGCTATGGACGAATCTTCGATTACAAACCTAAGCTTTCAACCAAAGCATTCAAACCAAATCCGAAGTTTCCGGTCTGAGAATATAAAATTGATAATTCTTTTATGAGTATTGTTGAATATCATCGTCAAGAGGAATTAGATGCGAAGGCGAGTCGATCAAAATTAAGCTGTTGTTTACAACAAACCTTTTAACTATTCAAAAGCGGTCACTATCGTCACACCAATGGATTCTTCTAACACACCAAGGTTATCATAAAACATCTAAGTCTTCTAATGTTAATCCCAAACCAGATTATGCACAAAATTATGGTCCTTTACCTTCCATCAGTGAAGTAAACTCAAAACTGAAAATAAAAATTCTCGAGATATTTTGACATTTTCATGGCTGACCTCAAAACGTTACAACATGAGATAGAATATCATTCTGAAATCAAAGTTCAACATTTTCAATCGTCTCGGCGAGAACAAAGAGACATTTTTCAGAAAAATCTTTTACCAATTGTTAAAATTTGAAAAATTGTGCATTGTCTTGGGAACGGGACTTTCATAAGGAACTTGGAATGATGAAGGTCATTTTCGAGAAAACAGAAACATCTATTTCTAATACTACACGTAAAAAGAAAATGTTGAGAAAAGATGTTGATCGACTCTTGGAAGATGTCATCAGTGCTAATGTCCATAATGTTGTGTTATTGAATTCTTTGTCATATGCATCGATTATATCTCTGCGTCTTTTGTGATTCGTGGTAGCTGTTGAGAACACGATAATGTGCTTGGTCGAGTCTTTAAAAGTTGATAATGAACGATTGTCAAAGCAGCTTTCTAATTCAAAGCGTCGTCTTAATTGGTGTCAAAAGATATTCACGATCAACAACTCTTATCAAAACAAAATCGCAGTTGCGCGAAAAAATCTTCGATCCAAAAATTGAGCAAGCTGGATGATCAAAACGTGTCTTTAAAGTGTCAAATCACAAAATATGAACAAGAACTTGCAAAAGTTAAAAAGGAATATGGTGTCATATTTGATTTACTCAAACAGACTCGTGATGAAGCATCTAACGAACTTGATCATTATCTTGCACACACTAAAGAAGTTATGCATTTTGCTGGAAATCTTGATCACGAAAATCAAGATCTGATTCAAACTATCTTCAAGTTACGAGAAATGTTAGGAAAGTATGAACAACTTCCGCCTACCGTGATTAAGAGAATAGCACCAGTAACACGTAGTAATCGTGAACCTAGAATCCCTACTTGAATCACAAGTTGCTAACGTGCTTCCTTCTACTGAACAGGAATAGTTGCCTCTTTTCCAAAGCGTCACTTCACGACCTAGGAGCAATACAAGGAAGAATAGGAAGTTGCGCCTAAGAAGAACAATAAAGAATCTTGAAGTAGAAGAACACCCTAGGACTATGAATAAGACTTACGTTGCTTCCACTATAAATATTGCGTCGGCAAATGTAATAGGAACGATGATGTAACGAATGCTAAACCTTTAGTACTTTTGATATTTGATCGATGCACCTTGTGTTACTTGTCATAAAAGTATGAATTCTGATTGTCATGACAAATGTGTTGCTAAAGCTATCATCTCTCGTTTACGGAATCCTAAGAATCGGAATACCTCTAGGCCCACTAATCTTTCTAAGTCTGTGCTTGGTAAACCGCCCTCTTTAGATTCTATAAAACGCATTGTTGTCCCTGTAGCTCCAGTTTCACCTCCTAGGAATGTAGTACCACCTAGTGCATTCACTAAGACTAAAGCAAATACTAGTTGGAGATGGCGGATATATAACACACTAGGATTTAAATGGATGCCTAAAGTTATTGATGTGTGTATTTCTCCTATAACTGCTTCGGAACCCTCTAACATTTCGGGTTCCACATCTACTTCTATTCCATCTGTGTAGTCTCATGTAATCAGGTGTCTAGATCATTCTCTGGATTATTGATAGCGGATGTTCCCGACACATGACAGGCAACCTTAAACTGTTATCAAACTTTATTGCAAAGTTCATTGGCATGCGTATTCGGAATGATCACTTCGCTATCATGGGCTCGGAGACTATATCAATGGGAACATCGAAATTAGTAGGGTTTATTATGTGGAAGGTCTCGGTCACAATCTGTTTTCGTTGGGTCGGTTCGTGATGGAGATTTGGGGGTTGCTTTCAGGGAGAAATCTTGTTTCATTCGTGATCTACAAGGAAACGACCTTATGTCTGGCTCGCGTAATTCAAGTCTGTACACTATCTCTATGCAAGACATGGTTGCTTCAACTCCCATCTGCTTACTTTCAAAGGCAACATCAACAAAATCCTGGCTATGGCACCGTCGTCTTTCACACTTAAACTTTCAAACTATAACCAATCTTGCTCGACACAAACTAGTTGAAGGACTCCCACGATTCCGGTATTCTAAAGATCACCTTTGCTCAGCTTATGAACAAGGGAAAAGCACTCGTGCTCATTTTCATTCAAAGGTGGAACACAGCTCTCAGCATTTGCTTCATCTTCTTCACATGGATTTGTGTAGCCCGATGCGCGTGCAATCGATTAATGGCAAACGCTACATCTTAGTAATTGTTGATGACTATTCTCATGGACTTGGGTCTATTTTCTTGAAGCAAGACCAAGCTCCACAGATGATCATCACCTTTCTCAAAATACAGATTTGGCTCCAAACACCGTCGGACAAAGGCTGATTTGTTAACAAAACTCTTCGTGAATTTTATGAGAAAGTGGGAATTCACCATCAAACATCTATTGCACGAACACCTGAACAAAATGGAGTTGTTGAAAGACCAAACCGAGCGTTAGTGGAAATTTGCGAACAATGTTAATAAATGCTAAACTCCGATTCTGTGGGCGAAGCTGTATACTGCATGCTATACTCAAAACGTTCTATGATTACAAAACGCACACAAAAGCGCCTTCGAGCTTGTCACAACGAAACCGAATCTCAAATTCATGTATTTGGATCTCTTTGCTATCCGAATAATGATCGTGATGACTTTGGAAGCTCAAAGCCAAAGCTGACATTGGAGTCTTTATTGGATATTGTGATAATTCTAAAGGTTTCGGAATCTGGAATCGTCGAACAAAGGAGGTTATGGAAACGATTCATGCTCATTTTGATGAACTTACGGATATGGCTTCGAGTATATAGACTTGGAACCCGTCACAACAGCTTAAACTTCCCAAACCCCATCATCGTGACACAAGCCTCGACACTCGTCTACAAATGGAAATACTATTTGCTCCTGTTCGTGTGATATTGATGAACGTGCTCAGTGTATCCATTTGTTTCATTGCTCACCGATACTACTCTTATACGATACACTGCTACAACAACCACTATTGACACCACCAATTGACTCCAACACAACGGTTGAACAAAGCGCTTCCAACAATGATGAACGGTGATGATGTTCTTAATGAAGTACCCCCCTGCAGATTTTGATCCAAATGCGTTCTTTAACCCGTTTGCTAATGAGATCGCTACACGGATGTCGCGAATCTTCAACAAGCCATTTGAATCCTCAAAATGCACAGCCGTATACAACATCAACCCTCTACACATCGATGGACAAAAGACCATCCTCTGAAAATATTATTGGCAACCCGAATCAACTAGTCGTTCGAGACAACGTCTTCACGCAGACGGTGAACATTGCATTTATGCACTCCGGTCCCCTGCTGAACCCAAAAACATAAAGGATGCAATGACAAAAGATAACTGGATTGAATCCATGCAAGAAGAACTCAACCAATTCAAACGTCTTGAAGTATGGGAACTAGTTGAAAGACCATGGGGTCACGTCATTGGTCTAAAATGGATTTGGAAGAACAAATTGGATCTTGAAGGTGTCATCAGAAACAAGTCACGTCACGGTGGCTAAGGGTTATAGACGGAAGAGGGTTTGACTTTGAAGAATCATTTGCTCCGGTTGCTCGTCTTGAGGTCGCCGGATATTTCTCGTTCGCGGCTCATATGAACATCACGGTCTTTCGGATGGACGTCAAAACTGCTTTTCTGAATGGTCAACTGAAAGAAATTTATGTCCCACCCGGAAGGATTCGTTGATCCCGCGCTTACGAACCATGTCTACAAACTGAACAAAGCTCTGTATGGTCTCAAACAAGCTCCTGGGCTGGTATGATAAGCTATCATCTTTCCTCCTTGCCAATAATTTTACCAAAGGTTGGTTGACCCAACTCTTTTCATACAATATCACGGGAACATATTTTAATTGTTCAAATTTACGTGGATGACATCATTTTGGGTCAACACATAAAAAGTACTCAATCGCTTTTGCAAAACTAATGAAGAAACATTTTGAAATGTCAATGATGGGTGAACTTACGTTCTTTCTAGGATTACAAGTTCATCAATCACCCCGTGGTATTTTCTTGAGTCAGTCAAAATATGCCCTTGAATTGTTACACAAATTTGGAATGCAAAACTGTGACACCAATGCCACACCAATGGCTCATACCAAGAAGCTAGACGCTGATTTACATGGGAAATTGGTGGACCCTACAAAATACCAAAGTATCATTGGGTCTCTCATGTATCTAACAGCTAGCAGACTGACATTGTCTTTCCGTATATCTCTGCTCCCGTTATCGTTCGAGACCAACTGAAAATCACCTCTCTGAGGCTAAAAGAATCCTCCGATACATAAAGGGAACCATTAATTTGGGAATCTAGTATCCGAAGGATTCTGGTTTTGAACTAATAGCTTTTTGACGACGACCCGCGCGGATGCTTAGATTCACGTAAAAGTACTTGGGGAGCTCTACAATTTCTTGGTGATAAATGGTGTCATGGCAATCGAAGCGAGGATTGTACATCGCTGTCCTCAACGAAGCGAGAATATGTAGCCATACCGTGTTGTGCTCAAGTTATTTAGATGAGAACACAACTCAAAGACTATGGTTACGTATTTGACAGAATCGATGTCTCAGCGACAATCGAGTGCTATTGCGATCTCGCAACTCAGTTCAGCATTCGAAATCAAAGCACATCGATCTTCGATATCATTTCATCAAGGACCACGTGGAGCAGTGTAGTTGAATTATACTTCGTGGGTACAGAATACCAATTGGCAGATCTTCTCACCAAAGCCTTAGCTCTTGCTAGGTTTAATGAGTTGGTCCACCGAATTGGTATGAGGTGTTTGACTCAAGAGGAACTGGATGAACTCTTAAAACAGTCTTAAAACCCAGTCAAACACCAAAATCTCTTTTGTAAATATCTTTCAAAAACAAAATATAAAAATATAAAATCAGATAAAACAACAAAAATATTCTTCTATCTATTTTTCTCTCAACATGGCAAGTACAAATCTTCCGTCAACACTTAAATCTTTCAAAATTCAATATTTTTCCGATCAAGTGTTGAGGGGGAGAAAATAAATTCTTAACTGTTTCAAAATAACCGTGTACTTGCATGTTATCTTATCCCGGTTGTTTCTTTAAAATGGTGGTCACATTTATGGTTCACTAACACTCCTCGGACTAAAATTTATAACCTTTCATTATTTCTTAAGTCGAGGGGGAGTGTCGTCAAAGTTATTTCCAAATATTCTTCGTTTGGTAACCAAAATGGAAGTTAAAAGGCCTTGGATGAAAATGGAAAATGTGGAGGGACTAAAACTGCCAAAGGCTTAAAGTTATTTTAATAAAGCTCCTCCACCTAACCTAATCTTCACATTTATTACTCATACCAAACTCATCCCGCTAAAATTCTCAAATCCGTGTTTTTGGATCATCAATTTGTAAGTTGTTTCATGATCTTTACGTGTTTACAAACAATGGTTTTGAATCTTTTACAAATCCAACGGCTACGTGAGATATGTGATTATGTGTTCTACGCATAAGCGTGATGAACACAATCATTGGTGTGTGTTTGTGGTTAAAATAAGTGTGTCAAAACATTTAAATAACATCAATGATACTATGTTTATCCTCAAAATCCACCCAGAAACACGAATTGATTGTTTTTCAAAATTAGGGTTCATGAGTCGGTTTGGGTATTCTCAAATGTGAATATTTTTGGACAATAAGATTGTTGCGTGAGGTTGATATTATAGTGCATTGATAATATCTAAGCTTTGAAACAACCCAGAAACACTAATTGCTTGATAATTAGAAATTAGGGTTTATGTTCTTAAGATTTGGGTATTTTTGATTCTCTGCAAATTGGATGTTAATACTTGGTTATATCACTCACATGACTTCTTAGAACTACCAGAAAAATTTTGGTGCAATTTCCATGGCTTAATTTCATACGCTTAATTATTGAACTCTAGGGTTTAAGACTACGCATAAGATATCCTACGCTGTAAGCTGTTTGATTAAGAGTTTGTGAGTAAATCTGATATACAATGAATGAGGATGTTAATATTGATGTTTGTGATGAATTTATTTCAGGTTTTCTACTTAAAAAAATCAGAATCAAGGTTGTTAACCATCTACGCATAAGGATCACCTTACGTAGCATGTTATCGCGTAAGAAATCTTTAGCGTAGCGTTCGCGTAAGGTTCTACAAAGGGACTCTGGCATATCCTGAAGGATATGCGTAAACAGTGACCTCTACGCGCAAGGTCTATTCTTACAAATAAACCTTACGCGTAAGGTTTCATATACAACTACAACGTAAGCTTCCGTATAAGGTCTCCTTTTTCCTACGTAATATCTCTTACGCGTAAGTAAGGATCCTCGCATAAGCTTGCGTCTGGCGTATACTTCTCCATTTACGCATAAGCTACAATTTCTACGCCTAAGCCTTGATCAAACCTTCATTGTGAATTGTTACGCGTGCAAACTTGTAAATAAACAAATCATAACGTCACGAAATCAATACTGTCACTAATAAGCTTAAATGTGTATTGTGTTGTGAAAAATATGTGATAACATAAACTTTAAAACTTAAAGTTAACTAACTCACAAAACTCTTCTCGACATCATTGGACTATTGAACAAACAAGTGACTTTGGACTCGTAACAATCATTAACATATGTCATTCAATAAATAGACAATAAAACCATCTATTGACTAACATTATGTCTTTCGATATGTTGGTTCTTTTGGCTAAATGTGTTTCAGATCACGACATGGAAGCTCAAATGAATGTGGATGCACCAAATGTTCTCACCATTGCTGATATCTTCCCTCATGGCTATCCAATGAAGATTGGAAAGAACAATCTTCGTGTTGACTTTGAAACTTTCACCTGCTCGGAATCTTCTTGTCTTATTGCAGTGGATATTCTGAAGAATCATCCCTATCAGAACATGCTCACCAACTCTGCCCTTTATTGGAGATCTACATTGACAATGGAATACTATGCAGATGGTCAAAGGTCAAAATGTTGTGCGATGGCGCTCAATCACAAGCAAATCACCATCACTCTACTGATTTAAAGGTTGTTCTCCTCATTCGACATCATACCAAGAATTCTCACTTGCACCCTCTGAAGAGACTTGCTGAAATTCTTGATTGATATGGGTACGACGAAGCCAGGGTAATCATCAAGCATTCTCATGTGGATCTAAGAACATTCCTCGGCCTTGGGAACCCTTTATATCATCATTACAAAATCTGTTTCGGTCGTGACAAGCGACTATGAGCATCAAGCTCATGGAACGCAAATCTATGGGCTCTCATCAACATGAAGCACATTGAAATTGAAGCTCTAATATGGGATGACATGATGACATTCCTCAAAAAGCTTGGCTCAAAGATTCTTATATCGGATATACAAAGCTGATCCGAGCACTTGGATATAACCGATATCCCCAAAGAATCAATGACCCCGACAATCTTGACATGTTGTGCGACCCACTCTAACAATCATATTTAAGGAGTCAACTACCAAGAAACAAGGTGTTGTGTTGCGGATCACCTTCTCGATGAACTCAAACGCTCAACTCTTACAAGGTATCCGAAGGCTGTGGAGAACAAAGTTGGTTTTCTAGATGATAAATCTTCGGTACACCTACGGAAAACCGAGAGAGAGTAAGTGGTGGAAGTCTGCAAGCACTGAGTCGAGAAGGAAGTTCCCAAGAGGAATCCTCCAAGTAAGAGGAAAGTTCCGCCAAGGCTATTCCTATTCCTAAGATTGAACCACAAAGAAAGCTAACAGACGAGGACTCGAGGGTCCGATCACGATGAAGAGATCTTTTACTAAAGCGCTAAAGATGAAACCCCAACAGTACCTAAACCTCCTAGTCCACCAGCAGATAAAGGAAAAGGAAAGACTCCGATGGTGAGCAACAAGAAGAAGAAGATCAGATGAAGAGCCTATGGACCTAAGTACAGAAGAAGTTCAAATTCATTAGACTCCAACACGTTGCAAAAGAATTTGCTAAGGAACAAATGGGTGGCCCCAGAGGATCAAGTGGTGGAGTTCAACCTTCACCAGTCTGATCCGGTTAATCAACCCGATAAGGGAACTGGTGCCACCACTCTTGAGCAACAACAAAAGCGCGTGGAAGATTCTATTGATTACAACATTGAAGAACCGAGAAGCTGAAAGTCCAAGAAAGATAAATCTGATGAAAAAGCTAAGTCTGGAAATGAAGAAGATATTGAGTATGATAAGTTTCTTCTAGATAGTCCACGCTGCGTTCAAAGGAGGAAACTCGAGCCACCAAAGGACCCAGTCTCCTCATATCTCTCTTCATCATCGGATTATCTTCTCACTCTTCACCACCACCATCAAAAGTACAACCAGATCCATCAAAATCGGTGAAGAAGCCAGGACTCTTGGTTATCCGGCTAAAACAAGGATTGTTAAAGCTGTCAAGCAAGTCTGAAGGATGTAACCAACAAAGTGAATCAACTTCGTACATGAGAATCAACTTTCTTCAAGACGGGATAAACGAGTTGTTGACGAGGAACAAATCCAACGGTTTATCAAAGGAGGTTTCCAAAAGGAATTGGAAAAGACGGCAAGAGAATATACTCACAAGTTTCTTCTCGATCATGTCCCGGTGACTAGAGTATTCTCAGACAACTTACTCCAAACATCGTCACATTGGTTAAAAATATAATGAGCAAAAATCGACCTTTAAAGGTTAATCGCTAAATTGGTGATGCAAATGTCGAAAAAGAAATGGATCCTTCACTTCGAATGAAGCTAAGTTTTTCGAGACTCTATTAGACTATCAACTCAGGACTTCATGCAAAGAGTCAGCAAGTCAACCAAAACAACCAAGAGATGACGATGATAAAGGACAAAGACTCTAAGCGTTCAAAGAAGAGTGAATCTTCCTCAATGCCACCTCCACCACGAAGGACCTCACCACCAAGACGATCTCCTCCTCGCTCTTCTTTGAAAAACCTGGATTCTGAGACACCACCCATTCCGGCCGGTGATCACTTTGAGTATATGGGTGGTAACGATGAGGAAATCCAGAGCCCCAACAATAACCCATCTCTTACGGCCAAGAAACGAGAATCTTCCTCCAAGAGAAAAAGAAGAAGAAAGCCTATACTGACGTCTTATCATGGTCGGACGAGGATGATACGGAATTTGAATGGTTCTCGAAGCTTGTTCTCCCTACCCATCTGAAGGTCAAGAGGTTACAGAATGTAGTACATTGGAGCATGCGAAACTTCTGCAAGAAAAATTCCGTGTGAAGAAGATGACGAAATCTGAGTTGAAGCGAATCAAGAATGAAGCATTTCAACTTCTCAAAGAGCTTCGGAAAGTGCTATTGAAGTTGAGTATCACCTTGATAATATAGCACAGCCATGTCTAACAACGGATTGGCAACCCATAAGCAAACATCGACTTTACCAAACGGGACAACCCTCCATATTACACCGACGGGTCTAAACCTCTACCAACAATTGGCCAACCGATCGACCTAGGATTCCATTCTGACATTTCTTCAACAAAGACTTGGAATTTCTTCTTCACGGTGGCGATGGTTCAAGAAAATACGCTACATCACTGACACTTCCGTTCCCGCTATACTCTAACTGTATAGCCATCGAGGAAAGAGCTAACCACATGTTCTCCAACTATATGGAAGATTATGACCGTGATGCACTGTATGGGATTCACCATTGGCCGGAACGCCGAAGAATCTATCTGAAGCTGCCAGTTCGAAGTCTCAACATGAATTGTTCAGTACTAAGAGTATCGTTGCCATCAAACATGTTGATCTTTCGTCCAAATGGGACTACACTTTTCTCAAGAATATTGTAGTCAAAAGGCAAGACGAAAGGGATTATGCATTCTCTGAAGCGGACTTTGAGAATTTGTCTCTCAACGACATTGAAGACATGTACCTTGCCAAAGTGCAGTGCGGAGAATTTTCGACTGAGTACAACGTGAATTCATTAAGTCCTTGCTTATCTTCATCAGAAGCATAGTCATCAAAGAACGTGTAGAAGATCTCCAGCTCGCAGTTGAATCATATCGGACGTGTCACTTCCTCAGCTAGATCTTCCCGACATCAACCAGCTTTCACAATATACTCATCGCCAACCATTCGAGTGGTTTACCTTACTGAAACACTACGCAACTACTTGATGGCGTGTAGAGATCTTCACAAGTTTGGGGATCACACATTGAAGAAAGTTAGGGACGGATTGGCTTATAGGTTGAAGGATATTCATGAAGGAATGGGTGCGATGGAATTCTAAGGAAAGATGGGATGTGAAGCGAATCATCACCATGATTGATGAAAGGTTGTATCGGCGGGATCAGTTGTAACACTGGAGAGCTTTGTAGGTGCGTCCCAGCATTTGCTCCATGGCTATCAGCGCCATTCGCATTCCTAGAAACATTGATGGACTTCCGGTACCCCTTGAAGGCTTCTATTTCATAATATTTTGATGTGTGATTATATATGTCGAGTGGCGTGCACACATAACAATGTACAACCCGTACTTGTCAAGAAAGGACCACGTGGTGCAGCTTTGCCACAATCCTTACAAAAGGAGCGAAAGCTTCTTAATTTTGAGTAAAACCTATCAAACCTTTTACTTTTCAAGGCTCAAAAGAACAAGTACTTCCCCTTATGATTTTCAAAACCTCAAAAAGTTTATATCACTCGTTGAGGGGGAGTATTTGACTTAAAACTTTGTTCACAAATTGTTCGGTGGTAATCTTCCCATAAAACTCAAAATGGTCATATTTATTCTCAACATTTCTTCAAAAATAACACTTATATGCCATTTTTGAGGGAGAGAAAATTTATGTGATAAGAAATATGTTGTGTGCTGCAAAATGAATCTTTGTGCTATAGACTTAACCAACGAATTGACGAGATCTTAACTGTAGTAACTCGAAAAGACTTGTCCTGGGCGGGTAATAATTTCAAGCTAGTTCGCTAGTGATGTAAACGTGTCTCCAAGAAGGACTCGAGTAGAATGTACCATTCGAGCTCTTGGTAGACATGATTGATCTTTGTGGGTTTGACAACCTTTAGAGGTTTGTCCACACCTTCAAGATAGTTATTAGAGCTAGTTGTCACCTAAAAGCTAACAATGTAACTCTTTAACTATTCAACGTAACCGTGTCTCATGGGGGATTGTCTATCTTGAGTCGATCAATTCAAAAGTACGCGCTCTTTCCTCACCATGCACATTTCTTAAAACTCTCAAGCATGTGTGGAGGGGAGTATTTATGCAAAAGATCAAACTCTTTCAGTTGTACAAAATATTTTTCATTCACATACACTTTAAGAGATTTTCATGTAAATGGTTTTTATGGCAATGGAGTTATAAGGAGATTAAGGTTAGGAATAACCGTCCTATGATCCGCCAGAGTAGGAGGGATCTACCCAAGGACACTACCAATAGTTAGAATTAGAAGTCCTTAGGTTTGATCATAAAAAAGGAGAAAATGAGAATCGGAGAAAGAAGGAGTTGAAGAATTAAAAGAAATGCAAAGAAAAGGGTGAAAAGAAATAGCCCTCCAGATTATTCAACTTAGGACGAACCAGGGTTCAATTCATATACTACTGGTTGTCACTTAGTGACACCGGTATTGAAGATTAAAAGTCGTCATGGACCCAGTGACGCATGCACTAAACCTTCTTAGCCACTCAAGTTTCTCTTAACAGAAGCTTGTTTCATTCTCACAGGGAACCCTACATAATCTATCGGCTTTCTAGAGATTGCGATATGAAGGAGACCCTCTCCCTAGTCTCCGCTAAGGAAAACCAAAAAGCACTATTGAGTCTAGAGCCACGAGATTCATCAAAAGATCTCTTAGGTACACTTGACATATCACTTGGTGTTCAACAATAAGAACATCAGGTGTAGTGCGTTATCGAGTCCTACACGATCTTAGCAATCTTCGAGAACATTTATGAGAGGTTCATAATTGTGATCCTCAGTGATTAAATGGAAACTCATGCGGTCAACATCAACAACACGTGGAGAGGTAACTTCGGTAACTCCCCGTGGATTACGCTTAGTGGTCTCAAACGGTCTACAGTCGTTGGGTGATTCTTCGTGTACCTCGACTCATCTGAACGTAGATGTACTCGATACATCACGTTATCTCACTTGTGGGACTCCGTTCAGGACGGCCTTTGTGAGAATTAGAGTTGTGTTTTCACTATCTTTGTTAACACTCGGTTCAAACTTGTAAGTGCGGAATCCGCTTATTACTAACCTTTCTTATGTTTTCTTCTTATGGGCTATGGAGCGGTGATCGTGCGATTCTTCACATGCTCATGCCAACATCATCACTAATGGAAGTTCTCTCGAAAAGCAACACAAAAGTCGGAATGATTCTACGTCAATCAAAGAATCTACAAAGTTTAAAGACTTAAAGAACTTCATCGATCTGAAATCCAACGTCAAATAGTGTGTGAGCATGTTGAAGAATGGCGTGAGGACACTGAGCAGCAGAAGCGGAACTGAGGCGAGACTTGATGCTTGAACAATAACATACTATCACTACCATCACAAAGAACAAAGAACAAAGATTAAGATGACGTCAAAGCAGAACTATTTAAAGAAAACAATTTCTCTACACTCGGGAGATTGTTCAAATCATAGCAATTTTCTCACAAGAAGAATGTAGAGGAAGACGTCAAAGCTTCCATTACATCAGTACCTTAACCGTTCATATTCATTCATCACCAACACTTAGGGGAGATTGTTGGAATCACTCCTAAACCTAAATCAAGTGTTAGTGATTCATATGTAATAGTTAGCTTAATATGGCCTTTATTTGTAATTAGGCTAGCTTATGTAGAAGGCCCCTAAGCCTAGGCCTAGTCCAATAAGGAAAAGGATGGGAACTAGGAGTGTTGCCCTAGCTTCCCTCCTATAAATACCTTGTAATAACCCTCACTTGAGGGTTGGTTGTTCAATTCATTTCTCTTTCACTATAGCCACGCATAACCTTTCCTTATTATCATACGCATAGTGTTTGGTTTGTGTTTTGTTCAACCGATCTTCCTCTCTACTCTTTCTATTGATGCTTGTGTTGTAAAACTAGTGACCTAACAAAGGTCCTCTGTTGCATGCGTCTTCCTCACAGGTTTCTCTATCTTGTTTCCAGGTTCTTTGGTGAGCCTCTTTTTCGGGGTTTTCTTGGTGTTTCTTCATACGAGAAGGTTTTCTCGCTCGGATAGTTCCAGGGTGGTTTTTGATTGTTTTTTAAATCTTATGGTATTGGTCATCAGCCATGTTTAACTGGGAAACTAGTTGTCTTGAGGAAAAAAGATTTGGAATTTTTTAGTGAGAAATGAGTGAAAATAGGTGAAATTTTTCGTAAAATTTGTAGCTATTTTGTATCATGTCCCCATGGATGGCGCCATGTTTACGTATGGTATGTAAATCAATTTAGAGATGGGATGGGAATGGTTTTATTTTTTGGTTTCCCGTGTTGAATGGTAAGGACCTGATGAGATTGATATAGATCAAGAAGCTCGGGTAACACTTAAACAAGAACCATACTTCACTGTTGTGAGGCAGTATTTGCCCAAGTGTGTGAAAACTTGTGTGATGTTGTGTGTTGCTCTCCTTTTATAGAGAGGCTTTTAGGGTTTGGAGATAAACCCTTTGGGAGTGATCGACGGTTACTAGGATGCCAAGTGTCGATCATCCAAGAGCAGATAAGGAGGACAAATGTCATTTTTCCTTTAGCTCGTAGTGTTGTTTGTCATGCGTCCTCACTGTTCAATGTCAGATGGTACATCTTAACCGCTTATGACAGTTGGGGAGCAAAGGATTTGTCCTTACTTAGTTAGGCTCGAGAGGTTTTCCAAGGCTCTACACATAATTTAAGCCGAGCCTTTTATCAAGTGTTGATTGGGCCTTGGTGATGGGCTTGATTCGAGCATGATTTAATGGACTTGGGCCATTATTATTGATACGCTATCACTTTGTACATGTCTTACTTTACCCACCATCTTTTGAAAGTTACCACAGGTTGTGCGTATGCACAGCTGATAATTACCTAGTTATACTATATTAAATATGATAAAATTTTATAGATTTCTTTTTATCAAGCCAAATTATATAAAATTTTGTATCCATGAAGAAAGAAATAGAGAAAATTTCTATGCATTGTGTTTTATATGTACTAAATTAACCAGTTTTTCCTTTTGTTTTATTTATGTAACTTATATTTACCTTCATTTAATAACTTCATATTAAAATCACCCATGATTTAGTAAAAACCCCTAATGAAAAATCCTCTTTATGATTTTGGAGACAACCCTAAAACGATCGACTTTCAATTTTTTCTCCATTAATCATAAAACGTTATCATTATAGTACACTTACTGATCGATCTTAACATCCTTTTATCAATTCTACACTGATTGCTTCAAGTTTCTTGAACTATTAGGGTTTTCTTGGTAGGGTTTTGTTATAATCATTTGTTTTACATTTTGTGTTGATTGCAGGTACCTTGACTACTTTTGTTTCGTGTTCTTCATTTTAAAACATAACCAACGCGCTTAATACTGTTTGTTATCCGGTTGTGGTTTTTTCCGGTGAACGGGTTTCTATGGTTTGCACTAGTGGTTCGGTTTTTGTTTTGATCTTTGGAATATGGATTTATGTCTTGGTTTTGATGTTTGTTTTGAGTGTCGTCTGATTTGGTCTGTTCATGAAGGGAGTTACGAGTGAGAGGGATAAAAATGGTGGGATGATAGGTGGAATGGGAACAAATTTAAGGGCTTCGGAAGTTGTAGGTAACGAAGGCCTTGTTGAAAACATTTAGGATTTCAAAAAACAATTACTGGATGAAAAACTTATGTTTGTGGATGAGGATGGGCCACCACTAAAACCGAATGTTGATAATGTCCCAAGTCCAGGTGGAAGTGACAATGCTAAAAGCCCTAATGGTGCGAGCACACTGAAACGAATGTGTAATCGTCTCTCGCTTGTGGATAAAATCAATTTGGTGCCAGGGAATAAGGCGTAGAATCTTGAGATGCCCAAGGTGTCACCTTTCGAGGTTAATAAGGGTGCAAGAGGGGTAGAGGAGCCGGTTCTTGCAACCCCGGTCTCGTTTGCAAGTAAGGTTGGTGCTAGTACTACTACTCGAAAGGTTAATTTCGCATGCTTAATACGGGTAAACCTCTTAACGAAAAGGCTGAGCTATAAATTCATTTGTCTTCAGTCTTGGATGCTAATTCTTGGTTTGAAAACAGCTCATTAGGGTATTTTATTGGGAAGAGAGTTGCATTTCCTATTGTGAAGAACTACGTTAAGAATGCATTGAAGAAGTATGGTTTAGTTCGTGCTATGATGAACTCAAAGGGGCTATTTTTCTTTAAATTTTCATCATTTGATGGATTGAATGGTGTGTTGGAGAATGGAACATGGTTTATTCGCTTAGTTCCCATTATTTTATAAAAATGGTCTCCTATGACAAGTTTGGTAAAAGAGGATTTGGGTTTTATTCATGTATGGGTTAAACTTCATGATATATATATTTTTGCATTTACTGAGGAAGAGTTAAGTGCCATGGCTACTACTCTAGGTACCCCTATCATGCTCGATGCATACAAAAGTGCTACGCATATGCAATCGTTGGGTCATTTTGATTATGTTCGTGCCTTGATTGACATTAAGGTTGAACGGGAACTCAAGGACAAGATGGTCATTGATGTTCAGTGTTGGGAGAGTAATGGGGAAGTGTTGCATACTGTTCGTGTGGATTGTGAGTGAAGACCACCTAGGTGTGGTGTTTGTATGATGTTTGGCATGATGACAACCTATGCCCTAAACATGTAATTGCTGATTTAAAGAGGCAAACAGTCAAGAATTAATATGCTTTTCAAGCTCCTTTGATAAAGGCGTTTCGTAGCATTGAAGTTGGTAAAGGACCGAAATTCAGCCCTACTAAGCCAAAGAAATAGGTTAACAAACCTGTGTCGAAGAAGTCGGATACTAACAATGTTGGTAAGACTAAGATCTCAAAAGGGGCTAGTTCTAGCGGGGCGAATATTGTGACACCGAATCCCTTTGACGCTCTTAATATGGCTGGAAATGACTTGGGTGATGATCCTACTAGTATAGGTAGTTCTTATAATGATGGGGCTTATTTGGATACACGTCGCAATAAGGAAGATAAATTGGCTTGAAATGAAAGTGACTATGAGGTGATTAAAGATGCTAATTAAAACGACTAGTATTTTGGCATCTAAAAACTCTACGGTTGCTAGTTCTTTAAAGGGAGGAGGTGGAAGCAGAAGTGGGGGAGAGCTTATATGAGTGTTGGAAGGAGAGTTACGGTGATGATCTCTATTATGACGATCCTTCTGTTGATGAAGAATGCGAGGAGCTTTCTAAAGCTTACCTGGCATTCTGTGATGCATTTGATATAAAGATTCGTCATAAATCTATACGTTAGTTTATATTTGGTTATTGAGTCAAATGTATTCTTGTGGCTAGTTTCTTTTCTTTTAGTGAGGATAGAAGTGTCTTCTTATGTTAGCTTTACCGCTTATGTAACGGGCTGAAATATAATATTTCACTAACATCATTTGTACTTAAACACTTTTTTGGAGTAATACATTTATCGAGGAAACCTTTTTCAAAAAAAATAAAAATAAAATAATAATAATAAATAAATAAAAATAAAAATTACTTTCATTTAAGTTTGTTAATTTTGCATGTCAAATATATGTCCGAACTCAAATATATAAGTGAACAGGTTTAAAATTTTGTTTTACGATAATACGATAGATTAACTAAACAAGGCACATGACACAAAATTTGAAGACTGTTCATTTCGATAAAAAAAAAAAAAAACAAAAAAAAAACAAAAAAAAAAAACAAGAATTTTGCGAAGCAAAAATGCATGGGGTTCTCATGAACCCTGAAAGCCTCTTGGGTCTACCCTGTATGTCCTCATAATTGTTTAAACAATGTGCAACCCTCCATACAATATATCATCTATTGAAATATGCACAGACGAAATTAAGGTGAGTCTTGAGACACACATGGATTTTTGTGACTTAGTATAAAGTTTGTTAAAAAAAACTTTGATTTTTTCATAAGCGTATTCTGTCTTTAAAAACTGTGTTTGTAGTATTTTTTAATTTATTTAAAGTGCACCTGATCATTTTATGTTTTGGTTCCATCCCTGCAAGTATATAACCATCAGGTAACAAATATATACGTAAACTACTAAACTGGTTTATAATCTTTGAAATAATTCAGAACCCTTTAGTTTTAGGTGTTGATACTCACACTATTTTTTTTATATTACACCCATTGTAGCGTTATAACATATTTGTAATGCATTAATGCTGCATTATCAAAAGCTCAGAATATGGTGTATGTATAGAAAAAATAGTGTGAGTATCAACACCCTTTAGTTTTGTCTAAATTATCAATTCATTCATTTAAAATTTTAAAATATATAAAGTAAATAAATAAAAAAGATGATTACAGTCACTAGTTGCTTACTTTCACTTGACTATACCACTTACTGAAAATAAGGTGCAAGTCTTTTTCTCATATTTCTTTTGAACTTTATATCATCATGTTCACTGCATTCTTCTTGTCCCATGCTTAAGCTGTTTTCGATTAGATTAATTAGCTGGATTATCAATAAAATTATGATAAATCATCTACTAATTTATATCGTGTACATTTAATTATGTGATATTGTATAGACGTAACATGCATATGTACACGTATGTCTTAGCTTGTAGATACATTAGCCATCAAGGTAATTAGGCACCTTAAAAGTTGAATAACATGTTCGGACCAACTAAACAATCCTACTTGGAAAGCAAGCAAATCACATGTGTTGCGATATACGAAATTAAGACTGATAGGAAATATATATTTCAAGTCAATCAAAACTATTTATGCTTTGTCTATGGCTCATGTACAACAGACCATATGACAGAAACATGCGCTTACTTTGGAGTATATGAGAAAAACACATGACGAGATAGTATTAGATAGGCAGGGGTTATTCATACGGGGGCTATATTTTTAGATATACCCCCCTATATTTTTTGTTTTTTTTTTTATTTATTTTTTATTTTTATAATTTTGTTTATATCAAAAGCTATAAAGTATAAGCGCTGAAAATGCGAACATAAATATAAAGTTTAATCGTCAAACGCTTAAAGCCGAAATACGAACTGAAACCCAAAAAAGCTGTCTTTGAACGAAAAGTGGGGGACAAAGGGAATATTCCCCTATGATTTGACATCATAGGGGGGTATTAATAGTATGACCCATTGGATAATGTAATAAGACTAATGAAAGACGGGATAATATCTTTGGTTCTCATAGTCCAAGTAATAATGACCGTCCGTGTTATAACGGTAGGCATTCCTCGTTCTCGTATTTCACGATATGGGTGGAAGGTCTGCATGACAGGAAACTAGCGTGAATAGTACCACTTAGCGGGAAAGCGCTAGACACCACCTCTCACTTTGTGGCAAACCTTTTTTTCCCTTGCGTCACCTGAGTCTCGAAGGTCTAAAGAGAGAAAAGTCATTTTTGAAGAAGAAAGTGTATTTTATTAGTTGTTGTGACTGTGCACGCGCGCATTTAGGGACCTTTAACTCAAAAGATAAAAAAGGATGAATGAAATATAGAAAAGTTGATGCAAAGTTTGAAGAAAATTGAAGGAAAAAAATAAACAAATTATTCTTTTTGGACTCGAGAAGCTGATGAGGCGAGAGAAAACATCTCATCACACCTTTCAGACAAGAGCGCTTGGTACCGTGGCTTGAAAGGCTATGTTATACCGATGTAGACGGCGTTATGAAACTGCCACCCTTGACCCTTGTGTGTAATTTGCGCCACTCGCATGGCGTACACCACGTGTATACATATATATTTTTCTCTTTATTTTGCTTAAATTATGGGTTTATATTGTATTTGTATAGTGGTTGTGTTTGGTGTTTATTGTGCTAGTGTGTGTAGGCTAGGAAGAGGTAAAATAAAAAGATTTTTTTTTTTTTTTTAATGTTGTTAAACAATTAAGTTTTTAGTTTTTTCCATGAAATACAAATTAACATATTTAGTCTTTGACTTGTGTAAATGTGTATTGGTTTTCCTTATATAACTTTTTATTTTTTTATTCTTTATTTTTTTCTAATTTACATTTAATGAAAGATTAACTAGTTGGTTTAAAAAATTGAAAAAAGAATAAAATGGTGGTACTCAAAACAAAGTGTTATAGAATGTTACGAGGAAAGGTAATTTTTGTAATGCCAGTTAGAGCACACGGTGTGGCTTCGCCGTAGAGGCTCGCCGCCACCGTGGCTCTTCGCCGTACCCCGCCGTGACACCGACCTCCCTCGCCGTGGGGCGTCGTCAGCTGGCTCATCGTGGTGACGACGAGCAAATGGTTCTGTCAAAAGTGTTTATAACGTTTTAATTTTCAAATACTATCCGTTTTACAACGGATATAATCTTTTTTCTTTTCTTTTTTTTTTAAAAAAAAACCCACCACTCACTCTATAAATCAACATAACATATCCTACAATTTTTTTCATATTCAATCAAAATACTAAACCATTCAAACTTACTGAAACATGAGTTACACGAGTGAATCATCTTATTCCGCGAAGTGACCTTGAAGAGTTAGCGAACTAGAAATGTTTATTAAAGAGTTCGAGGTGGAGCAAGCGTTGCGAGGAACAAGCAGCCACGGTTCAAAGCGTCGTCAATATGCCCCTCGTGAACGTGAAATTGCTGAAGCACGTCTTCTTGCTGACTATTTTGGTGACAACCCAAAATATACGGACGATAATTTTAGTTGTCGATATCGTATGAGCCGTCGTCTATTTCTACAAATAGTACAAGGTATTGAAACATATATTGAAACTCATCATCCTCTTCCTAAGCATTTTGATTTCTTTAGAGTGCGACCCGATGGTAGGAGTGTAATGAGTTTTAGTGTGATTATGAAATGCACATGTGCCCTACGCCAATTGGCTTACGGGATATCAACTGATGCATTAGATGAGTATTTACAAATAGGTAAACACTGTGCACGCGATTGCCTACATTTTTTTCTTATGTGCGTAATCCAACTATTTATTAAGGAGTTTTTAAGAAAACCAGATGAGGATGACATTCGTCACTTATACCATGCACATAACACTGTTCATGGGCTTCAGGGAATGTTGGGGAGCATCGATTGTATGCTTGGGAATGGAAAAGCCAGAAAGAATGGTAAGGCCAATTTTATAGAGGTGATAAAAAATATCCAACTATAATGCTTGAAGCCGTTGCTTCATACGATTTGTGGATTTGGCATGCATTTTTTGGGGTATCGGGTGCGAATAACGATCTAACGGTTTTAAATAATTCTCCGTTATTCGACGACTTGCTTGATGACATCGCCTCGAGGTTGAGTTTGAAGTATGCGGTGTAAATTTAAGCAAGGGTATTATCTAGGTGACGGATTTACCGGAGTGGGCATCTTTTGTCAAGTCATTTACGGTTGCAACTAATCCAAAAAATGCCGCATTCAAAGCGAAACAAGAAAGTGCTCGAAAAGATATCGAAAGAGCTTTTGGTGTCCTCCAAGGACGTTGGCATATCATTGCCCAACCGGCGTGTGCATTTACTATTGGCAAGTTACGGAGAATCATGTACGCGTGCATCATAATGTATAACATGATTTTGAAAGATGAAAACTTTGCGATATCCGACATTGCTGAAACGTATATTTCTCCGACACCAAATTTACAGCAGGCATGGATTGAACGTTGCCAATTGCAAAGGAAAAAAGCCAAAGAACTACATGATAAACGCAAACACGCAAAGCTTCAACGATTTCTTATCGAGCATCTTTGGCAACAACTTCAATGGGCACAATTTCAACAAAAGAATCCAAATAATTAGTTTCGATATAATTTGATGTATTTCTTGCGTATGTTTTTTTTTCGTATCTTTATTTTATGTTTCGTACGTTTTTTTATTAAGTTATGTATTGTATTTTTATTTTGAATGAAATGAATTTAGTTTATTTGGAAAAGATATTGAATAAAAAAAATAAAGTTGTAGTGGTGGGCCCCAAATGAAGAGATTGAGGTTTGTTATGAGTGAGGAGGGGGTTTGTTGTGGTTAGTTGTGGAAAAAGCAAATTACCAAAACAATCCATATCCCAAGTCATATTACGAAACTGAACTCTTTTCGTATATTTTACCAAAGTGACCAAAAGATGTCACTCTCACCTTTTCCATTCTCTCTCACACTCCTGTTTTCCATTCTCTCTCACACAACATAGTATTCTTCTTCTTCTTCATGCCATGAACACCCTTCTTCATGCCATGACACCCAGAAGTAATCCACAAGGCTGCTTCATACGTTTCCTCTTCTTCATTTCCAGTTTGAAACCAAGTAGAGACCACAAGGCTGCTTCATACGTTTCTTCTTCTTCATTTCCAGTTTGAAACCAAGTCGAGACCGAGGATGCTTCATTTTCAATTCTACACATAAAAAGAAAAAACACAAATACAGGAGCAGCCTAAAGTGAATCAATGTCTTCTTCATTTCCTGTTTGAAACCAAGTCGAGACCATGAACACCCTTCTTCATGCCATGACACCCAACAAGCAGCCTCGCCAAGCTCACCATTGCAAGGCCACGCGCCACCCATGGCAGACCTCCCACGCCTAGAGCCAGCCAGTATTGTACCACGCCAGGCCACGCCCAGGGCCTCGCCTCCTACTGGTTGGAAAGTTCATTTTCAGAATAAATCCTGCGAGAACCTATTTGTAGCGGTAACAGTATAGTTCATTTTCGTAAAATACTCTTGTGGAAAAGTGGGATGCTGATGTGGCGCTGATGTGGCACGACGAAGAGCCTAAGGCTTGTCGTGACACCTAGTGCTCTTATATTTATGTTGAAGACGATGTGGCATGACGGAAAAAAAAAAAAAAAAAGCGTTTTTGTGCCTATCTACGAGACAGAAGTTAATGTGCAAATAAATGAAAGGAACCACATACGATAATAACAATTATAAGCTTAATTAATATTTATTAATGTATTTTTTATTTAAAAAGGTAACTTTGTGCGTGTTTACCACATCTTAACATGTAAAAGTGGACATACCTCACCAAAACCATATTTTATATTTGGATTCCTAAAAAGCGCTGCTAAATAACCTTTGCTCTTTATCGCTTTTAATTTGGGACGGAAGATTGGGTCGCTTTCTACTCATTCTTTTCCTTTTCATCAAGACAAAGACAACTTCCAAAGGGGTGGTGGAAAGAGTGACCATACCTTCTTTACTTTTCAAAATTTAATATCCAATATTTGTTTTCACGAATTATCAACATCGATAAGCAATTATCTATGTTAATTACTGTTTACGTACGGTGAATAAAACAAAAATTAGGGTTAGTTGGTAGTGTGATATGAGGCTAGTTGTATGTTCGGTTTTTCTTGAGTGGTAAAAACTTTGAGATAAAAGTGCTTATCTAAAGTCGGGGTAACGCTCACATACAATTAGGGTTGAGTGTGTATTTTATGTGTGTACATTGTGCAGAAGATAAGTTGGTTCTGCTCATGAAATGCACGTGTACTTTATAGGAATGCATTTAAGTCATGTGTGATCCGTGGATGTGATCTGATGGTTCTAGATGACCCACGTGGAGGTAATCCTATGGTGGAGACAAGAATGACACGCGACGTGACATCCTTGACTTTTCAAGAGATGAGAATGTTCGACATATTTTCTATGTAGTAACAAAATATCGCGGCACTACCTCTGCACGAATGAGGTGGTTTCACGTGACACTTGTACAATAACGTTTGGGGATAAGTTGTCAAGCCAATTGTTGCCTAGGAGTTGATCTTCCAGGCAAAAGATCACATCCAAAGGATGCTATGCTTTCAGTTGTATAATATAAATACGATAAATATGTTACTTTATAATGTAAATACACTATATTACATTATAATAAGTAGTGTTTAAGTGTGTTACTCTAAAGGCTTATGTGAGTTTAGCCATATAATTATTTATTATGCCAAGAGCATACTCCAACAAGCTCTTCCCTTTTTGTATGATGGGTGTTGCATTTTGGTTGAGACCCAGGCTATGTTCAGCTAATTCTTTTGATGCATGTCATGTTGGCTGGCGTCCATGTAAAAATGTCGAGACTGTTTGCGAGTGACTGAATGGGCTGATTTTTCGCCTAGGGTGGGAGGTGTTCTCATATAGATATTGGTTGATCGGGATATTTTTCGTTGATGACCACTTTCTATTCCCTGTCATTGTCTTCAGGCAATGCCTTCCATTTGATTTCCATGATCGTCATGCTATCCAATGGTGTTGGTTGCTCCACATCGGTAATCGCTTTTTACTATAGCCACCCCTGATAATGTTGGGAATTACAAATAAGATCGAATTGTGGAGACCTTCGCACATAGTTGTTGTATGGTTGTTCTTCCGAACCTGATATTGAAAGGTTTATATGCAAACCACGCAACAAGCTTTCATAACTTATCTTCAGAGAAATGCCGAAGGGTTACACTGGTGCACACTAAACAAAACATGAAAGCAGAAATAAGAAACAATATTACAAAATGAAATAAAGCAAATGAGGAAATGAAAATACGGTGTTATTTTCATTAAGGAGTTAAACGGTTATTATCCAAAGCTTAATATTTATGCGGGATAAATATTAAGGGGTAATTATTGACAAAAGACGAAAAACAAATCCCTTAGGGATATTTGTTCATCGACTGACCCTAAGGAGTGAAAAAGATGAGTTTGTTTCCTAAACAAACTCTAATACTTGTTGTACAAGTGTTCAAGATCATTCCCTTGTATCCTATAAACATGAAGGGACTTCTAAGGATCCGCATAACTTTCTCACTATCCCTAAAACTCTCTCATCTCCCTTCTCCTTGCGAAGAACGATTTCAAACCCTCAAGGGTTTCGAAATCTTGTTCGACTAAACCCTAGTTGATCCATTCGACTTAGGATTTACCCCGGTTTCTTATCTCGCCCAAGTTGCGTAAGTTTGAGCCCTAGTTCTACCTGTGGAGTTTCGGTAGATACCTAACGCAACTATAAAAGTGGTTTTCCTCACGAAAACCCAAAACTGGTCGATCAAGGTTAAAGAATGCAAATATGCGTATCAAAGTAGGAAACAAGTAAGAATTATATAAACACCCTTTAAACGTGTTTAGGGTTAGGTTATGTTACTAATTAGGAAAGATCTTGATAGCTAGGTTTTGTCTGGCTACATGGCCACTTATCTGTTTTATCCCGTTGTGCATGTTTTTGTTGGCCATGCGGGAACCACTAGAACCCTACAGTGGTATCATCGTCACCCTAGTTATATATAACCTAATTAGGGTTCTTAGTAATTGTTATTATTGTCATAAAAATTAAAACTTTAATTTTGGTTATGCATGGTTCGTGTCGATTTGTGTAAATTAGGGTTTTAGGGTTTTTACGATTTTGGCAACCTTCTTGTTGGGAATTAAGGTAAACTACTGATTCTGCCGAAGAGATTCTGCCGAAGAAGAATGGATTCTGCTGAAGTTATACTTCAGCAGACGTGCTAAAGCAGATATTGAGGTAAACCACTGACGAAGACTCGCCGAAGAAGAATGGATTCTGCTGAAGTTATATTTCAGCAGAAATGCTAAAGCAGATATTGTGTTGCTTCTTTGAAAGTGCGTACCACGTAGGAGAGATAAGCTCAAGATAGAGTAAAAGTCATTGCCGTATTAAAGATAGGTTGGCGCCGTATTATGTAGAGCTTAATCGGAATAAACAATATGATGAACAAAACAAAATGATTAGTTGCATGCTTGTCTAGATGCATGCTTGGTCTATGTTAGTATTAGGAGCGTACATTGTAAACGCTCATTTTAGGGTTTCTTGCCTATATAAGGAACCATTGTAGTTTGTAATAAAAAAAAAAGTTTTTCGGAAGTCTTTCAAGTCTTGGAAACATATATGAAACATAGAGTTTCTATAATCAAAAGATCCATAGAGGATCAAAGAGTTCTTAGTTACTATAACTTGTGTTTACTTTCCGCTACAAAATACGAGTTGTAGAGATCTTCTATTAGTTTGCTTGTGATTACATAGGCAACACTAACGATCTCCGAGTGCTTAAAGATCTATCAAGGTCTTTGCGTTCAACAAGTGGTATCAGAGCCTCGGGAAGTCTCTACCATACTAAGAACTATTCATACCCTCATACAACCATACATACCGTCACCATGCCTGGATCCGATAATGAAACTGAAGTCACCAACACAAACAACACCAACACCACTTCCATGCAACAAATTTCGGTCTCTCAAATAATGGTAAATTTCCTTATTTGAAAAGGGAAGAATATGAACTTTGGACTATGAAGATGGAAAACTGGATTTCCAATATTGATTGGAATCGTGGGAGGTTGTAAAGAAAAGAAACAGTTTAAAGAAGATGATTCCTGACAGGGATGGGAAGTTTATCATGGCTCCACCAAAAGCTGGCGAAGAGGTGCGGCTATGCGAGAGAGCATAAAGTAAAAACTATTCTGCTTCAAGCCATACCTAAAGATCATCTATGTGATTTTCATCATATGGATGATGCGAAGGACATATGGATGGCTCTCAAAGCAAGGTTCGGTGGAAATGAAGAATCAAAGAGAATGAGGAAGTCCATGCTGAGACAACAATTTCAGGACTTTAATATTTCTGAAGAAGAAGGTATTCAAAGGGATACGACAGTTCCATAGGATTTTGAGTCGGCTAAACCAGCTGAATGCAAAACCTGATAATGATGATTGCAACTCAAAGTTCCTTCGATCCTTGCCTCCATCATGGTTGCATGTAAGTATAGCCCTCAAGGCTAAAGGTGGGTTGGACATGCTCACCTTTGATGAACTGTACAGCAGACTCAGAACTCTTGAACCGATGTAAGAACTCCCTACCGTACATCTTCTTGGCCATGCGACTTTGTTGGGACATCTTACTCCAACATGATGGTACCTGCTCCTAGTTCCAACTATTTTCCATCATCTCCTAGTTCCAACTACTTTCCATCATCCTTTCCTCCACACTCCACCACATAACACTCGTCCCACGCCACCATCTTCTCAATCTAAGACTAGTAGTGTGATGGAGGATGTTCTTCATTCATTTGTTGTCGACTATGATACTCGGCAGTATCTTGCATATGAAAACTTTGATCAGTTGGACCCACTTGAAATGGAGGAGATGAAACTGAAAATGCAGGTGGCATTCTGTCATGGACATCAAAGGTTTGAAGAGAAGTCCTGGAAGGAAGTTTGCTTTCAAGGGAAAGGAACCAACCACGCTTGACAGGAGGAAAGTTAAGTGTTTCACTTGCCACCAGATGGGGCATTTCTCAAGGGAATGCAAAGACAGGAAAAGTGGAGATGGAGCTAATTACCTTTCCTATCGCCAGAAACAGCTTGAGGAACTGGAGCTTCAGCAGCTCTTCTCACCATGGATGAACAGGTCAACTGGACTACACATGAACCTGTAAATGAAGAAGCTCATGATTCTGATAAGCTTGGATTGCTGGCAAGGTGTACTTCGGATGAAAGGCATGATCAGTTTGCCTTGATGGGACTATCTCATGTACACAACTGTATATTTGGTTGTAGTCTAAGATACAATGAACTTAAAGAAGAGTATGATGCTATGAAACCTAAGTTTGATGAATGCTATGTTGAAAATGAAGCTCATAAACTAGCATTAAAAAGCGAGAGAAAGACAAAAGGTACGGTTTCAAAAGAATCAAATAGCTTATGAAGAAAAGATAAAGGTGTTACAGTTTGATCTTGAAGTTGCTAATAATTATTTAAAATGTCGAGAAAGCTAAGGATGAAGCGTGTCACGAAAACCTAGAGCTTAAAGAAAAGGTAGTTGAGGAAATAGCTAGGAATAAACAATGGTTAATTTCAGGTGATAATCTAGCTAGAGAACTATATAACTTGATGTCATGTAACCTTTGGCTTAGGATTAGGCTTTCAAAAGTATGTAGGAGTAGAAGCTAGGTATGATGGTCGTAAATCCACACCGGCAGGGTTAGCTAACTTTGTTAAAGAGGGTGATATGCATGCTGTCCCTGGACCTATTAGAGGTGAATTTATGCCCACAGACCTGTCCATCACTGTTGACTTTGATGGATGATATGTGTCTAAATACACATATATTTGTATTGTATAAACCCACAAAAACAACCAAAAACACACAAATGACTCTCAAAATGATACAAATTCATAAAAATGTGTTTTTATGTGATTCAGGTACAAAAGATTGAAAAACAAGTGAAAAATGATCAATTTCACAACAATTGTCGTTTTCATCCACTGGAGTTACTCAAATTGTCAAAACTAGTCCCTAAATGTTTAAAATGAATGAAAAGTCAACTTAAGTCCTTGGGAAATCAAAAATGTTCACAAACACCCCGGATAAAAGTTTACACAAAATGGCAACTTTTACCCTTCAAGATTACAAAATTGGCAAAAATGGTCCCTGGGTATTCAAAAATGGAAATTTTACAAAATATACCCTTGTACTATTCATGAACTTACAAATTAGAACACTTTTGATAACTTTTGGGAATTTACACTTTAGTCCCCCAAGAATCCAAAATTTACACAAATGGTCCTTTTAAGCATTAAAATGTTTTAATTAACAATATTGGTCCTTGTGTTTATATAAATGGCAGGTTTGGCCCTTCAAAGGAAGTTTGGAGAAAATTACAAGTTTGGTCCTTATAGTTTCTAAATTGACAGTTTTGGTCCCTGGATTTGTAAAAATGGAAATTTTCAACTAAGGTCCTTGTACTAATCTTACTTGGCAGGTTTTACCCTTATGAGAGCTTTGGAAAATATTCAAGATCAGCCCTTCAACTTTCAAAGAATTGCATAAATGGTCCTTGTTGTTACTTCTAAACCAAACGGATCCAATATTAAACAACCCAAGCCCAAATCCAGTCCAACACTTAACCCGGCTGGCCCAAACCTTACCCAAGCCCAAGTCAACTCCCATCCCTGGTCAAACCCACTAAAAACGCCAAATACCACTAATACTATTCACCCGTCTCTTCCACCACTGCATAGCCAAAACCAGGTGGTTTTCTACCACCTCACCCCCTCCACTGTCTCCACTCACAACCTACTCCCTACACCCTCTCACCTCTTCCCATCAAGCGATTAATGCTTCCACACCTTCTAACACTCCACCCTTTTCCCCTTTGCCCTGTTTTTCCTCATACTTGACCCTAAAAGCTTCAAAAGCTCACCACCTTGTTCCCTCCACCTCATACTACCTCCCAAAATTCCTTAATTTAAATACAACTGCCTCAAGTTACCAATTTCGTTTTGGCCAAAATGCCATATGTACATTTGAGATGAATTTGACCAAACCAAAGGTCAGGATGTGTTGGGATTCAGTTCTTGGTCTCCAAGGAGTTCAAAGAGTATAAAAAGAGAGAAGAGGAGCAGAGGAAACTTGACTCTTGGGCTAGCCAATTGTCACCTTAGACTAGTGTAATTTTTAATGCTTTCATTTAAATTAAAATGTCATTTACAGCTTTGATTAGTGTAATGGAACTCATATTAGTGTAATGTAATTCTAATCTCAGTTTAATTATAAGTCTCTTTTGCATTTCAAGTTCTTCAATATTTTCCTCTATTTCAAGTCATTTACTTTTCTGTTGATCATTAGTTGATTATATGGACTCAGTTAAGCACACTTAGGCTCCTGACAAAGCCAAATGAGCTTTTAGATACATATAAAAAGCAATGATCTTTTAAATTCAGAAAATACTTAAAAATCAAGAAAAATCATTGAAAAATCAAAAGCGATTTATGAAGAATGTGATGAAGCAGGGTTGGATTTGGAATGCTATGGGGTATTAGGAGCTTAATAGGAAGCTATTGGGTGTAACCTTGTCCTTGGTTTCTATGTCTCACCCCACTTTCTCATTTGTAAGCATGTTTCTAATTTTTGCTATTTACTGTTTCAAGGTCTTATTTACCTTAATTTCCATGTTTCTGTGTTTAGTTGTTGTTAGTTAATATAATTATAGCTTAAAATTATGTATTCATGTTTTGGAATTGATTGTGCTTGAAATTTCCATTTTCACTGTCATAAGCTCAATTTTTGAGAATCCTAGGTATACCTTTGTGTGACTACTTATGTATACTGAAAAAGTTCTAATTTAACCAATGAAAACCTCTGGATTTGATGAAATTAGTTTATGCAATGATATGGATTGGATAGTTTAATTTGGTTCTATTTTAGGTGTGTTTGGTCTACTTTATTTAACTGTGTTCAAGAGTGCTTAAGTCAGTGTTATTACTTGTTCTGTATCACATGTGGTCCAATTAGTTCAAACAAGTCAAGAAACACTGTCCTTGTTTATCAAATAGTCAAAATTGATTTTAATTTTCATTAGATAATGCACTGTTAGGATTTATAGTACTAATTTCATCACAGTTGCTCATTAGTAAGTTATATAGCTTAATCTAGTATCATTATAGCATAATATAACATAGTTAATCAGTAATTTAAGTTTTAAATTCATTTTGGTCAAATTAGTTAGTTTTATCAAAAAGTCAAATTTTCTTAAGGTCTGTTTTTGAATAAAATCTAGAATTTTATTGTATGCTCATTAAATGAGTTTTAGCTTAAAACCTTCTAGTATGTTTAAATTTTGTTGTTTATCTTAATTGTAAAAATTTTAGTTTATTGTTTCTCGCTTTTTAAGTACTTAATTTCTAGCTTATTTTTAGTCTTTGTCTGTTAAATATGCCCTGCACCACAGTTTAGGTGTCAAGTTCATGAGCTTGCATAAGCTTCATGACTTGACCCTAGCTTGTGCATTTGGCTTCTTTGTATAGCCTGTGTGGCCTTTTTATTATTTGCATGCTTGTTTTTATATTTGTAGTTTATTTGCATAGCTTAATCTTTCCATCTATTTTGTCCCATTCACTCCTTCCACGAAGCAAACGAGTGGAAGTGGAGTTGTGTTTCTATGCCTATGAAAAGTTCCCTACAGAGCTAGAGCTTGTGATTTTTAGCTTCTTGTGAAGTTATTCAGTCATACTCTAAGTCTCAGTATTGGTTGAGCTCTCATGAGCTTATTTGATAAGTCTTGTGAGCTTGTGTTTGCCCATTCCTAACAGTTCAATCCATGAACTTGCACCATTTCCACAAGCTCACACCAAGCTCATTAGTGATCACAAGCCTGTGTGGCTTGGCTTTTTAGAAAGACTAGCAACCCAGCTTTAAGGTCCAGTGCTTAATTTCTAGCTTGTAGCTTATTAACGGTACTGCAAGTAGCTTTTTAGTTTGTCCCATTTTATTGTGTGTCCTGGTTCACCATGTACTCAGTGAAATGGGAGCTTTTCATGAGCTTTCAAAAGCTCATCTGAATCCCACAAGATGAGCTTGAGCTTTTGGACACCAACCAACTTCTTGCAACCTCAACTTTTATTTTAACCTTTGAAGCTTATTTCATCAGCTTAATTGTGCCAAACAAAGACTGCGAGGAGTGGTTGGATCTGTATGAAACTGAGAAGATCTTATGAGCTTATTAGAGCTTATTAGTGATTCTCAGTTCACATGCTTGTTTATATGTATATTGGACTTATATATATCTTACTTTTTCTTTTATTTACACTTTATAGCTTTTTCAAGCTTATTGTGAGCCTAGGAGTCTACTGTGAGCCCATAAGCTCAACTGAATGACTAATAAGCTCATAATATGCTTATTTATAGGTTTGTAGCTTTCCATTTTCCTTAAACTTGTTCTTATTACATGTACATACATATCTTTTTCCTTTTGTTTCCTTTGTTAAGCTTATTCAAAGCTTATAAGCCAAGCATGTGAGTTAAAAGCTCACTGCATAAGCTTATAAGCCAAGAATTGCTTATTTCTTTGTTTGTAAAGCTTTTAATTCATTACATGTACTTAATATCTGTATATATTTATGTTCTAAAAACAGAAAAGCCCAAAAACAAGCTTTTGCTACAAGTCCTAGCTTCTATGTGGAAGCTTTTGGCTTATTTAGCATCTGTCATGGAAATAAGCTCCCACAGAGCTTATTTCCAAGTTTTACAAAAGTTGGTTTTGTTAAAGTTTCTTATATTTAGCTTATTATACAGTTTTGCAAAAAGAAAAATCAAAAATAAAAATAAAAAGCAAAAAAGGTGGAGGCAGGCTCGAACCTGAGACCTCCACCCCTTTAAGAGTGATAGTGGGGGTACTTAGTAACCATAAGCCCTTGGGTCTTTCTTGTTATGGAATGCAAAATCAAATATATAAGGGTGTTTGGCAGTTATTGTTATAAGCTCTTTTGAGCTTATTTCCAGCTTATTTTCCACAGTAACCCACAGCTTTCTTATTTTTCTTAGATTAAGAATAGATTATAGTATTTTCTGTAAAAAGTTGAGATTTTTCTAATTAGTTTTACTATTTTTAAACATTTAATTAGTGTTTTATAGTATTTAATTCATAATAAATAAAATAATTATCTAAAAAATATAATTCTTTTTTGTAAAATTTTCTTTTATAAAATAGTATGTAATAAAATTAGTTTTAGACTCGTAGGCCTTTTATTTCAATAATTTTACGTTTTATCTTGCGCTCCAGCGCAATTTTTGTAAATAACGCTCGTTTCCGTTTTAAATAACGTTTTTAAGTAATTTGAGTTTACGTTTTAGTTAAGATAGTTTATTTAAGTCATTTTGTTTTATAAAATCATAATAAACGTTCATCGATCTGTAAAAATAGTGATAGCGTTTATTTAATAGTTTTTATCTTTTATTTTCTTTAATTTGCATTTAAGTTAACGCTAGACATGCAAATCCCTACTATAGTTATAATAGTTTTGTTTTATTCGATTACGTTACGTTTAATTTATGTTAAACGTATGTTTGTATATCTTTTAGATTTTTAGGTTTCTGATTATACGTTTTTATTGAACTAGCTGTGATGAGCTATTACTATTCACATTCAGTGTTAGTCAATCGATTCTGTTTTCCTATACTAATATTATTTTCAACAATTCACAAGTCATTTTACCAGAACATCACGCCTCACCAGGACATAAACGATCCAAGGATATTTTTAATCCTTGGTAAACTTGCATTCTCTCCCGGCTGTCGCCTTTTGTCATCTCACTGATTACGGTTGACCGTTCACAAGCGGTTGATTAGTGTGACGGAGAAATAAAAGATGGGTAGTTCGGGAGGAATCAAATTTTGCGCCGTTGCGGGAGGCTGTAACGTATTATGACTTGTATTTCGTATTTTGTTGAAATACCTATCCTTGTATGTAAATTACATATACTTCATTTCATATAAACAATATAAAATACAAAAAGATTTTATGGTTGAAATCTATCTGTGCTTTGATTTGCATTTGACTGTCAATTCTCCTAATCTTGATATTCCTAGGTCTAAATTTTGGCTAAACACCATGTTTACACTAAAAAGGGATTTACTGTGCTTAGTATAATTCCACGGAATGTGATAGATTAGGTTTAAATCAGTTCATGTATTGATAATCTCATTAAGGTTTCTTTTAGCCAATTTTTATTTTTCGTTTCTATATATCAAAACCCAAAAATATTTTTCCTTTCTTTTATAAATCAAAAATCAAAAAGATTCTTCTAGCCTTTTCTGAGTTTCTTTCTAAGATTCTTAGACTCATCTTAGTGATGATTATTCATAATTCTGTGAGTGGCAATCCCACTCCAATTTCTTACCAAATCCCTGAGTGGCAATCCCACTCAACTTCCCCATGAACAATTTAATTCGGGGTCGAGTCAAGCTAGCAACTCGGTAATCAAAAACAGTAGCTTAACATGGGTTTTCACCCGTGTACCAATCCTAGTGTGGGGATGCCCCACATGTTGTATATAGATCTAAAAACTTTGAAAATTGTATATATTAAAAAGATAATAATTGTTGTGTTTACCCCACTTAGTTTTGAATATTGAGGACAATATTCATTTCTAAGTGTGGGGGGGAAATTCTGGCGAATTTTGATCGTAAATGTACCCTTTTAGTCCCTTTTTCCCCCAAAATGGCCAAATTTAAATTTTTTTTTTTTAGTGGAAGTACTATGTACTAAACACAACAAATGGTAATCAGTCCACCATGTCTAACCCACATAAGGATTGGCTAATCCAGGAGCAAACGGCTCTTGGTAAAGATATCTCAAATCCGTTTATGGCTTGCAATTTGCCTAAAATTGTATGGTGTTCAACTCACCATATCCTAAAAA
This sequence comes from Chrysanthemum makinoi, assembly GCA_910596185.1. Lineage (NCBI taxonomy): Eukaryota > Viridiplantae > Streptophyta > Magnoliopsida > Asterales > Asteraceae > Chrysanthemum > Chrysanthemum makinoi. Next base: position 133,564,915 of record OU343219.1, read on the forward strand.
GTTAAGAGTTGGCTAGCCCGCAAGTTTATGGCTTGTGGTAAAGGCTGTGGAAAACCATAATTGGTAATTAACTCACCAAAGATAATATTTATAATTTGTCTAAGAGTTAGCTAGTCCAGAGCAAACGGCTTCTGGTAAAGACAAATCAACCAAGCATGACTTATGATTTGCTCAAAATCATTTGGTTATCATTGTACCAAGGTTCTTACTTGAACCTGAAACAATTGGCTACCCGAAGTGATGGCTTTTGGTAAAGAGTTTTTCAAATCCATTAAGTTTTAATAAAAGATTGCTAGGGACTAGCAATACACATGTGTGGGGATTTGATATGTGTCTAAATACACATATATTTGTATTATATAAACCCACAAAACAACCAAAAACACACAAATGACTCTCAAAATGATACAAATTCATAAAAATGTGTTTTTATGTGATTCAGTACAAAAGATTGAAAACAAGTGAAAAATGATCAATTTCACAACAATTGTCGTTTTCCCTGAGTTACTCAAATTGTCAAAACTAGTCCCTAAATGTTTAAAATGAATGAAAAGTCAACTTAAGTCCTTGGGAAATCAAAAATGTTCACAAAACACCCCTGGATAAAAGTTTACACAAAATGGCAACTTTTACCCTTCAAGTTACAAAATTGGCAAAAATGGTCCCTGGGTATTCAAAAATGGAAATTTTACAAAATATACCCTTGTACTATTCATGAACTTACAAATTAGAACACTTTTGATAACTTTTGGGAATTTACACTTTAGTCCCCCAAGAATCCAAAATTTACACAAATGGTCCTTTTAAGCATTAAAATGTTTTAATTAACAATATTGGTCCTTGTGTTTATATAAATGGCAGGTTTGGCCCTTCAAAGGAAGTTTGGAGAAAATTACAAGTTTGGTCCTTATAGTTTCTAAATTGATGCTTTTGGTCCCTGGATTTGTAAAATGGAAATTTTCAACTAAGGTCCTTGTACTAATCTTACTTGGTGTTTTACCCTTATGAGAGCTTTGGAAAATATTCAAGATCAGCCCTTCAACTTTCAAAGAATTGCATAAATGGTCCTTGTTGTTACTTCTAAACCAAACGGATCCAATATTAAACAACCCAAGCCCAAATCCAGTCCAACACTTAACCCTACTGGCCCAAACCTTACCCAAGCCCAAGTCAACTCCCATCCCTGGTCAAACCCACTAAAACGCGCCAAATACCACTAACACTATTCACCCGTCTCTTCCACCACTGCATAGCAAAACCAGGTGGTTTCTACCACCTCACCCTCCACTGTCTCCACAGCCACAACCTACTCCCCTACACCCTCTCACCTCTTCCCATCAAGCAGTTAATGCTTCCACACCTTCAAACACTCTACCCTTTTCCCCTTTGCCCTGTTTTTCCTCATACTTGACCCTAAAAGCTTCAAAAGCTCACCACCTTGTTCCCTCCACCTCATACTACCTCCCAAAATTCCTTAATTGAAATACAACTGCCTCAAGTTACCAATTTCGTTTTTGGCGCCAAAATGCCATATGTACGTTTGAGATGAATTTGACCAAACCAAAGGTCAGGATGTGTTGGGATTCAGTTCTTGGTCTCCAAGGAGTTCAAAGAGTATAAAAAGAGAGAAGAGGAGCAGAGGAAACTTGACTCTTGGGCTAGCCAATTGTCACCTTAGACTAGTGTAATTTTTAATGCTTTCATTTAAATTAAAATGTCATTTACAGCTTTGATTAGTGTAATGGAACTCATATTAGTGTAATGTAATTCTAATCTCAGTTTAATTATAAGTCTCTTTTGCATTTCAAGTTCTTCAATATTTTCCTCTATTTCAAGTCATTTACTTTTCTGTTGATCATTAGTTGATTATATGGACTCAGTTAAGCACACTTAGGCTCCTGACAAAGCCAAATGAGCTTTTAGATACATATAAAAAGCAATGATCTTTTAAATTCAGAAAATACTTAAAAATCAAGAAAAATCATTGAAAAATCAAAAAGCAGATTTATGAAGAATGTGATGAAGCAGGGTTGGATTTGGAATGCTATGGGGTATTAGGAGCTTAATAGGAAGCTATTGGGTGTAACCTTGTCCTTGGTTTCTATGTCTCACCCCACTTTCTCATTTGTAAGCATGTTTCTAATTTTTGCTATTTACTGTTTCAAGGTCTTATTTACCTTAATTTCCATGTTTCTGTGTTTAGTTGTTGTTAGTTAATATAATTATAGCTTAAAATTATGTATTCATGTTTTGGAATTGATTGTGCTTGAAATTTCCATTTTCACTGTCATAAGCTCAATTTTTGAGAATCCTAGGTATACCTTTGTGTGACTACTTATGTATACTGAAAAAGTTCTAATTTAACCAATGAAAACCTCTGGATTTGATGAAATTAGTTTATGCAATGATATGGATTGGATAGTTTAATTTGGTTCTATTTTAGGTGTGTTTGGTCTACTTTATTTAACTGTGTTCAAGAGTGCTTAAGTCAGTGTTATTACTTGTTCTGTATCACATGTGGTCCAATTAGTTCAAACAAGTCAAGAAACACTGTCCTTGTTTATCAAATAGTCAAAATTGATTTTAAATTTTCATTAGATAATGCACTGTTAGGATTTATAGTACTAATTTCATCACAGTTGCTCATTAGTAAGTTATATAGCTTAATCTAGTATCATTATAGCATAATATAACATGTTTAATCAAGAATTTAAGTTTTAAATTCATTTTGGTCAAATTAGTTAGTTTTATCAAAAGTCAAATTTTCTTAGGTACTGTTTTTGAATAAAATCTAGAATTTTATTGTATGCTCATTAAATGAGTTTTAGCTTAAAACCTTCTAGTATGTTTAAATTTTGTTGTTTATCTTAATTGTAAAAATTTTAGTTTACTTGTTTCTCGACTTTTAAGTACTTAATTTCTAGCTTATTTTTAGTCTTTGTCATTAAATATGCCCTGCACCACAGTTTAGGTGTCAAGTTCATGAGCTTGCATAAGCTTCATGACTTGACCCTAGCTTGTGCATTTGGCTTCTTTGTATAGCCTGTGTGGCCTTTTTATTATTTGCATGCTTGTTTTTATATTTGTAGTTTATTTGCATAGCTTAATCTTTCCATCTATTTTGTCCCATTCACTCCTTCCACTGAAGCAAACAGTGGAAGTGGAGTTGTGTTTCTATGCCTATGAAAAGTTCCCTACAGAGCTAGAGCTTGTGATTTTTAGCTTCTTGTGAAGTTATTTAGTCATACTCTAAGTCTCAGTATTGGTTGAGCTCTCATGAGCTTATTTGATAAGTCTTGTGAGCTTGTGTTTGCCCATTCCTAACAGTTCAATCCATGAACTTGCACCATTTCCACAAGCTCACACCAAGCTCATTAGTGATCACAAGCCTGTGTGGCTTGGCTTTTTAGAAAGACTAGCAACCCAGCTTTAAGGTCCAGTGCTTAATTTCTAGCTTGTAGCTTATTAACCAGGGCTGCAAGTAGCTTTTAGTTTGTCCCATTTTATTGTGTGTCCTGGTTCACCATGTACTCAGTGAAATGGGAGCTTTTTCATGAGCTCCTCAAAAGCTCATCTGTGAATCCCACAGTATGAGCTTGAGCTTTTGGACGGCCAACCAGCACTTCTTGCAACCTCAACTTTTATTTTAACCTTTGAAGCTTATTTCATCAGCTTAATTGTGCCAAACAAAAGACTGCAGGAGTGGTTGGATCTGTATGAAACTGAGAAGAGCTTATGAGCTTATTAGAGCTTATTAGTGATTCTCAGTTCACATGCTTGTTTATATGTATATTGGACTTATATATATCTTACTTTTTCTTTTATTTACACTTTATAGCTTTTTCAAGCTTACTGTGAGCCCATAAGCTCAACTGAATGACTAATAAGCTCATAATATGCTTATTTATAGGTTTGTAGCTTTCCATTTTCCTTAAACTTGTTCTTATTACATGTACATACATATCTTTTTCCTTTTGTTTCCTTTGTTAAGCTTATTCAAAGCTTATAAGCCAAACAGTGAGTTAAAAGCTCACTGCATAAGCTTATAAGCCAAGAATTGCTTATTTCTTTGTTTGTAAAGCTTTTAATTCATTACATGTACTTAATATCTGTATATATTTATGTTCTAAAAACAGAAAAGCCCAAAAACAAGCTTTTGCTACAAGTCCTAGCTTCTATGTGGAAGCTTATGGCTTATTTAGCATCTGTCATGGAAATAAGCTCCCACAGAACTTATTTCCAAGTTTTACAAAAGTTGGTTTTGTTAAAGTTTCTTATATTTAGCTTATTATTAGTTTTGCAAAAAGAAAAATCAAAAATAAAAATGTTTTTACAAAAGGGTGGAGCAGGCTCGAACTGAGACCTCCACCCCTTTAGAGTGATAGTGGGGGTACTTAACCATAAGCCCTTGGGTCTTTCTTGTTATGGAATGCAAAATCAAATATATAAGGGTGTTTGGCAGTTATGGTTATAAGCTCTTTTGAGCTTATTTCCAGCTTATTTTCCACAGTAACCCACAGCTTTCTTATTTTTCTTAGATTAAGAATAGATTATAGTATTTTCTGTAAAAAGTTGAGATTTTTCTAATTAGTTTTACTATTTTTAAACATTTAATTAGTGTTTTATAGTATTTAATTCATAATAAATAAAATAATTATCTAAAAAATATAATTCTTTTTTGTAAAATTTTCTTTTATAAAATAGTATGTAATAAAATTAGTTTTAGACTCGTAGGCCTTTTATTTCAATAATTTTACGTTTTATCTTGCGCTCCAGCGCAATTTTTGTAAATAACGCTCGTTTAGTTTTAAATAACGTTTTTAAGTAATTTGAGTTTACGTTTTAGTTAAGATAGTTTATTTAAGTCATTTTGTTTTATAAAATCATAAACGTTCATCGATCTGTAAAAATAGTGATAGCGTTTATTTAATAGTTTTTATCTTTTATTTTCTTTAATTTGCATTTAAGTCGCTTAGACATGCAAATCCCTACTATAGTTATAATAGTTTTGTTTTATTCGTTACGTTTACGTTTAATTTATGTTAAACGTATGTTTGTATATCTTTTAGATTTTTAGGTTTCTGATTGTACGTTTTTATTGAACTAGCTGTGATGAGCTATTACTATTCACATTCGTGTTAGTCAATCGATTCCTGTTTTCCTATACTAATATTATTTTCAACAATTCACAAGTCATTTTACCGAACATCACGCTCACCAGACATAAACGATCCAAGGATATTTTTAATCCTTGGTAAACTTATTCTCTCCGGGCCGTCGCTTTTGTCATCTGTTACGGTTGACCGTTCACAAGCGGTTGATTAGTGTGACGGAGAAATAAAAGATGGGTAGTTCGGGAGGAATCAAATTTTGGCCGCTTGCGGGAGGTCTATTACGTATTATGACTTGTGTTTTGTATTTTGTTGAAATACCTATCCTTGTATGTAAATTACATATACTTCATTTCATATAAACAATATAAAATACAAAAAGATTTTATGGTTGAAATCTATCTGTGCTTTGATTTGCATTTGATGTCAATTCTCCTAATCTTGATATTCCTAGGTCTAAATTTTGGCTAAACACCATGTTTACACTAAAAAGGGATTTACTGTGCTTAGTATAATTCCTGGAATGTGATAGATTAGGTTTAAATCAGTTTCATGTATTGATAATCTCATTAAGGTTTCCCTTTTAGCCAATTTTTATTTTTCGTTTATGTTATATCAAAAACCCAAAAATATTTTTCCTTTCTTTTTATAAATCAAAAAAATCAAAAAGATTCTTCTAGCCTTTTCTGAGTTTCTTTCTAAGATTCTTAGACTCATCTTAGTGATGATTATTCATAATTCTGTGAGTGGCAATCCCACTCCAATTTCTTACCAAATCCCTGAGTGGCAATCCCACTCAACTTCCCCATGAACAATTTAATTCGGGGTCGAGTCAAGCTAGCAACTCGGTAATCAAAAACAGTAGCTTAACATGGGTTTTCACCCGTGTGTACCACCCTAGTGTGGGGGGATGCCCCACATGTTGTATATAGATCTAAAAACTTTGAAAATTGTATATATTAAAAAGATAATAATTGTTGTGTTTACCCCACTTAGTTTTGAATATTGAGGACAATATTCATTTCTAAGTGTGGGGGGGAAATTCTGGCGAATTTTGATCGTAAATGTACCCTTTTAGTCCCTTTTTCCCCCAAAATGGCCAAATTTAAAATTTTTTTTTTTAGTGGAAGTACTATGTACTAAACACAACAAATGGTAATCAGTCCACCATGTCTAACACACATAAGGATTGGCTAATCCAGGAGCAAACGGCTCTTGGTAAAGATATCTCAAATCCGTTTATGGCTTGCAATTTGCCTAAAATTGTATGGTGTTCAACTCACCATATCCTAAAAAGTTAAGAGTTGGCTAGCCCGCAAGTTTATGGCTTGTGGTAAAGGCTGTGGAAAACCATAATTGGTAATTAACTCACCAAAGATAATATTTATAATTTGTCTAAGAGTTAGCTAGTCCAGAGCAAACGGCTTCTGGTAAAGACAAATCAAATCGGTTTACAGCTTATGATTTGCTCAAAATCATTTGGTTATCATTGTACCAAGGTTCTTACTTGAACTGAAACAATTGGCTACTCCAGAAGTGATGGCTTTTGGTAAAGAGTTTTTCAAAACCATTAAGTTTTAAATAAAAGATTGCTAGGGACTAGCAATAGTTTAGTGTGGGGGATTTGATATGTGTCTAAATACACATATATTTGTATTGTATAAACCCACAAAAACAACCAAAAACACACAAATGACTCTCAAAATGATACAAATTCATAAAAATGTGTTTTTATGTGATTCAGGTACAAAAGATTGAAAAACAAGTGAAAAATGATCAATTTCACAACAATTGTCGTTTTCAGTCCCTGGAGTTACTCAAATTGTCAAAACTAGTCCCTAAATGTTTAAAATGAATGAAAAGTCAACTTAAGTCCTTGGGAAATCAAAAATGTTCACAAAACACCCCTGGATAAAAGTTTACACAAAATGGCAACTTTTACCCTTCAAGTTACAAAATTGGCAAAAATGGTCCCTGGGTATTCAAAAATGGAAATTTTACAAAATATACCCTTGTACTATTCATGAACTTACAAATTAGAACACTTTTGATAACTTTTGGGAATTTACACTTTAGTCCCCCAAGAATCCAAAATTTACACAAATGGTCCTTTTAAGCATTAAAATGTTTTAATTAACAATATTGGTCCTTGTGTTTATATAAATGGCAGGTTTGGCCCTTCAAAGGAAGTTTGGAGAAAATTACAAGTTTGGTCCTTATAGTTTCTAAATTGACAGTTTTGGTCCCTGGATTTGTAAAAATGGAAATTTTCAACTAAGGTCCTTGTACTAATCTTACTTGGCAGGTTTTACCCTTATGAGAGCTTTGGAAAATATTCAAGATCAGCCCTTCAACTTTCAAAGAATTGCATAAATGGTCCTTGTTGTTACTTCTAAACCAAACGGATCCAATATTAAACAACCCAAGCCCAAATCCAGTCCAACACTTAACCCGGCTGGCCCAAACCTTACCCAAGCCCAAGTCAACTCCCATCCCTGGTCAAACCCACTAAAACGCGCCAAATACCACTAACACTATTCACCCGTCTCTTCCACCACTGCATAGCCAAAACCAGGTGGTTTTCTACCACCTCACCCCCTCCACCTGTCTCCACAGCTCACAACCTACTCCCCTACACCCTCTCACCTCTTCCCATCAAGCAGTTAATGCTTCCACACCTTCAAACACTCCACCCTTTTCCCCTTTGCCCTGTTTTTCCTCATACTTGACCCTAAAAGCTTCAAAAGCTCACCACCTTGTTCCCTCCACCTCATACTACCTCCCAAAATTCCTTAATTGAAATACAACTGCCTCAAGTTACCAATTTCGTTTTTGGCGCCAAAATGCCATATGTACGTTTGAGATGAATTTGACCAAACCAAAGGTCAGGATGTGTTGGGATTCAGTTCTTGGTCTCCAAGGAGTTCAAAGAGTATAAAAAGAGAGAAGAGGAGTAGAGGAAACTTGACTCTTGGGCTAGCCAATTGTCACCTTAGACTAGTGTAATTTTTAATGCTTTCATTTAAATTAAAATGTCATTTACAGCTTTGATTAGTGTAATGGAACTCATATTAGTGTAATGTAATTCTAATCTCAGTTTAATTATAAGTCTCTTTTGCATTTCAAGTTCTTCAATATTTTCCTCTATTTCAAGTCATTTACTTTTCTGTTGATCATTAGTTGATTATATGGACTCAGTTAAGCACACTTAGGCTCCTGACAAAGCCAAATGAGCTTTTAGATACATATAAAAAGCAATGATCTTTTAAATTCAGAAAATACTTAAAAATCAAGAAAAATCATTGAAAAATCAAAAAGCAGATTTATGAAGAAGGTGATGAAGCAGGGTTGGATTTGGAATGCTATGGGGTATTAGGAGCTTAATAGGAAGCTATTGGGTGTAACCTTGTCCTTGGTTTCTATGTCTCACCCCACTTTCTCATTTGTAAGCATGTTTCTAATTTTTGCTATTTACTGTTTCAAGGTCTTATTTACCTTAATTTCCATGTTTCTGTGTTTAGTTGTTGTTAGTTAATATAATTATAGCTTAAAATTATGTATTCATGTTTTGGAATTGATTGTGCTTGAAATTTCCATTTTCACTGTCATAAGCTCAATTTTTGAGAATCCTAGGTATACCTTTGTGTGACTACTTATGTATACTGAAAAAGTTCTAATTTAACCAATGAAAACCTCTGGATTTGATGAAATTAGTTTATGCAATGATATGGATTGGATAGTTTAATTTGGTTCTATTTTAGGTGTGTTTGGTCTACTTTATTTAACTGTGTTCAAGAGTGCTTAAGTCAGTGTTATTACTTGTTCTGTATCACATGTGGTCCAATTAGTTCAAACAAGTCAAGAAACACTGTCCTTGTTTATCAAATAGTCAAAATTGATTTTAAATTTTCATTAGATAATGCACTGTTAGGATTTATAGTACTAATTTCATCACAGTTGCTCATTAGTAAGTTATATAGCTTAATCTAGTTTCATTATAGCTTATTATAACATAGTTAATCAGTAATTTAAGTTTTAAATTCATTTTGGTCAAATTAGTTAGTTTTATCAAAAAGTCAAATTTTCTTAAGGTCTGTTTTTGAATAAAATCTAGAATTTTATTGTATGCTCATTAAATGAGTTTTAGCTTAAAACCTTCTAGTATGTTTAAATTTTGTTGTTTATCTTAATTGTAAAAATTTTAGTTTACTGTTTCTCAGCTTTTTAAGTACTTAATTTCTAGCTTATTTTTAGTCTTTGTCTGTTAAATATGCCCTGCACCACAGTTTAGGTGTCAAGTTCATGAGCTTGCATAAGCTTCATGACTTGACCCTAGCTTGTGCATTTGGCTTCTTTGTATAGCCTGTGTGGCCTTTTTATTATTTGCATGCTTGTTTTTATATTTGTAGTTTATTTGCATAGCTTAATCTTTCCATCTATTTTGTCCCATTCACTCCTTCCACTGAAGCAAACAGTGGAAGTGGAGTTGTGTTTCTATGCCTATGAAAAGTTCCCTACAGAGCTAGAGCTTGTGATTTTTAGCTTCTTGTGAAGTTATTTAGTCATACTCTAAGTCTCAGTATTGGTTGAGCTCTCATGAGCTTATTTGATAAGTCTTGTGAGCTTGTGTTTGCCCATTCCTAACAGTTCAATCCATGAACTTGCACCATTTCCACAAGCTCACACCAAGCTCATTAGTGATCACAAGCCTGTGTGGCTTGGCTTTTTAGAAAGACTAGCAACCCAGCTTTAAGGTCCAGTGCTTAATTTCTAGCTTGTAGCTTATTAACCAGGGCTGCAAGTAGCTTTTTAGTTTGTCCCATTTTATTGTGTGTCCTGGTTCACCATGTACTCAGTGAAATGGGAGCTTTTTCATGAGCTCCTCAAAAGCTCATCTGTGAATCCCACAGTATGAGCTTGAGCTTTTTGGACAGCCAACCAGCACTTCTTGCAACCTCAACTTTTATTTTAACCTTAGAAGCTTATTTCATCAGCTTAATTGTGCCAAACAAAAGACTGCAGGAGTGGTTGGATCTGTATGAAACTGAGAAGAGCTTATGAGCTTATTAGAGCTTATTAGTGATTCTCAGTTCACATGCTTGTTTATATGTATATTGGACTTATATATATCTTACTTTTTCTTTTATTTACACTTTATAGCTTTTTCAAGCTTATTGTGAGCCTAGGAGTCTACTGTGAGCCCATAAGCTCAACTGAATGACTAATAAGCTCATAATATGCTTATTTATAGGTTTGTAGCTTTCCATTTTCCTTAAACTTGTTCTTATTACATGTACATACATATCTTTTTCCTTTTGTTTCCTTTGTTAAGCTTATTCAAAGCTTATAAGCCAAACAGTGAGTTAAAAGCTCACTGCATAAGCTTATAAGCCAAGAATTGCTTATTTCTTTGTTTGTAAAGCTTTTAATTCATTACATGTACTTAATATCTGTATATATTTATGTTCTAAAAATAGAAAAGCCCAAAAACAAGCTTTTGCTACAAGTCCTAGCTTCTATGTGGAAGCTTATGGCTTATTTAGCATCTGTCATGGAAATAAGCTCCCACAGAACTTATTTCCAAGTTTTACAAAAGTTGGTTTTGTTAAAGTTTCTTATATTTAGCTTATTATTAGTTTTGCAAAAAGAAAAATCAAAAATAAAAATGTTTTTACAAAAAGGGTGGAGGCAGGCTCGAACCTGAGACCTCCACCCCTTTAAGAGTGATAGTGGGGGTACCTGTAACCATAAGCGCCCTTGGGTCTTTCTTGTTATGGAATGCAAAATCAAATATATAAGGGTGTTTGGCAGTTATGGTTATAAGCTCTTTTGAGCTTATTTCCAGCTTATTTTCCACAGTAACCCACAGCTTTCTTATTTTTCTTAGATTAAAAATAGATTATAGTATTTTCTGTAAAAAGTTGAGATTTTTCTAATTAGTTTTACTATTTTTAAACATTTAATTAGTGTTTTATAGTATTTAATTCATAATAAATAAATAATTATCTAAAAAATATAATTCTTTTTTGTAAAATTTTCTTTTATAAAATAGTATGTAATAAAATTAGTTTTAGACTCGTAGGCCTTTTATTTCAATAATTTTACGTTTTATATTGCGCTCCAGCGCAATTTTTGTAAATAACGCTCGTTTCCGTTTTAAATAACGTTTTTAGATAATTTGAGTTTACGTTTTAGTTAAGATAGTTTATTTAAGTCATTTTGTTTTATAAAATCATAATAAACGTTCATCGATCTGTAAAAATAGTGATAGCGTTTATTTAATAGATTTTAACTTTTATTTTCTTTAATTTGCATTTAAGTCGCTTAGACATGCAAATCCCTACTATAGTTATAATAGTTTTGTTTTATTCGTTACGTTTACGTTTAATTTATGTTAAACGTATGTTTGTATATCTTTTAGATTTTTAGGTTTCTGATTGTACGTTTTTATTGAACTAGCTGTGACAGAGCTATTACTATTCACATTCAGTGTTAGTCAATCAGATTCCTGTTTTCCTATACTAATATTATTTTCAACAATTCACAAGTCATTTTACCAGAACATCACGCCTCACCAGGACATAAACGATCCAAGGATATTTTTAATCCTTGGTAAACTTGCATTCTCTCCCGGGCTGTCGCCCTTTTGTCATCTGTTACGGTTGACCGTTCACAAGCGGTTGATTAGTGTGACGGAGAAATAAAAGATGGGTAGTTCGGGAGGAATCAATGGATCACATCATCTATATGGCAAAAAGTCAAAAGACTTGCCAGACCCCGATACCTCATCTAATGACTTTGTCTCTTGCTCTGACAGTGACAATTCATCGGATCAAGGGTCTACTTCCTATGAAAGCTGTGATTCAAATGAGAAGTCTGACCTTTCCAAGCCTGAGCCTACACCCAAGCCTGCACCCCATTCTACTTACAAGCCTTCTAAGGAAGCTGCTGAGGAATCAACTTCCAAGACAGTTTCTTCTGAAGACTTGTCTTTTAAATCTTTGAATAATCAGTCCGTTAAAAACAATTCCTTGAATGTTTCTAATTTAAGTACTTCTTCATGTATTCAAACATCTCCCTATTTGAATAAATCTTCCAAGAAGAAGACATGTTTTGTATGTGGAAGTAAATTTCATTTGATTAAGGATTGTGATTTTTATGAGCAAAGATTGGGTGCATGTGCTACTCACCAGAAACACAAATCTAAATGGACCAATGTTGCTAATATTCCACCTTATGTCCCACAAGCAGCTAATACTGACTCTCATTGGAGAGGTTCAGTCACCAGACCTTATGTGCAACCAACTAGCCCATACTTTAAACATGGTTATTGGCCTACATATGTTGACTCTATGTATGTGGGGATGGGATATGGGAGCACTGCTGTGAAGCCCTCAGCAGGTTGTTCTTGGACTAACAAGGGACCCAATTATCAATGGCGAACCAAGAACAATGGTGGATCCTCGAAATACTCTTGTCCTAAACCTGTGATCCACAAGGCAGGTTCAAGTCAGTAATGACTTGAACCTCCATTGTATACTAACTGTATGTATATATTTTATTGTTGTTTGTAGGATCATCCCCTTAAGCATAAGAATATTGGTATTGTTGATAGTGGTTGTTCCAGAAGCATGTCTGGGAACAGGGATATGATTCACAATTTTGTCCCTATAGAAGGAGGAGGCAATGTGACTTTTGGAGGAAGTGATGGTAGTATCACAGGGAAAGGCACCATAAAGACACCTCATCTAGATTTTGAAAATGTGTACTATGTTAAGGAACTTCAGCATTTCAACTTGTTCTCTGTTTCACAAATCTGTGACACTAAGAACAAAGTCCTCTTCACAGAGAATGAATGTCTTGTGCTGTCTAAAGACTTCAAACTCCCGGAAGAAACTTCAATTCTACTGAAAGTTCCTCGCACTCACAACTTATACACATTCAACCTTAATGAAGTTCAACCTGATGGTGACCTCACATGTTTGGTGGCTAAAGCATCACTTGATGAATCCACAAAATGGCATAGGAGGATGGCGCATGTGAATTTCAAGACCATTAACAAACTCTCTAAAATGAGTCTTGTTGAAGGTCTTCCCACCAAAGTTTTTACCAATGATCATAATTGTGTCGCTTGCAATAAAGGAAAACAACACAGAGCCTCTTACAAAGCTATCAATGCTATGAGCATCATTACTGAACCTCTTCAGTTGCTTCACATGGATCTGTTTGGTCCAACTCAAGTCAGAAGCATTGATCATAAGTACTTTTGTTTGGTTATCACTGATGGCTATAGCAGATTTTGTTGGGTTTTCTTTCTCAGAACCAAAGATGAAACATCTCAAGTGCTGACTGAATTCATCACTCTTGTTGAAAATCAGCTGAATAAAAAGGTTAAGGGAATTCGGTGTGATAATGGGACAGAGTTCAAAAATGCCATTCTTATAGAACTCTGTGGGTCAAAAGGCATAAAAAGGGACTATAGTAATCCAAGAACCCCACAACAAAATGGGGTGGCTGAAAGAAAGAATAGGACCTTAATAGAGGCTGCTAGATCCATGCTTGCAGACTCTAAACTGCCCACTATGTTCTGGACTGAAGCTGTTGGCACTGCTTGCTATGTGCTAAACAGGGTGTCCATTACTAGACCACAACTCAAAACCCCATATGAACTTCTCTTTGGGAAGGTTCCTGTCATTCACTACCTAAAACCTTTTGGTTGTCAAGTGACCATTCTGAACACAAATGATCCATTGGGAAAGTTTGATGAGAAGGCTGATGATGGTTATATTGTGGGCTATTCAGCTCATAGTAAGGCATACAGGGTGTACAACTTGCAAGCCAAGAAAATAGAAGAGACATTGAACCTGAGATTTTTGGAAGATAAGCCTAATGTTCAAGGACAAGGTCATTCATGGTCCTTTGATCTTGACTACTTAACTGATTATCGGGTTACCACGACATCTGGCTAACCAAAATGCATGTCCTCAAGTGTCTCCAACTAACAATGCAGGTCCCCTAGATGATGGCTCTGAAAATGAGTTTGAAGATGATGAGCAACCCATACTTGTACCTTCTTTCTCCCCTAACAATATTGCAGGTACCACCTCCAAGGATACTGCTGATTCGAGTGATGAAGATGACTCTCATTATGCTGAGGACCTTGCTAGGCTCCAGACTCAAGAATTTGCAGCTAAGCTTGAAGCAGAGAAACTGAATGGAGAGGTTGCTAATGAAGGAGTCGGTGGAAACCATGTTTCTGCTGAAGTTGATTCTGTCACACCTACCTTCCCCAAATCTGCTGAAGGCTATGCTGTTCCTTCTCAAGTATCTTCAGACTTTGGTGAACCCTATACACGCTTTCCAAAACCTTCAGATCTTGGAAATCATCAACCCAAAGCTGGCATCTTCACCTCACCCTCGTATGATGCTGAATTTGAGCCAACCATCACTAATCTTGACTCATCCATTGAAGTCAACCCCACCACTACTCAGCGGATCAACATTGCTCATCCTCAATCCAACATCATAGGTGATCTTCTGGCACCTGTTAGAACTAGAAGGGCTATCACCAGTCCTCAGTTTGGACAGATTGCTTTTCTCTCTTATGTCTCCAACCAGCAAAGAGACAATCACACGACCTCAAGCATTGTATGTTTGCTTGTTTTCTCTCTCAAGTGGAACCAACTAGTGTTTCTCAAGATCTCAACGATTCAAGCTGGCTCGAAGCAATGCAAGAAGAAATGCAACAATTTCACAATCAGCAGGTTTGGATTTTGGTTCCACTCCCGGATGGCAAATATGCCATTGGGACAAAATGGGTTTTGAAGAATAAGAGAGATGCTAGGGGTGTTGTGATCAAAAACAAAGCAAGGTTGGTAGCTCAAGGCTTCAGACAAGAGGAAGGGATTGATTATGATGAAGTGTTTGCACCTGTTGCCCGAGTTGAAGCAATTCGCATTTTCTTGGCATATGCTTCATACATGGGTTTCATGGTGTATCAAATGGATGTCAAGGGTGCTTTTCTGTATGGTGAGATTGAAGAGGAGGTCTATGTCACTCAACCCAAGGGATTTGAAGACCCCGATCACCCAAAACATGTCTACAAGGTGGTTAAAGCTCTTTATGGCTTACATCAGGCACCTAGAGCTTGGTATGCTCGGCTTTCATCGTTCCTACTGAAGCATGGCTATAGAAGAGGTGCTATTGATAAAACTCTGTTCCTCAAGAAGAATTACTCGACATCATTCGGTGCAAGTGTATGTGGGCGACATTATTTTTGGTTCCACAAACGAAGCTTGGTGCAGGGAATTCGAGGAACTTATGAAGGGTGAATTCCAAATGAGTGCTATGGGAGAGCTTACTTTCTTTTTGGGTCTCCAGGTTCAGCAGAAACAGGATGGCATCTTTATCAGTCAAGATAAATATGTGAGGGACATTTTGAAGAAGTTTGGTATGGAAGGTGTTAGGACTGCCACAACACCTTATGAAGCTCCAAAGGCTAAAGCAAATAATGAACCAGATCTACCTGTGAATGTTCATCTGCACAGGTCCATGATTGGTTCATTGATGTATTTGACAGCTTCAAGACCTGATATTACATTTGCTGTGAGTGTTTGTTCTCGACATCAAGTCACTCCACTTGCTTCCCATCTCAATGCTGTCAAGAAGATCTTTAAGTACCTCAAAGGCCAACCTCTTTTAGGCCTTTGGTACCCAAAAGAATCTCCTTTCAAGTTGGAAGCATATAGTGACAGTGATTATGCTGGTGCAAATCTGGATAGAAGATCCACAACCGGGGGCTGCCAATTTCTTGGCAAGAGGTTGATTTCTTGGCAATGCAAGAAACAAACCATCGTGGCCACCTCAACTACTGAAGCAGAGTACGTTGCTGCTGCAAATTGTTGTGGACAAGTCCTTTGGATTCAGAACCAATTGCTGGACTATGGGTACAACTTTATGAACACTACAATTCATATAGATAATCAAAGTACCATCTGCATAGTCAAAAATCCAGTTTTCACAAGTCGAACGAAACACTTTGAAATCAGGCACCACTTTATAAGAGATGCTTATGAAAAACATTTGATAAAAGTGGCTAAAATCCATACTGATGATAATGTGGCAGACTTGTTAACAAAAGCGTTTGATGGACCAAGGTTTCAACACCTCGTGGTCAATATTGGAATGTTAAACCCTTGACTGCATAGTTTGAGGGGAGGCATAGGCCTCAGGGGAGGCATATGCCTCAGGGGAGGATTTTGTGCAAACTCTGCATTATTTTTGTATATTAGTTTGTATTCTAACACTAACTACTAATATTTCTCTAGTTTGTTTGTTTTTGTTGTTGTATATGTTTTTGTGTCTGTTTTGCAGCTGTCTGTACTGCATTTTGTCTGTTCCTTATCTGGATTGCAGTGTATATATCCCATGATCAAGATCAAAGTCATCAAGTGTGGTTCATTAGTAAATGGTCAGATAGCTGAAAGGGTGTTACTTGTTTCTTCTGATATCAAATACTGAAGCATACAATTTGATTCCACTGAAGTTATAATACTGAAGAAAAGAAATTGAAGTCAAATTGTTCATTCATTCATTCAAGAAACAGTTTACAGCTTACAGCTTACATAAAGTCAACCTACTACTATGCATCTACAAGATACGAGCTGTACACTTAAGCTAAGCCTAAACTAGTGTATATCCTTCATTCCGAAATCTAAGTGAATGCTGGATATGCGTTAGATGCTGGCTTTGCTTTCGTAGGTCTTGCGTAACCACCCATTCCGTTTAACTGGCTGGTTGGATATGCATGACCAACTCGATGAAGATGCTAAGGACCAAAATGGGGGGATGGATTGATGCAAACGATTGATGATGACGATGACCACGCAGGATGACGGAGAAAAATAACGTGTCCTGTGTGCTTCATCTACTCATTTCAACCAAAATGCAATCGATCCACCCTCCTTAAGCCCTTCTACTATACGATGTGTGTTCATGCACCAAAAGATGGCGCAGTGAGACCAAGAACCACCTCTCTATCTTTGGGGAGTGGCGGATTCCGGGCACGAGGTCTTTGTTGAGACCAAGATGCTGGAGGTTGGGAGTAAGACGTTCCCTCCTTATAGGAGTCATCAGAATCATCAGCAGATTCACTTGGATTCACTACACTGTCATCTTCTGAAGAAGGAAGAAAGGGTGATTTATTTGGTCGTGGATAGGGTTGAGGAAAGTAATGGAACCATGGGTTTGATTCACCACTTGATGATGATGAAGAGGATGATGAAGATGAGGAAGTGAGATCTATGATCTCAGGTTTGGTATTCATGGTGCAATTCTGTTAATTGGGTTTATTTTGCATCTAGGGTTTATGGTAATTATTTGGGGATCTTGATGAAGAGATGAGTTACATTGGGATCATTTTATAGACGGGTTCGAGGTTCAATGAGTTTAATGCAAGTGGGTGGCACAGTAATTCTAGAAACTTACCGAAGATATTCTAATCTTTGATGCATTCTGCTGAAGTTATAACTTCAGCAGATTGATCATGTGTTTCTGCCGAAGTGTTATTTTGGGTTGGGACAAAGATGCAATACACGTCAGCAAAGGTCAACCAAACGGTCCATTTTTCTTTGACTATAATTTGGGCAAAAACACTTCATCCACCATTACTCGCTTCAGAACAAACCAATTCCCTCTCATTCCACTTTCACAAACACTCACCATTTCAAGAATCATAATCCTAAACACTCATATTCCTCATGGCTCTTGAATTTAAACATGATCACAACAAAGTTGCATTTCTGGGAAATGGCAAGGGATATGAATTGTACGAACCAATGGTGGAATTTCTGAAAAGGTCCAAAATTTATTATGCTCTAAATCATTCTCCAAATGAGATATATGAGTCACTGATCACTCAATTTTGGGAAACTGCTGAGAAGAGGAGCGAGACAGAGATTAGGGCTGTGATTGATGAAACAGAGTACATTGTGACCGAGGACCTGATCAGGAGGAAGCTTCACCTGGAAGATGCTGAAGGAGTATTTCACTCTAATCAGGAAGATGTGCTTAATGGGCTAAGGGCTATTGGGTATCGAGGAACAAGAACAGATATGTGGCTAAAGAAGGAACTCTGCCCAAAATGGAGGTTCCTGGTTCACACACTGCTCCAATGCATGAGCAACAAGACTGGAGGATGGGACCAGTTCTCTACACGACTGGGCTATGGTATTGTGTGTCTTTCACAAGGGGTAACTTTCAATTTTTCTAAGTATATTTTTGAAAATTTGGTTGAAAATATTCAAAAGACAAAGGGAAAATTTTTAATGTACCCCAGGTTTCTTCAAATGATTTTAGACACCTCTACCCATGCCCAATCTTTCTATCCCATAGGTACTTTAACTGCTAAATTGTTTGCTACAATGAAAACCCACTTTCAGGGGGAACATCATCCCTTGCTAGCAGCCATGTTGCCCCAAGGTAATGAGGCTGCTGATGAGGAGAATGTGGCTCATAATCCTCCTTCCTCACCTGTTGCTACTGATGGTAATCCATTGGTTCACTTTGATGAGGGCCCATCTTCAACTGTTGAAGCAACTCATGTTGCTCCAGACCAACCACCATGTCCCAGTCCTCCACCCACTCTAGCTACTCATGTTGAGTCAAATCTCAATAGACCACCCACACCAAGTCCTGTGAGGAATCCTCTCGATGAAGATCTTCCTCACATTGAGCATGACCAGGTTACTTCTGAAAGGCCCAATGAGGCTCCCCTTACCACAGAGCAATCTGCTGGTGGAGCTGAGGACCCCATTACACTCTCATCTGTGTATGCTCTTGTCAACAGGTATGCTGCAGAGGTTAATAGTCTGAAAAAGGAGCTTGCAGAGACCAAGTCTTCTCTTGGGGGTAAGATTGAAGAACTGTGAAATCAGGTCAAGGTCTTAGAGCACAAACTAAAAAGGGCCTCCAAAAGGAAACTTGTGGTTTTCTCTGATGAAGAACAAAAAGGTCCTCATTTTGAGTCTCTGGACATGTTGGCTGCTGTTTCTCTCAATGATCCTTTATCATTAGCCGCCACTTCCTCAAAGAAGAAGGAGCCTGTCCTTTACAAAAGAAGGAAGAGATCTTATTTTCATAAGGTTTCTTCTGAAGCTTCAAAGGAACCTGGGTTGATAAGGATGCATCTGCTGATGTACTTATGGAGGATGTATCTTCAGATCCTAATCAATCAGCATCAGTTCAAGAACCAACAGACCTTTCCCCCTCAGCAGATCTGTCTGACATTGCTACTATGACCACTCCAGTTGATGATCAGCATCAACATGTTGACCTAGGTACTACTACAGAGGTACTTGTCATTGATTTAACTGAAGAAGAGTGTGCCAAGAAGCCTGATGATAAAGGAAAAATGTCATCACTGAAGATGAGCTTGGTCCTGACCTGGTGAGTGAGGTGGAAAGACTAGGTCAAGCAAGTAGATTGGCTGAGTTTGAGAAGTCAAAGGAAAGTGTAGCATTGGCTAAACAACTTGAAACAGAGGAATTTTCATCTTTAACTCCTGAGAGAAGAAAAGAACTCGATGAACTGAGGGTTCATATGCCTGCTGAACACTGGGATATTCTAACTCATCAAGTCATTTCAAGACCTTCTCTAGCTCAAAGTATACTAGGTGGTGATTTCCTCAGTGACAATTATGTGGAGCGAATGATGGCTCAGGGAAGACAAAGGAGGCAAGAAGCAATTGCACAAAAGAGGGCCATCCAAGCTCAGAAGGCCAAAGACAAACCCCCTACTAAAGATGAAATAAGAAGGGTGGTGAAGAACCAATGCTCAATGTACAACTCTGGGTTAACAATGAAACAAGTCAAGGCTTTTCCTGATCATGTCCTGTATCGCAAATATAACCAAATCATGAAGGAAAGATCATCATCCTCAGCACCTTCTACCAACTTAAAAAGGATTTCAGAGAATGAAACTGCTCCAGAAGCCAAAAGACTCAAGGCTGATGATGCTCCAACCAAGGAATCCTCTCCAGTCATTCCTGCTGAAGCAACTTCTGAAGTTGCTTCCTCTACTGTCAAGGGTCAATCTGCTGAACCATCTTCCATTTCTCCTGAAGCACCTGAAGCATCAACTCCCTCTCCATCAGTGGCACCTGTTGTCACACTGGAAGATTCTGAAGTAAAGGAAGCTGATCTCACAGAAACTAAAACAGAGAGGGCTATAAAGATATTCCACAGGATGAATGCACTTTGCGCTCCAACCAAGTCTCAATCTACCGGTTCAAGCCCTACTACAAATGCACAAGATGAAAATGCTCACTCTAGGGATATCTATCAGCCTGGGAGGAGGAAGAAGAGTATGGCCAAACGATCTCATTTGGATCTTGAAGCTGATGACTCCACTTTCATTATAGAAGGGTCTACTGCTGATTTTCCTGATGGAAATTCAGATGAGGTGTTAGAGTGGAAATTAAAGGATGATGAGATGAATGTTCTTCTTCGAAGGGACTCCACTTCAATGGAATTCACCTTTCTAAAGGAAATTCTACACTTGGTAGACAGGGAAGACTTACTTTCTCTGTTCACTCAAGTTACCACCTATTATTGCAACAAGGAACCACAAGGTTCTGGGATGTTCTTACCAGGAGATCTTCAAGTTCTGTTAAACTCCCACATTCCCAATAGCAAAGCATCTTCCATTTGGGAAAACTCACATCGGTGGAAGCTTACATCCTGGAGATTCTATCCTCTCCCTCGTGTGCATGTGCTTGAGACTAAGGGTGGAATCACTGTATGCATGTTGTCTGAAAGAAAGTATCCTTTGCCTAAAAGACTTATGGAAAAGATGCTGAGTCAGAAGTTGGAAATTCCTCCAGATCCTGTGGGAAATGAAAGACAGTCTGCTTTAACACTGGTGGGATTGATCAAAACTCAACTCCAACAACTGCAATAGGCCTATTCTTCATCCATATCAGGACACTTGGTACTCTCTGCACTACTTTGTTTTGTTCATTTAGTTTGCTTTATTTATGTTATTTGTCTATTTTGTCTAAGTTTTTTTAAGTAAAAGACTTTCATAAAAAGAAAACTCACAAAAACATCATTTTAAAAATAGAGATAGCGTTTATTTAATAAAAATTAAGTTTTAATTTTCCTTTTCAACTTATTATTAATCTTTTTCAGTTTTATAAATTATTATTAGTTAAAAACTTTTATGTGTTTGTTTGTTGTCCAATGCAGATGGTCTTTAACTCACCGGATGTACCTTGTGTATGTCAAAGAGTTGGCTAGTCCAAAGGGTACAACTTTGGTAAAGACACATCAAATCTGTTGATAGCTGTAATGGTTTGCTCAAAATCATAGGGTATGCAACCACCCATGCTTAACTGCTGAGGGTTGTATGGTCATCAATTCACCATGGTCTATTCCTCTTTGGAATCCAAGAATTGGCTAGCCCACAAGTATATGGCATGTGGTAAAGGCACCTGAATCCATATTTGGTTCTCAATTCACCAAGTCTAAGAATTGCCTAGTCCTGAGCAAACGGCTACAGGTAAAGACAAGACAAATCCATTTATATGGTTGCTGGTTTGCCAATAAATCAGATGGTTATCAATGTACCATAGTTTTCGAACTCAAACATGTGGCTACTCCAGTAGTAATGGCTATTGGTAAAGAGACATCAAACCCATCAATTTCAATGATTCACCTCTCACAGGAGTTAACACACCTGGAAGTGATGAGAATAGTATGAAACTTATATGTTTTGATGTACATGATGTCATATGATGCTGCAAAGATCTGGCGTATCACAGTTCAATCATCATTGAGATGTTCCTCTTTTTAATATTTGTTGCTGATGTTCGAACACAATCCTCAAAAATTTTACAGATCTATCACGGAAACTGGAACTTAACCTTGTCAAATTCCAGTTTAGGGGAGGATTGTTGGGAATTAAGGTAAACTACTGATTCTGCCGAAGAGATTCTGCCGAAGAAGAATGGATTCTGCTGAAGTTATACTTCAGCAGACGTGCTAAAGCAGATATTGAGGTAAACTACTGATTCTGCCGAAGACTCTGCCGAAGAGATTCTGCCGAAGAAGAATGGATTCTGCTGAAGTTATACTTCAGCAGAAGTGCTAAAGCAGATATTGTGTTGCTGCTGAAAGTGCGTACCACGTAGGAGAGATAAGCTCAGAATAGAGTAAAAGTCAACGCCGTATTAAAGATAGGTTGGCGCCGTATTATGTAGAGCTTAATCAGAATAAACAATATGATGAACAAAACAAAATGATTAGTTGCATGCTTGTCTAGATGCATGCTTGGTCTATGTTAGTATTAGGAGCGTACATTGTAAACGCTCATTTTAGGGTTTCTTGCCTATATAAGGAACCATTGTAGTTTGTAATAAAAAAAAAAGTTTTTCGGAAGTCTTTCAAGTCTTGGAAACATATATGAAACATAGAGTTTCTATAATCAAAAGATCCATAGAGGATCAAAGAGTTCTTAGTTACTATAACTTGTGTTTACTTTCCGCTACAAAATACGAGTTGTAGAGATCTTCTATTAGTTTGCTTGTGATTACATAGGCAACACTAACGATCTCCGAGTGCTTAAAGATCTATCAAGGTCTTTGCGCTCAACACTTCTTTAATTTAAATCTTAAGTTCTTGCATAGCAAGAAACCCTGGTCGAAATACATAAGGGTTTTACAACCCTTAAGGGGTCAACATTAATTAGAGTTTAGGGTTTTATTAATTGAAATACACAAGGATTTATTCCTTGAGGGTGTCGATGGAAACCCCTATATCAAGGTTATATAATTAGGGTTTTTTTGTATCATAAATGTATAGGATCGACTAATTAGGGTTTTCTAAACTCTAATGGAATCGATCCTATAATGATACTGAGTATCCAGGATCAAACTTACCAAAACTCTAATTTAGGTTGTTATGGCAAAAACTATGGTTTACTTATATTTCTTGTAAAAAGGTAATAAATAATATTTTATTATCTATGGTTAAGTATTTTTGGATAAGTGCAAACTTTTCTAAAGATATTTTAAAGCTGTTTTTGGAAACCCTAGGTTACCAAAAAAATCACAAGATAATAAGATTACTTAATGAATAAGAAAATCTTATCTAAGTTTACCAAAACCTTAGAGGGTTGAATCTCTATGTCCTAGCTAGATGGGAATATCAAATTTGACATATAAAAATCTTGTTGACCAAACAAATAGTTTCCATAACTGATGAGCTTTCAGTTTACCCTAATTGAAATTCAAGATTCCTGAATATGGAAACTAGAGTTTTGTGTTAATTGCATAACTAGGGTTTTAAGAAAAATAATTTTTTATTAAAAAGGCCATAATATATTTTTCTAAGACCATAAACAATGTGACTTAGGGTTTCTTTTTACCTAAGTCACAAACTCTTAAAATTCGAAAATGATGAAAACCCTAATTAGGGTTTGTAAATTTTAAAAGTATTTTTTTTTTCTAAACTGACAATAAATAGCTAAGAACCGTCATTCTGAGAATGACAAATTGCAGTAGAGTGCAACAATACGGGTGAAACTCGTGGTTTGCATCTACTATTAAGATGAGCTACATATGTGATGAATTTAAATATGTGATATGTCCTAGCAAACCATAGCTTAATTTTTTTAATTTTTTATATTTTATTGCATTTTGGGTTTAAGGGAGGCTTGCGTGCCATTTTCAATTCCCTCTTGTAATTTACTTTTAAGTAGAGTAGATTTAATTAAATGTACGCGAAGATGGACATGACACAAGGAAGACCAGGCGGTAAAAGAACTGGTGGAGCACAAATGGAGTGGAGACTCAGTGGGAGCATGAAGGAATGCACGTCCTCTAGAAGGAAGGAGCATATGATGGGGTATGCTAAGAAGACGCGGAGTTCGAAGACGCATTCTTATCTTGTGTAATGGTAACCCTTAGGAGAGACCTAAGTTGATTCCTAAGTGGCTCTCAGAATCAATAATAGCTAATGGCTTGGAAGTGTTAGTAGAGTTTTATTATTTTTTATTATATTCATGCTAAGGGGTAGTAAATATTTCATCCGTTATTATCAAGAAACATAATAAAACTCGGCATCTCTGCTAAGTCATGACAAAGGGATGTATTTAAGTATCAGGATTCTGACAACGAGAATGCGTAATAAAATGGTAATGTCCATGAATTAATATAAACTTAACTAAAAAGGTTTGGGAAGGGTAACCTGCGTTTAGACACCTTTTATTACAAATCATAGGATTCATGCATAGTTCATACGTAAAACGAGATTTTTATGAGAAAAAAATGTTTTAATATTGGACATAACCCTAGTCGATCCATTTGACTTAGGGTTTACCCCGGTTTCGTATCTTGCCTAACTTACGTAAGTTCGAGCCCTAGTTATACCTGTGCAGTATTGATGGATACCCAATGCAACCCGAAAAGTGGTTTTCCTCTCAAAAACTCTAAATTGTTCGATCAAGGTTAAATGTTACACCCGTATCCCGAAATAAAAATAGGCCCTACCCTAGATGAATATGGTCTAAGGACTTGACGGGATTGACTAGTTAACCCGATAGTCAAACTAATAATTAGTAAATGTTATGTTATAGTTATATAAATGAAGGGGGGCCTAAGTTGTCAAGCGCCAAACTTGTTATAAAGTACTTTGTGACTCAAATAGAAGAAATGGGACTAGAGGGACCAATTAGGTCAAATGGCTAAAGATACCATCTACATATCTCTGGATACTTCTTCAAGTATCATTACAATTCTAGAAATATCATGCTTTTGTATGTGTGTCGTGATATGAAGAATGGAGGGAAGAGCAATGGTAGCAAATGATCAAATTAAGATGGGATTAGTGTTCCCAATCAAGAAATAAGCTAGTACCTATGATCCCTACAAGTAAGTATACTTAATTGAAGTGTTAATTGTTAATTGAAGAATTAGGGTTTATGTACCCAAGTTGGGGGTTTTGGGTAATTGTGGTTGTAAATAATAATTGAGATGTTATAGAGTAATTGGGTGAAACCCCCTAATTGAATTGAAGATAAAATAGATAATTTGGGATATGACCATATTCTGATATTTTGATGATTAAAAATAGTTATAATAATCTTGGGGAAAATCTTACTATGGGTAGAAGTTGGATAACTATGGGTTCGGTCATCACATAATCAATATATGATTATGTGATGATTAGAAGTAAATTATGTAAGCCAAATGGTTGTCTAAACCATAACTATGATTAATTGTTGATATTTAAGTATATTATGATTATGTGTTAAGGATGTTAGATTTGGATGATATTGATGATGAAGATGATGGAAGACGATGACAATCTCATAATAGCTAAGCTTGGCTAGCTAAGGTAAGTAACTTGGTTACTATGTGTTTAATATGAAAATGTTATAGCATGTGATTAATGTTGTGTTAAGTGGTTATAGATATGTTTTGGAATTATTGAATGGCTAAGTTATGTGTGAGATGTTTTATGTGCTAATTGGATAGTTGTGTGTTATGATTATATGGTTGAGATGCTTGTATTAGCAATGGATATATTAAGCATGTATTAGCCAATTACTTACTAAGCGTTATCGCTTACATGTTATAGTTGTTATGTTCTTGTAGGTTCATGTGCTTGAAACGACATGGCTTGGATTGGGTGTGAATCATGGAATGATTATTGATGATGGTAATATGTAATATTAGGAGCTAGGCAGATACCGAGCTCGTGTGATGAGTTTGTACCCCCAAGAGTCTTTTATAGTTTTGTAAAAATATCTTCAATCAACAAGTATGAGTCATAGTAATTGGAGTGTTTGGATTTAAGTGTATTTCTACCCATTTTGGGTTGGATGGGTCAAATAAGTATTAAAATACATCATGGTTGTTTTAGTTATAGTTTGTAAGATCTTTATTTATTTTGGAAATGTTCAAGTGTTAATTTGGTTGAAAGGAGTCAAGTTTGGTTGTGCAGTTTTTTGCTGTCAAATTGTGCAGGTCAGTATGCCTGACGGCATCGCATTTAAAGGGCGACGGCGTCAGGTTCTAAGTCCTCTGAGCCGTCGCGTGTTAAATCTGAAAATGTGCTTTGGGTTACAACTAAAGGGTGACGGCATCGCAGCTTTAAGGTGACGGCGTCAGCCCGTATTACAGCAAACAAATGAGGCTTTATTGTAATCTTGGGTCATCATTTTAAAAGGGTAAACAAGTATATGTTATAAAAGGGTTGTCAAGGGTAAATTGTTATAGTTTTGCTATTCTTTGAAGAGTTAAAGTAATAGCCAAACGTTCCGCGTCAAAGTTTTAAAATTTGAGTAATTTCCGGTCAAATCCGGAATCGGGGCGTAACATTAAAGAAGGCAGATTTGCGCATTAGACTGGTTTAGAAGCTTACAGGATTGCAGGAAACAAGTACGTATTCTATAAACACCCTTTATACGTGTTTAGGGTTTGGTTATATCACTAATTAGGAAAGATCTTGCTAGCTAGGGTTTGTATGGCTACATGACCACTTATTTGTTTTATTTCGTTTTGCATGTTTTTGTTGGCCATGCAGAAACCACTAGAACCCTACAAATATTGTACGTGGAATTTGATTTGACAACATGAAATTCCATTATGACTGTTCTTGACAGTGGGCGAGTTCCCATTGTGGTTTCCAGTTGGAGTACTCCATCACGCAGAGATCTCTCAGATGAGAATCCGATGAGAGGAGTAGTTGGAAGACGTATTAGTTTCCTGATTTTTTCAGACAGTTTCCAGAAACATTGATTGTACATATGTTGATTAAGCTACCCCCATCCATATAGATTCTACTTATCTTATGCGAAGCAATTACAGTTGTGATGGCAACTGGATTTGAAGAAGATATGAATTCTTCCCAAGGAAATTATTCCTTGGTTGTCAGATGCTATTTATCAAGTACCTCAATATCTCATTTCTTACCCGACAACCAGGTTTGAATCATGTATACATGAGGTAGTTGCTGAATGTTTGGTATATTTTTAGGGTGAAGTTGGTTTTGCACATATGTCATGTTTTTTAACAATTTTTTTTATGACGAAAGTGAGATGAACATTTTGTTCGTGTTTGTAATGAAAAAGAATGAAATTGGTGAGGTTTTTCGGTACCGAAAAAGATGAGACCGATGGCTTTGTTTATGTCATGGGTCACATGTATGGCGACATATTTACGTATGGTATGTAAAATAAGGATTATGATAAGTTGATGGTGTGATATGAGGCTAATCGTATTTTGGATATCCCGTGATTGGTAAGAATCATAACATAAGAGTGTTTATCTAAAGCTGGATAACGCTCACATACAATTAGGGTTAAGTTTGTGTTTTGTGTGTGTAAAATGTGGAGAAGATGACTTGGTTTTTCTCATGAAATGCATGTGTAATTATAGCGATGCATTTAGGTCACGTGTGATCTGAGGATGTGACTCGATGTTTCTGGATGACTCACGTGAAGGTCACCTATGATAGAGAGACGAATGACACACGGCGTGATATCCTTGGCTCTTCAAGATACGGGAACATCATTGAAATTCGAATAATAATTAGAAATATGCACATTTTGTATTATGCATATCTGAATTTGTTATTGAAATTTAGTTTTTGTTATACAAGCGAGTCCAGTCAACAGGTAATGTAAAAATACATCCAGGTTAAGATGAGCTATGAGTACCTGATGCAGGATTTCTGACCAAGTTTTAATATTTATAATCTCGTCTACCTAAGGTCTACCTAATGCAATAACGGGCAGTGTACCCGGTCGTGTGTAGTGTAGTAATCGGTAAAGCCGAGGTCGTCCCAAGAGCTATGAGTGTGAATCCTAATTTAAGTCTAATGTCACTAATTTTAACGGGGTTTTAAGTTTGATTAATAATGAACTAAATAAACGAAATGAAACTAAAGAAAATAAAATGATGTGAACAATCAATAGAGAGAAATGTACTAGCCTTATTACTAATCTTGTTATGCCATAATCAAGTTTTCCTATATAAGTTTTCTATCGCTCCATGTATGGGTAAATGTCACTAAACTCCTCGGGTAAACTCATCTAGCCTATGTTCCATAGGTTCCTATTCCGTAACCATAAGATTGCAAGAGTTCGTGGGTTAGTCTACTTTGAGTCATTAAGCACCATCTACAATCTAGACTTATTCTTATGGAGACACACCCTCTCGGAACTTAAGCCTCCCCTTAACTTCTTAAGTATATCTATTTGGAAGGTGATCTTTTGGTTAATTCGCAGACAAGATAGTGATAGTCATATGGTCAATATGAAACCCGGCCTCTCGGATCTTAGATTCCCCATCAACTTCTTACCCCTACTCGTAATCTATTCGTCTAGGGTCATATGGTCAATTCTCTAAGCTTCCTAGATACTACCGAAATGAAGATGTCCATGAATAAGCAAAGAAAATATGCACATACAGCGATACGAAAATGAGAAAACTAAATCACGGCAATAAAAATTTCATAATTAGGCTAACACTTTCATAATTAGGCTAACACCAAAGGTGTTTAGCTGATCATATTAGATAATGTAGAGAATTTAATGTTTAGAATCATAATGAAAAACATTGAATCAAATACAAAAGTTTGATGCGAAATACTAAAACTTATGTAGCTAATGGTGTGAATTATCCCTTGGAAATGGTTCGTATGCTGCTGAATATCGTCCCTATGGAAGCCATTTTTCATCCCTTGGTGTTGTGTGTTGGGAAGATGATGTGAAAATGCAGAATTGGGGCTTGTATTTATATCCACGTCAAGGTTACGGCGTAACCTTATGAATTGGTTACATTGTAACCACCGTATCTCAGATTATCTTGTCCATAGTTAAATATCTACGGCGTAAGGGGTTACGAATGTAAAACTATCGTAGTGAAATTCATCACTTTTATGCTATAACCTTGCAAATGGGTTACGGCGTAAGTATCTTGACCATAAAATTCTTCTAAGTATGGAAATATAGACAGCGTAACTATGCTGAGAAGTTATGCTGTAACCTTGAATTGCGTTCACTTTGGTCTTCTAGTGTAAATCATAGTTACGGCGTAAGTAGAGAGTGGAACTACGTCGTAAATTCTATCTGGCCAGCATACTCTTGTATAATTTCTTTAATAACCTTCCAATCTGCGTCTCTTTATTCCTATGTTCATTAATAACCTGAAAAGGAAATATTAACAAATAAGAGTATATATTCAAGTAAAACGATAAAATGATGAGCATAATAGGGGAAACTGACATTAAAATATCAGGACTATTTGATGTTATCAAATATCCCCCACTTGAACTCTACTTTCCCTCAAGTAGACCTATTAGAATTATTCTTAAAAAGATATCTCCACGGTGACTTGGAAGATATGAGTTTAAAAACTTCCTATGTTAGAACATATCAAAGCCGAACACCTCACGAAATGGGAACGAAACACTTATACTCTCTCTATTCTAAGTGTCAATTTCGGGGTGGTCACTCATTGCATGGTCGTAGCATGTATTATATCGTAAGTTTGACAGTTACACAAATCTCCACCACTAGAGCTAAGGTCAAGACAATCCTCAAAGGCAACGTTGGGTAAATAAATTTAATAGGCTAGGGTAAGTTGTCGTTACTAACGTGTCATGGCGAAGGGGACAAAACCAATGATACATGACTAAATCAATGGCCAAGACACCAATGATTGCTCACTTCTTCACCTAGACACGATTCATGACTAAAGGGAAGGTTAAGACACGGGATGCACATAAATGGTAAAAAAATAAAAATAAAAAGCAAATACTCTTAGTCAACAACCAAGTCATTACCGCCCACCGTCCATCCAAAATTCAGGCTTCAAGACACGAAAATTGGATCATAATGTAGCAAGTTAGTGTGCCATAAGAAGATGTCATATAATTGTATGCACACTAACTCGGTCTCAATCAACTCATGTCTTTAAATGAATGCAACCAAGGCAAACTTCTCTTATACTAGTCCAATGAGCTTTATCATAACTAAGGAATAGTGCTTATAATGTTTACACTATTATTTACAAAAAAAACAAACAAATACACACATTTTTTTTCTTCATAACTAACAAATCATCCCCCCACTTGAGATGAATCATATATGAGTAATATGGGGGGTCTTCAATGATCTTCAAAAATTTGTCTTCTATGTAAGCGTGATTCCTGAATCTCTCTACCCAAACCTCAAACTTAGGCAAACGGTAGCTTCCCAATCATAAACTAAGACTACACGATAGGCTAAGGTGAATAGGTGTAACAAAACAAAACATGATATGGGTCAAGAAATGATAAGATTGGCTCGGAAGGGTGTATCTAGGGGTATCTTGCACTAAAGATGAGTGCAACAAAAGGGTTTAACACGGGGGTCGAAAATTCGAGGAGACTCATCGATAAACACACATATTGGCTATTTGGTGTAAATCCTAAAACATTGCCTTCTCGAACTGTCCTCCCCAAATGTATCAAGCTAACTCGACACATTACTCGTCTATGGTCTCAAAATGATGTAAAGGTCAAGTTTAAAGTTTACAACACTACCGGCACACACAATATTTGGTGGATTTGAGTAATATGGGGAAAATGAAAGGCTAAAACTCACCAATGATAAAAAAAAAAGGGATATAGTGTACCTGGCTAAGGTCTATTCTAGTTCGGTTAAGAAAAACATGTCAAACATTTTCAAAATGTCATAATTTTTTAAAATAAACAAGAAAAACGGGCAAATAAGGTTCAAGTTATAATTCTACTCTCGTCCCCCCACTTGAAATGTACAAAGTCCCTTTTGTACGCAAAAATTTAATAATAAAGTAGAGATAAGTAGAAATGGAACGATAACTTCCTTGAAATTTGCTCCAAAAAATGGTGGAACCATAACACACCCTGAAGTCACAATACTACTAAAAATAAAAAGGGAAAACAAAATAAAGACCCAACTCACTTCGTAGGAATCACAGTTGCATTTAACAAATGCAACCAACCTTTTAAACCACTCGGTGTCCCGAGTGGATGAGTGAAGTCTCGTGAGGGTTTATAGGGAACACACCCACAAAGTTCATTTAAAAACTAATACAAGGATATGGAATGCAAGTTATATAAAATTAAAATTTTCTGGTACAGGAAGATATTACGGCGTAAACTCATGAATTGAGTTACACCATAAGTAATTTAGACCTGGAAAAATGGCAAATGTCTAAGGATGGTTACGGCGTAACCATAACACATAGTTACACCATAGAAACCTTCTGAGATAAATTCCAGGAGTGAAAAACTCCGTTGCGCATTTCAAAACCATCCTTCTTCCTCCAATACCTGCAAAATGTAATAACAAAGCATACCAAACCAAACTATACTAATTAAATGAAAGTAAAGGATAATTCGGGTTGTCTCCCGAAAAAGCACTTTTGTTTATTAACGAGTCTTTAAGTTAGACTCAAAAATTTCGTCAAAAATGGTTATTGGACATCTCGTGGAAGCTAACATGTCCACGTTTGATCCAATCAATAACCTTCTCGTCTCTTTTGTACCCATCTCCAAGTTCGAAGCACCCCTTGTAGAAACCTTTAATCCTTTGGTAGGGATAATTGTAGCCATTGGCTTTATCTTCTTAACTAATTTCAAGAAGACGCCTGGCCATGCTTAATTGTTTCTTCGTCTAATGTTTGAAATTGGACACAGATCTTGGCATTCTAAAAATGGTTTTGTCATATTTAATTGTTAGCCAAACAAGACCCTTGATAGCGTCTTCTTCAAGACCTCATATTTCCTTGAACGGTTTTCCAAGAATAACCCCTTGTAACTCATTTTCCACAAACTCGCTGGTGTCATCAAATACCATAAAATCTACTAGCAACGCACATACTCCAATAAACACGTGAATATTACAAGTCGTACCAAGAAAGTTATTTCCCTTATATTAAAGTTCCTTGTCCATAATTTGATTATAACATTCCTTAGACAAAATATTTACTGGGGAGCTTGTGTTAATGGAAGTATGAAAATCAACAAACCCGATTTTGCAAGTAAGTTGAAAATTATAGGGGTTCCGATGGTGGTCCCTAGAGCTTGCTTTAAGAAATCGAGGTTGTAAAGGCTGTATACTAGAGTTATTATTATCTTCCTGCCATGTAAACAAATCCATAAAGTTTATCACTTGGTTCAAATCTTCCGTCCCCATTCCTGTTTCTAGATTATTTTCTTCGAAGTCCACAAAAACGTCAGAGTTTCCTACTGGCGAGACTTTGTCATTCTCAAAAAAATTTCCTTGAACCGCATCTTCACTATTTAGAAATTCTTCCAGATCAAATTCTTCGAGCTCCTGTACCTGATTGACAACACAAACATTTTCGCTTTGGGGAATGCAAACAATTTCATTAGCTTTAACAGTAATCTCCTTCCCTCCTAGCTCTAAAGACATTCTTTTTCCATAAACATCTACTTTAGCATGTGCAGTGGCAAGCATAGGTCTTCCCAGTATAATCAGGATTTTCTCATCTTCAATGATTTCTAACATTACAAAATCTACTGGAAAAAACAAACCTATCAATTTTTACTAAGACATTTTCCACTATTCCCTTAGGGGATTGCATGGATTTGTCTGCCATTTCAATATCCATTTTGATAGGTTTCAAACTCCCAACAACAAAACGCGTAAACATAGAATAAGGCATTATGCTAATACTCGCTCCTAAATCGGCTAATGCATTGCTAATTTTAAGATTACCGATTAAACATGGGAGAGTAAAGCTCCCAGGGTCTCTCTCCTTTGGAGGTAATTCATTCCATAATATAGTCGAGCACCTAGCATTGAGCCTCACTGATGCGACTCCCAAGCTACCTTTTTTTTCAATTAATTCTTGCAACCATTGAATATCGTTAGATTTATCTTTAAATGTATCAACTAAAGGTAGGTTAACAGGAAGAGCCCCCAAATTATCAAGAAAAAGTTGTTCCTTCACAAGTCTCTTCTTGACCTTTTCGGAAAAGGTTGTTGGTTTGATTGATGCCTCATCAGTAGACACCAATTTTGTTTCTTCAATAGTTTCCACCTTTCCTTCTTCTTTTTTTGTCATATTTTTCTTCCAAATCCCTTTTAAATGCATTGTTGCATTGATCCACTTTTATTTCGAGATTTATTATCCCTATATCATGAGCCTTAAGAGATGAAACGGTGCTTTCAACAAATTTATTTATCATTTCTTCTTCTTGTGTTTGTCTTTTTATGGATTCATCAATGTACTTGTAGACTATTTCCTCCAAGCTAGGTCTATCTTTCGCACCATTCATGCTTTTTACCTCCTCTTTTCTTTGAGTATTTTGCTCTTTTTCTCTTTCCTTCCTTCCTTTCTCAAATTTTAACGAATACTCATTCTCCTTATTAGTCATTGTCTTCATGACTTTATGTTTGAAGTTATCCTGAGGTCCGTATCATGTTTCAACATGCCATTTATGACAGTGGTCGGTTGTCCTTTGGATAGATTGTAAAGCATGATCTGGTGTCATTTCTAGAATGGGCCTATGATAATCTAAAATTTGGCGAGTTACGATGTCCAATCCTCTATAAAAGATGTATATTTATTTTATGTTTATTCAGATCATGTGTAGGACATCTGTAGAGAAGTTCATTATATCTTTCCCAAGCTTGGTAAAGTGTCTCTTCTTTTTCTTGCATAAACCGGTGAAAGTTCCCAAGAAGGTTCACTAGTCTAGAAGGCGGCAAAATTTTTGCACAAATGATCTCCTTAGAATATCCTAAGTTATTTTTTATACGAGAGGAAGTCTATTAAACCATATCTTTGCCGATCTAGCGAGGGTCATCGAAAAGACTTTTAGTGTAAGAGTATAGTGCGAGATATTTGTAACACCAAAAAGGCTTACTATGTATAAAATTTCCTCAACATATTCTTGGGCATCTTCATCTTCTTCGTCACCGGAAAACTGTTTGCTTTGTAATTCTTGGATAATTTGATCTTTCATTTCAAACTTCACTATTGATGGTGTGGTTAATCCTCTGGTGGAATTCTCATTAGTCCTACCTAAGTATTTTTCCATGGTGAGAGTGTCTATGTTGGGTTTTCCATTTAATTCGGATTCATAATCTGAATGCTCTGAATCGTTGAAAGAGAAAATGTTATGAACTGAAATAGGGGTATTGTTTCTCTTGGCCCAGAACTGTTTTTCAGAATTGTCATACGGTGTTGCTAAGAAGGGTTTAGCGCTTCGATTTTTGGAAACAAACATAATCAAAAGTTAATTGAAATAAAACAAGAAATTTAAAAACTTAAAATTAAAAATCCTAAAATAGCTCCCCAGCAGCAGCGCCAAAAACTTGAGGAAGAATTTCTGACCAGGTTTTAATATTTATAATCTCGTCTACCTAATGCACTAACAGGCAGTGTACCTGATCGTGTGTAGTGTAGTAATCGGTAAAGCCCAGGTCGTCTCAAGAACTATGAGTGCGGATCCTAATTTAAGTCTAATGTTACTGATTTTAAAGGGGTTTTAAGTTTGATTAATAATGAACTAAATAAATGAAATGAAACTAAAGAAAATAAATGATGTGAACAATCAATAGAGAGAAATGTGCTAGCCTAATTATTAATCTTGTTATGCCATAATCAAGTTTTCCTATATAAGTCTTCTATCGCTCCATGTAGGGGTAAATGTCACTAGACTCCTCGGGAATTCATCTAGCTTATATTCCATAGGTTTCTATTTCGTAACCATAAGATTATAAGATTTCGTGGGTTAACCTACTTTGAGTCATTAAGTACTAGCTACAATATAGACTTATTCTTATGGAGACACGGTCTCTCGGAACTTAAGCCTCCCCTTAACTTCTTAAGTATATCCATTTGGAAGGTGATCCTTTGGTTAATTCGCACATAAGATAGTGATAGTCATATGGTCAATAGGAAACCCGGCCTCTCGAATCTTAGATTCCCCGTCAACCTCTTACCCCTACTCGCAATCTATTCGTCTAGGATCATGTGGTCAATTATCGTAGCTTCCTAGATACTACCAAAATGAAGGTATCCACGAATAAGCAAAGAAAATATGCACATAAAGCGATACGAAAACGAGAAAACTAAATCATGGCAATAACAATTTCATAACTAGGCTAACACCAAAGGTGTTTAGCTGATCATATTAGATAATGTAGAGAATTCAATGTTTAGAATCATAATGAAAAACATTGAATCAAATACAAAAGTTTGATGCGAAATACTAAAACTTATGTAGCTAATGGCGTGAATTCTCCCTTGGAAATGGTTCGTATGCTACTGAATATCGTCCCTATGGAAGTCATTTTTCATCCCTTGGTGTTGTGGGTTGGGAAGATTATGTGAAAATGCAGGACTAGAGTTTGTATTTATAGCCTCGTCAAGCTTACGGCATAACCTTATGAATTGGTTACGTTGTAACTACCGTATCTCGAACGATCTTTTCCATAGTTAAATATCTACGGTGCAACCTAATAATGGGTTACGACCGTAAAACTCTCGTAGTGAAATTCATCACTTTTACGCTGTAACCTTGCAAATAGGTTACGGCGTAAGTATCTTGACCATAAAATTCTTCTAAGTCTGGAAATATATACGGCGTAACTATGCTGAGAAGTTACGCCGTAACCTTGAACTGCGTTGACTTTGGTCTTCTAGTGTAAATCATAGTTATGGAGTAAATAGAAAGGAAATATTAACAAATAAGCATAATAGAGGGAAATTGACACTAAAATATCAAGACTATTTGATGTTATCAGTACCTCTTATGACAGGCTTGGTAATATTGAACCAATTTTAGACTACTCTCAATGGTCTCAACACTTAACCTTCAACCTCATCGTCACATCAGTTTTCTCTCTCCTCTCAACCCCTCTTACTTTTCACCCCCAATGGTCACACTACATCATCTTTCATTAAAATAATCACTTTTATACAAATATAACCTTACAAATACCTCACACACACTCATAAACCAAAAAATTATTAATAAAAACATTAAAGAGGGTCCACTTTGCACGAATTCATATTCGGTAAGCACATCACCGTTCGTTTCCATTTTTCTTCTTCCTCATGCGTTACCTTTGTTTGGCCCAATGGTGTCGCGCATGAGAAATGGCCATCACGTTGCCCCAATCCGTTCCATTGGCACCGGTCTAACCACTTGAGTCATCTAAATTTCCGTTTACCTAACGTTATAGTATTATTATATTTTTTTACAAAATCTTTCTATTTATTCTCATATTCACTAATTACGGCTATGTTTGGCGTGGAGCTTTTTGGAGTTTTTTTGGCCATGAGTGGTGAGCAACGAGCTTTTTGATTTTTGTTGTTCGTTTGGCAAAAGAGTTGTGAGCTTTGCTATTTTTTAGAAATGCTCATTTTTCCAATGCTTATTTAAGAAAGTGTGAGCGGTGAGCTGTGAGCTGTGACTACTGCTCACTGCTACTTTTACCAAACACACCCTACACCGAGACATTTTCTTTATCCTTACTAAAAAAATATATCAATGGCTAATAACGCGTAACTGTAATTTATATGTACGTACGTGCACTCAAACCTTGTGAATATTTTGAAACAAATGAAGTGAGTTCGTGTACGAATAAATCAACCCAACATTTCATGAGTTTACTCAATTTAGTTCCACGACAAAAAACATAAGGTTTATATTCAAAGCGTGTACCATGGGTAGTTGACCCACCACCCCCACAAACAAGAAAAATAAAGATGATTTGGAGTTTGCTCATTATTTTGCTTACTACAGTTTGTAACTACCCCCTCTATCTCATCATGATTAGACCTCTTGATAGAAACAATTTTTATATAAAAGTAATTGTATTACGATTACAAAATTAATACGGAGTATATATGTCGTATGATACTAGATGTTTAGATATGGTAAAATGAAGATATTATAATTTCATAAATATCATCAACTTTTTCTTAATAATGGTAATGAACTAGTGGGCTATTGAAAATGATAAGTTAACAAATCACCATAATTTCCACACAAGGTCCAAAAGTGATAAGTACAAAATAAAATTGTGTACGTAATTTCTATATGATATGGAGGAAAAAGAGCTCATGACGTTTGAAAGGATGAAATACTTCTAAATGCGTCAATTTCCACTGAAAACTTACATGAGAACTACACTCGTTGTATTTTTCGACCAAGGCTTTCGTACGTTAGAGATACTAGTTCTTTGGTCGAAGAAGAGACCATGTCGTTTTTTTCGGTCTCGCAACTTCAAAATTCGACTTTAGCAGTTAGCACCCATTTCATATTTCTGCTATTGTACTCGTACAGTCGTACATTTTTATTATTTAGAAGAGTTCAATGTAGGATAAGATAGTTAGGTGGAGTTTGTTAAAGTTTTAATGAGCTATTTGACTTTGTTCAGAAAAAAATAATAATAGTAAAATGAGCTATTTGGCTGAAATATCAAATCAAAAGTCTGGTATGTCATTAAATTTTTTGATGATAAAAAAGGGAATTTAGACATGAGTTTAGACATATATGTTAAGTCTCTCTATCATTGCTCCGGCCTTAAATAACTAAAATAGCAATTCAAATGATTAGTTTTGTATAGACATCAAATAGCATTCTTTATTTAACACTAGTTATAACTAAAACTTACAGATCATTAAACACTTTGTTTTAAAAGAATTATATAAGCATGGCACTCGTTGAATAACTAAAAATGGTACATAGTTGTCGTGTACTCGTGTAGATAGTTAGATACAAAATTATAAATATAGTACTCATGTTAGCCCAACTATATAAGCCCACATGTGTTTGTTTTATATGTACAATATGGCCTGGCCCAACCCTGATACATTGAGCTCACTATAGCTTCCAGCCTTCCACTGCCCAAGTTTGAGCTACATTTTTTCAATTTTCCCAAATAGTTCAGCTCAATTATTATCACAATAAATTTGCATGCCTTCTTTTCTTAACTAACCTTTTAAAATTGGGGTCTTTAAACAACCAATTGAGGAGTTTGGAAGGTTTTAGGCCCTATTCAACATGATCCATGCGCACTAGCTATGACTTAAAATTTTGATTTCAGATACCATTGAAAAGTCCGGTTGAAATGTGATAACTACTTAGTTGAAAGGGCATTGATTCAATTCAGGTAAATCTCATAGACTACTTAGACAAAGTGTTGGCAAATCGATTAATCAACACAAACTATTGTAACAACGGCGTGTCTATATGGAAGAAAATTTAAGCCCTGCTTTGCCTAGACTATCTTACATTACATATGCCTTTTTGCTCTTTGAAAACAGCTTAAAATTTCCTACTTTCGTTGTTTTAGCATAAAAGTGGCCCATCAACTTCATATAAACACTAAACATTTACAAAACCATTATAAAAAGCATTTATATGTGTATAATATCATTTGTTGGTTTTTATATTCTGAAATGGATAGCTCATAGCTCTATTATCCAAACCATATGACACCCTACATGGTCTCTACAACAAATTGCATTATTTTTTAACAATATATCTGCATTATTTTCTACAATAAAACATGGAAAAATAAATGAACATGGGATAAGTAACAACAATATTATATAGCTTTTGTAATATATCACTGGTTTAGCTTAATTGTTTTAGTTTGAAAAGTTAAGTTAACAATAATTTGTTTTTTATGAGCTTAATTTAGAAAATGAATGAGGTGAAATCTACAATAATCAATAATTATATAAAGAACAAGACAAAGAATCCAAGGCTCCAAGCCCTTCATTTTATTTTCATCTAATGACAGAGATCAAACAAAACAATAACAAAGCACTGTCAGAAATGTATATATAAAAACCCACTTCCCACCTTTTTTTAAAAAACAATATATCTTGTATGACGGTAAATCTTCAAGCTACGAAAAATATACCATCGCGACGAGAATTAAATTATCTTTCTATAAATATGCACTTTTATTTACTTTCGACGAATTTTTTTTTCAAAATTTTGGCCCAAAAAATCACACGTAATTTGTAAAATCACTTGTGATTTGCTATTTTAAAAATCACGTGTGATTTTATAAAGGGAATATGTCACCCATTAGTAACCAAGTTTCATTAGTGTTCCAATTTGATACCTCAAACTTTATAATAATCATAAAAACCATCAAAGTTTCAAAACTGTTTCATTCTTATGTTATTTTCTAAAATTAATATGCTTAAAGTATCCATCTATGCATTAACATGTTGTACATTAATTTTAAACACCCACCTCCTGAATTTAACTAATTCCAACCAACTTTATGTATAACCCGTTAAAGCACGACTAAACATAAACAATAACCAATTTTGAGAAGTGTTTCATTCTAGTCACTCTAACATAAAAATTACATAAGAATAGAACAGTTTTGAAACTTTGATGGTTTTTATGGTTGATATAAAGTTTGAGGTACCAGATTGGAACAGATCTCAAACTTGATTACTATTTGATGATTTTCACCCTTTTATAAATCCCAAAATCACATGTGATTTTAGTCGGCTCGCAATGTCGAGTTAGAAACTCAGCTTACAAAATAAATCACATGTGATTTCACAAGTCACATGCGATCTTTAAAGTGATAAATCACATGTGATCTTCAATATCGAATCAACTTATTTCTTCCTTTTATAAAACAAATTCGTGAAAATCACGTGTGATTCTGTTATTTTTTTGTCATGTAATGAAAAAATGTAAAGCACGTTTGATTAACTCTTTGTTGTTATAAACTGAAACACATATGATTATGTTTTAATCTAAAAGGAGTAAATTACGCGTGATTTTGTTTTTTTGTTGTGATTCGTGTGTAAATCACACGTGATTCGTGTGTGAATCACATGTGATTCGACCAACTCATTTTACTATACGCCACCTAATCATATAGAAGTTATTAGACTTTACAATACGCCACCTAAGCACTAAAAAAAATGCTTATACGTGATTAATTTATTTTTAAAGTTTATCAAAGCTACAAAATAGGCATTACATAATTTATATAAGTTAAAACATTAAAACATTGAACTTTCCTCCAAGGGTGATATTATCATCAACCGAGTTAGTTTAATAAATTTATATAATGTTGCATTTAACTTTTAAAGATGGTTCAAATTTTTGTTTTAGCATAAGAGTGTTAATATGCATACCACACTTTTTTATACTTTTATCACTAAATTCTAAATTACACCAGTGATGCACACAGAGAACACCGTTATGCATGATTGGCGGTGTGCACATCACTTTTAGCGGTGTGCATACCACCCCTTTAGCATAATGATGCTACAAATCCATACTCCATTTAACATTGATTTAAAGTAACTTTTATATTATTCCACACTATACTTTAGTACAACTATTGTTGGATAAATCAAGATGTCTCCAACCCTTGACTTTTACCAATCTTTGACATATTACGGAGTATTTCCTTACACAATACCTTAATAAGCTAACTCCATATACGCCAACACTGTCACTGATAACACCATAGCTGCATCAACAACCCTTCCACCAGTAAACGAAGTGCCGCAGCTTTAACCGAGAAACGCCTTTGTCTCCCAACTTCACATTTTAGCACCAAAATATCCCCATTTAACCACCGGAAACTTCACAACTACCGGCGTTAAGAGCTGATTATAAACCACAAACACACTCATAGTCATCGTGAATCCACAGACATATGTATTCTGTAATTGTAACTGTAATGTAATCCACAGATTGGGCCACCACAAATCACGTCACCCCCGACCCCCACCTGCCACACACACACATACAATCATCGGAAAAAAGAACTCGCCCTGAAAAAATAGATCGGTGGTTTATGGTGGTTTGTGTGTGTGTGTGTTTGGTGAGAAAGAGAGTGTGTAAACTAGTAGTGTGTGTGAATGTGCAAGTAAGTGTAGGAATATAAGAATGGTAGATTGAGAAATTACAAAAACGACCTTATGTGTTTTATTAATTTAAATAAGAGTTAATTTCAAAAATGGTCCTTGTGTTCTGTCGAGTTTAACAGGTTTAGTCAATTTAATTTTTTAACGGATCCAGTCCCTGTGGTTGCGACTCGTATCGGGTTTGATCCCTTGACCAATTTTTCTGTTAGTTTGACCGTTAACTCAACAATTTGACAGTCACATAGAAGGATAGTTAGGTCATTTCAATTAGGTTTATCTTTAAACTAAATATATAAAGGGAAAATGAGGCAAATAGACCAGGCGCCCTGAGGCTTATCACTTTCCGGACCACGCTTTTTTTTTAATTTGAAACTAGACCGGTTGCCCACCGATTTTCTTGGACCCAACCAGGGGCTGCCACGTGGCCGAAAACTTATGACACAAGTACGTATTTTGAAAATTTATGTCATGTATTGTAAGGTATTGTTTTTTGGGCAACTTGTATTATTTTTGGGCAACTTGTATTTATACACGAGGATACTTTGGTCATTTTACATTTTAAATTAAAAAAAATCAAACGCCCATACAAAACACAGACTCACACACCTCTTCTCCTCCACATAAACCATCACAACTAACACCACCACAACCACCCAACAACCCGACGCCACCACCATCCGGAGGCACCACCACACACGCCACCACCATCCGGCGACACCACCACACAATTGAACCTTCTTGTGCAGTGGCCTCTTCTTATTACAGGTAATTCAAATCACCTGAAGAAATCTTTTATTATTATCTATTTAAGTGTTAAAAAATGAATCCTCTAAAAATTGCTCGTATCCAAACACAATCTTTTATTATTATCTACTTAATGTGTTTTATCTTCGATTTAATCTGTAATTTTAGTTAAATTTTCATTTGTGGTTGTTCCCTTGATGAAAGTCAAAATTAGGGTTATCACCCCTAAACCGAAATTCAGGTTTTGTAAATTTCTTAATTTGATGCAATTATGTTCTGCTAAAAAACATGTGAATCAGGCTCGGTATTGATTATTGTATCTAAATTATTATATCTTGTTTCATACTCTAGATATATTTAGGAGGAATGGTGTTCTTATCTTAAGCTTTTCAAGTAGCTGTTGAAGTTTATATCTACTACTTTCACTCTAAAAGGGGCGTTTGGACGTACTTTTTTAACTGAAGTCACAATAATCAATGTGTTAAATGATGTATGGTTCTTGGCACAACAGAAAGAAGCTAGGCTTATCAAATTACTTATTGTCGCAAACTGATGCTAATAAACTTAACAAGGTAATTTTCTTTGGGATTCAAGACTTGCAAATTGTCCTTTACACCGACAAAACTATTCACAAATGGAGTAAGTTGCAAAGGTGGGCATGAATTGGCACTTGGGTAATTTCTGTGGAGGATCTTTGATAGTGAGGGAGGACTATCAGTAATATTGTTTAGGTTAGGAACAGGTTGCGGGTCATAATGGTCTCATGACTGTTAAGCCCTTTGTCGATGTGAGAATAATGTTTTTTCATGTAGTTCTCTAGCCTTACACTTGATATTTATATGTATAATTCTGCTTGTCTCTTCACTGAATGTAAACATTACAAGTATGATTGTAAACATGTTTATTGATGTTTTATCATTAACATGTTGTTCTCAGCTAGTCAGCTTTATAGAACCTTTGTTGTTTGTAGTTAAAGTTTTATCCTTGCGGTGAGTAATATATATTATGTTTTAGTGAATTTCTTACCATCTTGATACATTGCAGGCAGAGGAAAAGGAAGAATCTGTCTGGGCTCCTGCCCTCAGCTGTTTGCTGTATTTTCTTTGCGACAGAGGTAAAATTCGAAGAAGCAGATTAAAAGGCCTTGACATAAGAGTGAGTGATTTTGTCCCAACTTCAGTATTGTTACATTCTTTTTTACTTGAATGAAAGATGATTGAAAAGAGTTATTAGTTTTTGGTCTTAGGTACAATTTTAGATGGCAAAATTTCTGCACTCAAATTGGGCTTTGGCAGGGTGTAATTTCTACACTCAAATCCTAGATGGCAAAATGCCTACCACTTATTCAGATGCCACAACATACCTTGTGGCTTGGCGAGATGTTGAAATGGTTAGTTTAGCAGACTCTTACCGTATAGCACTACAGTTATAAACAGCTTATAATATTCTGCATTTGTTTTATATATCAGGTGTAGTTTCCCGTGAATGAAACTGGAAATCACTGGGTACTCGTTGTGCTCCATATCCGCACTGGCGTTGTTTACCTTTATGACTCTCTCGGGTCAGCCGGAAGAGGTGCACGATGGTGGCGAGGTTTGAAGAGAAAGTTACAAAAACAGCTTAAATTGTACCTAACAAATGTTGGGGTACTGCATAGTAAGGGCATATCACCAGGGGATTATATAATCACATACCAGTGTCTAAAAGTCCCACAACAATCAGACTTATATGGCGATTGCGGAGTATGGGTGTGCATTATTTTGTACAGATTGCTTCGTAACCAGCCTCTGGAAGTAGACGACCCTCTTCAAACAACGTTAGCTTACCGTGAACGAATGCTTGAATACTTCCGGAAGCACAAGGTTGAATACACAAATTGATAGCCGTCTTTCAAGGTACGATCCTTAATGTCCGTTTCACCCATAATTATTGTCAAATGTTCACTTGTGAAGTCCTTTTCTTTCAAATTTTACTATAGGTATTTTTACTTGTGTTATATATTAGTCGATTATTATATTTTTTTTTTTAACTCAACGACATTTCTTTTGTAAATACCCGTGCACATACACAAAAAGGCCTATGGTTTGCAAACCACTTCTATATGGGTTATGTATACTTTATTAATATTTGGTATATAGCAGAATATAATATTTGGTTTCCCAAAAGTACATCACGGTACATGTCCTTTAATGTCTTCTGTTCCCAATCTTTTTCTTCAA
The DNA here is from genome assembly GCA_910596185.1 of Chrysanthemum makinoi. NCBI lineage: Eukaryota > Viridiplantae > Streptophyta > Magnoliopsida > Asterales > Asteraceae > Chrysanthemum > Chrysanthemum makinoi. The sequence continues at coordinate 133,608,924 of OU343219.1, forward strand.
TACAAATCTTTCTTATTTTGTTTAACAAAATCTTTCTTTCTTCTTTTGGTCTATTCACTTCATATCTTTATCCCAATCTTTCTGCTTTTGTTTAACAAAAAATGTCTGACAATATCCCACTGGATGTTCAACTAGATATCATCCGTAGGCTACCTTTTAAGTCTATACTCCAGCTACGTAGTGTTTGCAAGTTATGGAAGGCTAGTATAGATTGTGGAAGCTTCATCTTTAATTACGGTGTTCGTCGTAATGATGAGTGTTTTTTTACGCTAACATTCGATATGGGTCACCAAGGTTTTATGTTAGCTTTAGATGAACAGCTAATCGCTACGCCACTTCATACAGATTTAATGCTTTCATCTATGATTGCAGTTGGCAATTCTAATGGTCTTTCGTGTTTTGTCTATGGTTCTAATCTAATGTCTGTTATTTGGAACCCGGCAATCAAAAAATCAATTGCAGTATTTGTCCCGCTTTACACGCATCAAATTGAATGTCAAAAGATTTGTTTTGGTTTTGGCGTCCGTCCGGACACTCTTGACCCGACGATCGTGAAGGTCTCCTATCCTGTTTTCCAAAGTGGTTTCTGGTATGTGTCTGTCTTTTCTTTGAACTCGTTAAGGTGGACACGCCTTGAAAATTTCCACCCCCTCGTGAAACTATCAAATTGAAACGTAAAAGTCATGCAGTTGTAGGTCGTTTTATCTATTGGACTGGGAGTGAAAAGTTAACTAATGAGGACGGTGTTATTTACAAGATTTATATGTTGATTTCTTTTGATTTGGTAACCAGCCAATTTAAAGTTATAGACCTACCACAGATTTTAAAAAATGAACTCCCAGTTCCATTCAATGTTTTCGATCTTGGAACCTCTCTAGTGATTTCTAGGATGGTCATTGGTGAAGATATTCCATTGTTTTACGGATGGTTGTTGGACGTGAATGGTTCTTCCATAACATCATTTAGAAGCCTATTCGCCATCCCTACCCTATTTTCGGTTCGTTTGCTTGGGTTTACAAAGGATCAGGCTCCAATAGTGGAAGCGTACAGCGGCAATCATTTGGGTTACTCGGTATTTGTGTGCAACAAAGAACTTAAATTATTTGTCTGCATGGGAATGTTAGGAGATGCGGGATCTTTATACATCGCCCCAGACAAAGAATCTCTTCTTTCGTTAAATCAGCCAGACCGTGCTGTGTATAGTATGTTTTATTTTTAACTTACCATTCTATTCATATTTTATTTTTAACTTACCATTATATTCATGTTCAACAGGTTTGTTCGGCAGAAGTTAGGAATCATGCTTAATGGGAATGAAGCTTTGTGGTTTTAGTACGCTGTCTGTATGGGAAGGAAGCATGGAGTGGTTAGCTTTTTCTGCGTACTCGCTGAATGTTATAAATCAAGTGGTTATATAATATGTAACCATTAAACTTATAATTATGTAGTAATCGTAATATTTAGTAGGTTGTCTGTATGAAACGTTGTATGTCAACGTATTTACTATTTCCTCTGTTCTGTAATCCCATTATACATGTTTGTTTAATCTGGGCAACTAGCAGTTGTTTCAAAAAATCAATTTGGCAACTAACTGTTGTACGTAGGGCAACTACTTTTCCCTATGGACTACTTTTATAAACCAAGGAGTCCTTCTAGTTGTTACAATTCGTATTCTACAACCTACTAATAACTACCAACTAGTGACTATGCACACTTACAAAAAACATATTTACAATTCAACACTAGTAGAATTTAACTAGCATTTGTAATGTGGAAAACTAGAAGGGGGTTGAATAGTTTACCTATTAAAAACTTTGTTTTGAAACTTATTGAAAGATCAATTGATATTGATCTTAGATATGTTAGTGAATAGTAATCAACAATATGTAAAGAGTAGATAAGGAAAGAAACAATCAAACCACAATAAGTTGTTTATAGTGGTTCGGTCTACAAGGACTCTTTTTCCTTGCCCTACTCGAGATTTTAACTTCACTAGTCAACAAGCTCCTTTCACCGGCGGAGAAACTTTTACACTTCGCTTACACACTATTTCCGACACTAAGCTAGATGTCGAGTTCTTTTCAAGGGTACAACCACTCCCATACACAATGTATTTTAAGGACTAAAATACTAACCACTCACAAGATTATGATGGTTTAATACAACAATGATGTATAAATCAACACAAGATCATACAACAACAAACAAACAAGACTTCCAACTTCTTGTTGAAGCTTGAATGTATCTTGATCTTCTTTGCTACAAAAGAGATCTCTAATATGATATGAAACTGAGTTAGAAATGTTAGAGAGAAGGAATGTATGAGAATATGATAGAAAGGAATGAAAAATAACTTGGTTTGGCTTTGCTATTTATAGCCAAAATGTTCAGCAAGCACCACGGACCACGGAACCCTTCAAATGGTTCCGCCCGTGTTAATTTTTGGTGCCGCTGAGGTCTGACAGCAAGATCTCAAAATCTTACCAAAGTCAACCATATCTATCTAAGATTGTGTAAGATATGTAGAATCTAAATCTACACAAAGTATATAGTGAAATCTTCTAAGGATTTCAATGATGTACCACATGATGTCATGTGTTTGTTTTTCTATTTTTAGAAATATGTTAAAATGTAAATACATATGTAATGTTTTGTTTTAAGAAACCAAAACATTCTTGAACTAAAACTACTATCATACATTATGGTTTAGAGTCATATCAATATATGATTAATCACAATGTAAATGCTTGTGATGAAGATATTATTTGAAAAAGCTTGTTTTAATATCTATTAAACTTGACAAGCTTTAAGCTTTATAAAAATTTAATTTACTTTTGTCGTTAACAAAACTTAGGTAAAGATAAAAAAATATAAATAACGTTTAATGACGATATTTGTATTAACAATCTCCTCCTTTTTGTTGAGGACAAAACATAAATTTTATTTTTATAAAAGATATAAAAATTGTACAAGAGTTATAAAAATATTAGTTTTAGAACTTGAAATATAAAAATGATTATGCAAGTATGTCCAATTTAGACATGGTGTTGACTTTTCAGAAAGTCAAAGTCTTCACTAGTTGAAGCATGATGTTGACTTTTTCAGAAAGTCAAAGTGTACAATTGACTTTTTCAGAAAGTCAAATATAACCAATGAAGTATGATGTTGACTTTTTCAAAAAGTCAATGTACGCAGTTGACTTTTTCAGAAAGTCAAATATAACCAAGTTCTAAATATTTCTCCCCCTTTTTGTCTCAACAAAAAGAAGATGCGAGGCGGAATGTGTAATGAGCCCGAGCCATTATCTCCCCCTTGGCCAATGCTCCCCCTAAATTGGGTGCCAAGAGAAAGATACATGGATTGTGAAAAAGCTACAAAACAAATTGTTAGTTATAAGCATCATCACAAGCATGTCCAAACATCATGTAACAATCCACAACAATATAAGAAACACCATTCATTTTTTAAAACAATGAAGTGTTAGTACAATAATAAAGTCCTAGAAAGAAAAATTATCCTAGAAAAAAAAATACAAGAAAAATCCTAAAAAAATAAAAATGCTTAAGAAAAATAAGCTAGGACTCTCCTATTGAGGTGGTGGATGAGCAAGAGCATTGATACGCTCTAGGATGTGATTGAGGATGAACCTCATTTCGTCTTGAAGCTCATGGACCATCACCCGGATCCTTTTGGTTATTTGGGCGGTTCGCTCACAATTGGAGCAACCATGTCTAGGGGGTAGTATGGTTCATGGTTTTGTGGTGGTGGAATGGTGGAGGTGTCGGTGTTGGTGTTTGGAGTGGTGATTATGGGGGCGAGCAAAGCACTTTGCATTTGCATAGCATCACTAAGACGAGAATCCACCATATTTGAAAATTGGTGGAGATGGTGGAGTTCGGCTTGAATCTCTTCTTTGGTGGGGTGATCTTCCCACATGGATTCCTCAATGTACTCTATGTGAGGAGACATTGATGTAGGAAGTGGTTGATCCCCATACAAAGGACCATGGATTTCTTTGTGAATGGGATGGAAAAGAAGAGGTCTTGGCTCTAACGGGGCGTTTGGGTCAAAAGATGGTCGTGGAGACTCATGAGCAATTCGCTCAATAGTACCAGAATATGGTAGTGGTGGTGGATGATTAGGCTTAGGAGGCAAGTCCTCCAAGTCTTCCAAAAATGGATTTTGAGATGTAGGTAGTGCAGAGAATAACTCTAATGGGATGAGCGTTGGAGATTTTGGAGGTGATGGTGATTTTGATGTTTGGATGGGAGCCGGTGGTGGTGAGCTAGGAGTCTTTGTTGGTGGTGGAGTAGTGATAGTGATAGGTGATGGTGGAGGTGGTGTATGAGTAGCCAAAGTGAGAGTGGTCTCATCTCTTATGGGTGATGAGATGGTTAATGGAGAAGACTAGGAAGAAGAGCTTATGTTGACAAAGCAACAACGTCTTACGCTCATTCTAGCGGTTCTTTTGCAAGGCTTGGTTGATGGTGAAGATTTAGTCATTGTGACTTAAGCTTTTGCTAGTAGATGATGAGAATTGAGAAGGTGTGAAGATGATCATGGTAAAAGATTTTAATTTATAGAAATGGAAAATTATGGAGAAATGTGTTTGATTTGATGTTAAACCATAGAAGAAATGAGGTTCCTAATGATTTTGAAGTGGGTTTAATGCTAGTCATATCACCCAAGTCAATCCATACAAGAAGGATGGAGTGAAGAGACAAAGATTTGCAATAAATGCGTTCTAATGATTATGAGATCCTAACAATCAGATTACCCACGGATTGCAAGGAACCAAATTTTTGGTTCCTTCCTTTATGCAAAAGGGCTCCTTGGGTGGATTTTTGAAATTTTTGAATTTTGGTGGGAAATGGATATCCTATGTGCCTAAGTGTGTTATACTAGTTCTAATATGGGTAAGAACTAGTTAAGATTAACCTAGAAGTAATGTATGGTAATTTGGAATGTCAAATCATAAAATTACCTGTAGGATCCACGGCACCAAAAAAATACACAGGCGGAACCCAAAAAAGGGTGCCGCCTGATCCGCCTGTACAGGTACGGCGGTACCAAATTCCATAACAGACGGTACCAAATTTTTGGTGCCGTCTGATCTGCGGACACCAGAAAAGTTCACATAACAGTTTTTAAGGTGTCGTGGAGTTTTCCGAAACCTGAAAATTTGCTTAAACCATGTGACATTAATCATTTCTATTTAGGAAAAGTCAATAACACATATACAAACATAGTGGAGCATAGAATTTGACCAAGGGCTAACGATTTTCACATAAAAGTAAAAATGGGTAAAATTTTATAACACACTTGTGCTATCCCCCTGCATGAAATTGTTAGCATACATCATTGTTTTAAGTCATATTATCATCCTATAAATTAAAAGCAACCAAATTGTATCATACATCAAAGTTATTGTCTTGTTCCAAACACTCCTTCAAATGTACCTCACTTATCCAACTTCTTGTAAATCTTGTTCATCATCCTACCAAGGCACTTGAACATCCTCTTGGTTTGCTTGAACTCCGCCGATTAATTCTCAATCTCGGGGAGAGACGCATAGTACTCTTGTGGTGGAAGGCGAGAATTTGGAAGACCATCCTCGGAGCTATTTGATGATGATGATGATGGAGTTGGAGGTTTTGCTCTTTTTCCTTTAGTCTTAGTCACTCGCTCGTCACTCAAGGGCACAAATATGTGAGGGATGAGCTCATAGTCAAGCTTCAACCCTTTTGGGCTTGGTGGAATGGGTGCAAAGGCTCTATAGAGACAGGTGAGAAGCATCCCGTATGAAAGAGCAACCGATCCTTGAGTTGGAATGTCAATCATTCTCCTAGCAATGTAGTAGGCTAAATTGAATGGTTGACGGGTGGACAAGTTGTAGAGCATGTGACAAAGGCAAGCATTGATATGGTCCCTATTTCCTATGGTGCTAATGACGTTGGCTCTAAGTAGTTCCTCCCATTTCTTCAATTCGGGCTTAAGTTCATTGAATTCCATTCCATATGGATCTCGATTCACCTTATTTCCCTTTCGGGTGACACTGGTTGGAGCGGTCCTTGCATTAAAAAGGTGCTCACGGATGACATCCTTATTCGCTAAAGGATTTTGGTAGGGAAGAGAGCGGTCATTGATTGCATCAAGGATAGTGAGTGACCACTTATCCGAGTAGACACATGTCCCTCGGTTGGGAATTCCTAGCACTTGAGCAAATTGGGTTAAGGAGATGGTGTAGTCGTTTTGATTGATCCTAAACCTAAGGCTAAATTCATCATCCTCATCAATGAAACTGGTAACACTAGCATAGAATTCTAACACAAACCTAGGACAAATGGGTTCATCGATGTCAACGAGACAATCGAATTGAATGGCGGCTAGTTCTTGACGGAGATTGGTTCCGTCGACAAAGGAGGAGTGAATGGTTCTACCCTCATGGAAGTACCTTTGTTCTAGACTCTTAAAGATTTCGACTTGTTCTTTGGAGAGGCCTTTGGTTTTGTGATGTTTGGGAATGTAGTTAAGAGTATCATTGTGATCATAGAATCTTGCGGCTACCATGGTTATTCCTATGAGCAAGAATTTAAATGTTAAAAGTGAGAACAAACTTAGTTTTTTGGTTCTATTGTGTGCCTATATGAAAATGATTTGGAGTTGCGGTTATCTTGACTCATTTTATGCATAAAATGGTTTTTAGTGAGGGTGTTTGGCAAAAGGCATGAGATAACCCAAATGCTCCTAATTAAATGTGGCTTCATTTGAATATACCCGGGAATACATATTAATTATGTATTACCTTTAGTATTCAAGAGCATGCAAGTGATGAAAATTTTACGTCTCTATTTGTATTAACAATGAAAAATCGTTTTCCTACAAGTGAGAAGCTTTTTAAAAAATTTTGACATGGGGTGTTTGGTTATTTGAATAAAACCTTATAGTCATTATCTTTTTATTAGTTGGAAACATGATTTGTTTATGCAATGTGACAATGTAGTACCTAATTTCAATGACTAGTTATGCAATTTGCCAATTGAATCCATGTTTTGTACAAGAATATACATAATCCCCATGTAATGATTTTGTGCACAAATTAGAATCCTAGACTCAGAATTAAGAGATGAAATGTAGTTAGGATACTTACAATTATGTTATCTCCAGTGATTAGTGGGTGAGAAAATGTCAACAATGAGTTAGGTATAATGTTTACACTTTTTGGTAAAGTAGGTTGTGAGGAATAAGATGTTTTGTAGGTAGAATTTTTGCTACTGTTGTCACCACGGACCAGACGGCACCAAAAAAATGGTTCCGCCTTTGTTGTCGTTTCGTGCCGTGGGAACAGTAGCAGTTTTAAACAAATTTGTTTTGTTTTGTTTTGTTTTGTTTGTTCTAAGGTTTAGACTATGTTTTACCTACATGTTTGGTTCCATTAACCCCAAACCAAGTCTAAGAAGATTAAATGGTTCTCGTTTGAGAGGCTTGGTTAGAATGTCGGCAATGTTGTCTTCGGAGGATACTTCTTAATGAGATGTCCTTTTTGAACATTGTCTCGAAGAAAGTGATGACGGATTTCAATATGCTTCGTACGAGCATGTTGGACAGGATTTTTGCTGAGATCAATAGCTCCTTTGTTGTCGTAAAATATAACGATATCGTTGAGATGAATTCCGTAATCCACGAGAGCTTGCTTCATCCAAAGAGCTTGTTGACATGCTTTTCCGGCTGAGACGTATTCGGCTTCAGTAGTTGAGACTTGAGATAGCTAAAGCCGTTTGCTTCTTTGCAAACCATGAGGTGAGACAATGTCCAACAAAAGTGCAAATACCACTTGTACTTTTTCTACCGGCATAGTCACCGGCATGGTCCGAGTCGGCATACACTATAGTTTCTACACCCGTTCCTTTGGGATATCATAATCCTAAACATGGCGTTTCCTTAATGTATCTAAATATCCTTTTCAAGGCTTCTAAGTGTGATACCTTGGGATTTCTTGAAAGCGAGCACATAGACAAACACTAAACATAATGTCGGGTCTACTAGCCGTGAGATATAGTAGGCTACCAATCATTCCGCTATATTTGGTGTTATCTACCTGTGGAAACGTAGAAGGGGGGTTGAATACGTTACCGTTTAAAAACTTTAGATCTTTAGTATCAAATCGCTTATGAAGCTTGTTATAATATGAAAGTTCCAATTATTGTTTGTGACCAATGTAAAGCATAGTAAACCATGTTGTCACACAAGCATTAACATCAAACCACATCACAAGCAATAGTATAGTGCAACTATAAAAGTAAAGAGATAAAGAAAGGAAAGTGCAAACCGAACACGATGATTTATAGTGGTTCGGTCAGGATCTCCTTCCGCCCTACTCCACTCACCGAGTACCCAACTCGATAGTTACTTCACTAAATCAACAAGCTCCCTTCTCGGCGGAGAAAACCTTACAATCGTCGCTTACACTTTTTCCGGTACAAAGCTAAATACCGAGTTCTAGTTCGAGGTAGAACCAACCTAACGTCGCCTATACAATATTTCCGACACTAAGCTAGATGTCGAGTTCTTTTACACGGGTACAACCACTCCCAATATGTTTTATGGCCCAACATAACAAACCTTGTGTTTTATGGCACAAACACATAAACCATCTAATTTAGTTTGGTGAAAGTGTTGTTATGATGCAATGATGTTTACACTAATGATCCATGACACAAATTTCTAATGGATATGAATGACTACTTCTAAATGAACTTCCATTGATAGGAAGCCTTCATGATGAAGATCACAAGTTCCCTAAACTTGTTGTGATAGATCTTCAGCTTGTGGTGAGTTGGGATGGCTAGATCTCCAAGCTTTCCTTGGTTGATCAATGTAGAGTATGCTTACAACAAAGATGAATGTTAGAAGCATTATGATCATGATCATTAGGGTGTTTAATGTATGTTACTACATTGTTAATGATAGATCTAAATGTATGCAAGAAGGTGGAGAAGGTGTGTTTTCAAGTGGTGAAGAAATGAGAAAACAATGGGCTTCTATTTATAGGCAAAAGGGGACAGGAGCGTCCACGGACCACGGTACCAAATAAAGGGTTCCGCCCTTATGCATTTGGTGCCGTGGGTGCCTGACAAGAAATCTAAAAATCTTTCTTCAAATCTTTTCAAGATTTTACCATATCTTACCAAGATCACATTTGATATATAGAGTGTCAATCTAACCAATATATTCAAGAGATCTTCCAAGGATTTCAAAGATGATGCATGCCATGATGTAACATGTATTTCCATTTTTAGATTAAAATGTTTATCAAAGTAAACTTGTAAAATGTATTATGTAACTAGTTAATAAAATGTCTAGTTACCTTTTGAAATACTTGTGAATGCAAAATGTAAAAATGAGGTTCTAAATAGAATGGTTAACCTATTAAAATACTTAGTGACTCTAAAAGTATTTTAAACATTCTATATGATTTGTTAATGGGTTTGATCATAATGCCACATAACAAACATGCCTGTGTTGTAACATACGAGGACTTGAGACATCGAGAGGTGTTGAATGTATGTTGAGACAAATGTAATTACAAGTAACTTGTACATTTTACGTTATGTATTACAAGTTACATGTTTGTCATCAATCAAAACCAAACGAGACTGTATAGATTAAATATCATAATATTTGCACTAACAATCTCCCCCTTTTTGATGATGACAAATATATGTAAACGTAATAGAAAGTAAAATGTAAAAGGTTACTTGTATCCTTACTACCTTTACATTACCTTCTCCGTTACACTCTTCTCCCCCCTTTTGTCGAAACAAAAAAGGGCGTGTCCTTGGAGTTTAACTTCATTTCTCCCCAAAAGGCGAGCTTGCATCATCCCTAGTGAAGTTAAATCGTCTACTTCAATCCGTCCCTTGTTTGGTAGCGGATCCATGGATCAAATAAAGAGGCTTAACCTACATCAAGGTTAGTTTTACGCAACAAAAATTATGAGAAATATATGAAAAAGAGAAATGCATAGCAATATTAGCTTATTTTCTCCACTTTTTACCAAAGCACAAATGCTTGTTGAAAAGTGAGAATGATGCTAAATGCGTGCATGCTCCCCCTTGACGGTTGCTCCCCCTTGTTTGAGGCGTCAGGTATGATTAAAACCTATAAAACAAATATTAGTGCAAAACTATATTCGTCATTGGACGAGTAAGTGATATACACAAAGTGTATATAAGATGCATTCAGTAAATTCTTGACGGAAGCTCCCCTTGCTCTAGGGCGTCAAGATGAACCTTCAAAATAAATATTAGTATAATAGAAGCTTTGTCTTTAGACAAATATTTCATATACAACCAAGTGTATAGACGATGCAATATGAGTGCTTAAAGGACATTCCTCCTTGTTCTAGGATGTCAAGAAGCACCTAAGATAAGAAACATAATTTATGCAAACTTCATCCTTAGATGAGTAAATTATATACAATCGAGTGTATATGATGATGAACCTACAATGAAAAACATTAGTGCAATATATTTCATCTTTTTCACAAAGAAAAATAAGATGTATATATGTGATAAATGATATAATCAAAGATCTCATGAAGTGTAGTCTCCTAATTACAATCATAAGAGAAGTGAGAATATAATATGATAAAAGCCTACAAAATAGTTCCTAGAAAGAAGATATGAAGTCTCCCACCGGGTGTGCCACTAGTGGTGCTAGTGTTGGTGTCGGTTTACTAGTAGGATTCATGTGGTGATGGTAGATGACTCAAGATTTACAAAAGCAAGTTTTCGCTAATCCATGGTGGTGATGATTAGTGAAAGTGGTGATGGAAGGTGGTGGTGATTAGGTAGGAAGCTATTAAGGAGTTAGAACCTCATATGTATAGCAAATATAAAAATATGGACTCATGCAATCCTTTCGTCATGTCAAGTGACCAAAGCTAAGAGAAAAAAAAATATGAATGGACATTGCATTTCAATGATGCATAAGGGTTATGATTTGAGTGATTTATTGATGCTAACAACCTATTTTTTTGAGCAAGTTCTCATATGCTTCAACCCAAGAGTAATCAATAATGCGTTCTATCTAAGAATATATAAAAGTGATAACATGAAGATAAATTCGTTCATTGATTGACACGAATTATAAAAATGACCTATTTTAGGTGACAATGGGAAAGGTAGTATTAGCATGGTTTTGACCGACATGGATGATTATCACTTTGAAAAGAAGTGAAGACAATATGGGAAATACTAATAATAATAATGAGTACCATATGAGATGAGAATGACATCAGATAAGTGAGAGTTGGATGGACCAACGTGTTGGAAATGGCTGTTTTGATTAATATATTGTTTGCACTGACAATGACATGCATGATATATGTCAAGCGAGAAAAGGATAAGATCCTATGATGGTGTTCTAGATAGTGAAGTTGTAAGGTGCTAGGTTAAGGAAAATCCTAGATTCGTTGATTGTGGAGATGAAGAAGTTTGTAAAACACATGATGTGTTTTTCACTTGATGAGGTATTGGTGCAAACTTGTGATATAAGGTTAAAAAGGTTGAACTAGTTGTGGTTTCGTGAACCGGTTTTAGCTAAGTGGTGTTTGCCTATGTGTTGGTATTTTAGAGTCTAAGGGACATAAAATTTGACAAAAGACAATTATGTGAATGGATTTCTCTCCCCTTAATTGGTGGACATCCAACATAATGTGTAATGTATCAAATAAGGAATGACAACAAAGTGTTTAGGAGGTTATTTGGTGTTAACGAAAGAGGTGAGCTTAGTGATGTTTTTCTGGATGATGGTTAGCATACAATGAACTTCATCCTTAAAGTCACGTACCTCTTCTCGATTAATACGAGATGATCTTATGATGAGGCGGTGGTTCCTAATAGGAAGTGAAGAGGATTAGAGTATTGTTATAACTAAATAATGATGGAGGTGATTTTTGGAAAGTGGAAGCAAAAATGAGATTTGGAAAGAGGTCGGTTGAAAGACAAAAATGCAAAGCCAACCCTCTAGAACTTAATTCTATATGCTTTTGAACTGTATGCAAGTGTAGGGGTCCCATAAAGCATAATACTAATCTACGTAGCAATAAAGGGGATTATGCAAAATGAGCATATAAAAGTTAGAACCAAGTGAGATAACAAATAATTTGTTATCAACCTACAAACAAATTTGTTAGTGACAAAAGATGTTAACATGATAGAAATCAAATGATAACATATTATATAAGCAAAAACAACACATTGCACTTAGTAGACAAGAAATCACCACACAAGATAGCATCAAAACAATCATATTATGCAAGAATACGAGTTTATTCAAGACATTTCATTATGAGATTATTTTGTCGTTAGACTTAGACACTTAAGCATACTTGGATATACAATAATCTATGTGATTAATTTGTAAGATAAAAAGGCTTCTAAAAGATTGTCATACCAAAAGCACTTTGATAGATTATATGTGCACACGTAGTAAATAAATAGTGTGACAAGAAGCAAAAGAAACAAGATGAAAGATTTATGCAAGCAATGTTTAAGACATAACAATTTGGAGCATGTATCATTTAGACCATCTTGTGCATAGATTTAAGGAATGTCAACAAAGGACAATAGCTTTCAAACATGGATACATCAATGACATATTATGAGTTCACAAATAACACATTAGTCATGTGAAACATTATATAGATGACAAAAATTTCTTCAACCTTAAATATCATGCAAATCATGTTTATGCTTAACATTAAGTGGCATAAAGCATCACAAAGACAAAAACTTTCTAGGGTTTACACATTTAACAATTAATCAAGTAGGTATCAAAAACCAAGAAAATGTCAAGACAATGATCATTAAAACAATAGCATGTATCATTTGGATCGTACTACACATCGATGTAATGAATGCCAACTAATAGCTTTCAAACACAAATATATCATATCAAAATTATCACGTATCAGAATGCCATATTATGAGTTCATAAGTAACATGTTAATCATGCTAAAAATAATTCAAAAGTAAGCATCATGCAAATAAAGTTTAGGTTAAAACGTTTAGTAGCATGAAACAAGAATACAAGCATTATGAAGATAAAACCGTACTAAGGTTTACACATTTGACTAGTTATCAAACACTAAGATAATGTCAAATCAACTTATTGTATCAAACAAGAACATGTAATCAACACATGTAAGTGCAATGCAAGTGGTTTAAAAGAAAAGTCATATATATACTACTTGTTTGATTAGTATTCCTAAGGCGGGGAAAACTATCAATGTTTTAACACTTACTTTAGGCAAGTATAGGAAAACAGATTTTTCAAGTTGGAGAATGAATATGAGACTATTACTAGCGATGCTCAATTAAGGCTAAACACGACCATTTTTACGGGTGATTCCACATACCAACTTCTCTTCAGGAAGAAATTCAACCGTTAGGTCAAATTGAGTTTCTAGTGCAATAGGTTCTCCAGTAGTCATTCTCATGTTAGAAAGATGGGAACTCCTACTTTTGCATATTAAAGTGCATAAAAGATGATAGTTTACCAATACTTGGCTTAATGTGACACAACTAATATGCAATATAACTAAGCTGATGAAGACGTCATGTTATACACATGAATTTTAACAATGGTGTGTTTGATAAACAATGTGTTTTAATCTTGTGTTTAGAATCTAAGTTGTTCAAATTACAAAGCTAATTGTATGATCTAATGGATGACATCTTTTATGTTGAGTTGAAGTGTGTACTTTAAATGTGAATTGATCATCTAAGACTAGAGAATGGAATATGTTAAACTAAGAACGTTCTCAAGAGAGCTCTTTATTTAACAAGAATCTAAGTGAGGTTACCAACTTCAATAGATCTTGTGTATACTCTAAAGATGTGTAGTTTTAACCTTGGATGTGCACTCAGTTTGAGCAAGGTTAGGTTATGATGTACACTTGAAAGAAAATAGATACAAATAGTATCTTTCAACAATTGAGATTATCCCATGGGATAAAGTTATCATGCTTATGAAAACAAGTATGACAAGATGAATTGGATATGCTAGTTCATAGAACTTGTAGATGTTTGTTTCAAGATCATTTAGCCAAGGAGGTGTAATGAAATCTCTTGTAACACAACTATTTATGTCGCAAGAGTGATGCATAGGATATACAATATCCTTTTAACAAAATGAAAGCTTAACGCATGAATCTTAGTCATAATGTTCTTCAAAACATCATGTTTTCCTAAATGAAGATATGAAGCCAAAGTGTTGGAATCGGATAGTCCCATCTAAATAAACTTGGTCTCAAGATTATATTCACTAGATGATGACAAGATGAATTCACTCGAGTTTCTTATGTATACTCCTCAAGAGTCATTGTTACTTGGGGTGTATGATGTTGGCTTTGAGATTGCATTTTAACATATGTTGTTAAAATGTTGATTTGAGGTTTAACGAAATTTATGCCGAAGTTTAACGACAAAGTATTACTAATACTTTGATAATTTGTGAAGGTAGTACTACTTATACCTAGTGGAAATTGACAACAATTACCAAGAGCACCATGCTTATTTGATAGTTGAGGTTCTAGCCATAATGAATTATTTATGTCCTTATATGTGGGAAAAATGGTTGAGTTGTTCAAATGTGCATTTGATTCAGCACAAGTGTTGGACACAAGGGCTTTTTGAGCAATACACTCAACGAATTCAAATGATGGTAAGGATGGTGGATTGGTTGATCTAAGTGGTAGGTCTTATAGTATGTCTAAATAAGGATGTGGTGATGTAGGAGTTTGTTGTGCTATAGGAGTACTTAGGTTGATTATTTGTCCATAGATGTTGAACACAAAAAGTACGGATACTACTTATATGGTTCATTGGTTGCTACAAACTAGTGGGTGAAGTGTTTGAAGTTTTGGTTATGTCTTTGAAGCTTGGGGGCTGAGGTATAGGTTCACCTTGAAAGGGCACGTTTGGTTTAAAGGATGCTCTTGGAAGTTCATGAGCAACATGCTTAATGGTGCCAAAAGATGGAAGAGGAATAGTAGGTGTCAAAGAGGGATAAGTGGCACAGTGGTTGTTTGTTTTGGATAAGTGTTTCAACATGTGTTTGTTAAAATACTTGGGTGTTGATTTTCGGATATGACTTTTAATGACTACAATCGTAAGTCGCATATACTTGAATATTTCGAATGAAATACTTAAGTTTTCAATCCTAATTTGTTGAGATTATAAAGCTTAGATTGAACTCAAGGATAACAAGACTTGATAGTATGTCTTTAACATACGTGTGAGTTATGACTCTATGTAAATACTTATCGTATTGAAGGATGACACATTATTTTCATGTTAACCAAGTGAGGTAATACATGTAGATACAAAACAATATCTATAGTCATATGATAGACTTGTGTATGATATTTTGCAAATAATGAGTAGATTGTTAGTCTTGGTAAGTCATCTAAGTCATCCGCAAACAGGTGAGGAGATGTTGAGAGGTAACGAGTCTGAGGATGAGGAGTTCAAGTTTATGAAGCAACAAGATCGAATGCTAATCCTAGTGGTTTTCTTAAGTGGCTTGTTTGAGGTTGAGGATTTAGACCTTATGACTTTGCTTCAAGAAATGCTAAGCTTGAGGAAAAGTAACAGTGAAGGTGTGAAAATGACCATCCTGAATGTGTCAATTTATGGAACAAAGGATTTACGGATTTGATGTTAATCCATACAAAGATGGTAGTTTCTAATGAGATGGAAGTGTCTAAGATCATGTCAAACATCCTAAGTTAATCCATTGAGTGAGGTATGAAAGATATGCATTAACAACTATCCTAGAAACGAAATTTGGTAAATTAGATTGCGGGATTTAGTAAAATTTAACAACTTACCTGTAGGATCCACGGCACCATTTCTTTACAAAGCCGGAACCCTTAAATTGGTGCCGCCTGGTCCGCCTTTACAGGAACGGCGGTACCAAAATGCATAACAGACGGTACCAAATGTTTGGTGCCGTATAATCCGTGGACACCAGAAACTTAAAGACCCATTTTTTTGGTGTCGGGGAGTTTTCCGAAACCTGAATTTTTGCTTAAAACATGTGACATTAATCATTTCTTGTTAGGAAAAGTCAATAACACATATACAAATATAGTGGAGCATAGACTTTGACCAAGGGCTAACGATTTTCACATATAAGTGAAAATGGGTAAAATTTGATAACACCCGTGTGTTATCCCCTGCATGAACCGGTTAGCATACATCAATGTTTTAAGTTAGTTTATCATCCTACGAAGCAAGAACACATAAATGACATCTTACAACATTGTTTTTGTCCTTGTACCAAACACTCTCTTAAAAATTCCATTTTTCAAAGTACTTGACTTAATTTAGTTAGTACTCATTGACAATTGAGTTATGACATTTCATAAGTTATGCGAGATTTTAGTATAACATATGCAAAGAAATTTATCTAATTCTACAAGCGATGGTAAAACAATTTTCCAACTTAGTGCACAAAATCTAGCAAATTCCTATTGTGCATAAACAAGAAATCGTCAAACTAGCGAATAAATAACATGACAAGATTGACACTTATATTATGCAAACAAACAAGTGTAAACAACAATTTGAAAATACTCAAGCACTGTATATGCAAACAACATAAACAAGTAGTCATTTAGCATATCATATAATGAAAAACACTTTTCGTCATTTAGCGTTTAAATATGACGATGTATACCAAGCTTGATTAGTTTCCTTTAAACATATTATCAAATTAATTAGTTTCAAAAGAAGTTGTATCAAAGTTCTAAGAATACCAACTTAAATTGTTTGATTCAAAATTTTGAGTTTTTATGTTAAAGCGAAACTTTAATATCTTAGACATACTGTAGTATTTGGTCTATTTTACTTATTTAAAATTAGACTCAGGCCATGAAAGTATTTTTAATTGAAAGTAGACTCAATTCCCTTTAAAATGATAGGTGGCTCGACTCGTACGGACTTACGGTTAATTAGTTATGATTTTTTGAAGTTGCCCAAAAAACTGCATACTGTACAGACGGATTCCACGGAACCAAATAAAGGGATCCGCCCTTTATAGGATTTGGTGTCGTGGTTCTCTGAGACAGATTCACCAAAACTAGTTATTTGACATAGAGAAAACGTGTGTGACTTACTAGATTTCATAGTAAACATATCATACACATATTTAACAACATATAACTTATGTAACTTATCTAAAACATTTACGGAGGTGATTTTTTAATAGATTTAGAGTTATCCCAAACACTCTTTTAAAATCATATTTCTTCGTAAATTTTCTATAAGCACACAATACAATACCTACTAGTTCTTTCAACAAACTTTTATTTTATTTTTCAAGAAAACTTTCAAGCTTGTATACAAAGTTACATTTAACAACAAAATTTCCAAGTATAACAAGCAAAGCATTTTTCATATTATTTTTCGCTTTAATGGTAATTTGATACATGGATCATACTCTATTTTAAACCCAGTGTTTTGAAAATAAGAGCCACGGGCTCTGATAACAATTGTGGAAACGTAAGGGGGGTGAATACGTTACCGTTTAAAAACTTTAGATCTTTAGTATCAAATTGCTTAGATGAGCTTGTTATAATATGAAAGTTCCAATTATTGTTTGTGACCAAGTAAAGCATAGGAAAACCATGTGGTCACACAAGCATTAACATCAAAACCAATCAAAGATAGTATAGTGCAACTATATAAAAGTTGGTAAAGAGATAAAGAAAGGAAAGTGCAAACCGAACACGTGATTTATAGTGGTCGGTCCACGGATCCCTTTCC
>OU343219.1:133626860-133657794 GCA_910596185.1 Chrysanthemum makinoi
TCTTCAATCGAATGTAAACATTACAAGTATGATTGTAAACATGTTTATTGATGTTTTATCATTAACATGTTGTTCTCGCCTAGTCGACTTTATAGAACCTTCGTTGTTTGAAGTTAAAGTTTTATCCTTGCGGTGAGTAATATATATTATGTTTTAGTGAATTTCTTACCATCTTGATACATTGCGTGCAGAGGAAAAAGGAAGAATCGGTACGGGTTCTCGCCTCACTGCTTGTCGTATTTTCATGCGAATGAAAATCTAGCAAGCATTAAAAGGCCTTGACATAAGAGTGAGTGATTTTTGTCCCAACTTCGGATTGTTACATTCTTTTTACTTGAATGAAAGATGATTGAAAAGAGTTATTAGTTTTTGGTCTTAGGTACAATTTTAGATGGCAAAATTCTCGCGACTCAAATCGGGTTTTAAGGTGGTGTAATTTCTACACTCAAATCCTAGATGGCAAAATGCTACCACTTATTAGCATGCCACAACATACCTTGGGCTTGGCGAGATGTTGAAATGGTTAGTTTAGCGTGACTCTTTACCAGATAGCACTACAGCTATAAACACTTATAATATTTCGCGATTTGTTTTATATAATGTGTAGTTTCCTTAATGAAACCGGAAATCACCGGGTACTCTTGTGCTCCATATCCAAGACCGCATTGTTTACCTTATGATTCTCTCGGTCACCGAAGAGGTGCACGATGGTGGCGTATGTTGAAGAGAAAGTTACAAAACAAAACTTAAATTGTACCCAACAAATGCTGGGGTAATCGCATAGTAAGGACATATCACCGTGGGATTATATAATCACATACCGCTGTCTAAAAGTCCCACAACAATCGAACTTATATACATTTGCGGAGTATGGGTGTGCATTATTTTGTACGATTGCTTCGTAACCAAATCTGAAGTAGACGACCCTCTTCAAACAACGCTAGCTTACCGTGAATCGAATGCTTGAATACTGAAGCACAAGGTTGAATACACAAATTGATAGCCGCTTTCAAGGTAAACATCCTTACGTCCGTTTCACCCATAATTATTGTCAAATGTTCACTTAGGAAGTCCTTTTCTTTCAACTTTACTATAGGTATTTTTACTTGTGTTATATATTAGTCGATTATTATATTTTTTTAACTCAACGGCATTTCTTTTGTAAATACCCGCACATACACAAAAGGCCTATGGTTTGCAAACCACTTCTATATGGGTTATGTATACTTTATTAATATTTGGTATATAGCAGAATATAATATTTGGTTTCCCAAAAGTACATCACGGTACATGTCCTTAATGTCTTCTCGCTCCCAATTTTCTTCAATACAAATCTTTCTTATTTTGTTTAACAAAATCTTTCTTTCTTCTTTTGGTCTATTCACTTCATATCTTTATCCCAATCTTTCTGTTTTTGTTTAACAAAAATGTCCGACAATATCCCAACGGATGTTCAACTAGATATCATCCTAGGCTACCTTCTAAGTCTATACTCCGCCCACGTAGTGTTTGCAAGTTATGGAAGGCTAGTATAGATTGTGGAAGCTTCATCTTTAATTACGGTGTTCGTCGTAATGATGAGTGTTTTTTACGCTAACATTCGATATGGGTCACCAAGGTTTTATGTTAGCTTTAGATGAACAGCTAATCGCTACACCACTTCATACAGATTTAATGCTTTCATCTATGATTGCAGTTGGCAATTCTAATGGTCTTTCGTGTTTTGTCTATGGTTCTAATCTAATGTCTGTTATTTGGAACCCGGCAATCAAAAAATCAATTGCAAGATTTTGTCCCGCTTACACGCATCAAATTGAATGTCAAAAGATTTGTTTTGGTTTGGCGTCCGCCCCAGGACACTCTTTACCCGACGATCGTGTGAAGGTCTCCTATCCTCGTTTTCCAAAGTGGTTTCTCGTATGTGTCTGTTTCTTTTGAACTCGCGGTGGACACACGCTTTGAAAATTTCCCCCTCGTGAAACTATCAAATTGAAACATAAAAGTCATGCAGCTTGTAGGTCGCTTTTATCTATTGACCGAGTGAAAAGTTAACTAATGAGGACGGCGTTATTTATAAGATTTATATGTTGATTTCTTTTGATTTGTAACCAGTACCAATTTAAAGTTATAGACCTACCACGATTTTAAAATGAACTCCCGCCCATTCATGTTTTCGATCTTGGAACCTCTCTAGTGATTTCGATGATCATGGTGAAGATATTCCATTGTTTTTATGGATGGTTGTTGGACGTGAATGGTTCTTCCATAACATCATTTAGAAGCCTATTCGCCATCCCTACCCTATTTTCGCTTCGCTTGCTTGGGTTTACAAAGGATCGCCCAATAGTGGAAGCGCATATGCAATCATTTGGGTTACTTCTATTTGTGTACAACAAAGAACTTGAATTATTTGTCTGCATGGGAATGTTAGGAGATGCGGGATCTTTATACACGCCTTACAAAGAATCTTTCTTTCGTTAAATCACCGCATCAGTGTCAGGTATAGTATGTTTTATTTTTAACTTACCATTCTATTCATATTTTATTTTTAACTTACCATTATATTCATGTTCAACAGGTTTGTTCGGTGGTAAGGGGGATCATGCTTAATGGGAATGAAGCTTTGTGTTTTAGTATCACTGTCTGTATGGGAAGGAAGCATGGAGTGGTTAGCTTTTTCTCGCTGCATTAATGTTATAAATCAAGTGGTTATATAATATGTAACCATTAATCTTATAATTATGTAGTAATTGTAATATTTAGTAGGTTGTTCGTATGAAACGTTGTATGTCAACGATTTACTATTTCCTCTGCTCGTAATCCCATTATACATGTTTGTTTAATCTGGGCAACTAATAGCTGTTTCAAAAAATCAATTTGACAACTAACTGCTGTAATGAGGGCAACTACTTTTCCCTATGGACTACTTTTATAAACCAAGGAGTCCTTCTAGTTGTTACAATTCGTATTCTACAACCTACTAATAACTACCAACTAGTGACTATGCACACTTACAAAAAACATATTTACAATTCAACACTAGTAGAATTTAACTAGCATTTGTAATGTGGAAAACTAGAAGGGGGTTGAATAGTTTACCGATTAAAAACTTTGTTTTGAAACTTATTGAAAGATCAATTGATATTGATCTTAGATATGTTAGTGAATAGTAATCAACAATATGTAAAGAGTAGATAAGGAAAGAAACAATCAAACCACAATAAGTTGTTTATAGTGGTTCGGTCTACAAGGACTCTTTTTCCTTGCCCTACT
The DNA here is from genome assembly GCA_910596185.1 of Chrysanthemum makinoi. Lineage (NCBI taxonomy): Eukaryota > Viridiplantae > Streptophyta > Magnoliopsida > Asterales > Asteraceae > Chrysanthemum > Chrysanthemum makinoi. The sequence continues at coordinate 133,630,134 of OU343219.1, forward strand.
CGAGATTTTAACTTCACTAGTCAACAAGCTCCTTTCACCGGCGGAGAAACCTTTTACACTACACACACTATTTCCGACACTAAGCTAGATGTCGAGTTCTTTTCAAGGGTACAACCACTCCCATACACAATGTATTTTAAGGACTAAAATACTAACCACTCACAAGATTATGATGGTTTAGTACAACAATGATATATAAATCAACACAAGATCATACAACAACAAACAAACAAGACTTCCAACTTCTTGTTGAAGCTTGAATGTATCTTGATCTTCTTTGCTACAAAAGAGATCACTAATATGATATGAAACCGAGTTAGAAATGTTAGAGAGAAGGAATGTATGAGAATATGATAGAAAGGAATGAAAAATAACTTGGTTTGGCTTTGCTATTTATAGCCAAAATGTTCAAAGAAGCACCACGGACCACGGAACCCTTCAAATGGTTCCGCCCGTGTTAATTTTTGGTGTCGCTGAGGTCCCATGTAGCAAGATCTCAAAATCTTACCAAAGTCAACCATATCTATCTAAGATTGTGTAAGATATGTAGAATCTAAATCTACACAAAGTATCTAGTGAAATCTTCTAAGGATTTCAATGATGCACCACATGATGTCATGTGTTTGTTTTTCTATTTTTAGAAATATGTTAAAATGTAAATACATATGTAATGTTTTGTTTTAAGAAACCAAAACATTCTTGAACTAAAACTACTATCATACATTATGGTTTAGAGTCATATCAATATATGATTAATCACAATGTAAATGCTTGAGTAATGAAGATATTATTTGAAAAAGCTTGTTTTAATATCTATTAAACTTGACAAGCTTTAAGCTTTATAAAAACTTAATTTACTTTTGTCGTTAACAAAACTTAGGTAAAGATAAAAAATATAAATAACGTTTAATGACGATATTTGTATTAACAATCTCCTCCTTTTTGTTGAGGACAAAACATAAATTTTATTTTTATAAAAGATATAAAAATTGTACAAGAGTTATAAAAATATTAGTTTTAGAACTTGAAATATAAAAATGATTATGCAAGTATGTCCAATTTAGACATGGTGTTGACTTTTCAGAAAGTCAAAGTCTTCACTAGTTGAAGCATGATGTTGACTTTTCGAAAGTCAGTGTACAATTGACTTTTTCAGAAAGTCAAATATAACCAATGAAGTATGATGTTGACTTTTTCGAAAGTCAATGTACTAGTTGACTTTTTCGTGAAAGTCAAATATAACCAAGTTCTAAATATTTTCTCCCTTTTGTCTCAACAAAAGAAGATGCGAAGGAATGTGTAATGAGCTCGATCCATTATCTCCCCTCACCAATGCTCCCCTAAATTGGGTGCCAAGAGAAAGATACATGGATTGTGAAAAAGCTACAAAACAAATTGTTAGTTATAAGCATCATCACAAGCATGTCCAAACATCATGTAACAATCCACAACAATATAAGAAACACCATTCATTTTTTAAAACAATGAAGTGTTAGTACAATAATAAAGTCCTAGAAAGAAAAATTATCCTAGAAAATAAAATACAAGAAAAATCCAAAAATAAAAATGCTTAAGAAAAATAAGCTAGACTCTCCTATTGAGGGTGGTGGATGGCAAAGAGCATTGATGCTCTAGGATGTGATGAGGATGAACCTCATTTCGTCTTGAAGCTCATGGACCATCACCCGGATCCTTTTGGTTATTTGGGCGGTTCACACAATGGAGCAACCATGTCTGGGAGGGTAGTATGGTTCATGGTTTTGTGGTGGTGGAATGGTGGAGGTGTCTGTTGGTGGTGTTTGGAGTGGTGATTATGGGGGCGAGCAAAGCACTTTGCATTTGCATAGCATCACTAAGACGAGAATCCACCATATTTGAAAATTGGTGGAGATGGTGGAGTTCGACTTGAATCTCTTCTTTGGTGGGGTGATCTTCCCACATGGATTCCTCAATGTACTTTGTGAGGAGACATTGATGTAGGAAGTGGTTGATCCCCATACAAAGGACCATGGATTTCTTTGTGAATGGGATGGAAAAGAAGAGGTTCTGGTTCTAACGGGCTGGTCAAAAGATGGTCGTAGAGACTCATGAGCAATTCGCTCAATAGTACCAGAATATGGTAGTGGTGGTGGATGATTAGGCTTAGGAGGCAAGTCCTCCAAGTCTTCCAAAAATGGATTTGGAGATGTAGGTAGTGCAGAGAATAACTCTAATGGGATGAGCGTTGGAGATTTTGGAGGTGATTGTGATTTTGATGTTTGGATGGGAGCCGGTGGTGGTGAGCTAGGAGTCTTTGTTGGTGGTGGAGTAGTGATAGTGATAGGTGATGGTGGAGGTGTATGAGTAGCCAAAGTGAGAGTGGTCTCATCTCTTATGGGTGATGAGATGGTTAATGGAGAAGACTAGGAAGAAGAGCTTATGTTGACAAAGCAACAACGCCTTACGCCATTCTAGCGGTTCTTTTGCAAGGCTTGGTTGATGGTGAAGATTTAGTCATTGTGACTTAAGCTTTTGCTAGTAGATGATGAGAATTGAGAGTGTAAGATGATCATGGTAAAAGCTTTTAATTTATAGAAATGGAAAATTATGGAGAAATGTGTTTGATTTGATGTTAAACCATAGAAGAAATGAGGTTCCTAATGATTTTGAAGTGGTTTTAATGCTAGTCATATCACCCAAGTCAATCCATACAAGAAGGATGGAGTGAAGAGACAAAGATTTGCAATAAATGCGTTCTAATGATTATGAGATCCTAATAATCGATACCACGGATTGCAAGGAACCAAATTTTGGTTCCTTCCTTTATGCAAAAGGGCTCCTTGGGTGGATTTTTGAAATTTTTGAATTTTGGTGGAAAATGGATATCCTATGTGCCATGTGTTATACTAGTTCTAATATGGGTAAGAACTAGTTAAGATTAACCTAGAAGTAATGTATGGTAATTTGGAATGTCGAATCATAAAATTACCTGTAGGATCCACGGCACAAAAAACATACGCGAACCCAAAAAGGGTGCCGCCCGACTACCGTACAGTGTACGGGCGGTACCAAATTCCATAACAGACGGTACCAAATTTTGGTGCCGTCTGATCCGGGACACCGTGAAAAGTTCACATAACAGTTTTTAAGGTGTCGTGGAGTTTTCCGAAACCTGAAAATTTGCTTAAAACATGTGACATTAATCATTTCTATTTAGGAAAAGTCAATAACACATATACAAACATAGTGGAGCATAGAATTTGACCAAGGGCTAACGATTTTCACATAAAAGTAAAAATGGGTAAAAATTGATAACACACTTGTGCTATCCCCCTGCATGAAATTGTTAGCATACATCATTGTTTTAAGTCATATTATCTGTAGGATATTGGATTTCACATACACATCAAACCATAACAAAAAGTGGGCGTATAAAGGTGAGTTCTAGAGAGAGAAAGTTAGAGGTTTAGGGAACTTAGTGAGAGAAAAAAAATATTATTATGAGCTCCAACTCTCTACCTTGGAAGGTAGAGAGTATTTATAGTCTTACAATAAACGCCACACAACGGCCGTGGATCGGCATACGTGGGTAAAGACCCGTCCGTCCTCCACGGTGTTACTAAACTAAATACTACTTAACATAAAAGTACTATGACTACGAGCTTCTAACGATTACATATACTTGAGGTGACCGACTCTTTAATACCGGAATTTCTAATTCCTAACAATCTCCCCTAAGGGAGGTCACCTCAAACATATACTAAAATGACATTGAATACAATCCGATATTACATTAACAATTGATCTTGCATTCTTGATGTAGTACTTTGCTCCAAAGCTCGTAGTCATTGATTCAACTCATTGCATGTTTGGTTAATCCAAGTGGAGGTCTTTATGATCCACGGATAATAATGTTGAGCCAGCTTTTGAGATCATCAGCTAATAGAAAATCTCTTATACATCTATTGTGGTGTTGGTATTATGTGATGTTGTGACATTCGGACCGACATGCTCACATTCTGGATCATGATATATTCTCATCAGAGTAGCGGAAGCTTTCGTAGATTCATGATATTGGCGTGCAGCGTAGGGAAGCATGGAGTGAAAATATCCGAGTCATTGATGCACTAATCATGATTTCTTTTGAGATGAATGTGTTAGGTGAGCATGCGGCTATGTATTGACCGCTTCATTCGATCACCGCAAACGTCGGGTGTACCGCATAAGACAATTAGCAATAAGCACCGAAAGTGTCTTTGATCACTTTCGATGAATTGAGGTACACGCCCACGGTTCCCCCGCTGATCAAGACAAGTACGCCTGTGATCGGTATAATTCCGAAGAATTTCCTGATGGTTTCGCAATGCCTAGCTGTTCTCAAACCGAACGTCTCAAAGAAGACAACACGGAGTGAGTGAACCAAATAATTTACGTCCAATCGATTGATGAAAAAGATTTGAAAAACAATCGCGGTATTGCTCAATAGAAATTGTTTTGCAATATAACGGTTTTAATGAAAATCAATTATCAATCATAAAACACCTTTTGATTTGAAAAATTGTACACCGGTCGACGCTAATGAAAAAGAGTTTTAAAGCACAAAGACCGGTTTTTCAAAGGTATCCGTCAATCCATAACCTGAACCGTGATTGATTCAAAAGATTGAATCGCCCCATTGTTTCTGTTCAGTTGTCACATGGTTGATCAGTATAATAGATCTCACATGCCACCTACCAGGAGCTTGTTAGATGTTGGCTCCAGAAGGGTTTCCATCTTCACATTGAATATGTAAACACATCACTGATGTTCGCAATACCACAAGGATAATGCGTAGGACTCAAGATATAATATCTCTTTCCACATTGTGTGAAAAAGAGAGTCTTCATTGAAAGTGTCCTAATGAGATTTATTGATGATCTCGTGGCACTAGACTCAATTTGTGCATATTTGGATCCTATATCGGAGACTTGGGAGATGGTCTCCTCTTCAATATCAACAATCTCTAAGAGAAAGTTGATAGATAATGTCGGTTCCCCGTGAGAATGAAACAAGTCCTTTAAGAGGAACTTGAGTGGTTTGGAAAGTTGAAGTGCAGTGTCCATGACGTCTTGTCTTCAATATGATGTTACCATCTCAGTAGCATTTGAATTGAACCGTTTCGCCCTAAGGTTGAATATATGGAGGGCTATTTGTTTTCACCCTTTCTCATTCAATTCTTTTTCATTCTTCAACCCCTTCAATGCTTACCGAGACTTCATAGCAAGAACCTTGTTGGGTTTATTCCATTTAGCTCAGTTTAGTCCGCACTCTTCCCATATCTCATTTTTCTCCTTTTATCATCATACCTAAGAACTCTACACTAACTAGTGGATAGTCCCTGGGTAGATCCCTCCGGTTCTCGCGGATCATGGGAACACATACCTAACCTTATCGTCCTTATATCACCATACATAATGTAAAGTTGGTCGGTCTTTTGGTATTGTTCATCTGCCATAGGAACCAATTGAAAACCATTTGAAAATCAATCCGTATACTTATGATATTTTATCAAAGCATTTTGTACCTGAATTGTTTTTGATATTTTGAAGAAGAACTCCCCCTCAACATGTGAATCAAGTATTTGAAATAGTTTTCCATACGGAGGCAAGAGAAAGAATTAACTTCTTTGATTACCATTTTCAAAAAATATCAACATCACTTCCCTAATCGAATCAAGTAGATAAAGCATTTTAGGGAAGGATGAGGTTTTCATGATTTTGCTCCCCCTCAATATGTGCCTCGAGATTTGAAAGGAGTTTTGCACATACTAGAGGGAACCTGCACCTTGAGATAAGTTATCACATTTCAAATCATAGGTTTAAGATAGATGCTCCCCCTCAACATGTGCATGGAAAATTTGAAATCGTTTGTCACATGTGGAAAGCAGAGCTTGTACATCCTTATAAAACCATTTACCGAATTATCAGTTTAAATCCATGGAAAATTTGAAATCGTTTGTCACATGTGGGAAGGAGAGCTTGTACATCCTTATAAAACCATTTACCGAATTATCAGTTTAAATCCAATTTAAATCACACATTCTCCCCCGATCACAATTATCAAATCATTTGAGATTTGTGATCTCTTATAGATTTAAATTGATTTTGAAAGCTTTTAAGGAGAATTGTGACTTGATTATGAAAGCGTTTTAACAGATAATGATCGGATTTTAAGACTTTAAACTCCATTGATAAAACATGCCCGAATATCTTTTGAAAACAATTGAATGCCAAATAACTTTTAATTTCATTGAAATCATTCTCCTCAATCAATGACATAGGTTGTTGATTGAGAGATTGATATTTTGACAAATAAGTCCAGATGATTTTCAAAAATAGAGACTCATATTTTTCAAAGCGCTTAGTTTTCACAGATAAATGTTTAAAGAATCAGAGCATGGAATTTTGAAAACATGATAAAGTATGGCTCTGTTCTTTCCTTGAAAAAGCCGGTTACCAAATGACAATAAACCATTTTTTTCTCCCAAAAATAATTTTTGATTTTATAAAATTCAACAACATCTAAAGTCCCGTGTCATTCTTTAAATGACAACATCAAGACCGTAGATATTATCGAATCGAGAGAAACATGACAAAAGACAATTTTTTATTTTTTTGAAGATTTTTCTAATTTTTCAAATTTTTATGGATTTTGAAAGTTTTATAATTTTGTATTTTGTTTTTCGAATAGATATTTACAAGAGATAAATTAGTTTAATAGAATGATGAAATGAATCCGTGATAAAGATATCGTTCAAGACGCTGTGTAAGAAAGGAATCAACATCTCTTAAACTTTTCGCCACCAAAGCATTCGAGTTTCTAAGAAAATCGTCTCGACATGTAGCCTTCTCAATTTGAATCTTGGTAAAGCTCAACCTTAACATGAGCCTCAATTTTTTACAAGTGCATTCCGCTTATATAACATATAAACTAATCAAGACATAATGTACACATGTACCCAACAAGAGTAGAGACGATGACATCCATGTAACATGTTGAGTCACTACTCATCTCTGTGGATGTCAACTCTGAAATAATGAATTAGCTCGATCAAGTGAACATGTTGGCATATAACCGAAGCACTTTATCATAAACCTATATAAGATGTCGATAGGCAAGATCATCTCACGCTCCAAATATTCTTCTCACATTTCTTCCAACTGAACACTGAAGTAACATAAACCAAAGGTCTCCAGAGACCACTTCTCCCAAATAGTTGGAATAATATATCCTTCCCCCAAATGGTTTTGATACCTCATAATCAGCAAAACATAATATATCCATAAACTTGAAATCTTGTGAGAAGAACTCAAATATCCCAAATGAATCTTGCAGAATCAACTACATAAACTCTCTCTGACTATCTTTATCAACCCATATGTAGACAATTTGAAGTGACCACCGTTGAAGAAAACCCGATATACCAAACTTGAAACTGAAGCTTCCATTCCAAGTAGTTGTGTCTTAAGCTTGCACTTAAAGATGGAAGAACGGTGTCGAGAATCTATGCTTCAAGCAATCTTAAGTACTCACACTCAAACAAGGTATGGAGACATTACCACCACTTGATATTATTCACATCGTCATTCCATACATTAATCGAGTAAAACAACGTAATCTCTAATAGTGATATAACCGTGTCTTCAACCATCCACTCCGACCGGGTAACTAGATAAACCAAGCCTTCAACTCAAATTTAAGCCCAGAAGCAAGTTATCAAATAAGAACACGACTTTGTGAAGGTCAACTTCAATCTCAAATAAGTGATAAATGATTAACTCTGAAGTAATCAACTTGTATCAAATGCCCAACATGTGAATAAACATACAACCGGATGTACATTCACCTGATGAATGAACCGAAAAAATGATGCCTCAACATCAATGTATTCTTCCTAAAAGTATTCATGTAGAGACTGACTGAGGATACACCAATAACTTCGAGCCGGATGAGGTAGACATTTTCCTGAAGTTCATGTGGTTTTACATGCACGATGCGAGGAACAATAATCCATGAAGATTTGGCAAAGGAATACCAAAGATCATTATTCATGAACAATAATCCGTGAAGATTTGGCAAAGGAATACCAAAGAGCGGATCATTATTCATGAGTGCAACTCAATATTATGATAATCATTATCAACGCTGTGGAATCAATCGAGATAGGGCCTTTTGAGTAGTCCGAAGTTGTACTTCTTGATGATCATCAAACATATCTTGAACTCATGAATCACATATTCTTTGATGATCATCAAATATTCGCAAGCGGTTGTAAATACTCATCAAACATATCTTGAACCAATGAATCCCAAACAACAAATCCCATTTATCCTTAATGAAAGGAACATTAGGCCGGAGAGAGTCATCAAACTTTTAAGTCAGATAACCATTATTCAAACATCCATCATCATTTAGTATATTCACTCTTCTCATAAATCCCATTCAAAAATTGCATCCTAAGTTGCCATTTTTGATTTAGCAAGTGAATAAGAATATACATTAATGAATGTAGATCCTCTTGATGACTGAATGATACGGGAGAAACATGAAGCTTGTTGATGAAGAATGTCGATGAGAATGGTCATAAACATGAAGATTTCTCTTTCTTCTGAAGATAAAGCTTAATGAGGCGTACACTTTTTCTTTCTTTGGGAACGGGCCTGGTGTTATCTGCAGACGCCATAATGATGAAGAACGAGGCCTGAACTGAGGTGAACAGACGTCATTGTTTAGAGCCCAGTTATATGTTTAGAGCCGCCTCAATCCAAATACCAAGGGACGATTTGTACGACCTGCTTGGATAAATGACGAAGACGAGAATTGAAACATTGATCCCCACGTGCTCATGGGGTCCTTTTGGTTAGTACAAACAATCTTTGAATCATCAGAAACCCTAGGTGCAATGTCATTGTCACTAGAGTGAACTAGTAGAAGCATCGACTTAGTCGAGGGACATTTTGTGCTTAATGGGATTATTCTACCAGTTGGCTTCCAAACCTTAACTGGCACTACTCTAGGCATAGTGGGTCTAGTTAAGGGGCAAGGTTTGCCATTCGTGAATATTCAACTCGTTGGCTTCCACTGAATTCCTACATTGGTAAAAACCTTCCCCTGGGTTTCCATGATTGCTTAACTGTTTCGCTTCCAAACTTCTTAATGGTTATGAATCTTAGACCTCGAAATAACACATCACATTTATCATGATTACCAGAATTAAACATTTTACATGTTTTTGCAGATAGCATAAGGCCTCATTAATTTTAGTAAGCTTAGAGCTAATACTAGAACTAACACGATTCTTTTGTTCAAATCAAACTTCTTGTCCCTATGGTGTTCTTTCACTTCCTTATCATGATCACTTTTAGTTGGCGTAATCCTATCCTTCTTTGCATAGCTTCTAGGTTTTGACCCGCTAACTTTAGTGTCAATCTTAACATCTGTAGAGGTAACGATGGGAACATTACATGGCTTCACTACTTTCTGCATTCCCGTCTAGAAGTGCGGATCCAAATTCTATGAGGCACATCACAAGTTGCTTGCTTGAATTTCGACATGGAACAAGGCATATCAAGGGTCACATGCTGGGCTTTAGGCATAGAACAAGGCATCACAACTTTGCCTTTTTGCACCTAGGATAAGGATTTAGGACATGTTGCAATTAACATTCTAGCGCTCTTGAGATCGTTTGGCCTCGAGGCAAGCAAACCTAATTTCACTATCAAGAGGTTTGTTAATGAAATCCTCGTCGACAATCTCACGGAGACATTCAAGACTATCCTTAAGGTAAGACGTAGTCATGAAAAGCATGTTCATTATTCCTAAGATGAGGAGGAATATATTTAACTGTCACGTTGTATTTGGTACTGAGGGTGACTTTGAGACAACATTCTTATTGAAAACAAGTGGCGCTTCCCCATTTCCCTCGCCTTGATTCTCAATTTCCTTTTGTAAAGACGTTATTTTTCGTTGTTTTGGTCACGAGTGACTTTCATTGAATCATATAACTCTTTAAAGTGTCGCTTAACTTTTCATTTTCTTCGAAAACTCTCGTTTTCCTTTTGTAATGCATTGACTAAGTTTTGAAGATGAAAAGTTTGAGAGTACTGAGAATCTAAAGGAGGAGGCATTTGGGATCCAGTCACATCCTTCTTTTCACCTTCGTAAGTGAGACTGGGTTTTCAATCTTCGATCGTTACAATGAGCTCGAATCGTTCATCACGCTTTCTAATTTCAAAACTGTGATCAAATTCGGAGCATCCAAGGATGTCTTGATATTTGAGGTTTTAGCATTTTCTTTTAGATGTTGATATTTTAATTGCAAAGCAAGATGCTCAACTTCCAATTTAGAAAATGTTTCACCAGGTTATCATGATCATCCTATTCAATTTTCTCATGCAATTTAGAATTAGTTTTTTCAAGCTCAATGACACTATCATGGGAGACTTTCGAGCAAAGATAATTCATGAAATTGAGAAGCATTAATGGAACAATTGTGAAGTGCAGTAAAACACATCTTGAGTAATACATTCAGAAATAAGATTCTCATTCAAAGTATGCAAGTTCTTCCTCTCAATCTCATTATATTTTAATTCTCGCTCATAGTTACTAACCTCAACTATCCTTGCATCAAATTCCTTTCCATTTCTTAATATCTCGATTTTATCCTTTTAAGACTCAAATGATCTTTTTAGTTGTTTAAAGAAAGGCATGACTCGCTAGATAAAGCATTCTTTGTTTGCTCAAAACCCTTTTCTCCTTCAGTTATCCCAGTGGGTGTGATCCTTTTCTTACAAGTTTTTTCAAAATCGACAAATAGTTGAAGAATAACATATTGACTGATTAAGGTCTTGCTCTTAGTGGCAATAGTTCTAGGAACTAAATGCATTGGTGTATTTGGAGGATACACAGTCGCTTTAGGGAATTTCCTACAAGGTGGATTCATTTCAACAAGATTTTCAAATTTTTGCAAGTCCATATCCTTTTCCGAACACTTGTTCAGGGGTCAATAGATTCTGAGGCTTAAACTTGTTTAAGGATATCCAATTTTCCTTAGTGTAATCATGTGGGTTTTATCGTTATCTTGTTCTTTTGCACTCGGATCTTCTAGCTTCTTATTCATTTTCTCCCTAGTGACTTCATCTGATTTCTTATCTTCCTCGCACTCAAATGCAACTAGGTTTTCTGTCTAGGCTTAAGGATCTCATTACCATCATACAAGCATCTTTATGATTTCTAGCCTTTTACAAGCCTCGTGGTTGGTTCATCAACTAAGGCAACACTATGTTTGTCACTTAGAACTCTATGCTTAGTGATCATGTGAGCAATTTGAATGGTGTTTCCTTTGTACGTACAACTTATTTTCAAGCTTGTTTTTCAAAGTTTTTAGATTAGAAAAATCATTCAAAAGTTTTGATTCCTTAGCACTAAATTTTTGCTTAAGCATTTTAACATTTTCTTGAAGTTCTTGTTTTTGCTTAGCAGTTTTAGAAAGCTTTTCTTGCAAGGAATTTAACTCTTGTTTTAATACTTCTTCTATAAAATTACTTTTTCTAATGATTGTACGCACTTGGTCATCCATTTCCTTCTCACGAGTGGTCAACTCAAATTTTGCACGTTGTTCATAAATAGCAACACGCTCTTTATAGGCATTTAGTTCACTGTAATCATCGTGGCACATGCTGTATTCATCAAAAACATAGTCATTGTTGACAGCAGAAGATGCATCACTTGGTACAACTTCACTTTCACTTTGTTTCACATATATTGATCATATGGGACAACATTGATATTACCCATATTTTCAATATTTGATTCAATAGTTTCAGTTGATGGTATTTTGTCATGCATCTTTTAGCACATCAAGATCATCAGATAGTTTTAGTACCTCCGAGATGAGTTTGTCTTGGATGGGCCAAATTGTGGTGAAGAAGAGACCTTTGGGAGAAACCATTGGAGAAATGCTAGCCATAAAAATTATGCAAATGCAGTAGGTCCATCATCCACATCAGAGTCGTATGCATCACAATCAAATACCAAAGGCATTCCGATGATTGTGACCTATCTCCTGAGTAGGTCGCCATCCTCATATGCATCATACGTCTTAGCATTCCCTTCAAGAAGAAACGCGAAATCCTCTTCATCCGGTTGCTCCATTGTCCGAGCTTGACTAGCGCATCTTATCCTTGAAGTATTCTGCATTTTGTGGACGTTTTGGAGATGTGCAGTTTCTACCAATGTCCCTCTCTCCACAATTGTAACACTTTATCATATTAACTTGTCCTTGATTTCCATTTCTTCCCTATTCGATTTGCCACATATTCTCTACCTACTCCACCTCTTCCTTGTTCTGTATCTTTCTTTCTGAACTGGCTGCACCATGACTTTCCCATCTCTCGACTAGGAGCATGATTGTGAAGATTGGAAGCGCTTCGATTTCATTGTTGGTGTGAAGACGGTTGGTATGTGGACCGAGTGTCAAGTTTTTCTAACCATAAGGCCGTTGAGTAATGAAGTGTCCCACCTAGCAAGATCCTCATCACTTGTTTGAATCTTGGATCAGAATGAGTTTGTGATTGCCATCACCATGGTATAACTTGAGATGCTTTGGTGGTAATTCCAATGTTTGAGTAGAAGGCAAAGAGAATCATTTGATGAGCTTGTCTCTTCGATTTGTTTTGAATTGTTCAAGAATCCTTTTTCAAACATGCCATGTCTCTCATTCTCAAGAAGGCATGAGTTGCTCATAGTTTGTATTCTTCAATCCTTTAGTGAGCTTCACAGAAGTGACAAACTTGTGCCATTCAGTATTCATGTTGTTAACAAACTTGAGTTCACTGAATAAGCTAGTACGTCATTCTGATGTTCCTCATGTCATTCACTAGTTTATGGAATCTCCAGTACTCATAGACGCCTCATCTGGTTTCATCTTTAAAGTGCTCATTCATCATAGAGTTGAGAATCTCTGTCTTCCATAGTTAATTCGAACCTAGAGAAGCATCTGACATCCCATACTGCCTTTGCTTCGTGTTGTGATTGATCGCCTTGTAGATGTCTTTAGGAAGACCTTGAAGAACAATGTTAAGCCCCATATCAAAGATTTAATCTCTTTTTTCTCCTTATCATCAAGCTCATCATATACATCTTTGGTCTGTCCATTCGTAAATCGAAGTTCCATCTTCACAGTATCAAGTACATCTCTAGTCGCTCAACTCGACACTGGTCCTTCATCAATGGATTTGAGAATGTTGACACCATTTTCCTTCCAAGACAACTGACTGCTGAGCCCAAGAATAGTAGGGGTCGCCTGTCAAGCATGGGTGGACGAAAGTATTCAACCAACTCGCTTGAACATCCTCGCAAATGGAGATGATAGTAGGAACGTTGGTAGACATGTTAACAGATTATACGGTATTTTATCACTCTATGATTAAACCGAAATATATTCTTTCACGGATTTTACTAAATCAGAGAAAACCGTAGAACAATCACCCAAGTCGCTAGAAGATAATGCACCACGTCGCTAACACCTAATTCGCTACACCCCCAAGTCGCTAAAGTCCCAAGTCGCTAGACAAATGCAAGTCGCTAAGTAGTAAATCGCTAAGCCTCAAGCCAGTAGCAAAATTTTGGCAAAGAATTCGCCACTAAGTCGCTAAAACTTCAAGTCGCTAAAGAGCAACTCACATGCACTGTCGCTATCACCAGTCAAGCACCGTAGAGGGAGAGTCCACTACTTGTAAATCGTTAATCGCTAGGTCTACCGCTAGCTCCAAAATCTGAACTCGCTACAAAATTATACAAGTCGCTACTTAAGAAAGAGATCCGTGATATCAAGTCGCTAGCAAGAAACCACATAAACATCACTTTTCAATCCAAAAACAACCCAACCAAGATGATTCAAGCTCACCAAATGAAAACCTAAACACTTGGATGATTCTAAACATAAAAGTACTAACAAAATCCAAGCTTTAACACAAGAAATCAACCAATGATGACAAACCACTAAACTTTTCAAACTCAAAACCACCTAAAAACCACTAGAAATCCAAAGATGTGCAAGATATGATCTAACCATGGCTCTTGATACCAATTGTATGATATTGATTTCACATACATCAAACCATAACACAAAGTGGGCGATAAAGGTGAAGTTCTGTAGAGAGAAAGTTAGAGGTTTGTGGAACTTAGTGAGAGAAAAAAAATATTATTATAGCTCAACTCTACCTTGAAGGTAGAGAGTATTTATAGTCTACATAAAACGCCACACAACGGGCTTCTGATCGCATACAAGGGTAAAGACCCGTCCGTCCTCCACGGTGTTACTAAACTAAATACTACTTAACATAAAAGTACTATGACTACGAGCTTTCTAACGATTACATATACTTGAGGTGACCGACTCTTTAATACCTGGAATTTCTAATTCCTAACATTATCATCCTATAAATTAAAAACAACCAAATTGTATCATACATCAAAGTTATTGTCTTGTTCCAAACACTCCTTCAAATGTACCTCACTTATCCAACTTCTTGTAAATCTTGTTCATCATCCTACCAAGGCACTTGAACATCCCCGTGGTTTGTTTGAACTCCTACCATTAATTCTCAATCTCTCTGGGAGAGAGACGATAGTACCTTGTGGTGGAAGGCGCAGAATTTGGAAGACCATCCTCTGAGCTATTGATGATGATTTATGATGAGTCGAGGTTTTGCTCTTTGCCTTTAGTCTTAGTCACCGCCACCAAGGCGGGCAATAAATATGTGAGGATGAGCTCATAGTCAAGCTTCAACCCTTTTGGGCTTGGTGGAATGGGTGCTAAGGCTCTATAGAGACAAAAGTGAGAGTAAGATCTCGTATTTAAAGAGCAACCCATCCGAAGTTGGAATGTCAATCATCTCCTAGCAAATGTAGTAGGCTAAATTGAATGGTCAGACGTGGTGGACAAGTTGTGTATACATGTGACAAAGGCATCATTGATATGGTCCCTATTTCCTATGGTGCTAATGACGCTTGGCTCTAAGTAGTTCCTCTCCCATTTCTTCAATCCTAGCTTAAGTTCATTGAACTCCATTCCATAGGGATCTCTTGTTCACCTTTTATTTCCCTTTCGGGCATTAATCGTTGAGCGTCCTTGCATTAAAAGGTGTTTCACTGATGACATCCTTATTAAAGGATTTCGTAGTGGAAGAGAAATGGTCATTGACGATCAAGTGATAGTGAGCGACCACTTATCCTGAAAGTAGACACATGTCCCCGGGTTGGGAATTCCTAGCACTTGAGCAAATTGTTAAGGAGATGGTGTAGTTTCATTTGATTGATCCTAAACCCAAGGCTAAATTCATCATCCTCATCGAAACCGTAACACTCAAAGATAGAATTCTAACACAAACCTAGGACAATGGGTTCATCGATGTCAACGGTGACAATCGAATTGAATGGCGGCTAGTTCTTGACGGAGATTGGTTCCGTCGACAAAGGATGAGTGAATGGTTCTACCCTCATGGAAGTACCTTGGTTCTAGACTCTTAAAGATTTTGACTTGTTCTTTGGAGAGGCCTTGGTTTTATGATGTTTGGGAATGTAGTTAAGAGTATCATTGTGACTGATTGTAGAATCTTATGCTACCATGGTTATTCCTATGAGCAAGAATTTAAATGTTAAAAGTGAGAACAAACTTAGTGTTTTGGTTCCATTGCGGTGCCTATATGAAAATGATTTGGATTTGCGGTTATCTCGACTCATTTTATGCATAAAATGGTTTTTAATGGTAGTGTTTGGTAAAAGGCATGAGATAACCCAAATGCTCCTAATTCAATGTGGCTTCATTTGAATATACCCGGGAATACATATTAATTATGTATTACCTTTAGTATTCAAGAGCATGCAAGTGATGAAAATTTTACGTCTCTATTTGTATTAACAATGAAAAATCATTTTCCTGCCAAGTGGAAGCTTTTAAAAATTTTCGACATGGAGTGTTTGGTTATTTGAATAAAACCTTATAGTCATTATCTTTTGATTAGTTGGAAACATGATTTGTTTATAATGACAATGTAGTACCTAATTTCATGACTAGTTATGCACTTGCCAATGAATCCATGTTTTGTACAAGAATATACATAATCCCCATGTGATGATTTTGTGCACAAATTAGAATCCTAGACTCGTAATTAAGAGATGAATGTAGTTAGGATACTTACAATTATGTTATCTCCAAAGGATTAGTGGGTGAGAAAAATGTCAACAATGAGTTAGGTATAATGTTTACACTTTTGCAAAAGTAGGTTGTGAAGAATAAAGATGGTTCAGGTAGCATTTTTGCTAACAATGTTGTCACCACGACACCGACGCATTACCCAAAAAAATGGTTCCGCTTTTGTTGTCGCTTTTGGTGCCGTGGGAACAAGAGCGCTTTTAAACAAATTTGTTTTGTTTTTGTTTTGTTTGTTTTGTTTTTTTCTAAGGTTTAGACTATGTTTACCTACATGTTTGGTTCCATTAACCCCAAACCAAGTCTAAGAAGATTAAATGGTTCTCGTTTGAGAGGCTTGGTTAGAATGTAGGCAATGTTGTCTTCGAGGATACTTTCAATTGAGATGTTTCCTTGAACATTGTCACAAGAAAGTGATGACGGTTTTCAATATGCTTCGTGACTTGTTAATGTTGACAAGATTTTTGCCGAGATCAATAGCCCTTTGTTGTCGTGAAAATATAACGATATCGCTGAGATGAATTTGCATCCACGAGCTTGCTTCATCCAAAGAGCTTGTTGACATGCTTTTCCTCGGGCCGAGACGACTGCTTCAGAGGTTGAGATAGCTAAAGCCGCTGTTTCTTTGCAAACTATGAAAGCGGTGACAATGTCCAACAAAAGTGCAAATACCACTTGTACTTTTTCTATCGACATAGTCTAGCATATGTTGGACGAGCTATCGTTTAGAGTAACACAAATAACTACATGTCTATGTCGAGCTACATAACGCAAATACCACTTGTCCAACGTAAATAACTACATGTCTACGAGCTATCGACATAGACCTCCACGTTTCCTTAATGTATCTAAATATCCTTTTCAAGGCTTCTAAGTGTGATACCTTGGGATTTCTTGAAAGCGAGCACATAGACAAACACTAAACATAATGTCGGGTCTACCAGTCGAGATATAGTAGGCTACCAATCATTCCGCTATATTTAGTGTTATCTACCCATTCAATCTTCTTCATCCTCGTGAAGTTTATGCCCGCAAGACACATGCCTTAGTCAAGTTTTGAGTCTTCAAGACCAAATTTCTTAAGCATATTCTTTATATATTTAGATTGGTTAAAGAATATGCCATCTTCTAGTTGTTTAATTTGAAGTCCTAGAAAGAAGTTTAATTCACCCATCATACTCATCTCAAACTCATCGCGCATGATTTTAGAGAAATCATCACATAGCTCTTGACAAGTTGATCCGAATATGATGTCATCAACGTATATTTGAACGATGATAATATGTGATTCCTTTTTCTTGGTAAAAAGAGTATTATCTACTAATCCCGAGGTGTATTTGTTTTCAACAAGAAAAGTATTAAGTCTATCGTACCAAGCTTTTGGTGTCAAGTAAAGCATCAGATAATGCTTTATTGAGTTTGAAGACACATGTGTTTCTCAAAGTCGGTCAAACCTGAGGTTGAGCAACATATACTTCTTCATTAATGAACCCATTAAGAAATGCACTCTTAACATCCATTTGAAATAATTTAAAGTCATATGCACATGCATATGCAAATAAAGATCTAATAGACTCAGCCTAGCTAATGAGTATAAGTTTCATCATAATCAATCCCTCTGTTGATTATGTTAGAATAGAAAATTCCATGTTAAAGTGCCTGTCAATTCCCAATTATAGTCTAGCATATGTTAGCTCGTAGACATGTAGTTATTTATGTTATTTGGTAGTTAATTAGTTAGTCAAGAGCGAATAGTTTAGAGTAACACCGCGGGAGAAAGACGTCTTTACCCATCGTGATACCGATCCATGCCGTCGAGGTCGTATTGTTTGTAACTATAAATACCCTTCCATCCTTGGAAGGGGTGTGCTTCTTTGAATCTAACCTTCATGAACCCTCCTCTACTCTCTTCTTCATCTCTAATGGCTTATTTAATCATTGTCTAGACCACCCGGATCAAAAAACAACATAAATATTCACGATCCTACAATTGGTACCAGAGCCAAGGTTTTGTTGTTTGGGTTGATTCGAATGGTTTCTTGATGCGGTTTGTGTGGTTTGATTCGTACAGTTGTGTTAACAAGTTTTCATGATGGTTATGTTGGTCGAATATGGTTTTATGATATGCTAACTGTTGGTTTGTTAATGTCATTTGGTCAATCAGTTTTTTACAAATTTCATATATGTGTTATGTGTCTTATGTTGGTCGAATAAAGTTTGTTGATAAAAAAATTTCTAAAAACTGGAAGTGTGGTCATAATACATCTATCATCAGTTCTATGGTCAAAATGGTTAAGTTTTTGTGGTCTGCTGCTGGTATTCTTATGTGACTGATGGTCTGCTGCTGGTGGTATTCTTATATGCGACTTGTGTCACATTTCTTCATGTGTTTTGACTCATGAATGCAAGTTATTGATATCTGTCCAGATTCAATGTCTGGTAAGCGAGTTGTGTATACAGAATCTATAGCGAGTTGTGTCAAAGTTTTTTTGTCTTTAACTCGCATTTTTGAATGCGAGTTGCTCACTTGCATTGTTGAATGCGAGTTGCAAAAATGTTTGTGTACAAGCGAGTTGGACAAAGCGTATTGTTAACCAGATAATGGATGCAAGTTGATTTAAACATATGATGCGAGTTATCAAGGTCTAATGATGCGACTTGGTATTTTGATATGCGAGTTGATGACTAATGAAGCCACCACCAGGTCACTAACTTTTTTTTATAAAACCAAACAACATCAGACTCAAAACATGTATCAAACTATCTCTCATAACCATTAAATCACTTATGTGACGTGACCGTTATGGAGGTCTATGAATGAGTTGTTGACCTCAGGTTGTAAACCTTCATCAGTCCCACTCTATACTACATCAACTCTCAATCCTCCATATCTCTAAACTTAACTCAAAATCTGAAAATTAAAGATCAAAGCTGGTTTCTTTATTTTGTGGGTATCAAAGACCTCTCAAGATTTTTTCAGATCCAAACTATAAAAGTAATACTGTCTTTATCAATCTTTTGATTTGAAGGATCAAATAATGTCAAAAATATCAGATTTATTCGTGTATGGTGATATCTTTATCAAGACCATTGAAGGCCCTAAACACGAAATTAGTTCTTCACTGATTCTTAATGATCTTTAAGAAGCCTAGCTTCATGTGTTTAATTTTCGAAATTAAAGAACATGACTAATAACAAATATGTTATAATTATTCTTTCTTGCTTCGATTAAAATAAATACAAATGACACAATGACAAGAACATCAAGACAATCAATAGAACCTACCCGTGAACCGTTGTATGTTATGGTTTCTTGAAGACGAATCTAATATGATGATGCCATCCTTGTGGCCATCTTGAACCATCTCTATGGCTAGATACACTTGTATATCACATACAAGGTTTGTTAAAGACTTGATGTTTTGATGTTTGTTGCAAGAAATGGAGATGAGATTAAGACTGAGAGATCATGATGATGGAGGCGTACTCTTAGAGTGTTTTTAGGGTTGCTTGAAGCGAAGCAGATTTGTGACATATGGGAGGCGGATATTTTTAGGAGAGTAAGTTTAGGGATTTGATAAGGGATTAGGGATGTGTATGTATCTGTGGTGCGTTTTTATACCCCAAATATTAGGGTAAAATCAACCTTGGATCTGTTTGATATCATGGGCTTGTAGCTGATTTATGGGCCGAATTCTAATATATTGGGCCAGTGGTGTTTTTCTTTGATGTCCTGAATGGCTGAATCGTTTTTCTTAGACACTACATGAACTGATTGGTATTGGAATGTGTATTGATAAATCGTTCATTGGCCGAATGTATTATTGATGAAGTTGGGATTTTGGTTGGACTCATAAGGTGGCTAGAATGGATTCGAGAATGGGATTTTTGTTGAGCATTAATCACAAAGTTGTATCATCTCATTCATATTATGTTTGGAGGTTAAAATGAATTTTTGTGGATCGGGTTTATATGATAAAGGTTGGACCGCACATTACTTTATTAGGCTTTGAAGTTATCTTGTTACATGGGCTGATAATATACGTTGTGACTGTGCACTTGGGTTAGTTGTTCCGAATGATTAGACTTTAAATATAAACCGAGTCTTTGATTAATTTGCGATTGAGTGAATTTGGATCAAGTAGTAGTCTAATTTGGGCCAATTTCACTTATTAAATGATTTGGGCTATGACTTGGGATGTGTTAATACAAATATCGTCATTAAACATTATTTATATTTTTGATCTTTACCTAAGTTTTGTTAACGAATAAAGTAAATTTATTTTGTATAAAAGCTTAAAGCTTGTCAAGTTTAATAGATATTAAAACAAGCTTTTTCAAACAATATATTCATCATTCAAGCATTTACATTTATGATTAGTAACATCTTGATATGACTCTAATCATTATGTATGATAGTAGTTTTTAGAATGTGTTAGGTTCTTAAAACCAAACACTACTTAAGTACTTGCATATTTCTAAATATAGAAATACAACATATGACATCATGTGTTGCATCATGGAAATCATTGGAAGATTTCATTAGATATTTTGTGTGGATTTGTACTCTTCATATCTTGCACAATCTCACTTAGATATAGTTGACTTTAGGCAAGATTTGATATCTTGT
Organism: Chrysanthemum makinoi; assembly: GCA_910596185.1. Taxonomy (NCBI): domain Eukaryota; kingdom Viridiplantae; phylum Streptophyta; class Magnoliopsida; order Asterales; family Asteraceae; genus Chrysanthemum; species Chrysanthemum makinoi. The sequence continues at coordinate 133,650,995 of OU343219.1, forward strand.
CTCGGACCCCCACGGTACCAAAATGGTACCGGGCAGTCGGGAACCCTTTTGAGGGTTCCTTGGTCCGTGGACGCTCTCACATCCATTTTGGCTATAAATAGCAAAGCCAAACCAAGTAGTTTCTCATCCCTTTCTAACATACTCTCATACATATCTTCTCTCTAACCTTTCTAACTCAGTTTCATATCATATTAGTGATCTCTTTTGTAGCAAAGAAGATCAAGTCACATTCAAGCTTCAAACGAGAAGTTGGAAGTCTTGTTTGTTTAGTGTTGTATGATCTTGTGTTGATTCATACTTCATTGTTGTATTAAACCATCATAATCTTGTGAGTGTGAGTGGTTAGTATTTTAGTCCTCAAAATACATTGTGTGTGGGAGTGGTTGTACCCTTGGAAAGAACTCGACATCTAGCTTAGTGTCGGAAATAGTGTTAGCGAAGTGTAAAGGTTTTCTCCGCCGGTGAAAGGAGCTTGTTGACTAGTGAAGTTAAACTCTCGAGTGTGAGACTCGAGGAGTGGAGTAGGGCAAGGAAAAAGAGTCCTTGTAGACAGAACCACTATAAACAACTTGTTGTGGTTTGATCATTTCTTTCCTTATTTACTCTTTACATATTGCTTGCATTTTTCATTAACATATCTAAGATCAATATCAATTGATCTTTCAATAAGTTTCAAAACAAATTTTTAATTGGTAAACTATTCAACCCCCCTTCTAGTTTTCTACAATTGGTACCAGAGCCACGTTGCTCAAGAATTTCTAAAATAACTTGTATTTTATAAACTTGAAACGATCCATGGATTCTCAAAACTTTAAAGAAGGGCAATCTATGCAAAGACCACCACTCTTTGAAACCAATGGATTTATCTATTGGAAAAACCGTTTTGAAACATATGTAAAATCAAAAGATATAGATCTTTGGTTTATTATTGTTAAAGGGGATTTTAGCTCTACAACAAATGATATTTCTATTGATGAACAAAAGAAATTAGTTGCTAAAAATAATGAAGCTAAAATGATGCTTTATAATGCTTTACCTAGAAAAGAATATGAAAGAATTTTTATGTGTGAAACCGCCAAAGATATTTGGGAATCTTTGATTGTTACACATCAAGGTAATTCACAAGTCAAGGATAACAAAATTGATCTTCTTGTTCAACAATATGAACAATTTGTTATCCCTAAAGATGAAACCATTGATTGTGGCTTTGCTCGCTTTAATACTATTATCACATCACTTAAAGCACTTGATGAATCTTTTCGTAGTAAGAACTTTGTCATGAAATTTCTTAGAGCACTCCATCCCAAATGGAGAGCTAAAGTGACCGCTATTGAAGAATCAAATGATCTCTCAAGAATGTCACTAGACGAGCTAATCGGCAACCTCAAAATACACGAAATGGTGATGGAGAAAGATTCGGAGATCATCAAAGGAAAAAGGGAGAAGATCAAATCCGTTGCTCTAAAAGCAAAGGCGGAATCAAGTGATGATGACGAATCTTGCTTCGGTAGTGAAGATGAGGAATATGCCATGGCCGTTAGAGATTTTAAGAAGTTCTTTAGAAGAAGAGGAAAGTTTGTAAGACAACCTCGAGAAGAAAAGAAGCCATTCGAAAAGATCGGGATGACAAAAAGGGTAAAGGTGAAAGAAAGTGTTTTAGATGTGGTGATGCAAGTCACCTCATAGGAGAATGTCCCAAGCCACCTAAAAGCAAAACTCAATGAGCTTTTGTAAGTGGTGCTTGGAGTGATAGTGAAGACGATGAAGAATCAAGCAAGGAAGAGATCGCTCTAATGGCACATGAGTCAAACGAGGTACTTTCCGACTCCTCTTATTCTTCTATTGATGATGACACTTTGCAAAAACAATATAATCAATTGTGTGAGCTAAGTCTAAAAATCATAACTAAAAATAATTTTTTAAAAACAAAAAAGGAATTTTGGAAAATGAAGTTTATGAGTTAAAAGAAAAAGCAAAACGACTTGAAAAGGAAAAGCAAATGACGATGATTGTAAATCATGTCAAGAGCTTAAACTTGAAATAGAAAAACTAAAGCTCACACAAGATGTTTTAATCAAAAACAATTCTAAATTTAAAAGGTTTAACAAGAACATCGCTCTTGCCGATGAAATAGTTAAAATTCATAAAACACCGGGAGACATGAATGGGCTAGGTTTTAATGAAGTATTAATTCCAAAGAGTCAAAACAAAACGGCCGAAAAAGGCGAACATCATCAAAATGGCTGCGATGCAGCCGCGGACCGTGACGGAACCAAAATAAGGGTTCCGTCCGTTGAATAAATGGTGCCGTGGGTACTTCAGAGACGAATGTTCGTAATAGGACCGTATAAATTTTTCAAAGTAACAAAGAAAACCAAGGATAGTGTTAAACTAAAACCAGTTGTTACATCAGGAGTAGGACTTGCTAAAAATGAATTTAGATCAAAAACTACTCAACAACGATATAAAGCACCTTTTGCCAAACGCCCTTTCCTAAGAGCAACCACAACGTACAACCCAACTACCAACACAATGGTTGGAATCAAAACTTTCCTAGACCATATCAAACTCAGATTACATGCCATGGAACTCTTACCCATCATTCCATACATGAATCAAATAAATGGTATGTTTAACCCAAACGGACCCATGAGATATTGGGGACCAAATGCTTGAGTTATTTGCTTCTAGGTATGCTTGAAAGTTGGATTGGAACCTGATGAATGGATAAAAGATAGTGGATGCTCACGACATATGACGGGCAACAAAAGTCTCTTCTCATCATACCAAGAGTATGACGGAGGTAATGTCATCTTTGGTAGCAATCTCAAAAGCAAAATCATTGGCAAAGGTACGATCGCTCATAACTCCCTAACTATTGAAAATGTTGCTCATGTGGATAGGTTAGGATTTAATCTACTTAGTATTAGCCAATTATGTGATAAAAAGTATAAAGTACTATTTGATGAAAATGGTAGTAAAATACTAAAAGATGGTATCACCATAGCTAAAGGAGTTAGGAAAATAACATATACGTCATGAAAATAGATAAAACATCTAATGACAAACTTTGCCTAACAACATTAGATGATAGCTCATCTCTTTGGCATAGACGCTTAGGTCACGCTAATATGAGACTTATACAAAACCTATCTTCAAAAGAGCTAGTTAGGAATTTACCAAAACTAAATATGACCAACACTTTTGCGACGCTTGCAAAATTGGTAAACAAACCCATAGTAGTCATAAATCTAAAAATATGGTGTCCACATCTAAGTGTCTAGAATTATTGCATATGGACTTGTTTGGTCCATCCGCTATAAGAAGCTATGGAGGCAACTTATACACTTTGGTCATAGTAGATGATTACTCAAGGTTTACTTGGACGTTGTTTTTTGAAAACCAAAAATGAAGCTTTTGATAAATTTGAAATTCTTAGCAAGAAAATTCAAAATCAACTAGGTGTTAAAATTGTGTCGATCCGAACGGATCATGGTCGTGAATTTGACAACGAAACTCAATTTGGAAACTTTTGTGATACAAATGGTATAACACATAACTTTTCCGCTCCACGAACACCTCAATCAAATGGAGTAGTAGAACGTAAAAATAGAACAATTCAAGAAATGAGTAGAACAATGCTTAATGAACAAAACATTCCTCAAAAGTTTTGGTGTAACGCCGTTGACACTTCTACATATATTTTGAATAGAGTCTTAATACGTCCTTTCTTAAACAAAACACCATATGAGCTTTATAAAGGTAAAAAGCCAACTTTAGGATATTTTAGAGTCTTTGGTTGTAAATGCTTTATTCTTAATACTAAAGATTATCTCACCAAGTTTGACCCAAAGTCTTATGAAGGTGTATTTCTTGGTTATTCTCAAACTAGTAAAGCTTACATTGTCCTAAACAAAGAAACAATGATAGTCGAGGAATCGTTGAACATAACATTCGACGAAAGTCCACCTCCCTCTAAGACATCACCTTTGGTAGATGATGACTTAGTTGAAAGTCAAATGATAGAAAGTCAAGAAATAATTAATAATAACAAGGAAGATGAACCATTAAATAAAGAAATTGTAAACATCAAAGAATCTAAGAGTCATCCGTTAGAAAAGGTCATAGGACAACTAAATCAAAGAACCTTAAGGTCACAAGCCCAAAATCAAAGTAATTATTTTTGTTTTGTATCCACCATTGAACCAAAAACATAAATGAAGCAATAAAAGATGAATCATGGGTAATTGCCATGCAAGAAGAATTAAACCAATTCGTTAGAAATGATGTTTGGAAATTAGTTCCAAAACCTAAAGATCAAACTATAATTGGAACGAAATGGGTTTTCGAAATAAAATGGATGAAAATGGTATAGTATCTAGAAACAAAGCTAGGCTTGTAGCACAAGGTTATAATCAACAAGAGGGATTGATTATGATGAAACTTATGCACCGGTAGCTAGACTTGAGTCTATTAGAATATTACTTGCTTATGCATGTGCCTATGATTTTAAATTATTTCAAATGGATGTTAAAAGTGCATTTCTTAATGGGTTTATTAACGAAGAAGTGTATGTTGCTCAACCTCCGGTTTTACCGACTTTGAGAAACCACATCATGTCTTCAAACTCAAGAAAGCATTATATGGTCTTAAGCAAGCACCAAAAGCTTGGTACGACCGACTTAAGACTTTTCTTATTTATAACAAATACACTATAGGATTAGTAGATAATACTCTTTTTAGCAAGAAAAAGGAATCACATATTATCATTGTTCAAATATACGTTGATGACATTATATTCGGATCAACTTGTCAAGAACTATGTGATGATTTCTCTAAAATCATGCGCGACGAGTTTGAAATGAGTATGATGGGTGAGTTAAATTTCTTTCTAGGACTTCAAATTAAACAACTAGAAGATGGCATATTTTTTAACCAATCTAAATATATAAAAGACATGCTTAAGAAATTTGGTCTTGAAGATTCCAAACCAACTAAAACACCCATGTCCTCGGACACTAAACTCACCAAGGACTAAGAAGGTGAATCCGTAGATAACACTAAATATAGAGGAATGATTGGTAGCCTACTCTATCTTACGGCTAGTAGACCCGACATTATGTTTAGTGTTTGTCTATGTGCTCGCTTTCAAGAAAACCCAAAGGCATCACACTTAGAAGCCTTAAAAAGGATTTTTAGATACATTAAGGGAACAACGTGTTTAGGATTATGGTATCCCAAAGGAACGGGTGTAGAAACCATAGTGTATGCCGACTCGGATCATGCCGGTGATTATGTCGATAGAAAAAGTACAAGTGGTATTTGCACTTTTGTTGGACATTGTCTCACCTCATGGTTTGCAAAGAAGCAAATGACTTTAGCCATCTCAACTCTGAAGCCGAGTACGTCTCAGCCGGAAAAGCATGTCAACAAGCTCTTTGGATGAAGCAAGCTCTCATAGATTACGAAATTCATCTCAACGACATTGTGATACTTTGCGACAACAAAGGAGCCATCGATCTCAGCAAGAATCCCGTTCAACATGCTCGTACAAAGCATATTGAAATCCGTCATCACTTTCTTTGCGACAATGTTCAAAAAGGAAACATTTCAATCGAGAAAGTATCCTCCGAAGACAACTTTGCCGACATCTTAACTAAGCCTCTTAAACGAGAACCTTTTAATCTTCTTAGACTTGGTTTAGGGTTAATGGAACCAAACATGTAGGATAAACATAGCCCAAAACATTAGAATAGTCAAAACTAATCAAATTTGTCTTGTATCACTCTGTAGCCACGACACCAAACGATAACAGACGGAACCAAAATTTGGTGCCGTATGCGGTCCGTGGTGTCTCTGAAGCAAAACAGCTTACCTACAAAACATCTTCTTCCTCAAAACCCACTTTACCAAAACGTGTAAACATTAAACCAAGCTCATTATTGACACCTTCCCACTCACTAATCCCTGAAGATAACATCATTGTAAGTATCCTAACTACATTTTATCTCTTAATTCCGAGTCTAGGATTCTTATTTATGCACAAAACTATCACAAATCATTACATGGGGTTTTATGTATGCTTTTATACCAAATATGAATTCAATTGGCAAAATGCATAACTAGTCATTATAATTAGGTACTACATTATCATATTGCATAAACAAATCATGCTTTCCACTAATTGATAGATAATGAATATAAGGTCTTATTCAAATAACCAAACACCCCATGTCAAAAGTTTTGAAAAGCTTCTCACTTGTAGGAAAAACAATTTTTTTTTCATTGCTAATACAAATAGAAACGTTAAACTTTCATCACTTGCATGCTCTTGAATACTAAAGGTATTGCATAACTAATATGCATTCCCGGGTATATTCAAATGAAGCCACATTGAATTAGGAGCATTTGGGTTATCTCATGGTATTTGCCAAACACCCCACTAAAACCATTTTTGTGCATAAAATGAGTCGAGATAACCGCAACTCCAAATTGTTTTCATATAGGCACACACTAGAACCAAAAACGTTAAAAGTTTATTCTCATTTTAACATATTAATTCTTGTCCCTAGGAATAACCATGGTAGCCGCAAGATTCTATGATCACAAAGACACCCTTGGCTATATTCCCAAACATCACAAAACCAAAGGACTTTCCAAGGAACAAGTAGAACCATTCACTTATCCTTCCTTGAAAATACCAATCTCCGTGAAGAACTAGCCGCCATTCAATTCGATTGTCTTCTTGACATCAATGAACCAATTTGTCCTAGGTTTGTGTTAGAATTCTATGCTAGTGT
>OU343219.1:133657894-133800173 GCA_910596185.1 Chrysanthemum makinoi
GACCGGCTTTAGTGATGAAGACGATGATGAATTTTGTCTTAGGTTTAGAATCAATAAAAATGACTACACCATCACCTTAGCCAACTTTGCTCAAGTGCTAGGAATTCCCAACCGAGGAACTTGTGTCTACTCGGATAAATGGTCACTCACCACTCTTGATGCAATCAATGACCGCACTCCTCCCTACCAAACCCGTTTGGCCGATAAGGATGTTATCCGTGAACACCTATTTAACCCAAGGGGTGATACAACCCGAGTTACCCAAAAGGGAAAAGAGGTAAACCGAGATCCATATGGAATGGAGCTAAATGAACTCATTAGCACCATAGGAAATAGGGATCACATCAACGCTTGTCTTTGTCACATGCTCTACAACTTGTCCACCCGTCAACCATTCAATTTAGCTTACTAAATCGCTAGGAGAATGATTGATATTCCAACTCAAGGATCGGTTGCTCTTCCATACGGGATGCTCCTCACCCGTCTCTATAGAAACTTTGCACCAATTCGACCAAGTCCAAAAGGGATGCATCTTCACTATGAGCTCATCCCTCACATCTTTGTACATTTGAGTGATGCACAAGTTGCTAAGACAAAAGGCAAGAGAGCAAAACCTCCAACTCCATCATCATCATCATCAAATAGCTCCGAGGATGGTCTTCCAAGCTCTCGTCTTCCGCCTCATGAGTATTATGCGTCTCTTCTCGAGATAGAGAATGAATCAGCGGAATTCAAGCAAACTAAGGGAATGTTCAAGTGCCTTGGTAGGATGATGAACAAAATCTACAAGAAGTTGGACAAGTAAGGATCCATTAAGGAGTGTTTGGAACAATACATTATCATCAATGTTTGATACAATTTAGTTGTTTTTATTATGTAGGATGATAATATAACTTAAAACAATGTTGTATGCTAACAATCTCATGCAGGGGGATAGCACAAGTATGCTATCAAATTTTACCCATTTTCACTATAATGTGAAAATCAAAAAGCCTTGCTCAAAATCTATGCTCCACTATGTTTATACATGTGTTATTTACTTTTCCTAACTAGAAATGTTTAGTGTCACATGTTTTGAGAAAAATTTCAGGTTTCGGAAAAGTCCCCGACACCTAAAAACATACTATGTCTAGTTTTCTGCCTTTGCACGGACGGGCGGCACCAACGATTTGGTACCGTCCGTTTTGTAAAATGGTGTCGCCGCACATGCAGGCGGACCGGCACCCTTTTTGGGTTCCGTGCGTATAAATTTTGGTGCCGTGGATCCTCCGGTAACTTTCGAATTTCGACTCTTCGTGATTCCAAATTACCATTCATTGCTTATAAATCAATCATAACTAGTTTATACACTTATTAGAACTAGTATAATTCACTTAGGTATATAAGAAATCCATTTCCCACCAAAATTCAAAAATTTGAAAAATCCACCCAAGGAGCCCTTTTGGATAAAGGAAGGAACCAAATTTTTGGTACCTTCAAATCCGTGGGTATCGATTGTTAGGAAATTCCACTCATTAGAACACATTTATTGCAAATCTTTTCTTCTTCACTCCATCTCTCTTGAATGGCTTGACTTGGGTGATATGACTAGCATTCAACCCACTTCCAAATCATTAGGAACCTCATCTCTTCAATGGTTTAACATCAAATCAAACACATTTCTCCATATTTTTTCACTTCTATAAATTGAGAGGTTTTACCATGATCATCTTCACACCTTCTTCATTCTTACCATTATCTAGCAAAGAAAAACCCAAGTCAAAAATGACAAAATCCTCTCCTAAACCTTGCAAGAAAACCGCTAGAATTAGTGTGAGGCCTTGTTGCTTCGTTAATCTTAGCTCCTCATCCGAGTCTTCTCCACTCACAATCTCATCTCCCATCCGAGATGATACAAGCCTTACCTTGGCCACACCTACTCAATCACACATTGTGATCACCACTCCACCACCAACAAAAACACCAACTTCACCTCCACCCGCACCCATCCAAACATCCAAAACACCCTCACCACCTTCACCAAGGTCTCCAACTCTCATTCCTATTGAGTTATTTTCCACTCCACCAACTTCACCAGATCCTTTCTTGGAGGACTTGGATGACTTTCCTCCTAGGCCAAATCATCCACCACCATTTCCATCCTTTGGCACAATTGAGCAGATTGCTCATGAGTCACCTCGGTCATCTTTTGACCCAAACGCCCCATTAGGGCCTAAACCTCTTCTCTTCCACCCCATTCACAAAGACATTCATGGTCCTTTGTATGGGGATCATTCACTCCCCACATCAATGTCCCCTCATCTTGAGGACATTGAGGAGTGCATGTGGGATGCCAATCCCAATAGAGAGGAGATTCAAGCGGAACTCCACAACCTCCACCAATTCAAAGGCATGGTGGATTCTCACTTGAGTGAGACAATGCAAATGCAAAATGCTTTGCTTGCATCCATCATGACCACCCCAAACATTTCCACCAACACCAACACATCTACCATTCCACCACCACAACCTCCCCAAACATACTACCCCCTAGGCATGGTTGCTCAACTTGTGAGCAAACGGCCCAAACCGTTGATAGGACACGGGTTATGGTCCTTGATTTTCAAGAAGAAATGAGGTTCATCCTCAATCATATCCTTGAGCGCCTCAACGCTCTTTCTCATCCACCATCTAATTAGGATGGTCATAGTTTAGCATTTCTAGTTCTTTTTTTTCTTAGGATTATTTTCTTTTTTCTTATACTAAAACACATCATTGTGTTCCCATTTCATGATCTTTATTCATGAAAAATTTTAACTAATGAATGGTGTTTTTATTATAGTGTTGGTGCTTTTACATAGTGTTTGGAAATGCTTGTGAATGATCATTATTACTAACATTTTTTTTTGTAGCTTTATTTTCACAATCCATGTCTCTTCCCATTAAGCACCCAATTTAGGGGGAGCTTTGATCAAGGGGGAGATAATGTCTCAGGCTCATTACATTCCCAAGATCACCTCTACTTTTGTTGAGACAAAAAGGGGAGAAAATATAGAACTTGTTTATATTTGACTTTTCGAAAAAGTCAAATGTATACATTGACTTTCAAAAAGTCAAACAGATACATCATTAGTAATACTTGACTTTTCAAAAGTCAACGCATACTTTGACTTTCTGAAAAAGTCAACATCATGCATCAACTAGTGAATACTTTGACTTTTTTGAAAAAGTCAAACATCATACACTACATTATCATTTCCTTTTCAAGTTCTAAAACTAATATTTTTATAACTCTTGCACAAACTTTGTATCTTTTATAAAAATAAAATTTATATTTTGTCCTCAACAAAAAGGGGGAGATTGTTAATACAAATATCGTCATTAAACGTTATTTATATTTTTGATCTTTACCTAAGTTTTGTTAACGACAAAAGTAAATTTATTTTGTATAAAAGCTTAAAGCTTGTCAAGTTTAATAGATATTATAACAAGCTTTTTCAAACAATATATTCATCATTTAAGCATTTACATTTATGATTAGTGACATCTTGATATGACTCTAATCATTATGTATGATAGTAGTTTTTAGAATGTGTTAGGTTCTTAAAACCAAACACTACTTAAGTACTTGCATATTTCTAAATATAGAAATACAACATATGACATCATGTGTTGCATCATGGAAATCATTGGAAGATTTCATTAGATATTTTGTGTGAATTTGTACTCTTCATATCTTGCACAATCTCACTTAGATATAGTTGACTTTAGCAAAGATTTGATATCTTCTGTCGGACCCACGGTACCAAAATGGTACAGGCGGAACCCTTTTGAGGGTTCCTTGGTCCGTGGACGCCTCTCATCCATTTTGGCTATAAATAGCAAAGCCAAACCAAGTAGTTTCTCATCCCTTTCTAACATACTCTCATACATATCTTCTCTCTAACCTTTCTAACTCAGTTTCATATCATATTAGTGATCTTTTTTGTAGCAAAGAAGATCAAGTCACATTCAAGATTCAAACGAGAAGTTGGAAGTCTTGTTTGTTTAGTGTTGTATGATCTTGTGTTGATTCATACTTCATTGTTGTATTAAACCATCATAATCTTGTGAGTGTGAGTGGTTAGTATTTTAGTCCTCAAAATACATTGTGTGTGGGAGTGGTTGTACCCTTGGAAAGAACTCGACATCTAGCTTAGTGTCGGAAATAGTGCGAAGTGTAAAGGTTTTCTCCGCCGGTGAAAGGAGCTTGTTGACTAGTGAAGTTAAACTCTCGAGTGTGAGACTCGAGGAGTGGAGTAGGGCAAGGAAAAAGAGTCCTTGTAGACCGAACCACTATAAACAACTTGTTGTGGTTTGATCATTTCTTTCCTTATTTACTCTTTACATATTGCTTGCATATTTCATTAACATATCTAAGATCAATATCAATTGATCTTTGAATAAGTTTCAAAACAAATTTTTTAATTGGTAAACTATTCAACCCCCCTTCTAGTTTTCTACAGGATGTTTTCCATGGATCGGATGGTTTTCTTGTTCTTTATGAGCCATGATAGATTAAATTTGAGTATTGTGATTTTGTTCGGTTATTGGTCTCGTGGGCTTTTATCTATCAATCCTTAAGTGGACCTCAAAGTAAGTGACTTCGTGAAACTTGATGTTAACTCTGAATCAGGATTTGATTTTCAAATTGGATCGGAGGTTGGAATTTGATGTTTTGCACATGAGATGTTTAATTGGGTCGAGGGTTTTAATGGACTAATGGACCGGATGTATTACTTGAGCTTTGTGTTGGATCCGTTAGAGTGGTTTGTAATAACGGGTTATATGAGACAGTTATATGTGAAGGTGGTGTCCGAATTTTACTATCTCAACTTATGTGGAAGAGTATCTCATCTCGTTAAGACCGGGCTTGGTATTTAATGAGGATTGGATGGTTTTGCAATTATCATGAGCTTTTGTGTGCCTTTTGTGAGTTTATGAGATTTGGATTTTATGAGACTTGATTAAAGTGAGAATGTGTTGAAAAGATTTGATGATGTGAGTTGATGAAATGATGTGATTCATTATGAGGTTTGGAAATTTGGTATGATGATGATTGTTGTTGTGGTATGAGGGTAGATACTTTAGTATATACATTTTCACGATGATTATTATGTCACGGCTTGGCTTGAATTGATTAAGGTTGACTACGGAATTGGTTGAACGGTATTTCTTATTTGACTTTGAAGTGAGGTTTTTCTGGGCGCGTTTACTTATTTCGCCTTCGTTCTTTCTACCCTTTCGCGAAGATGACTTGTTTGGGCGTTTATTGAGTGTGATAAAGACTTGGCTATTTAGTTACTTTTGTGATCCCTTCTCGCTTAACCCACATAGTAACTATCACTTCGGTGTCTCACGCAGTTGAGGATACGTCAAAAGGTTTTGTACATTGGGTACACCGTTTCTTTTTCACGAGAATTAGTACAAGTTTTAAGTAACAAATCTGGGGAATTTTACTTCATGATCAAGTTTGGTATATCGGATCTGCTTCTCCATTTAGTCACAGCAATAGCCGTCAGAATATGTGGAAGATGTGTTTACCAAAGTGTTTATTGGATGGTTAATGATGTTAATGATGTTGGATAATGAACCGTTGATGAACCGCTGCATGTTCCCCTAAAAAAGATATTCACCAAAACCAAAGTTGTCATAACACATTCTAACTGACATTGTTTACGGCTTTGTCTTGATTTTGTAAAATCCTGCGAAAGAATCTATTTCTCGGTTTAAATCATAGACTTGTAAACTCCCGTGACAATGGAAACATCCAGGTAATTGTAAAGTGCATTTCCGGATCTATCTTACGGTTTATTCTTGGTTTTGTAAAATTCCGCGAAATAAACTATTTCTCGGTTTAAACCATAGAGTTGTAAAATCCCGTAATGATGGAACCATCCTGGAGAAAGGAAAGTGTATTTCGGGATTTTGTTTGATGCTGGTGCCATGGTTTCTGCTTCGAAGAAGGGATAAAAGGGTGTACTTCATGAATTGGGTGTGTGTTTGGATTGTCCTCATGGCAGTTTGGTTATTACATGGTTTTACGGGGTTATGTGCTTTTAACCATGGTCGGGATGAAAACCATTATCATAGTTCACTTAAAACATCAAAGGAGGCTAGATTTGAGCTTTTACCCAGAAGATGTGACAATGGGGTTAATTCATTATTATTTATTTGAGGTTGAAGTGAAATATCACGGGCGAGTGTACTTAGTATCTGAAGGTATCGGGGATGGTTGGATGAAGATTCTTCAAGATCCTTGTTCAAGCTTATTATTAAAAACTAAGACTTAGAAATCTAGTTATTTTTGGGTGACTTTTTCCTTTTCTTTTTTCCACTTGGGGGAATTGGTATCTTACCACCACAAAATAACTATCACTTTAAGGAGTTACGTTGTAGTGCTCAGTGTCACATTCAATTGTGGATTTTCAAGAGGTGATGTACGTCTAATACTTGATGGTTGGTTGGTTGAAGAGTATAGAGTACTTAGAGATTCAATGGAGGATGAAGTCTCGGCACCGCTCTTTGTTACATATGTGCAATTATAAGTCACGAGTTCGGGTTCATTTACTTCAGGGTCAAATTCATCATATTGGGTTTTCTCCATCAGCTGTCACGACAAAGAGCCTACTGAATGATAATGGTGATGATTACCTGTTTTGCCAAGAGTTGATGAAAAGAGAGAGATTATGACGTATGAACACAACTGTTCATGCCTCGTTCCTCAAAGAAAAGAAATGTGTACGCTTCAGTGCGCATTATCTTCGGAAGAAGAGAAATCCTCTCACTAATGACCATTCTCATCAACATGCTTCATGCTTTTTCCATGCGCTTCAGTCATCAAGTGAACCGGGCTACCGTTGATTGTTTTCATATTCCACTTGCTCAACTATAATGACGATGGCGACATCCTGTGCTAATTTTTCGGGGGAGAAGTGTGAATTGACTACATTTGGATAATATTCACTTGTTTAATAAAGAATGGCATCTCCGTATGCAATTCTTGAGGGGGAGAAGAAGTATTATAATTCTACATGTTGTGTTATATCTGAGAATATATGGTCAAACGGCTCCAAACTCATGTAAGAACTGAGCTTCTTCTTATCGGGTCATCTTCACATGGAGTTTCTTCTAAGAGCCATTGGTTGACATCTTCACACGGGCTGATATGATCAATGACAAAGTGCTTCTAACTGCTGGGCTGAATTCTTTGATGAACATCTTTCTGTTCTTGTTTGATTGGGAGGGATTTTAGTTAAGGAAATTTGCTACATATAAGGTAATTGGAACGCATTTGGTGAGATGAAGATGTTAACTATCTATTCCCCAACTGGAAAATCTTGAAGAAGGTCGAGTCTCATCGGTTCTACATTTTCTGCTATATGTTAGAAGACTAAAGACGAGTTGCATTTGATTATCTAAAGACTTCTTCTTAATCTGGGCATCTATCAAAGCAGTTATTGTCTTAGGGAGAGCACTAATTGGGGGAGGGTGAAATGTCTGATTTAATCCCCAATTAGACTTGCTCACATTCTACTTCAGCATGTTGATTCCCACAAGATTACCTGTGTTCTTCTCAAAAGATTTCATGTATACGGGCTTACATAGAGTTCTTGATTAAAGTATCAAAACCGAGTGGGGAAGGAGACACGTATCTAAACGCAGTAAACTTGATGAACTTAATACTTCTAAGTGATTGAAGATATCCCGGGAAGACTATTTTCATTACCTCAGAGAAACTCAAGGTTTGACTCATGGAGTTTAGTATTCTTATTCCAACTAAGTGGGGGAAGAGATGTAAGAGAGTCGGTTCGAAGATAATGAGGCACACAAGTGTGGGGGCATTTAGGTACTTTGGGCTCTTGAGCTTCATACACAATCATCAGGAAAGATAAATGTACATTGGGTGGTGTGCTATCATTTATTCTTTGGAACTCTATTTGTGTATTCGGGCTCTTGAGCTCTATTCTAAAGAGACGGGCTGCATCAATTCAACTACTCGGGGGAAGTTGTCTCGTGACACCCTTTGGAATGGACTGCTTCAGACTTCAGTGGAAAAGGAATTTGAGATGAGTTATTTAAGCGTGGGATGAAACGTTGTTGTTCTTCTATTGGATGATATAACCCCGAACAAATGAATCACGATGATTATTCTTAAAAGGAGAAAATTTCGATGATAATGGTGTGCTTCTTTGTGTACCTGGCTAAGGGAAGCTTGTAAGAAAGCTTTGAATCTTTCGCCACTAAAGGATTTTGGTTTGGGGAAGCTGCCAAAGTCTCACCTTTCGTTGGTTCAATTTCTTTCGTGATTCAAGAGCCTGGAAGCTTTGGTGGTGAATGTTTAAGAGTTGATGACTTCTATCTTCTACAACGGGGCTGCTCGATATCCTTATCTCGGTACTCGTATCATCATCCTCTTAAACTATATCATCTAATCTATCTTTGTAAATATCTATCGAAAATCAAAAGGGAAAAATATAAAATCTTCAAAAACACATAAAAATCAGAAAATTTGAAAAAAACCAAAAATATTGTTTTTCTAAGACATGTCTTCTGGCATCGATAACATCTGCGGTCTTAGAAATGTCATTCAACAATGGCACGAGACCATAGATGAAGTTCAAGCAGAAGGTGTAAATATTCTTTTCCAAAACATGTCACAAATCATATGGCTTGCAGTTACTTCAGACTGTAACCCGTGCTTAAACCATGGCTTGCTATTATTTCTGATAGCAACCCGCTCTTCAAGAAAAGAAAGTGTTGCACTAAACCAATTTTCAAAATATTTCGTGCACTTATCCTAAAACAAAATGAGGAAAGTATGTCGAAGGACTGCTGTTCGTACACAAATGTTTTTCCGTCTAAAATTCTTCAGAAAAATATTTGATGTTTTCTAAAATGGTGGTAAATGAGTTGCTTGAAAAATCAATCAAATTCAGAGTTTTCGCAAAAATTGAAAACTCAATCAATGACTTCAGCGCTTTTAAACTTTTCAGAAAAATAAGTCATTGATTGAGGGGGAGAATGTTTTCAAATCTATATCATCTAACCGGGCTTTCTTAATTATCCTATGTGCTTAATTAAAAATATAATTGCCTATGTTGAAGGACTAGTTTTCTAGGATGTGATTGTTAGGATTAGATGATTATAGATTGATAAACACATTATTCCAATGCCTATGTATGATTTGATTGATATGTTGTATTGACTTTTATTAGTCGATTGTTGTTTGGGTGATGTCGACCACCATATATCTGTATGTGTGTTCACTAACGTATGCAGGTATTTTGGTATAAAAGAATGTTCCCGATCCGGATCCCACAATTGAAGATGATTGGATGCCGAAAGGAAAGGGTAACTATATCTTGGGTTGACAAATGAAGAAACGGAGCTTAATTGGACTTCTATGGAGAGTTGGCATGGAAAAATGCAACGTAAGAGGTCTCAGTGCATCAACAGATGGTTTTCTTCATCAGCAAATGAAGAAACGAAGCTTAAAGTTGACCCCAGTTGGCATTAAAATGCAACGTATGAAGTCTCACTGCATCAGCAGACGGTTTTTCTTCCAAGCCCTACAGCAACAACATAAGCTGCTCAACCACCTAACGTATCTTTGTGCAAGATACCATTTTTAAACAATTTTGAATAAATTTGATTAAATTGTTTTGAAAATGGAAAATATTATTTTAAAAATAAATTGAACTCTAATTTTGGAAATCAACCGGACTTCATTTTAAAATAAAGTCACTCAATCAACGACTTATGTCATGGATTGAGGGGGAGAGTGATTTCAAATTAAATATTTTCATACGATATTTCATCTATCAAGTCCGTTTGTACGAAATAAAGTGGTGATCTAAAGATTTAATGTTATGTCATGGTATGATTTTTTTTTGAATCAAGGTCTTTCAAACTGAAATTCTTTCTGTTCTTGTTTGATTGTGAAATTGTTTTATTTTACTTAAAGATCTCTTAAAACTATCATACCTGACACTAACTGTGACAACCCGTACTTTCAGGTCATTTCTCGAAACAATTTATGCCTCACTATTTCAACATTTATCGTAAACTTGGTTTACGTGTTCCAAATTCGCGTAACCTTAAAGGTTTAGCGGCGAATTCATGATCATAACATCACGAACATTTCATATAGACTAAGATTAGTCTACATTCCATTGACATCATTTGCATCTCATTAGTTCATTCATGACATTTCATTTCCCATTCAACGCGTAATTTTTATATTTAATAAACTTTACCGCGTGAGTTATTATTTTGAATATTTAATCCATTACTTTCAAAAATGATCCCGATGTATTTTTAAACTTACATTTAGTTTATAAAAACTATATTTTTAGTTTTCTTAGTGTTTCAAATTTATTTCGTATATAAATCGTTAAAGTTATATTATTACGGCACTTTTCTTAAAAACTACTCGATAATTTTTATATCACTCAAATTTCACAAGGAATGTATTTTTACAACTTTTATTATCTCATTACATCCTACTTTGATCTATTAAACATCTCTTTTACTTAAAATTTCCAATTACCTATACTTGTACATTTTCTTACACATTTACTACACTTTCTCACAAATTATATACAAGTAAATGTTACATTATACATTTGAAAAAAAAAAAAAAATTATTTTGGAAAACATATCCCCCCTAAACCGGCCATAGGGGGGGGAAAGGTGAATGCATTTAATGTTTGGTCATTTTTCTTACTTGGTTAGAAATATACTCCAACTCATTCACTTCACCTCATTCATTTCAATAATTCACCACTTATTAAAATTTTCTCTCCTTGTTCCTCATCACCTAGAACCGGTCATACTAAGGATTACAAAGGGATCATTAATTTTTCAAGATCAAGCATATATACAATCTAGTTTATACTCTTTATTAGGTTTTGAAATAAAAACCAAGAGTATTTAGGCTTAACCTTGTTACTTTCACCTCATCATAATACTAGTAAGCTTGTTTCTTTCATTTTCATGTTTCCTTATCATTTCATATTCATCTTTTCATTTTTGGAGCAAGTATGCATGATATGTGATTTATACCATTTTATTTCATGATTTTAGAGTTTATATATATATTTGGTCATCCTATAAATATTCCCTTGGTATTCTTTGGTCTTGATGATGATTAGGAACCCATGACACCCTAAGAAGGTGTATGGTAGGATTAGATTAGTTTTGGAGTTGATTTGAAGGGATTAGAATAGGTTTTGTCCGAGAAAAACTATTTTTGATAACTATAAAATAGGTTCTGTCTTTGTTTCGATTTTCTGGAAAAACCTACAGTTGGTACGAAACTTTGGCCTTGATTTTTAGAAAATATACTTAAAAACGAATCCGTGGCCGCTTGAGCGGATGAAAACGGACTTATAACGAAGAAGTTATGGATTTTACAAGTTTGACGACGAAATATATTATTTTCAGAATTTTCAGCAAACTGTTTTCACATTGTTTGGGTCAAAATGAGCCTTAAGCTTCACAAATTATTTCGACTTCTCAAAAATATATTAGTTTACTTCGATACGCAGCTAAGGACGTATTATCGTAGAAAAGCGGATTTGAAGCGACAAAGATATGCGTTTTCATAAACTTGCCGTAACTATTATTTTTCTGAAAAACTATATTAATTTACGATACAAATGTTACGGTAGCTATGCGTCCATGTTGAGCTGTTTTAACCAAGTTGTGAAACTTTGTAGAACGAATTGTCTTCTAGTAAAATCAAGTTCACCGGCCATATTTTTCAAAACAACAAGCTGTTTGTAAAGCAGAGTTATAGTAAATTATTTATGGATGTTCAAACTTGGCGAAACTCATTTTACACTGCACAACAATTCAACAAAATCACTATCTTTAACCATTAATATCTTTATGATCGAGACCTTTTGGACGAAAACTACTAAACTGAAACTTCTAGATATCGATACAAACTTTCCAAAACCGTCGAGTTCGTTCTCTAACGATCGACGTACACCGTTTTACGGCTGGTTTTCCAAAGCCATTTTTGTGAATTTCATGAAAATTCGGCGACATTGTTTTTGCGACGAAAAGTGGAAATTTCACCAAAAATCATTATTAAACCATTGTAGGATGACATTTTGACGTAAAAACTTGAAAAGTGATTTTTGATTGGTCAAGACGTCAAACGAGTACTTTTCGACGACAAGTAATATTTTTCAAAACTCGTAAATGGTATAAATAACATACGAAATGCATGCATAACATTACATTGCAACTCATTACATATCATATCATTCATAATAGGTCATTTTCGAGATTCACGCTATATTTCAGTGTATCCACTTTTGTCTTCGCATCATTCCACCAAGTGAGTTTTCATAGCCCCTGCTTTTACTTGTTTTCATAACTGTTTTGGGGGAGATACATGCTCGACTATTTTTATTACATTCATGACTATTTGCAAATCATATGTTTAGCCGAACTGAATGCTTAGTCATGCGTAGTAACAGTTTTGCCATACTTAGAATTTCCATATTATATTCATTGGTCTAACGGACTTGGTATATTCATTGGTCTAACGGTCTTGGTATATTCATTGGTCTAACGGTCTTGGTATATTCATTGAGCTAACGGTCTTGGTATATTCATTGAGCTAACGGTCTTGGTATATTCATTGAGCTAACGGACTTGTTATATTCATTGGTCTAATGGTCTTGGTATATTCATGGACTAACGGTCTTGGAACGATTTGAACCACACTCATATTCATTTGAACATAAACTATACACATTTTGGCAGTGGGTTGTGAACACACAGGTTGCAAGTTTTGTATGGGCGGGACTTGGAACTGAGTGGCTTTACAATGCCTTTCTTTGCATAAACGATTCGATACATTGAGCCATGCACTATTTTGTGAATTCATTTGACATTGTGTGCTTGAACATAAACTATATACATTTTGGCAGTGGGTTGTGAACACACAGGTTGCAAGTTTTGTATGGGGGACTTGGGCGAGTGGATTTACAATGCCTTTCTTTGCATAAACGATTTTTTAAAGGCTTTACAATTCAACTCAAACTCTATGAACTCACTCAACCTTTGTGTTGACACTTTTAGCATGTTTTATCTCCGGTATCTAAGGCATTCACTTCATGGCATGCATTTGGACACATCATGGAGTCGTGGTGACGACGCGTCTCACTTGGGTTTTACGTACTTTAAAACATCGTTTGACTTGTACTAAACTTATTTTCTTTGTATAGTAACTTTCATTTGGGACCTACTTTGTAAACTCTGATTGTTTTATTAAATCAAAACGATGTATTTTCCAAAGCGACACTTTAGGTCGTTCAATATAACTGTGATTGTGATGCTATGACAGTCAATCCCCAGGAATTCCATTCCATTGCAAAACAGTAATTTGGGGTGTGACAGATTGGCATCGAGCTTCAGATTATAGAGAACTAGGTTGCATCATTGACCCTAGACTATAACTACATTATCATAGCATCTCATCATTTCATCATAAGTGCATGTTCACTTTTCATGCGATTTATACGTACATTTTTCGAGTTATTTACTTTCATTTCACATCGATTGTCACATGGATGCCTTTAATTACCCATCCCATTATCTCTTCCTCATACTCTAACGTGGAGAATTCCTTGTCATTCCCTATCACAATTTTTTTATATCAGCTGATTCATTATCGATAACGGCGAATGCCGAGATGAACCTTTAAAGAGGGCGAAGTCACTCTCACTCCTTTGTTTCACCACTAATATGTCGAGTTACACTTTATTCACACACTAAGTTACTAAACCATTATACATTTGAAACACTTACGACACATCATAACCCATTTTGTAGGAAACGTCGATCATTTTGAAAGATAACCTCAAACTTATCATTCTTATCACATTTCTTTGGAGCGTTTATTATTAACACCGGATTTTGCTACTTCTCACATTTCCTCTTGTTTTGAAGAAGATATGGCACCGAAGAAAGCCACAGCTGAAATGACACAAGCGGCTATTCAAAAGTTGGTGAATGATAGCATAGTTGATGCTCTAAGAATTGAAAGGGAAACGGTGGCTGCTGCTGCTGCGAGGCGCGGCTTCTTCTTGTAGCCGCAAGGCTTCTTCTGCTACTTGGAAATGCAGGAGGATCCGGCGTTAAGAGCTGTTCTTACAAGGATTTTAAAAATGGAGATCCCACCAAGTTTAAAGGGACTGAAGGAGCCCTTTGCCATGGTGCGATGGTTCGAGAAATTGGAGTCCGTGTTTTTTGTGTAATTGCCGGATGATAGTAAGGTCAAGTTTGCTACAAGTACACTACTCGATGGAGCATTGTCGTGGTGGAACTCATATGCTCAACCAATGGGAATGGAGAATGCTTTCAAGCTTACTTGGGAGCAATTTAAAGGTTTGGTAACAAAGAAGTTTTGCCCGCGTACGGAGGTGAAGAAGTTGGAGACCGAATTCTATGAACTAATGACAATTGGGTATGATATTGACACTTACATTCGGAGATTCCAAGAATTGGCCGTGTTATGCCCATCTATGGTTTTGAATAATGAGAAGCTACTGGAGGCTTTCATTGAAGGACTTCCTGAGATTATTCAAGGCGATGTGACTTCTTCGACCGCAAACGATTGAGGAAGCTATTCGACTGTCTCGAAGCTCATGGCACAAGTAGTAAAGAGGCAACACACAAACATCAACCGTAACAACAATACCAACAACCGCACCAACTACAACAATAACCAAAACAACAACAACAACAACGACGAAAACCAACTCAATAACAACAAAAGAAAATGGGAAAATGACCAAGGAGGTTACAATAACAACAACCAAAACCGTAACACTAACCATCATCAACAACAGAATAGAGGGCAAGAAACCGCAATGGTTTATGTTCTTTGCACCAATAGAAGGCAGAGGTTATGTTGGAACCTACCCACTATGTAATCGATGTAAGTATCATCACACGGGACTTTGTCCTGTTAAGTGCTACAAGTGTCAAAAACTAGGACACAATGCCGGGAATTGTAGAGGCAAGACCATAGTTACGTGCTTCGAATGTGGGGAGCAAGGACACTATCGAAGTCAATGTCCTCAAAACCAAGGTCAACAAGTCGAAGGTGCTCATAGGAATGTATATATGTTAGAAGGAGGAGGAGCTCGTCAAGGTATCAACGACGCGGAAGACTGAAGAAGTTAGGAAACTAACAGTCTTATTTCTCCTCATGTACTATGTCGTACCAAGTTTATGTCTAATCATCGTATCCGAAACTTTATAACTTAAAGATGTACTACTTTTGCTAAACCACTCGTTGTAACATATTCTCATCTATCGTACTTTATTTTCTTTCCGATTTGTTATCATTTACGAGGATTTTAATTCTTTTTGCTTTATCGATCATTTTATGACACTTCTCCATGTCTTCTCTCCTCGATGTTCATCACAATTTTAACATCGGTTGACTCAACACCAAACAACATATGAGTCGATTAGTCCAAGCATTGCATAGTTACTCCTAAATTATACATAGCCTGATCACCTATGTCTAATTCGGGAAGAATCATGCAATGAAGGGAGTAGTAGGCTTATATGTGTAAGCAATTCCAAATGTCGAGCCAAATTTTCAAAAGATTTTCTTCAAACCACTTGTTTCCGGTTTGATCCGCGTGGACAGTTCTTGTTTGATGAGTTGCAAAGATCGAGCTAGAAACAAGTTGTTACCTAAACCGATTTAGCCTAATCGTATGACAGTTCTTGTTTGATGAGTTGTGGGATTAAGCAAAAATCGGTTACCTAAAAGTCTTTTGGAAATTTTGCTCGAGAATGGGAAAGTTTGCCACATCAAACCCTAAACCCGAGAGACCAACACGAACTGAATTCAGGGAGTGAATTCCTTTTTGGATGGGCGAATGTGACAACCCGTACTTTCAGGTCATTTCTCGAAACAATTTATGCCTCACTATTTCAACATTTATCGTAAACTAGGTTTACGTGTTCCAAATTCGCGTAACCTTAAAGGTTTAGCGGCGAATTCATGATCATAACATCACGAACATTTCATATAGACTAAGATTAGTCTACATTCCATTGACATCATTTGCATCTCATTAGTTCATTCATGACATTTCATTTCCCATTCAACGCGTAATTTTTATATTAAATAAACGTTACCGCGTGAGTTATTATTTTGAATATTTAATCCGTTACTTTCAAAAATGATCCCGATGTATTTTTAAACTTACATTTAGTTTATAAAAACTATATTTTTAGTTTTCTTAGTGTTTCAAATTTATTTCGTATATAAATCGTTAAAGTTATATTATTACGGCACTTTTCTTAAAAACTACTCGATAATTTTTATATCACTCAAATTTCACAAGGAATGTATTTTTACAACTTTTATTATCTCATTACATCCTACTTTGATCTATTAAACATCTCTTTTACTTAAAATTTCCAATTACCTATACTTGTACATTTTCTTACACATTTACTACACTTTCTCACAAATTATATACAAGTAAATGTTACATTATACATTTGAAAAAAAAAAAAAATTATTTTGGAAAACATATCCCCCCTAAACCGGCCATAGGGGGGGGAAAGGTGAATGCATTTAATGTTTGGTCATTTTTCTTACTTGGTTAGAAATATACTCCAACTCATTCACTTCACCTCATTCATTTCAATAATTCACCACTTATTAAAATTTTCTCTCCTTGTTCCTCATCACCTAGAACCGGTCATACTAAGGATTACAAAGGGATCATTAATTTTTCAAGATCAAGCATATATACAATCTAGTTTATACTCTTTATTAGGTTTTGAAATAAAAACCAAGAGTATTTAGGCTTAACCTTGTTAATTTCACCTCATCATAATACTAGTAAGCTTGTTTCTTTCATTTTCATGTTTCCTTATCATTTCATATTCATCTTTTCATTTTTTGGAGCAAGTATGCATGATATGTGATTTATACCATTTTATTTCATGATTTTAGAGTTTATATATATATTTGGTCATCCTATAAATATTCCCTTGGTATTCTTTGGTCTTGATGATGATTAGGAACCCATGACACCCTAAGAAGGTGTATGGTAGGATTAGATTAGTTTTGGAGTTGATTTGAAGGGATTAGAATAGGTTTTGTCCGAGAAAAACTATTTTTGATAACTATAAAATAGGTTCTGTCTTTGTTTCGATTTTCTGGAAAAACCTACAGTTGGTACGAAACTTTGGCCTTGATTTTTAGAAAATATACTTTAAAACGAATCCGTGGCCGCTTGAACGGATGAAAACGGACTTATAACGAAGAAGTTATGGATTTTACAAGTTTGACGACGAAATATATTATTTTCAGAATTTTCAGCAAACTGTTTTTACATTGTTTGGGTCAAAAATGAGCCTTAAGCTTCACAAATTATTTCGACTTCTCAAAAATATATTAGTTTACTTCGATACGAATCTAAGGACGTATTATCGTAAAAGCGGATTTGAAACGACAAAGATATGCACGTTTTCATAAACTTGCCGTAACTATTATTTTTCTGAAAAACTATATTAATTTACGATACAAATGTTACGGTAGCTGTAACGTCCATGTTGAGGGCTGTTTTTAACCAAGTTGTGAAACTTTTTAGAACGAATTGTCTTCTAGTAAAATCAAGTTCACCGGCCATATTTTTCAAAACAACAAGCTGTTTGTAAAGCAGAGTTATAGTAAATTATTTATGGATGTTCAAACTTGGCCGAAACTCATTTTCTGCACAACAATTCAACAAAATCACTATCTTTAACCATTAATATCTTTATGATCGAGACCTTTTGGACGAAAACTCCTGAACTGAAACTTCTAGATATCGATACAAACTTTCCAAAACCGTCGAGTTCGTTCTCTAACGATCGACGTACACCGTTTTACGGCTGGTTTTCCAAAGCCATTTTTGTTAATTTCATGAAAATTCCGACGACATTGTTTTGCGACGAAAAGTGGAAATTTCACCAAAAATCATTATTAAACCATTGTAGGATGACATTTTGACGTAAAAACTTGAAAAGTGATTTTTGATTGGTCAAGACGTCAAACGAGTACTTTTCGACGACAAGTAATATTTTCAAAACTCGTAAATGGTATAAATAACATACGAAATGCATGCATAACATTACATTGCAACTCATTACATATCATATCATTCATAATAGGTCATTTTCGAGATTCACGCTATATTTCAGTGTATCCACTTTTGTCTTCGCATCATTCCACCAAGTGAGTTTTCATAGCCCCTGCTTTTACTTGTTTTCATAACTGTTTTTGGGGAGATACATGCTCGACTATTTTTATTACATTCATGACTATTTGCAAATCATATGTTTAGCCGAACTGAATGATTAGTCATGCGTAGTGTGTTTTGCCATACTTAGAATTTCCATATTATATTCATTGGTCTAACGGACTTGGTATATTCATTGGTCTAACGGTCTTGGTATATTCATTGGTCTAACGGTCTTGGTATATTCATTGAGCTAACGGTCTTGGTATATTCATTGAGCTAACGGTCTTGGTATATTCATTGAGCTAACGGACTTGTTATATTCATTGGTCTAATGGTCTTGGTATATTCATGGACTAACGGTCTTGGAACGATTTGAACCACACTCATATTCATTTGAACATAAACTATACACATTTTGGCAGTGGGTTGTGAACACACAGGTTGCAAGTTTTGTATGGGCGGGACTTGGAGCTGAGTGGATTTACAATGCCTTTGCTGCATAAACGATTTCGATACATTGAGCCATGCACTATTTTGTGAATTCATTTGACATTGTGTGCTTGAACATAAACTATATACATTTTGGCAGTGGGTTGTGAACACACAGGTTGCAAGTTTTGTATGGGCGGGACTTGGAACTGAGTGGATTTACAATGCCTTTGCTGCATAAACGATTTTTAAAGGCTTTACAATTCAACTCAAACTCTATGAACTCACTCAACCTTTGTGTTGACACTTTTAGCATGTTTTATCTCAGGTATCTAAGGCATTCACTTCATGGCATGCATTTGGACACATCATGGAGTCGTGGTGACGACGCGTCTCACTTGGGTTTTACGTACCTTAAAAACATCGTTTGACTTGTACTAAACTTATTTTCTTTGTATAGTAACTTTCATTTGGGACCTACTTTGTAAACTCTGATTGTTTTATTAAATCAAACGATGTATTTTCCAAACGACACTTTAGGTCGTTCAATATAACTGTGATTGTGATGCTATGACAGTCAATCCCCAGGAATTCCATTCCGCTGCAAAACAGGTAATTTGGGGGTGTGACACTAACAATCTTTAATGTCTTAAAATGGTCCTTATCTGTCATTTTTCAAAAATTGAATCTTGCCACGTCTTTCCCTAAAACTTTCTAAATGATTCAAATCAATCGGGATCCAAAATCTCAATTGGTTTGAAATTTTTGATCGGGGGAGAGATCGTGATTTAAATCTCAAATCTGTTTTAATGGAATCGATTTTAGTCCTTTATAGGCACTCTTGCATCCATGTGCCAAACGATTTCAAATACACAACGCACATGTTGAGGAGGAGGATTTATCCAAAAACAAGATGAGTATTTAAACCTGGCCACATTTTCTCCCATATTTTCTAAACCTTATTAAATCACTTGGGATCCAAAATCTCAAAGGGTTTGATATTTTTGATCGGGGGGAGAATTTGTGATTTAATATGAAATTTGATAAAAGGTAATCATTTGATTCAATGTGTTGGCTCTCTCTAATATGTGCTAAACTCTTTCATATATTGATGCACATATTGAGGGGGAGCGAATGGTTTCTTAATGGTTTGTGTGATCGTAAATGTGCTTCAAAAGAACTCTTTCCTCTATGTGATAAAATGATTTCAAATATCCTATGCACATATTGAGGGAGAGAATTTACCAAGAAAATCAAATGGTTTTTTCTATGAAAATTGTGATCAAAGAAAATATTTCAAAGTCCTCTTGCCTCCATGTGCTAAACAATTTCTAAATCATATGCACATGTTGAGGGGGAGGTTTTCTAAATGATCAAAACAATTAAGGTACAAAATGCTTTGATTTTATATCACAAGTACCTTGATTGATTTTCCAAATGATTTTTCAATTGGTTTCAAGAAGGAAAGAACAATACCAAAAGACCGACCAATTTACTTTATGCATGGTGTTATAAGGATGGTTAGGTTAAGTATTAGTTCCCACGAACCAGCCAGAGCCGGAGGGATCTACCCAAGGACAATCCACTAGATAGTGTAGAAGTCCTTAGGTATGATGAAAAAAGGAGAAAAATGAGAACACGGGAAGAGTGCGGACTGAGACAGAGCTAGTACTGGAATAAACCCAACAAGGTTCTAGTTATGAAGTCTTGGTAAGTACTGAAGGGGTTGAAGAATGAAAAATAAATGAATGTGAAAAAGGGTGAAAAGAAATAGCCCTCCATTAATTCAACCTTAGGGCAGAAACCGGGTTCAATACATATGCTACTGGTTATTACCAAGGTAACACTGGTATTGAAGACAAGACGTCATGGACCCAATGACGCACTGCACTAAACTTCCCAAGCTACTCAAGTTCCTCTTAAAAGGGCTTGTTTCATTCTCACGGGGAACCTACATAATCTATCGACTTTCTCTTAGAGATTGTTGATATTGAAGAAGGAGACCCTCTCCCTAGTCTCCTGCATAGGAAACCAAAAGTGCACAATTGAGTCTAGAGCCAAGAGATCATCCACAATATCTCATTAGGACACTAAATTCTTGAAGGCTTGCTGTTTCACACAATGTGGAAAGTAAGAATATATTAAGAGTCCTACGCATTATCCTTGTGGTATTGCCAGAACATCCGAGTGATATGTAAAAGTATTCACGATGAAGATGGAAAGCCTTCTAGAGCCAACATCAAACAAGCTCTTGGTAGGTGGCATGTGAGATCTATCCAATAGATCAACCATGTGACAACTGGATAGAAACAATGGGGCGATTCAATCTTGAATCAACCTTGGTCCAGGAAATGAATTGACGAATACTTTTGGAAAAACCGTTCGATGTGCAAATATTCTTTTCTCTAGCACGTCGAATGTGTATTCATATTTTCAAACACAAAAAGTATCTCTGATTGAAAAAATACTTTTGGAAAAACCGTTTGATGTGCGAATCTC
The DNA here is from genome assembly GCA_910596185.1 of Chrysanthemum makinoi. Lineage (NCBI taxonomy): Eukaryota > Viridiplantae > Streptophyta > Magnoliopsida > Asterales > Asteraceae > Chrysanthemum > Chrysanthemum makinoi. The sequence goes on from OU343219.1 coordinate 133,679,125, forward strand.
TTCTTTTCTCTAGCACATTGAATGTGTACTCTTTTCAAATACAAAAGGTATTTTTGATTGAAAATTGATCTTTCTCATAAAACCTTCGTCGTATTGCAAAACTCTTTCTTCAAGCAATACGCGATTGTTTTCAAATCAATTTTTCATCAATCAGTGAATCTCAATTCGCTGGTTCACTCACTCCGTGTTATCTTCTTTAAGACGTTAGGTTTGAGAACAGCTAGAACAACTACGAAACCCTGTCAAGGAGATTCTTCGAAATTCTACCTGATCACAGGCAGTACTTGTACTGATCAACGGGGAACCGTGGGCCGTGTACCTCAATTCAACGAAAGTGATCAAAGATACTTTCGTGTGTTTTATTGCTAACTGTTGTTTGTAGGTACATTTGGACGGTTGTAGCTGATCAGAATTGAGGAGTCAATCCAAAGCCGCATGCTCACAGCATCCACACTTAATTGAAGAAATCATGACTTGTGCATATCTACAGAACCTGGCTCTGATATTTTTATATTATGATTCCGCTACGCTGCTGCAAATATCATGGGCCAGTAAAGCTTCCGCTACTCTGATGGAAAGATGTCATGATCCAGAAAGTGTGAGCATGTCGGTCCAAAAGTCACAACATCATATGATGGCAACACAATAAAGGGTGATCCAGAGATTTACTGTGGCTGATGATCTCAAAGAAAGCTCAAAGATGTGGATCAGTTCAAAGACCTCCACTGAAAGTACAAACTAATCGAACTTTGAAGAATCGCTACAAAAGCACAAAGATTGCGGAACTTGAAGAATAGAAGTCTACGAGCTCAGAACTAAAGACAAAAATAGAATGCTAGGATTAGAAATGTAAAACATGGGGTGACCTCCCTTAGCGGGAGATTGTTAGGAATTAGAAAATTCCATGTTAAAGTGTCGGTCACCCCAATTATAGTCTAGCATATGTTAGCTCGTAGACATGTAGTTATTTACGTTATTTAGTAGTTAATTAGTTAGTCAGTAGCGTAGAATAGTTTAGAGTAACACCGTAGAGGAAGGACGGGTCTTTACCCACTGTATACCTGATCTACAGGCCGTCAGGAGGTCATATTGTTTGTAACTATAAATACCCCTTCCATCCTTGGAAGGGGTGTGGCTTCTTTGAATCTAACATTTCATTTTGTAAAGCAACTCTCTTTCAAGAATCTCCTCTCTACTCTCTTCATCTCTCTAATGGCTTTCTTATTTAATCATTGTCCTAGACCACCCGAATCATCAAACAACATAAATATTCACTATCCTACAGATTATAACCTTGTGCAACAAGCCTATCTTTGTTTCTAGACACTATACCATTTTCATCCATTTTATTTCGAAAAACCCATTTCGTTCCAATTATAGTTTGATCTTTAGGTTTTGGAACTAACTTCCAAACATCATTTCTAACGAATTGGTTTAACTCTTCTTGCATAGCAATTACCCAAGATTCATCTTTTATTGCTTCATTTATGTTTTTCGGTTCAATAGTAGATACAAAACAAAAATGATTACTTTGATTTTGGGCCTGTGATCTTAAAGTTCTTTGATTAAGTTGTCCTATGACCTTTTCTAAAGGATGACTTTTGGATTCTTTGATGTTTATAATTTCATTATTTAATGGTTCATCTTCCTTGTCATTTTCAATTATTTCTTGATTTTCTACAAGTTGACTTTCAACTAAGTCATCATCTACCAAAGGTGATGTCTTAGAGGGATGTGGACTTTCGTCGAATGTTATGTTCAACGATTCCTCGACTCTCATTGTTTCTTTGTTTAAGACAATGTAAGCTTTACTAGTTTGTGAGTAACCAAGAAATACACCTTCATAAGACTTTGGGTCAAACTTGGTGAGATAATCTTTAGTATTAAGAATGAAACATTTACATCCAAATACTCTAAAATATCCTAAAGTTGGCTTTTTACCTTTATATAGCTCATATGGTGTTTTGTTTAAGAAATGACGTATTAAGACTCTATTTAAAATATATGTAGAAGTGTCAACGGCGTTACACCAAAACTTTTGAGGAATGTTTTGTTCATTAAGCATTGTTCTACTAATTTCTTGAATGGTTCTATTTATACGTTCTACAACTCCATTAGATTGAGAAGTTCGAGAAGCCGAGAAGTTGTGTGTTATACCATTTGCATCACAAAAGTTTCCAAATTGTGTTTCATTGTCAAATTCACGACCATGATCCGTTCGGATCGACACAATTTTAACACCTAGTTGATTTTGAATTTTCTTGCTAAGAACTTCAAATTTATCAAAAGCTTTATTTTTGGTTTTTAAAAACAACGTCCACGTAAACCTTGAGTAATCATCTATTATGACCAAAGTGTATAAGTTGCCTCCATAGCTTCTTATAGCGGATGGACCAAACAAGTCCATATGCAAAAGTTCTAGACACTTAGATGTGGACACCATGTTTTTAGCCTTATGACTACTATGGGTTTGTTTACCAATTTTGCAAGCGTCGCAAAAGTGTTGGTCATATTTAAGTTTTGGTAAATTCCTAACTAACTCTTTTGAAGATAGGTTTTGTATAAGTCTCATATTAGTGTGACCTAAGCGTCTATGCCAAAGAGTTGAGCTATCATCAAATGTTGCTAGACAAAGTTTGTCATCAGATGTTTTATCTATTTTCATGACATATATATTATTTTTCCTAAGTCCTTTAGCTATGATGATACCATCTTTTAGTATTTTACTACCATTTTTTTCAAATAGTACTTTATACTTTTTATCACATAGTTTGCTAATACTAAGTAGATTAAATCCTAACCTATCGACATGAGCAACATTTTCAATAGTTAGGGAGTTATGAGCGATCGTACCTTTGCCAATGATTTTGCTTTTGAGATTGCTACCAAAAGTGGCATTACCTCCGTCATATTCTTGGTATGTTGAGAAGAGGCTTTTGTTGCCCGTCATGTGTCGTGAGCATCCACTATCTTTTATCCACTCATCAGGTTCCAATCCAACTTTCAAGCATACCTAGGAAGCAAATAACTCAAGCATTTGGTCCCCAATATCTCATGGGTCCGTTTGGGTTAAACATGCCATTTATTTGATTCATGTATGGGAATGATGGAAAAGAGTTCCATGACATGTAATCTGGAGTTTGATATGGTCTAGGGAAGTTTTGATTCCAACCGTTATGTTGCTATTTGGGTTGTATGTTATGGTTGCTCTTAGGAAAGGGGCGTTTGGCAAAAGGTGTTTTATGTCGTTGTTGAGTAGTTTTTTATCTAAATTCATTTTTAGCAAGTCCTACTCCTGATGTAACAGCAGGTTTTAGTTTAACACTATCCTTGGTTTTCTTTGTTACTTTGAAAAATTCACTACGGTCCGTATCACAAACATTCTGTCCTGCTGCAGTCCCCACGGCACCATTTTTTACAAAGGACGGAACCCAATTTTTGGGTCCGTCTGGTCCGTGCTGCACTGCAGCAGTTTTGACAGTTTGTTTGTCTTTTTTAGCCGTTTTGGTTTGACTCTTTGGAATTAACACCTCATTAAATCCTAGCCCATTCATGTTTCCTGGTGTTTTTTGAATTCTAACTATTTCATCGGCACAAGCAATGTTTTTGTTAAACCTTTTAAACTTAGAATTATGTTCGATTAGAACATCTTGTGTGAGCTTTAGTTTTTCTATTTCAATATTAAGCTCTTGACATGATTTGCAAACATCGTCATTTGCTTTTCCCTTTTCTAATCGTTTTGCCTTTTCTTTTAATTCATAGACTTCATTTTCTAAAAATTCCTTTTTAGTCTTTAAAAACTTATTTTTAGTTATGATTTTTAGACTAAGCTCACACAATTGATTATATTGTTTTTGCAAAGTGTCATCATCAATAGAGGAATAAGATGAGTCGGAATGTACCTCGTTTGACTCATGTGCCATTAGAGCGATCTCATCCTTGCTCGACTCTTCATCATCCTCACTATCGCTCCAAGCACCACTTACAAAAGCTCGTTGAGTTTTGCTTTTAGGTAGCTTGGGACAATCTCCTATTAGATGACTTGCATCACCGCATCTAAAACACTTTCTTTCACCTTTGCCCTTTTTGTCATCCCGATCTTTTCGGAATGGCTTCTTTTCTTCTCGAGGTTGTCTTACAAACTTTCCTCTTCTTCTAAAGAACTTTTTGAAATCTCTAACGGCCATGGCATACTCCTTATCTTCACTACCGAAGCAAGATTCGTCGTCATCGCTTGATTCCGTTCTTGCTTTTAGAGCAACGGATTTGATTTTCTCTTTTTTTCCTTTGATGATTTCCGAATCTTTCTCCATCACAATTTCGTGTACTTTGAGGTTTCCGATAAGCTCGTCTAGTGTCACTTTTGAGAGATCTTTTGATTCCTCAATAGCCGTCACTTTAGCTCTCCACTTTGGATGGAGTGCTCTAAGAAATTTCTTGACAAAGTTCTTACTATGGAAAGATTCATCAAGTGCTTTAAGAGATGTAATAATAGTATTAAAGCGAGCAAAGCCACAATCAATGGTTTCATCTTTAGGGATAATAAATTGTTCATATTGTTGAACAAGAAGATCAATTTTGTTATCCTTGACTTGTGAATTTCCTTGATGTGTAATAATCAAAGATTCCCAAATATCTTTAGCGGTTTCACACATAAAAATTCTTTCATATTCTTTTCTAGGCAAAGCATTATAAAGCATCATTTTAGCTTCATTATTTTTAGCTATTAATTTCTTTTGATCATCAACAGAAATATCTTTTGTTGTAGAACTAAAATCCCCTTTAACAATAACAAACCAAAGATCTATAACTTTTGATTTTACATATGTTTCAAAACGGTTTTTCCAATAGATAAATCCATTGGTTTCAAAGAGTGGTGGTCTTTGCATAGATTGCCCTTCTTTAAAGTTTTCGGAATCCATGGATCGTTTCAAGTTTATAAAATACAAAATATTTTAGAAATTCTTGAGCAACGAGGCTCTGGTACCAATTGTGGAAAACTAGAAGGGGGTTGAATAGTTTACCAATTAAAAACTTTGTTTTGAAACTTATTGAAAGATCAATTGATATTGATCTTAGATATGTTAGTGAATAGTAATCAACAATATGTAAAGAGTAGATAAGGAAAGAAACAATCAAACCACAACAAGTTGTTTATAATGGTTCGGTCTACAAGGACTCTTTTTCCTTGCCCTACTCCACTCCCCGAGTCTCACACTCGAGAGTTTAACTTCACTAGTCAACAAGATCCTTTCACCGGCGGAGAAACCTTTACACTTCGCTTACACACTATTTCCGACACTAAGCTAGATGTCAAGTTGTTTTCAAGGGTACAACCACTCCCACACACAATGTATTTTAAGGACTAAAATACTAACCACTCACACTCACAAGATTATGATGGTTTGGTACAACAATGATGTATGAATCAACACAAGATCATACAACAACAAACAAACAAGACTTCCAACTTCTTGTTGAAGCTTGAATGTATCTTGATCTTCTTTGCTACGAAAGAGATCACTAATATGATATGAAACTGAGTTAGAAATGTTAGAGAGAAGGAATGTATGAGAATATGATAGAAAGGGATGAAAAACAACTTGGTTTGGCTTTGCTATTTATAGCCAAAATGTTCAGCAAGCACCACGGACCACGAAACCCTTCAAATGGTTCCGCCCGTGTTAATTTTTGGTGCCGCCGAGGTCTGATAGCAAGATCTCAAAATCTTACCAAAGTCAACCATATCTATCCAAGATTGTGTAAGATATGTAGAGTCTAAATCTACACAAAGTATCTAGTGAAATATTCTAAGGATTTCAATGATGCACCACATGATGTCATGTGTTTGTTTTCTATTTTAAGAAATATGTTAAAATGTAAATACATATGTAATGTTTTGTTTTAAGAAACCAAAACATTCTTGAACTAAAACTACTATCATACATTATGGTTTAGAGTCATATCAATATGTGATTAATCACAATGTAAATGCTTGAGTGATGAAGATATTATTTGAAAAAGCTTGTTTTAATATCTATTAAACTTGACAAGCTTTAAGCTTTATAAAAATTAAATTTACTTTTGTCGTTAACAAAACTTAGGTAAAGATCAAAAATATAAATAACGTTTAATGACGATATTTGTATTAACATGTAAGTTTAATACTAGCAGCACTAAACGACTATGTGCCTATTCAAGCCCAGAATAGTAAGAGCAACACCTACACAAGGGCACCAGAATGGTATCAGCAGCACCTACACACGGGCAGCACAAACACGGCCATACACAACAGCATTAACGACTGTGGCATCATTTCGTTGATGTCTTCTATCACTAGCAGTAGTTAAAATAGCTAGCAGTTGTAAGCATATTACTAGCAGTTGTAAGTATACAACCAATTCAGTTTTACTAGCAGTAGTAAAAATAAATAGCGGTAGTAAAAATAACTAGCAGTTGTAAGTATACAACCAATTCATTTTATATTTTGAGATATTTAATTTAAGTAATCGAGCTTAAAAGCAGTGTAGCATTTTTTACGTTTAGAAATGTCGCATATAGCTCAAAATAATCAACTCAAATGAATTTAACTCTACACATCTGATAACCTGATGTCGTTATGTGCTTACGTCAAAGTGAAGACGTTGATGTTTTTAGAATAAGTGGTGGTCTATAAAATAGTTTTGTACGGTGATATAAAAATGTAGTCGAAGGTATTAACAATTAGGCAATTATATTGACTTAATTATAAACAGTTTGAATTTATCGTTTTATTAACATACTTGTGTTAAATTGGACCCGACCCGGCATGACACGTCACAACACATTGATCGTGTAATAGGTTTTGCCCTTATGTTTTCGCCTTAACTATTTTATTGGAAGGCACTACCTTAGTTTTGCGCGTAGGTCCGCCACTGCATATTACCATGGCTTACTAAAATATACCACTACTTAATATTTTAGGGACCAAATTTGAAAAGCTTGTATCTTGGGCGCTCGAATCAATGAACCAACCCTCACAACCACATTTAATGATCATAATAACGCACCCTCGTTCTGACCATCAATTGCAAATCAAAAAACCAACAAAATTTCCTTGAAAACCATGTCGTTTCGAGCTAATGTTATCACCAATATGAGAGATTATATTAGCAACATGCCAGATATAGTGATCGGTAATATTTTGAATTGGTTGCCAATAAAAGAAGCGGTGAGCACCTCTAGTTTATCTACAAACTGGAGGTTTAAGTGGACTTTGCTCACCGAAGTCATAATTGATGAGGATTTCTTTTATTATTTAACATATAAGTTTAATGGGAGGTATGTTACTAGACTCTTAAATCAACTTACGGGTCCCATAAAAAATTTTGTCTTTTCTGTAGATCCCAAACCGTTGTCTGGAATGGAAGACTTGAATTATGAAGAGATTCGTGATTGGCTTATGTTTTTGACACTGCAAGGAATTGAGGACCTGACAATTAGAAACTGGTATGGACAACCAGTTACATTGCCATCCCAACTTTACTCTCGTATGGAATTGAACAATCTAGAAATTCATTGTTTTGCTTTTTCGAGTTTGGTGTTTTTTACTACTTTTCCAAATTTACTGAGCTTAGAATTATGTTTAGTCAATTTTCTAACCGGTACAGTTTGGGATTTTATTCCTGGTTGTCCCTTACTGGAGTCTCTTAGAATGGATGTTGAGAGTACAAACGGGATGAGACTATGGAATCTTGAAAGTCTTAGGAATTTGAAGAAGTTGCATTTGTCATTCGGTATTTCGAATGCTGTCACGACAATCATAGCATCCGATATCTTTCACCTGACAAGACTTCCATCTCTTGAGACCCTTACAATGGATTTTGACGATTGCACGGTAAGACGTTTTTGAGTTTTACACTTCTAATTTTACAATGTTAAAGATATGTGTAACTCTAACGACATTTAATCTTTAAAACTAACCCAAAAGTCGACCTGTTGTAGTTGATGCGTGATGGTAATTCCAGGATGAATGTCCCTTTTCCGTTTGTATCCCTCGTTAATCTGAATCTAAAAGGAGTTGATTTTGGCGATACTATTATCGTGTCACTCATCGTCCAAATGATTCGCGGATCTCCAAACTTGAAAATGCTGGAAACCAGAGTAAATGTTATACTTTATTTCATACGTATCAAATAAACATCTGTAAATTGGCATGTTTTTGTATTTCAATACTATTTGATTTTCCAGGCTGCATACATGCTTAGTGTTTTACCTTTGGAACAAGTTTCATTAGATTTAGACACAACCACATTCAGCCATGGGCAGATTCAGACTGTGCTTTTTCGATCCTTTCCTAGATCAGAGAATGAATTACACATTATAAAGTGTATACTTGCTTGTTCCACGTCGCTAAAGAAAATATATATCAGGGCCAGCGATTTGGTGGATGATGGTTATGATAATATCAAGAAGAATTGGGAGTTCGCTAGGAAGCTGTTGAAACCACCCCGATCTTCCGTCACAGCCGTTGTAGACTTGTTTTAGTGGTTGTAGTTTTATATATGGGTTAAATACCCTGTGTCAATTAAATTTTTGTTTTGGTGTGTCTGTATATCAAGTGGTTATATAATATGTAACCATTAAACTTATAATTATGTAGTAATCATAATATGTAGTAGATTGTCTGTATGAAACGTTGTATGTCAACGTATTTACTATTTCCTCTGTTGTGTAATCCCATTATCCATTTTTATTTCATATGGGCAACTAGCAGTTGTTTCCAAAAATCAATTTGACAACTAACTGTTGTACGTAGGGCAACTTCTTTTCTCTATGGACTACTTTCATAAACCAAAGAGTCCTTTTAGTCGTACAAGTCATATTCTACATTCTACTAATAACTACCAAGTAGTGACTATTCACACTTACAAAAAACAGCTTTATCATTCAACACTAGTACAATTTAACTAGGAGTTGTAAGTTAACTACCAGCAGCAGTAAACGACTATGTGCCTATTCAGGCCCAGAATAGTAATAGCAGCTGTTGGATCGATATACTCTGACCAAACTAACTATGTAGCTTGTAAGGGCTTAGCAACCTCGGATAAATCCTAAGTTACTAACAATGAAACACTGATATTACTCTACTAAGTATGCGGAAACTACTTCAATAAAGCTAAGAAGAATAACTTAAACTTCAATGATTTTATTAATACTTTGAACCTGCTTGATATACAGATTCACTAATAACCCTAATAACTCTAATATCGTACTTTGTAAATTCTAAATCACGTATCTCTAACGCCAATCTAGGGGTCCTTTTATAGGCATAAGGAGTACCCTAGTCGGTTACAATTGCAACCCTTGTACGACAAGTAATACTAATTCTAAGAATATTCTAGATAAACATAACTTTCCATAAACGATATAGCAGTTCTTTAGCTTTGCAATACTTTGACTTCTTCATTAGTAGTACTTTGACTTTCTTCAGTACTTTGTCTTTTATATCCCAACAATCCTTCCCTAACTTGAATTCTACTTGCTTGATTTCAAGTTCCTTTGTATCTTTATCTTTAACATCTTTGTCTTCAAGGAAAGATTATGTCTTTATCTTCAGATTTGTTTTGTACTCTCTGTGCTTGTATCATCATCATCAAAGTAGTCTTTATAAGCAATCCTTTTCAGCAATCATTATCAGCAATCTTCATCTTTTCAGCTACTCAGCAACATATGGCAAACTGTACATCAGATCATAAAGTTTCAGTCTATTCTCATCACTTCTAGGTGTGTTAACTCCTGTAAGACGTGAATCATTGAAAATTTAATGGATTTTGATGTCTTTTTACCAAAGCCATTAACTCTGGAGTAGCCAATATTTAAGTGTGTAAAACCATGGTACATTGATAACCATATGATTTTTAGCAAATCATCAGCTATCAACGGATTTGTTTTGTCTTTACCAAAAGCCGTACCCTTTTGGACTAGTTAGTTCTTGCAACCATGGTGAACTAATTACCATATAAATGGTTTTTCCACAGCCTTTACCACAAGCCATTTTCTTGTGGGCTAGCCAACTCTTCACTATTGCAGATATGGTGAGTTGATTACCATACAACTTATTAGCAAGTTGTCAACCATCAACGGATTTGAGATATCTTTACCAGAGCCGTTTGCTCATGGATTAGCCAATCCTTTTGTTAGACATGGTGGACTGATAACCTTTTGTTATATTAATGCAAAGCAGTTTCACCAAGTAAAACCATCTCAAAAACCATTTGTTGCTGTTAACTTGTGCTTCAAAACATTTTGCACTTTAACAAAAATTGCTTATTTTCTATTAAAATATCTTTAACTGGTTTTAAGCTGCAAGCAATACTTTGGATAAAGTACTGTTTGTCCAGCAGTACTTTGAATAAAGTACCGATTTTTCAAAAAAATTATATAATTAAGAACCATACCAGTATTTATGAATCATCATCAGCCATAGTTGTCCATTTGATAATCAATTCAATGACCATTAGGGCTGTTTCATTCTCCTCTTCAACCTCCATACCATGATCCAGCATCCTGATCATAAGATCCCTTGTAAGTGGATATCTTCTTTCTGCTAACATATGGATCTTAGTCCCATCTTCTAACTCCAAAACATGCATTCCTAATTCTTCAAACAATCTCCAGCTGGTAATCTCCCAAACTTCTTGGTTGTTCCAGATCTCACCAGTGCTTGTTTCTTCGGTCTCCCAGATAGTTATGAGATCTCCCAGCAAGACTAATCCAACTCTAGTTGAAGGAATATGCTCAAAATATTCTTGCACTAGTTGATATAGGTGAAACAGATCCTCTCTATCTATCATGTGCAATATATCCCATAGCAGATTAAATACTCTAAAACTTTCATCTTCTCTATTGAACATAAGATAATTTCCTTCTTTTGATTCTACAACTTCAAAAGTAGACATCTTAGACTTCTTTACTGCAACATCTTTAGATTTAGGATGCTCAAAATCTACAACTCTAAGATAATTCCTCAGTTCATCAACTGTATCTGATCTCAATTGTATCTTCTTTGATGGCTGTTCATCACCAGTTGTTCTCTTTCTCTTTAAGCTCCTTTTCCTTGCATCCTCATTCTGTTTTTCATCATCAAAAGGAATAATACCAGCCACTTCCTTTTGATAAGCTTCTCTAACAGCATCATACAAATCTTTCATCTCTAAATATTTCAGCTTCTATAATCCAGTATATCCTTGACCCTTCAGATAAGCCATCATAGCATTTCTTTCCTTAGCAATACTTGGTGGTCTTTGTGGTATAACAACTGGCTTTTCTGGTATAGCAACTTCAGCATTCAATTCAGCTTGTAGCTTCCTAGCAGCTTCTTCATTCTTAGCTACTTCAATAGCTCTTATTTCTGCCAAAGTTAGCTTCTTCTTTTTCTTTGTCTCTACCATTTTACCTTTTCCTTTGTCTTTAGGATCCAAAGTAGGTTGAGAAGATGATTGCAAGACTTGAGGTTGTTGTTGTTCAGCACCTGGAATACTAATACCTCTTGGTCTTGACATGTTTTGCAATATCTGAGCAACAGTCTCATCATCACTAGCAGTGTGTACTACTTTGGATGTATCAGCTTCCTCTTCTTATAAGACTGTTGAAGGACCAGCTTCTTCTTCAAAATTTAGGGTCCTTGGTGTAATGAGCTCTTGCTTATAAGTTCCTTGAAGAGCAACACCTTGATCACCAGCACTTTGTACACCAGTACTTTGAGGCTCAGTACCTTGAGGCTCAGTTTGCTCAACAGTGTTAACTTCTTCATAAGTTTGAGCATCTTCATTCAAATTTTCTTGCTCCAAATTCCTCCCCAATTGGAATGAAGAATGCTTGTGAATCTTCTTGCTTTTAGAAGCCTTCTTAAATTTTTTACCTCTCTTCTTCTGAGACTTGACCCACAATCTGTGATGTTGAACTAATGGTCATACAAAGTTCTTCAATCTTCTAAACTTGTTGGTCAACTTCATCAGTTGTGCAGCTTGAGCTTCAAAATCTTTCTTTAATCGCAAAAGTTCCCGTGTCAAAGCATAATTGTCCAAAACCTGACCCTCAAAAGTCATATCTCCCTCATCTCCTCCAGATGTTTGAGACCCATCTGTGGAAGTATAATCATTGGGAGAAGATGGTGGGTTTACCTCTGGTTCTGAATTACCATGAGCAATATCTTGCAAAGATGCAGTACCTTGCTGTGAAGCAGTACGTTGAGAAGCAGTACCTTCCCTTAAACATAAGGCGCATGATCTTCACTTTCATCAGCTTCATCTCTAACAGCTTACACTACCTCCATCATGTGAGCTATTAATGGTGTATCCCTCCCAGAAAACTTGTCATTTTTTCTAGCCATGAAAGTAAAAACCTTGGGTGGAAGGACTACAACTGGTAGCAAGCTAGAAGGTTTAGGCTCATCCTTAAGCTGTTTGTTCAAGAACAATTGAACAAATCTTGGGTACATTAAAAATGGTGAACCATTTGATATGTGAGATAGCATACCATCTAGAATCATTCTTGAAAAGTTAAAAATGTGATTGGTAGCTAACCCCACTAAGGCAGAGGCTATATTTGAACCAAATTGTTCCCATGAAGTACTTTTGGGACTTAAGAAATGAAGTAAAACATGAACCAGGTACTTCCATTATGGACTAAACAAGGGTTTCTTAAAATTTGTTTCAGTGAGTGACCCTTCATACCCAATATCCCTTAATGTATCCCAAAGCACTTGTTTGTCAAAACGAATAGCCCCCTCTGCATCATCAAACAGTAAATCTTCCCTAATCGAAGCTTCAGTAACTCTAACTATCTTCCCAGCAACCTTAGCCTGAATATATGATTCATCATCTTGCATATGAGATCTAGCAGTTGCCCAAAATTGTTGAAGCCAGGGTTCAATGATATCAGGTTCGACCAAAAGAGCATAATTGATTGATGATCCAGTGAGGAAATCAATTATGTCATGAAAAGCAACATTGGACGGTGTTTTATCTAAGTTAGCCACCATGTTATGCTTACTAATTGTGTTTCGATTAGCCATTGCTTGTAGAAGAATGTATGAAACGGTTAAGGTGAATATGAGAAAAATAAGGAAGAGATGGATAGGTATAAAGATGAGAGGGACCTTGTGATGCCTAATCTGAATGTGCTTAATCTGAATGTGAATCTTGATGCCTAATCCCTTTGTGAGTAGATGCTGCATTGGTCTTAGAATAAAATGATAAACAGGATTCTTCATAACAATCTTGAATAAAATGATGCCTAATCTGAATGTGCTTGGTCTTAGAATGGTAAACAGGATTCTTCACAATGCAAATTGTGCTCTCATTGTCAATGTTGATGGGAGTATTCTTAAAATTAAACCCATAATCCAAGAGTTGATTATGCATCCACAATACTTGGCCACAACAGCTTGCATCAGCAATATATTCTGCTTCAGTGGATGATGTTGCTGCAATGGTTTGTTTCTTACATTGCCATGAAACTAATCTTCTTCCAAGATATTGGCATCCTCCAGTGGTTCATAATTATCACCTGCATAATCACTGTCTGAAAAAGCTTCCAAGTGAAAAGGTGAATCCTTTGGATACCACAACCCTAACTTAGGTTGATATTTCAAATAACTAAAAATCCTCTTGACTGCATTCATATGAGAGACCTTGTGATAACGCTCAGATTGTACATGTTTCTAGTAGCGTTATGTGTGCTTTTGTATATGTTATTTGGTTATATTTGCGTGATTTTAGTGCTTAAACGCATCAAGAGATGTTTGTCTAGTGTTTATAACCAAGTGTAGGGAAATGGAAGGAAAGTAAAGAAATGTTCAGCAAATAGAAGATTCCCGTTTCAGTGAAGCAGATCAAGCACAAATCAGTATCTCAAGTACCTTTGAAGACCATAGTGATTGAAGAACCAAGTTCTACAAGATAAAGAAAGTAAAGACCAAGTTTCCGTAACTCAGGAAATCCAACCGGATCGGTTGGAAAATGACCAAAAATGCCATAATGCCATCACCAACCATTCGGTCGCCACCCGCAACCGGAACGGTTGGCTCTTTTGTAGAAGACCAACCGGATCGGTTGGTCATGTAACCGATCCGGTTGGAGAAGCTGTATCTGCCAAATCTTCATCACTAAGTTTCCCCTTTGCATCCAAACGATTCTAGGTCCTTCTCTTGGTGTATTCTAGTCCCTTCCTTACTCCTTGGAGGCCAAGTTCAGCAATTAATACCCTAGGCTTTGGAACTAGTATAAATAGAGGCCATTTGTGAGCATATGAGACACACACTTCAATACAAATCTCTCTACTCATCAAACAAAGCTTTTAAGCTCTCAAATTCGTCCTTAGAAGTCCAGGGAAGTTTGGAGTTCCAGAAGTTCCACATTTGGAGGCCAAATCACCAAGAAGTCTACCCCAATACTTTGGGAATCATTACTTCACTATTTGTAATCTTATTCCAAGCATTGTAAGACTTTTAATCATGTTTTCTAATGTTCAAAGTTCTGAGTTTATGTTTATGTTTGCTATGAGTGGCTAGTTTCTTTATACACTTGCTTAAATGATGTTGATTGTCATATGATTAGTTAGAGATTGTGTTAACATGTTTTAATTCAATTTCAAGTTGATTCTAAGATCCAATTGTGCTAAAGTTTCATAGTGACATTAGTTAATCAAGTTTGACTAGTTGATAGTAATCGTAGAGGTCGAAAGAACTTATTGTTATTCAACTAGTTATAATCACTTTGTCTATGGATGATTGTTTTTACCCATTATTCTTGATTATACAAAGGAACTAAGGTGTGGTTGTAATAGAAACACTTTTTTATTATCAAATTGGATTTTGGTTGGCTACTTAAATTAAACATCTAAAAGGTCGTAAGATTAGTTGTTGAGAATCAATTGTAGCCTTTTGTCTATGATCGGTTACCTTTTGTATTGACCATTTCTTAAGCAATTTGATGAAACAAGTGGATGTTTTTGTGTTTAAGTTTATGTATTTAGACTTATGAAACTTGAATTGATCTTGAATTGATTGGTTAAACGTAATGCTTGTTTTTATGAACTAAAATCTTGACGAAGGTTTAACTTGTAAGGACAATAGATTAGTACACCAACTAATTATCATAACCAACATGTTAAGAGGTTAACACAATCACATTAATCTATGATATGAAACTAGTTTAAGCAAGTGTAGTTTTTAATCATCTGAATTTCATTATATCTATTTGCTTTGTTATATGTTTTGGATAGACTCTGTTGATTCAAACTTGTGTTTAGATTCACTCAAATCCCTGCGAACGATCCCGACTTACCTTCATAATCTTGCTATAACGGACGAGTATACTTGCTCGTATGTGTTATTGGTAATATTGGTAATTCACCTTTTATAAATTTAAAACTTGTACACACGTAGCACATCAAGTTTTTGGCGCCGCTGCCTGGGATTTGATTGTGTTTCAGCAAGTTTTTGAATCCCCCTCAGTCGATTCAACCCAAATTTTTCTCTCAGAAACTTCAACCGGATCCGGTTGCCATTCAACCGAATCGGTTACATTTTTACCCATACCCAACTGATCTAACCGATCAGTCGCAACCCGCAACCGATCCGGTTACCCCATCTGTCTCAAGGAAAACTGTTTTCGTTGTTTGTCTATGTGTTTAGATATTGCCTGGATTCTCTAGGGCATTGTATGAACACTCGAGCAGCGGGAATAGAACCTATTACACTTCTTACCAACCCCGAACGTTTGATTCGAAGAAGAAGAAGAGCACTTTTCATACCATTGGAAAATCGTGTACCAAGAGTACCAAACCCACCATTTGATAACCTCGTAGAAGCCAAAGTTGTTTACAACCCTTTCACCAATTTACCTTTCCCCATGGCGGACGATCAACCCATGTGGGGAACCAACCGAGCCGTAGCACCAACCCCCGGAAGTGCTATTGTTGCTGTCAACCTTGGTGACAACTTCACCGTGAAGGGACATCACCTTTCTATGATCAAAGACCGTCAATTCAATGGCCGTGCGCGGGCCGATCCGCACAAGCACATAGCCGAATTCATCGAAATTTGCGGCATGTTCCGTTATGGCGACACCGATGTCAATGCCATCAAACTCAAGCTTTTTCCATCATCACTCGGCGGTGTGGCTAAAGTATGGTACAATGAGTTAACCCCAGGAATTATCAACACTTGGGAGGAGATGAGGCAAACTTTTGTAAGTCGATTCTTTCCACCGGCCATGTTTGATCGATTAATGAGAGAAATTCGTGCTTTCACCCAAAATCCAAACGAATCACTTGTCGAAGCTTGGCTTCGAATGAAAGATTTGCTTCGTAGTTGTCATGGACATGGACTATCCAAAGGAACCATTATCCAAATCTTTTACCATGGACTAGATGAAATCTCTCAAGGCATCCTTGATGCTGGAGGAATTTTTCTCTATAAGACTCCCAACGATGCACATCAATTGCTCGAAGATAGAGTACTTCTCAAACTCGATTGGTCCAAAGATTCCAAAACTAAACCTCTCCGAAAAACTGTTGCTTTTGTCGAAAACACCGATACCTCAAAACTCATGGAGAAGATGGAAGCCTTAACCTCAAAAATCGACTCGCAATACAAAGATATCAAGGATGAAATGAAGGAAATGCGAGACGGATGCAACAATTGTGGAGGAAATCATCCATCGTCCGAGTGCGACGATAAGCCTATGGGTGGACCGAACGAAGGAGAAGCGAATTACGCCCAAGGAGGATACCGTGGAGGAGGATATCGTAGTAACTATTATGGTCGAAATTCTGGAAATTGGCAAGATCGCCGACCAAGGGATGACAACCGTGATTCTCAACCACGAACTGACAATCCACCACCACAAAACCCAGACAAAAAGATGGAGGAAACCGAATTCGAGAAAACCATGAGAGAATTCGTGGCTAATCAAAAATCTGCAAATGATTTTATCAAAAATCAATTTTTCAATCTCAAAGCCAAAGTTGAGCAAGGACAGAAAAATCATCAAGCATCTATCCAAGATCTTGAAAACAAGTTTGGCAGACTTTCTGACCAACATTCCTCTAGACCCTCTGGTTCATTGCCAAGTAACACCCAATCCAACCCAAAACCATCAAATGATAAGACGTATCGTCCACCATAAACAAGAAATGAGCATATCAATGTTGTCTTCACAAGAAGTGGTCTCTCGTACGATCCACCACCAAATCCTAATGAAAATACTCCTACCACCAATGATAGTGAGGATGAAGCCGAGGAACCAAACACAACCCAAACCACCAAAAAGAAAGACATTCCATCTGTCAAGGCGTATACACCAAAAATTCCTTATCCTCAACGCCTGAAGAAATAAAAGATGGAAGAGCGTTATAAGAATTTCATTGAAATAATCAAAGAGGTTAGACTCAATGTTCCTCTCGTTGATGTCTTAGCCGGAATGCCCAATTACGGGAAATTCTTGAAAGAACTTCTTAATAACAAAAGCAAGCTAGAGCAAATATCAGCTACCTTCCTCAACGAAGAATGCTCAGCTATTGTCCAAAACAAGATTCCACCAAAGCTCGAAGATCCTGGGAGCTTTCTTATTCCATGTACTTTCGGGAATAATATTAAATGCGATGCTTTAGCCGATCTTGGCGCGAGTATCAATTTGATGCCTTATTCGCTGTATTCCAAGTTGTGCAACAACAGCCTGAAACCAACAAAAATGAGCATTCGATTAGCAAATCATTCCTATCAATATCCTGTGGGTATTGCCGAGAATATGCTTGTTCAAGTCGGTAAATTCATTTTTCCCGTGGACTTTGTAATCCTGGAAATGGAAGAAGATAGTAAAGTTCCACTCATCTTAGGAAGACCTTTCCTAAATACCGCTGATGCAATCATCAAAGTGAAAGGAAGAGAACTCAAACTTGGAGTTGGAGAAGATCGAATCACTTTTCTAATCGATAAAGCGATGCGCTACCCACATTCCAGTGATGACAATTGTTTTAACATCGATGTTATTGATGAAGTCACTGACGAAGAATTGGATGCATTACTAAACGAATCCTATCCATTCATGACTGCTTTTGAAAAAATCAATGAAACAGACTTTGACAAAGAGTTTGATGATTTCATGAAAGTAGAATTCGAAGGAGATAACTCAGAAGAAGAAGAAATGGAGGAAGAGGAAGAAAACTTTAAAGAAATAACTTTCAATGACGAGATACGAATTAAATCCTCTATCGAAGAACCACCCACAGATCTCGAACTCAAACCTCTCCCAGATCATCTTGAATATGCTTACTTGGAGGAAAACTCACTTCTTCCAGTAGTCATATCTTCATTGCTCAAGGACAGTGAGAAAGAAAGTTTAATTTCTGTCCTCAAAAATCACAAACAAGCTTTCGCTTGGAAAACATCCGACATCCCAGGAATTAGCCCTAATTTCTGCAAACACAAAATCAATTTTGAAGAAGGGATTAAACCTGTAGTAGAACGTCAACGTCGACTCAATCCCAACATGAAAGAAGTTGTTAAAAAGGAAATCATAAAACTTCTCGATGCTGGTATCATTTACCCAATTGAGGATAGCCCTTGGGTAAGTCCCGTTCACTGTATTCCCAAGAAAGGAGGAATGACGGTTGTGACTAATGAATGGAATGAACTAGTTCCAACTAGAACTGTCACTGGCTGGCGTGTTTGTATTGACTATCGGAAATTAAACAAAGCCACCAGAAAAGATCACTTTCCACTCCCGTTCATGGATCAAATGCTTGAAAGACTAGCAGGAAATAAATTCTTTTGTTTCCTCGACGGATTTTCAGGATATTTCCAAATTCCAATCGATCCTAACGATCAAGAAAAGACCACTTTCACTTGTCCTTTTGGAACCTACGCATATCGGCGTATGCCTTTTGGTCTTTGCAATGCACCTGCGACTTTTCAAAGGTGTATGATCGCCATATTCCAAGACATGCTAGAAACCTCCATGGAAGTTTTCATGGATGACTTTTCAGTCTTCGGAGACTCATTTGAAGCTTGTCTTTCTAATCTTGATAAAATGCTCGAAAGATGCGAAGCTGCACACCTTGTCCTTAACTGGGAAAAATGTCACTTCATGGTGACCGAAAGAATTGTGCTTGGCCACAAAATCTCCAGTGCAGGAATGGAAGTAGACAAAGCAAAGGTCGACGTTATCTCAAAACTTCCACCACCAACTAACGTCAAAGCCGTTAGAAGTTTTTTAGGACATGCTGGTTTTTACCGCCGATTCATCAAAGATTTTTCAAAAATATCTCGTCCGATGACAAAACTTCTTGAGAAAGAATCTATCTTTGACTTCAATGTTGATTGCATAAAAGCTTTTGAAACATTGAAATCTCAACTAACTAGTGCTCCGATCATGGTTTCACCTAATTGGTCACTACCCTTCGAACTTATGTGCGACGCAAGCGATTTTGCTGTTGGAGCCGTCTTAGGCCAACGTGAAGGAAAACACTTTCGGCCTATATATTTTGCTAGCAAGACACTGAATAGTGCTCAACAAAATTATACCATCACCGAAAAGGAATTACTGGCCGTCGTTTTTGCATTCGACAAATTCCGATCCTACCTTGTTCTCAAAAATGCTTTCACCGATCATTCAGACTCAAATATCTGTTCACCAAGCAAGATGCTAAACCATGTCTTATTCGATGGATTTTGCTACTCCAAGAATTTGACATCGAAATCAAAGATAAGAAAGGAGCAGAAAATCTTGCTGCTGATCACTTATCTCGTCTTGAAAACTCCTATCTTGAGGAGTTAAAAGAAGAAGAAATCGATGATTATTTCCCCGATGAAACTCTCATGACCATCGATGGAACTGACGATCCTTGGTTTGCTGATTTTGCGAACTATCTCGCTGGAGGAATTCTCAGAAAAGGTTTAACTCATGCTCAAAGAAGTAAATTCTTTTCAGAACTAAAATACTATTTTTGGGAAGAGCCATATCTTTTCAAAATATGTCCTGACGGAATGATCCGAAGATGTGTTTCTGGTTCCGAAACCCGTAAGATTCTTGACGAATGTCATCATGGCCCAACTAGGGGACATTATGGTCCTTCCACCACAGCTAAAAAAGTTTTTGATGCTGGATTCTATTGGCCAACAATATTCAAAGAAGCACATACACTTGTTCAAAATTGTGACGCTTGCCAAAGAACCACCAATCTTTCACGAAGAGATGAAATGCCATTGACAAGCATCCAAGTGTGTGAAATATTCGACATTTGGGGAATAGATTTCATGGGATCTTTCCCTAAATCCCACAAATTCGAATACATTCTCGTTGCTATAGATTATGTGTCCAAATGGGCAGAAGCTGAAGCTTTACCAACGAACGATGCTCGTGTCGTCGTTAATTTCCTCAAAAAGCTTTTCGCTCGTTATGGAATTCCCAAGGCCTTGATAAGCGATCGAGGAACCCATTTCTGTAACCAACAAATGGAGAAAACCATGAAAAGATATGGAGTTCATCACCGATTCGCGATTGCCTATCATCCACAAACCAAGGGCAAGTTGAAAATACCAACAGAGCTCTCAAAAGAATACTAGAGAAAACAGTGAAGGACAATCCTTCAATGTGGGCAAAGAAACTTGACGATGCTCTGTGGGCATTTCGTACGGCTTATAAAACTCCAATTGGCACGACTCCTTACAGACTCTTGTATGGGAAGACTTGTTCATTTGTCGCTCAAGTTGAACATCGTGCTTACCGGGCTCTCGAACCTGTAACACCGATCTCAAAATAGCTGGAGAAAAGAGATTCCTGCAATTGCACGAACTCGATGAATTAAGACTTCGAGCTTATGAAAATTCCAAACTGTATAAAGCTAGAACAAAAGCTTATCACGACAAAAAGCTACGAGTTCGAAAAGAATTCAAAGCCAGAAAGTTCTGCTTTTTAACATGAAATTCAAATTCAAAGCTCCTAAATTACAACCAAAATGGTTTGGACCATATATCGTTAAACATGGATATCCATCTGGGTATGTCAAACTCTATGACAAACAGGGTGGAAGTTTCATTGTTAATGGGCACCGAATCAAGTTATATTATGACAAGGAGCAAATGAATGAAGTTTCAGTTGCAACAGTTTCCCCTGAAAATAAATTCGAAACAATCACCTTTATAGAACCTTTTCCAGGAAGAATCCCACAAATTGTTCCTTGGAAACCATCTCACGAAGTTCGTCTGGGAAGATATTGAAGCTACTGGTGAGGAATTCATGTATATCCCCGAACTTTTCAAAATGTTTAAGGCTCTCGTGGCCAAGTGAATTCGGGAAGATTCGAGTCAGCCTGATGACTCGTAATAAAACAAGCGCTTCTCGAGAGGCAACCCGTGTGTTTCAGATTTGATTTTTTGTGGTCACTCCCCAAAGTTTTAAACCTTTGGTTGAACTTAAGTGTGGGGGGGGGGGGGGTGCCACCTTTAATAAAACCTTTGTTTGTTTATAAGATTTTGTGCAGGTAATGATTTCTCCAGTGGACGCTAGGAATGAAGAAAAAGAAATTTTAAGCTAACAAACTCATTGACATATCTGGTTTCATCTCTATTTTCCCTATTTCTATACTTTGAAGTTCGTTTTTCACATTGAGGACAATGTCTAACTTAAGTGTGGGGGGGGGGGTGAATAGGAAAAATTAGAGTTTTCATGCTTAAATTTTAAATTTTGTTTGCCCTTGTGATCTAGTTGTTTTCACGCATATAGGATAATATATTAGAATAACTGGATCAAACCACTGGTAAAACTAGTAATATTTGAAACTTCGAGATGTGTTCCGATTACTATTTCAATCCATTCTGGGATCGATAAACATTTGCTAGCACATATTATAACCCTTTCCACTAAAATTGTGAGGATTTGAAGCCTGTTCTATAAAAGCATACATCTTTTATGCTTGGATCTTTTGCTATGAGTGTGCCGGTGATTTTATTTATTCTAGAACTTGTACTTGTTAATCATGACTGCATCAGCAGTGAGATCGTGATTCGTGCGGTATAAGTAAATTCGTGTGATAAAGAGGCACCTTAGGATTTAACCCAAATGGCCTTCCATTTTACATCTAATGATATATTAGCTAGCCACATCGGTTAGTTAACCACCCACATGGACCCATTTGTAGTGCTCATTTTTAGCACTAGATACCCCTAGTTACACCCTCTGAGCCATCCTTTTCATTTCTGCTTCACCCAAGAAAACACAAAAAGATTTTACACTTTAAACCTGAGCCTAACCCTTATCAATGTCTAAACGATTGGTTGCTAGTCGCCTGGAAAGTGAAGATTGTTCAAATGATTATGAGTACCACATCTTGTGAGATTGATTGAGCCATTTCATGAAAGTTCTGAGATAAAAAAAAAATGTGTTGAAAGTATGGAAATAATAGCCAATGTGCTATGATCGAAGAACAATTGTCATGGCAAAGCAAAAAGCTGTGGAAAGCGGAAAAGAAGAAATTGAAGCTATAATCATTTATTGGTTCGTGGATTGTTTGGTAGCTAGCAACACGGGTATTAGACTTGATTTTATTTTTATTTTAACACCAATTTCATAAACATTTCCATGCCTCATCCATACCCTTAACCCGAAGCCTGTCACTATAACCCAAATAAAAGTCCTCTTTAGATGTTTTTACTTGGTGCTCACGCCACGTCGGTGGAGTTTTTGTTTCTTGTACAAGCTTATGGTAATAATCTAATCATGACTGAGCAATGAGTGTGATTTATCTTGTTACTCCACTAAAAATGAGTGATTGAGTGAAATATATTTCGTTCCTTTTTCGTGAGGTGTTTTGAAATGTTAATCATGCAAGAAAATCATTGGATATTGTCAAACATCTTGATGTTTCACCTTTATAAAGCATAATTGATGAATCTTCTCTCGTATTTATACTTGGTTGATTTGCATCACATTTTTCATAATCACGATCTTGTACCAGTGGATGTTTTTCCTAGATTTGCTTGAGGGCAAGCAAAGTTTAAGTGTGGGGGAATTTGATAACGCTCAGATTGTACATGTTTCTAGTAGCGTTATGTGTGCTTTTGTATATGTTATTTGGTTATATTTGCGTGATTTTAGTGCTTAAACGCATCAAGAGATGTTTGTCTAGTGTTTATAAACAAGTGTAGGGAAACGGAAGGAAAGTAAAGAAATGTTCGAAATAGAAGATTCCCGCTTCAAAGGAAGCGATCAAGCACAAATCAATATCTCAAGTACCTTTGAAGACCATAGTGATTGAAGAACCAAGTTCTACAAGATAAAGAAAGTAAAGACCAAGTTTCCAGTAACCAGAAATCCAACCGATCGGTTTGCGAGTGCAACCGAATCGGTTGGAAAATGACCAAAAATGCCTTAATGCCATCACCAACCATTCGGTCGCCACCCGCAACCGAACGGTTGGCTCTTTTAGAAGACCAACCGATCGGTTGGTCATGTAACCGATCCGTTGGAGAAGTCAGACCGCCAAATCTTCATCACTAAGTTTCCCTTTGCATCCAAACGATTCTAGGTCCTTCTCTTGGTGTATTCTAGTCCCTTCCTTACTCTTGGAGGTCAAGTTCAGCAATTAATACCCTAGGCTTTGGAACTAGTATAAATAGAGGCCATTTGTGAGCATATGAGACACACACTTCAATACAAATATCTCTACTCATCAAACAAAGCTTTAAGCTCTCAAATTCGTCCTTAGAAGTCCAGGGAAGTTTGGAGTTCCCGAAGTTCCACATTTGGAGGCCAAATCACCAAGAAGTCTACCCCAATACTTTGGGAATCATTACTTCACCATTTGTAATCTTATTCCAAGCATTGTAAGACTTTTAATCATGTTTTCTAATGTTCAAAGTTCTGAGTTTATGTTTATGTTTGCTATGAGTGGCTAGTTTCTTTATACACTTGCTTAAATGATGTTGATTGTCATATGATTAGTTAGTGATTGTGTTAACATGTTTTAATTTAATTTCAAGTTGATTCTAAGATCCAATTGTGCTAAAGTTTCATAGTGACATTTGTTAATCAAGTTTGACTAGTTGATAGTAATCGTAGAGGTCGAAAGAACTTATTGTTATTCAACTAGTTATAATCATTTTGTCTATGGATGATTGTTTTTACCCATTATTCTTGATTATACAAAGGAACTAAGGTGTGGTTGTAATAGAAACGCTTTTGATTATCAAATTGGATTGGTTGGAAACATCTAAAAGGTCGTAAGAGTAGTTGTTGAGAATCAATTGTAGCCTTTTGTCTATGATCGGTTACCTTTTGTATTGACCATTTCTTAAGCAATTTGATGAAACAAGTGGATTTTTTTGTGTTTAAGTTTATGTATGTAGACTTATGAAACTTGAATTGATCTTGAATTGATTGGTTAAACGTAATGCTTGTTTTTATGAACTAAAATCTTGACGAAGGTTTAACTTGTAAGGACAATAGATTAGTACACCAACTAATTATCATAACCAACATGTTAAGAGGTTAACACAATCACATTAATCTATGATATGAAACTAGTTTAAGCAAGTGTAGTTTTTAATCATCTGAATTTCATTATATCTATTTGCTTTGTTATATGTTTTGGATAGACTCTGTTGATTCAAACTTGTGTTTAGATTCACTCAAATCCCTGCGAACGATCCCGACTTACCTTCATAATCTTGCTATAATGGACGAGTATACTTGATCGTATGTGTTATTGGTAATATTGGTAATTCACCTTTTATAAATTTAAAACTTGTACACACGTAGCACATCACCTTGGGTGAGACTTGATATCTTGCGCATAAACAGACATCAAACATGATATCAGGTCTAGATGCAGTTAAGTACATAAGACAACCAATCATTGATCTGTAAAGCTTGACTTCCACAGCTTGTCCATCTTCATCCTTTCCTAATGAGTTGATAGCTTTTATGGGTGTTGTGACAGGCTTCATAGCATCGAAGTTAAACTTCTTAAGAATGTCAGTGACATACTTATCTTGACTAATAAAGATTCCATCCTTTGATTGTTTAACTTGAAGCCCCAAAAAGAAAGTTAATTCACCCATGAAACTCTATTGAAATTCTTGTTGCATGAGCTGCTCAAATTCTTTCACAATAGACTGTTTTGTAGCTCCAAATATAATATCATCTACATATACTTGGACAAGCATGATATCCTTCTTGTCTCTCTTGATAAACAAAGTCTTATCAATTGCTCCTCTCCTGTAACCATGTTGCAATAAGAAAGTGGAGAGTCTTTCATACCAAGCTCTTGGTGCTTGATGTAAGCCATACAGAGCCTTAACAACTTTGTAAACTTTGTTTGGATGTGAAGGATCCTTAAAACTAGGAGGTTGTTTGACATAGACCTCCTCTGTAATCTTTCCATACAGAAAGGCACTCTTGACATCCATTTGATAAACAGGAAAGCCCATATTGGATACAAAAGCAAGGAATAATCTAATGGCTTCAATCCTTGCTTCAGGAGAAAACACTTCATCATAGTTCGCTCCTTCTACTTGTCTGTATCCTTCTGCAACTAATCTTGCGTTGTTCTTGATGACATTCCCTCTTTCATCTCTCTTAACTCTGAAAACCCATCTTGTACCAATGACTTTCTTTCCATCTGGTAGATCACATTGTACCCAAACTTCTTGAAGTTTGAATTGAAGAAGTTCTTCATGCATGGCTTCAACCCAACTCTCTTTAGTTAATGCTTGAGCTACATTCTTGGGTTCTTCTTGAGAGATAAAACAAGTGAATAAACATGTTTGTTGATCCTTATGATTCATCCTGTTTTGTTTATATACAAAGCTAAGTAAAGCATTATGTGGCTTAGAGAAACCTTTAGCTTTGGTTCTTGTGAGTACACCTGATGTAGAAGGTCCAATGATTTGACCAACAGGATGATCTTTATGAACTCTTAATGTAGGAGTCTGTGGAACTTCAAGATCATCACCCAAATTTGTGAAATCAGCTTCTGCATTGGAATTTGAGAAAATACCTTCATCATCTAATTCATCATCAGTGTCTTCTAACCCAGGTATGCTAGGATCATTCAAATCATTAGAAGTACTGTCAGTTGGTGCAGCAGTACGGTGATCCAAAGTACTGTGAGAGTCTTCTGTAGACTTACCCTTTTTCTTTGCAGCTTCATAAGCTCTTCTTTGATCATCATCATAAGATTGTGCTATTGTTTCTTGAAAAAGCATCCTATTAAGTTCATCTTGAATAGCTTGATCTTCAGCAGACAACGTGGATTTTGGTTCATCAGTACTTTTCTCCTTCTCAATAGATATAGGTTCTTCATCAGGAACAACATCGTGTCTAATATTGACTCCATGAACAATATATCAGTAAATCTTCTTCTTTGTGAACAACTTGATTTTCTCTCTGACAGAACATAGTTCATAGAAGGAGTCAAAACATCAAGATCAAACATCCAATCAAGACCTTTACCTTTTTGATTTTCTTGATCTTCTAAAAATTCAACATGAAGACAATCTTGAACCTTTTGGTGACCTTGTTGTACACTCTAAATCCTTTGTTGTTGGTACAAGAACCCAATATGTAACCTTCTTCTGACTTACCATCAAATTTTCCCAAAGAATCAATGGTATTGAGAATAGTCAGAGGGCATCCAAAAGGTTTCATAAAACTAATGTTTGGTTTGTTTCCTATTAGCAACTCATAAGGTGTCTTCATCCGAGGTTTAGTGATTGATACTCTATTCAACACATAACAAGCAGATTTACGACTTCACCAAAATTGAATAGGTAATTGTGAATCTGCAAGCATTGTTCTAGCTACTTCTATCAAGGTTCTGTTCTTTCTTTCTGCAACACCATTCTCACTGTGGATTTCTAGGAATGCTAAACTCCTCTTAATTCCTTTCTTGGCAAAAATTCATCCAGAAACTTTTTTTTGAATTCAGTCCCATTATCACATCTAATACCTCTAACTTTGAGTCTCAATTGATTTTCAAGGGCTATTATTAGATCATGAATGGCATCAAAGGTTTCATCTTTAAATCCCTAGAAAAAGACCCAACTAAATCTACTATAATCATTTGTTACAACTAAGCAGTACTTCTTCTTGTTTAAGCTTGCAACAGAAACAAGTCCAAATAGATCCATGTACAACAACTCTAAAGGTTCTCTAATAGTTCTTTCCTCAATCTTCTTGCATGATGCTTTATGTTGTTTACCCTTCTTGCATGCCAAACATGAATGATCATTCTTGTATGTTTTGAAAGGTAAACCTCTAACTAAATTGCCTTTAACCAACTTGTTGGTATTCTTGAAATTCACATGTCCTAATCTTCTATGCCATAGATGTGCTTCTTCAAGTGTTGCCTTTGCTACTAAACATGTTGCTCTTTCAGAAGAATTAAGACTCTTCATATCTAGACTGTACACATCATTGGTTCTTGGTACTCTCAGTGTTACCAAGTTATCATCAAGAAGTTTGAACTTAGGGGAAAGAATAAGACATTCTGTGTCAGTGAATAACACAGGGTGCTTCTTGTCACAGATCTGAGATACTGACAAAAGATTGAACTTGAGCTCCTTCACATAACGAACATTCTCAAAGTCTATGCTTCCTGCCTTGATGGTTCCTTTTCCAATAATTCTACCTCCACTAGGATCATTCCCAAATGCAACTCTTCCTCCAAAATAACATCTAAAATCTGACAGAATCTCTTGTCTCATGTCATGCTTCCAGAGCAACCACTATCAACAATTAAATGATCTTTAAGCTCCTCTTCTGGGTTGCCCTACACAAAGATGAAAGAGTTAGTTAATTTTAGGAACCCAAGCCATTACTGACTTGTGTTCCCCTTGTGGAGTGACATACTTAAATTCTTTAAGTATGTAATCTCCACTGTCTTTAAGCACATGATCAATTATTTTCGTTTGTGCCAAAACATGTGTTGGTTTTTCAACAAAACTCTCCTTTTCATCAAAATTCTCTTTTTATTTTTCAACAAAATTCTCTTTTCACCCTTACTTGCTGAAAGTACTGTTTGTTCCCCATCAGTACTTTCTTTCTTAACCCAGTTGGTTTTAACTTTTTGTGCAGATTTCTTTGATCTAGGTACTCTATTTGATGTATAACGCCTTCTAGGTTGATAGTAATTGGGTCTCCTAGGACTTCCATTCCAAAAAATGCTAGCAGTACCTTGATTGGGTGAGGATCTAGCAGTACTTTGAGAATGTACTGCTTGAGAAAACTTTGTCTTACCAGTACCTTGAAAAGTGTTGCTTGAGGGTACTAATGGTTTGGAAAAAGGTCTTTTCTGGTGAGGGTACCTATAGTCTTTTGAGAAGTTACTATGGTTAACCCTATGTGAATGATTCCAAACTGGTTTAGTCTCTCTTGGCTTATGGTTGATAGATGTGGTCTTTGGGAATTTGTTTAAGTAATATGAGTGAAAGTCACAATCCTTAATCAAATTATCAGGACTATAACAAACAAAACATAATTTTTGACCCGTAATCCCAAAATTGCTTCCTTTAGTTCTGTGACCAAACCTATCCTGTCTTTTTGGTGAATAACCAAAACTATCCCAAAATGAGTTAGCAGTATTTTGAAAAGTTTTTCTTGAAGTTACTGCTGAATGTCTAGCAAGACTTTGAGATAAAGATACAACAACTCTTAACATTAACATCCTTAGGTTTCTCAACTGTTTCTTTTGGGGATTCAAAATTAGATGGACCTGTATTAGATTGACCAAGTAAGCTTTTTCCTAAACTCTAAATTGTCTACTCCAAAACAAGAAACATCTGTCCTAAGTGGTTGAAAACTACCAATGGGTGGAGGAACCTGCATGATAACCCTTGTCTTTCTTAAATTCAAGAGGTGTTTGACTAATTGATTCCTCATTACTAGATGTGTTTTCTTCTGAGCTAATGAGTTCATCATCACTAGTGGTTATCTCCTCTGAATCAATTTGTTCCTTATCACTAGGTGAGTTCTCTTCAGATTGCTAAAATCCATACCAAAACCTAGGCCGCTTTTAATGTGTGCTCTTTTTGTTTTTCAACAAAACTAACATGTGATGCACTGATTCTCCCCAAGCAGCAAATTTTTCTAACAATTCATCCCTTTCTTTAGCCAGTTTTTCAATTTCAGAAATCTTACATCCTAACTTCCATTCACTCAATTTTAATTGATAATCTTGTTGCTCATATTTTTCTCCCCAAGCCATTTCATTATTTACATGAGTTATTATATTGGCTTCCATTGACTCTAAAGTTATTTGATAACCAGCTACCTCAGACCTAGCCCTTCTACAATTATCTCTTTCAGTTACATGATCTTTAAGCACTTTTTGATATAAATCATTACACTTAGAACATACCTCAGAGATAGTGGGTGAACTTGGTGAAGTAGCTACCATGGCAAGCAGAACTAGTTCTTCTTCACTTTCCATGTTCCAGTCAAAGCTTCCAAGACCATCTCTTGATTCTAAAGCAAAGAAATCCTGGTTCCTCATCAAAAGTCAGCTCCAATCAAACTCTTCCATCTGACCATAGAGTAGGTTATCGGTTCATCATCAAATTCGACTCCAGTCAACCTCTGATAAATTTCTTGAGCAACCAAAGCTTTTGGTTTTGGTTCAGTAATAGGAATTTCCCTGATTTCAAGCTTGGGTTTCTCAATCATCCTATTTGCTTGATATTTAGCAAACTTGCATTCTCTTGCAAAGTGTCCAGTTCTTTGACAATTAAAGCATTCAATCTTGGACTTGTCAAATGTTATACCCTGTTTGGGTTTGAAATCAATTCCTCTTCCTGTTTTCTTCATGAACTTCTTGATTCTTGCAGTGATCATGGAGACTTGCCATCTTATATCAATTTCTTCTAGAGCATCCTCTTCAATTTGTGACAAATCTTCTCCATAAGTAACAGGTAATGTGGCTTGTTGAGCGAAGAAGGAACACACAACTTCATCAGAGTGGATGTTGTTTGTTGGTGATGAGGTGGGGGTAGTCATGGTTGTGTAAATATGTTGTTTATCTCCAACAACTTTGAGTAGATAAGCGACTTTTAGTGGAAGTACCTGCTTCTATTTTTAGAAGACACAAAAGCAATACCGTGAGATTTTGAACTTGTTTGGCCATTCATCTCATGCTCATACACCTTTAAGTGGTTGCAAAGATCATCAAAGTCCATAGTGTCCAAACCAGTTGTCCATCGATCATAGTAGCAATTACATGCCATACGGATGGCAAACTTCTTAAGAACTTCTGGTTTGCATCTTCAACAGATACCTCTGCTTTGTATAACTCTAGCATACTAAGAAGATTTTGGAATCTATCATAGGCAGCATCAAGACCTTCTCTTTCACCAACAATGAATGTTTAAAATCTACTTCAACAGATTTCTATGCATCTTCTTGGAAGCATCATTACCTCCAAATCTTGTCTTGAGAGCAGCCCATAGTTGTTTTGCATCCTTAGCATCATGGAACTTGAGTAGGTGGCCATCGGAATAGCGCATAAACAAGATGTTGAGAGCCTTTTTCTTGATTTCTTGTAGTGCCGGCAAGGTAGGTTTAGGTGGTTTAGGTTGTCCAGAACTTCTATAGGTTCTTCAAGAACGCACCATTGACAATCACATTCCACAGTGCATGGTCTATAATAGCAATGTACTGCCTCATCTTTATGCTCCAGAGATCATATTCTCCCTTCTTGATGATAGGAATTCTGTGAGGTGATGGATGAGGGTGGTGCGCTCATCGACATCTTTAGGGTTTGTAGTTAAATTAGTTTTAAGGGTTTCTTCTTAATCAAAGTTTCCACACAAGCTCTGATACCACTTGTTGGATCGATATACTCTGACCAAACTAACTATGTAGCTTGTAAGGGCTTAGCAACCTCGGATAAATCCTAAGTTACTAACAATGAAACACTGATATTACTCTACTAAGTATGCGGAAACTACTTCAATAAAGCTAAGAAGAATAACTTAAAATTCAATGATTTTATTAATACTTTGAGCCTGCTTGATACACAAATTCACTAACAACCCTAATAACTCTAATATCGTACTTTGTAAATTCTAAATCACGTATCTCTAATGCCAATCTAGAGGTCCTTTTATAGGCATAAGGAGTACCCTAGTCGGTTTACAATTACAATACTTGTACGACGAGTAATACTAATTCCAAGAATATTCTAGATAAACATAACTTTCCATAAACGATATAGCAGTTCTTTAGCTTTGCGGTGAAAGATTTTGACTTCTTCATTAGCAGACTTTGACTTTCTTTTTGACTTTCTTCAAGACTTTGACTTTCTTCAAGATTTTGTCTTTTATATCCCAACAGCCAACCCATGAGCACGTAAACACGCCATACACAACAGCACTAACAACTGTTTCATCATTTCGTTGAGGTCTTCTATCACTGGCAGTAGTAAAATTAACTAGTAGTTGTGGGTATACTACTAGCAGTGTGAAACCAAAGATATGCCTATTCGGTCGATAATGGTAACAGCACCACCTACACACGGTCACAGAAAAACGGCCATACACAACAAAGATCAACGACTAGCATAATTTCGTTGATGTCTTTTATCACTAGCAGTTTTAGAATAACTAGCGGCTTGTGCGTATACTACTAGCTTTGTAAGTATACAACCTATTTAGTTTACTAGCAGCAGTCAAAATAACTAGCAGTAGTAAAAAATAACTAGCAGTTGTAAGTATACAACCAATTCATTTTATAATTTGAGATATTTAATTTAAGTAATCGAGCATAAAAGTGTAGCATTTTTTTACGTTTAGAAATGTCGCATAAAGCGCAAAATAATCAACTCAAATGAATGTAACTCTACACATCTAATAACCTGATGCCGTTATGTGCTTACTTCAAAGTAAAGATGTTGATGTTTTTAGAATAAGTGATGGTCTATAAAATAGTTTCATACATTGAAGCTGACTAAACGATCAAGTATAGCTGACTAAACGAACACAAGCTATTAAACACTATGCGGAATCTAGTGCTTAACCTTAAGAAGAATAATAATTAACGAACAGTTATTCTGACTAAACACGTGGATATATTATTAATACACGAATACTCTGAATAGTATTAGTGTTTACAACCTTGAAGTATATCAACTCTAGATATGACCAAAACTTATATCTAACTCTAACCTAGAGTGATGGTCTATAAAATAGTTTCATACATTGAAGCTGACTAAACGATCAAGTATAGCTGACTAAACGAACACAAGCTATTAAACACTATGCGGAATCTAGTGATTAACCTTAAGAAGAATAATAATTAACCAACAGTTATTCTGACTAAACACGTGGATATATTATTAATACACGAATACTCTGAATAGTATTAGTGTTTACAACCTTGAAGTATATCAATTCTAGATATGACCAAAACTTATATCTAACTCTAACCTAGGACCTTCTTTTATAGGCTAAGAAGTCCTTTACAATACACAGTATGTACTATACAAGATAAATATACTTACCATACTTATCTAATACAAAACATCCTACCCAATACATTCTAGAATATTACATATTAAACCGACACAATCATACTAGCAGTGATAAACTACATTAGCAGTGGTAAGCGACTTCTACTACCACTGGTTTGTCTTTTGCTGACATTGTCATTTTCCTACCGGCTTTCCTTGCGGGTTGTTTGCCTTTCTCTTATGAGTTCGGAATCCTTCTTCTTGTCTGCTATCCTTTTCTTGAAGGATTTCCGATGGCTTGCTTCCTCGTGGGGCCGCCGTATCCCCCCATGGGATTCCCTGAGAAGTTCGATAGCCCTTCCAAGGGGTTTCCCGTCTAAATCCGCCCTCTCAAGGCTGGATCGGAGGGCTTTTAGTGAGGTAGCTTTTCCACCCGTGCAGCTTTTATTTTATCCTGCCCGCAAGTGGTCATTTTACCTTTAACCTAGTCTATCCAACCCGATGCGCCAGATTGGTAGACGACACTTGCTTGGGGGCCGGCCGCATCAACAGAGGATGATGTCATAGTTTTCACCGTGTTGTTTGCCCTTCATAGGGAAGCTTCTTGTTAATTAGGGGTCGCACGTATTGCGCTGCCCCTAACTTCCTTTGTCACCCTTCCCTAGGGACCAAACTCTTTGCACATTCTATCACTCCCTTCGACCCAATTCCCATGATATACTTCCTTCTTCCGCTCGGGAAGAGCGAGGTTAAGAAGGAACTACCTGCACTTTGAAGATCCCAAATGGATAATGAGAGTCTAATCGGTTTAAACTCCCACCTTTGGTACGTCATATGGTCTGGGCAGGCTTCCACAAACTTCAATGGACACGGGTTTTGGGTGAAGGAATGTTGTGAATGGTCGCAGAGATGGGTTATTAGTCATCATTTTAGAACGACTAATTGTTATTAGTAGTCATTTAAGAACATGTTTCAGTTTTCGCAGCATCTGCTTTGCGCTTATGTATTTCTTTTGGGGGGTAAAGGTTTAGGCTATGTATGGGCTTTTTGGAAACGACCGTGCGTGGGAAACGCGTTGTTGTTGACGGACGGATGTATTCTTTTTGTATTGTGTACCATCGTGTTCTTTTTCTGAATAACATCTTCAACTTCTCTTTAGTGTTTCTAAAATTTTCTCGTTGCACGAGGTCGAACTATTTTTGTTGGTGGAGGAATGGTTCTTTTTTTGGTTTTTCTGTACTTTCCCCTTTCTTTACCTCACGTATTTATAGCGAAGATTTTACTGTTCTTGCACGTGTTATCATTAATTTTCATTTACTGTTTTGTGGGTAGGCACGTGCCTAGGCTCCTACCCTGGGCATCTATTTTTCCTGCTAGATTTGTCATAAAAATTATTGGGAAGGAACGTGAATATTTACTTGCAAATTTTCTCTCCTTTTTTTGGTATTTGGATAAGCCTTATCCGTAATTATAAACAGTTTAAATTTATCGGTTTATTAACATAGTGGTTGTAGTTTTATGTATGGGTTGAATGCCCTATGTCAATTAAGTTTTTTTACATAAAGTTTGCTATGTCTGTATATACTTTTTTTTGGTAAAATGTAGCTTCCACATCTGTTGTTGCTTTTGGAAATGTTGCTTATGCACATTTGACAAACTGAAGTCAAACATTCATATCGGCTCTTTAATTTCACTTTTAAAATTTGAACTGCAACTAGTCAACCTTTTAATTCGCAAATACCATTTTGTACTTTAGGGACTTTTTGAATATAAATGATTTGGAAAACACAAACAAAGTTGATATTTGCGTCGACACTAGCGGTGGTTGCAGCGACACTAGCAGTGGCTGCATCGACTGTAGCAGTGGTTGCGTATTTACATATGAACATACTTAAGAATTTGTTCAAACCCTGTAGCCTCATTTGGTTTTTCCAAAAACGCAACCATGTTGTGAGTTGCAGCAGAAGACTTGGGCACTATTGATGTTTATTTCGAAATTGATTGCAACAGATTGTTAGGGGTTGCGAATTATGCTATGTGTGGGTCTAAACTATGTTTTGCGCTAGCAGTTGTAACTCTTAACTGAGTTTTTATTCCCAATTAAATCGAAATTAATTTGTACTTTCAAAGCAACAGTTTTAACGCTTGTAGCAGTTGTTAGTATTTTTGGGCGTATTTATCCCCAATTGTGCTGTTCTAAGCAAAGAAACGCAATCGTTATCATCATCTATTATCTAGACACGAAAATTCTGACAAACTAGTTTATGTTATTGGGCAATTTCGTTTGTACCTCAGGCCACCGTCCAATTTGCAATCTGGGCAACTAAATGTCATAATTGGGCAATACTTCTTGTACAATCGGGCAACCATAATTCTTAACCATATGATCATAAATGATAGACTTAACAACATAAACCTAACATCACTAAGTTGGGCATAGAAGCACTATCTCATGGTTGGCAGCATAAACTCATATTTTTTTAAAGGCAACAAACATTCATAACAGGTGCAACCATGCATCTAAGGCATGTGTTGTGTTGTGTTGCGATATGATTGGTTCTAAGGCATTTGTTGCCTTATTCTTATTGGCTAAAAGAAATGTCCGAGTGATTTTCTACAGTGGGTAAAACATTAATTAAAATAGAACTATTAATAGAATGGTTCATGGATTAAATAAAAGAGTTTATCTTTTCCCTTCTCGACGGCATTTCCAGTTTGGAGTTCCACACCCTCCTGTTGCAACAGTCTTTCATTTCCTTGTGCACTATCCCATTTTTCTCTGATCTCGAACCCTCTTTCAGTTTTCGTGATAGAAACACGCTTTGTTAGCTTCCTTCTTTTGAAAGGTGTTGCACAGGTGCAACGCTTGCCAACGTCCTCTTCCTGCCATACCATGTTTTTGAAATAAAATTGTGACAAAGCTTGTTGCTTGTGCACAATGTAGACGTCCATAGATCCATTCTCATCCACTCTCATAAGCTGTTCGATATCCAATATAATGCGAGTAGGAAGAATAAACACAGATGACCAATAAACATGCATAGAGAAAATAATAGATTGAACAAGTTGCAGACGACCCGCAAAGGAGAGGAACTTATTCTTCCAATTGCCAATCCTATCTTGAACTCTCTCCACAAGTTCTTTACAATCACAGTACACAAGCCTTGAAGAAACAAGGAGATGAACTTACTTTGAGTTTGTTGTGTAATAGTTTTTCTAAGTTTGTGTAATTTAGTCATAAAGTTTATATAAATTGGTGTATATTGTTGCTATAAAGTTTATGTGAATTTTGTTAAAAGGTTTTTTTTTTTTTTTTTTGTAAACCTCTTTGTTGGTGAAATTTGTTATAATATTATTGGTAGAGTGTAGTTAAATGTTGTAATGATGTAAATTATCGGGTAAAATTTTGCGTAAATTGCTAGTCATATTTTTGGTAAATTTTGTATATGAATTGTTAAATTGTGAAATTTATCCAAATTTGATTTTTT
The DNA here is from genome assembly GCA_910596185.1 of Chrysanthemum makinoi. NCBI lineage: Eukaryota > Viridiplantae > Streptophyta > Magnoliopsida > Asterales > Asteraceae > Chrysanthemum > Chrysanthemum makinoi. Next base: position 133,715,100 of record OU343219.1, read on the forward strand.
TTTGAAATATGAATGTTTGTCGCTAGAAAATTTCGTTGCTATACACGGGTACTCGCCTAGTAAATATAAACTTTGCTAATTTAATTTGATTTGGGATATAAGAAATTGACCATTAAAATTTACGAGTTTAATATTGTAGTGGTATTACTTTCCGTTATACAGCGAAGGTACGATCTAGAAAATAGTCGTATACGCCAGGTATGACGGATTAGCCCAAACAAGGCTTATCTGTCCCCCCTCCCCTTGACGACGTCGTTTCCAGTTTAAATATTATTATTATTCGTGTTTCTTCCTTCAATCAACTAGTCTTTTATGGTCAATCAAATTTCAGTTATGCCATCTCTATCCGATTAGCTCCGTACATCTTTCTAATTCATTTCGTTACTTTAGTTTTCATTATTTGATTACTTAATTATCATGTGAAATGTTTCTGTTGATTTGTTTGATATGATCAGAAATACAAATGTGATTGGATTAAGTGTGTATCGATAGGTTGTTTCGGCTTTTTTCGAGTTATCGTAAGGAGATTATGATACATTTTTTCTTTTGTATAGTTTTGGTTATGGTAATGTCTAGTGTAATTATGTCATTATGACATGTTTGCTTTTTACTGTAATTTTAGATCAACATATGTTGCTAAATTAGTTTAGCGCTAGGAGCAGAAGTAGGGGGTGTCAAGGGTTCGTAATGCTTATTTTTGTAAAAGATCTTGAGGGGGTGTTTGTTTCGGCTTATATAGCCGGCTTATGGCTTATTTGGTTCTCAATTTTTGTGGCTTATTTTGAAACTTTTCGGCTTATATAAGCTTATTATGACATAAGAAACATATATAAGCCAAAAAGATTCGAAATAAGCCACAAAAAATTGAGAAATCAAATAAGTCATAAGCTGGCTATATAAGCTGAAACAAACCTCCCTGAACTTTTCTGAATGTACTGGTCCAAAATAATTGTGTTCTACTTTCTAGTACTTGCTGAGTTGATGTATTGATAGGTGAAAAGCGAACTCTATTTTTTACTGAACCGTTTGAATGAAATCCTACTTTTTTTTTTCATTATATGCGTGTTACTGACTATATCTTTTGCTCATATGCTTGACAGCGGTTTCTTCTAATGTTTCAGGATTGGTGCTTTCTCTTAAAACACTTCACTGCTAAAGCAGTTACATTAAGGCGTACGCCGAAGTTTATCTATTCAAGCGATCATCGGTCCACATTGACAGTTTTTTAAGTTTCTGTATAGCCTAGGTTGAAGTTAGTGTGTTGTTATTAGATCAGCATTGGGGTTGATGTTTTTATGACCTCGAATACGGTCCTGATGAAACCGTCGGTGTTGTGAAGTTTTTATAAATAGAAGAGCTATGTTACCGTGTTGGAATGAAGTGACCATCTTATGGTAACAATGGTTGTATGTTTTTGAATTAGCGAACAAAATGGAAATACCAAAGCAGAAGTTTCCTGTCAATGCCGAGGATTACAAGCTGTATGAGGAAGTTGGTGAAGGAGTTAGTGCCTCCGTGTACAGGGCGCTCTGTATTCCGTTGAATAAGATAGTTGCAATCAAGGCTCTAGATTTGGAAAAGTGTAATAATGACTTGGTACGTTGGTTTCCTTTCAGTCAACAAATTAGACACTTGGATGTCAACCATTGCAATTTTGCGTTTTAGTCACCTATCAATTCTTATTTATATTGCAAACCTAAGACGTAAGTATTTGTTACCAAGTTGATTTTAGTTGCCATTGCCACAATCAACATAAGTGCACGTCTTAATCATGGTAACATGTTTGGCGGAGTAATTATAGAAGCTACGAGTAGATATGGATACTTTTTTCAATAAAAATTTGAGGTATGAGTTTATGAGGATCTCATTGTTAATTGTGGGTTGCAATATACCTAATTGCTATTGGAATCGCATGGATGGATAAATCAACTTTTATTGTCACATTCTTAATACTACATTCCGCATTTGTTTTTCTAAAATATTGTTACGAATAAAACAGGATGGCATTCGTCGTGAGGTACAAACCATGAGCTTGATCGACCATCCAAATTTATTACAAGCATATTGTTCTTTCACAACCGGCCAACATCTTTGGGTTGTTATGCCATATATGGCTGGGGGTTCGTGTCTTCACATAATGAAAACCTCTTATCCAGAAGGTTTCGAAGAGCCTGTTATTGCTACAGTGCTGCGAGAGGTCCTCAAAGGCTTGGTCTATCTTCATGCACATGGGCATATTCACAGAGATGTTAAGGTATTGCACATTGTTCTTCCAGAATGATCTATTACATGTCATTTCCACGATTTTGGTGGTTGTACACAGAATATTTCTCATGAAAATACTCTGACAATGTTTTATGAAAATACTCTTTATAGTAGCATGTTTTCGACAGCATAAAAATAGTCCTGGTATCTAACCATTACTTCTGTCATATTTGGGTCATGTAAAATTTAATGTCAGTTTTTCATTGTAGGATGGTCTCAATTTTCTATCATAGGATACATTACTCAGGAAGGCGGAGTATCTTTTTTTTTTTTTTTTCCCTTTTTGTAGAAATCAGTCTTTATGGTCTGTAGTTTCTTGTATAGAGGCTGTAGTTCTAACCTGATTTTGTAGTGATACAAGGAGTTCATCTCTATTTATATAATTTTCCCCTTCCGTACCTGCATTCAGTTAGCAGTTTATAATTCTGGTTAGTTAATCTCAGGCAGGGAATATATTAGCTGATTCTAATGGTTCGATCAAGTTAGCTGATTTTGGAGTATCTGCGTGCATGTTTGATACTGGGGATAGGCAGCGTTCCAGAAATACCTTTGTGGGAACTCCTTGTTGGTATGTTCTATATGTGGTTATTTACTGTCATTTTTCCTATGTATTTGATGCGCTTTACTGACTATAAAGACTATTCACATCTCAATAATATTTTTCCCTAGGATGGCACCAGAGGTAATGCAGCAACTTCATGGATACGACTTTAAGTAAGCTTTGATTCATATCTTTGTTACTGTCTAGTGAATTTATTTTATTCAGTCATCATAATCATCTACGCCTTGAAATGTATAAGCTAAAGAGCTATGTTGTGTGTAAACAGAGCAGATATCTGGTCATTTGGAATTACAGCACTTGAACTTGCTCATGGCCATGCTCCATTCTCAAAGTATCCACCAATGAAAGTAATAAATATCGATCTCGCTGTCTAACTATTATGCCAGGTATATAATTACTAAATCGCAACATAATTCTTATTGATTCATCTAATTTTCTGCAGGTATTGCTGATGACACTACAAAATGCACCACCTGGTCTTGATTATGAAAGGGACAAAAGATTTTCGAAGGTTTGTGTCATCCTACATAGATACTGGTATATAGAAACACCGTGCTAACTTATGGTGAATGTGCAGTCTTTTAAAGATTTGGTTGCTGCTTGCTTAGTGAAAGACCCTAAAAAGCGTCCCTCATCAGAGAAGCTTATGAAGCATCCATTCTTTAAACATGCACGGCCAACTGATTATCTTCAGCGTACCATCCTTGAGGGTCTCCCCCCTCTAGGTGATCGCTTTCGGACACTAAAGGTGTTCTAGTTGTACCATGCTATGCCTTATGTAGTTTTATTTTTTGTTACTCTTTTCTTTTTGCAGTTCCTTGACCATTTTGTTGTTTCAGGCAAAAGAAGCAGAACTTCTTTTACAGAACAACGAGTTAAATGGAAATAAAGAACAATTATCACAGGTGAAATAGCCCACATCAATATTGTTTAGTATGAAAATGTTGGTTTAGGCATCTTTATGTTATATCTAATCTTTATTCAGTCATAGTGTCCTGATATAGTGATATCTCGTAACATGCAGCAAGAATATATTCGTGGAATAAGTGCCTGGAATTTTAATTTGGAGGACTTGAAGAATCAGGCCGCTCTTGTATGTATTATTGAATAATGTTTTATCGGTTTTAATCATAAGGTAGTAGTTGTTTTACCTTTTTGCTGTGCTTACCTGAGTGCAGATCCAGGACTATGATGAAAGTTCAAATGCCGAAGATATGAATGTGGGTATTAAGCAGCAAAACGGGCTCAATGATGCTGGATCACCAGCAGAGAGCTCATCATCTAGTCATTCAGATGATGGGTCCCACCTTGAGGTATCATGCTGAATTAACCTTTTCTTTCTCACTCTAATTTTCCTTCTTGACAGTTTTATCCCAAATTGTATTTAATATGGAAGATTAAAGATCAAACTTCTTAAATTACAGGATGAAATTGATGAAGTTCCAAACTTGGAGGATTCATTTGCAGCATTTCCTATGAAGCCTATTCAAGCACTCAAGTAAGATCGTAATCAGCATCCAAATTTAGGTGTTTTTTTTGTCTTTAGGTTTCATATAATAAGCTGATACGGAATTGAAACTTTTATGAATGTTCAAAACCTCTTTTTGTATCTTATCATCTGATTCAGAGTTCTATTTAATACAGGGGATGTTTTGATGTTTGTGAGGATGATGCGGTGGTTAGCGCAAGTGTGGGAGATGAAAATCTCTCAGATACTGACCAGCAAGGTGCCATAAAGGATTCACTAAAAACCGAGGACCAAGCAAAACAAAATGATTCTGATCATCTGCAACAAAGAAAATCCTTGCCACAGCTCATCATTAATGGTCCCAAAAAATATTCGAGTGGTTCACTGCTACCAGATAATTTGCATTCTGCTAAGAAGTCAATTGGCGACTTTGAGAGGTAATCATGGTTGTAATCTTATTGTTTTAGAGTTTGACAAGGAGTCAATATAGTAGTCCTTCCATCCCATGGAAATTGCAATGGTTGACTTAAGGCACAGTCTAACCGAAGTGATTAAAAGATAATTGCAGTTATTGTCTACTGTCTAGAATGGCTTCAAAAATGAATTAAGAAGATAATTTTGTGAAGAAATGTGCTTTAAATCTGATGTATTTAATGTGGCATATGGAAACATATTTAATCGTTGCTTAAAAATTACCATAAAATGAAAGAGTTGTAGTTTATCCAAATCCCAAAATCGGAACTTGCTATTATCACGAGACAAGGGAATATTTTGTGCAATGTTGAGTAAATGGGACATGGGGCCTTTACATATTATAGATTTATAGTTTTGTTCTTCCATCTACCAGCTCTTGCAAATTATATAAGTCAATTAGTGAGATCCTCTATTAGCTGGATCATATTAATTGGTTCTACCAAAGAGTATCATATTGTTGATTGAAGTTTTTGTCTCAATTATTATAACTGGTTTTGCTTTTGTCTGACCCATGGCATCTCAGCATGTGGCCCTTCCAAGCATTTCCCTTAACATTTTTGTAATAATAAGGAGTAATATATTGGGTTATATTTATAGTGTACAGATTTGTAAATATATGTGTGCCTACATTAGCTAAATTTATTTCAACAAATCTATGTTTAGTAATTTATTTCCTCAATTAACAATATGAAGATTTCGAGTTGAGCGCAGTTATAGTGGTCCTTTACAAAGTCGTAGAAAGAACAACTCAACTAACTCTTATTCCGGTAAGCCATCGTTGACCTGCTAATTCACCTTGTTTTTTTATTTCAAAGTGCCATTTGATAAATAAATAAAAGATCAATATTACATCCCTTTTTTCTAATAATGTGGGATCTGGTGTTATAGAGGATGCATCAGAGGAAGCTGTGGTGCAGCGAAAGGGACGTTTTAAAGTCACTTCGGCAGATCCCAAGGTATAGAATGACTTAATATTTGTTATGTGAAATGTTTCTACAGTCACACTCAATGGCTATTTTGCCATTCTTAGTGCTTATTAGAATGATGATGCTACCTTTGAGGTGTTCTGCTTTTGTAAGCATCCATTTTTTTTTCTTCCTCAGTCCCCAGTTCTTAACTCCAATTTCAGTGGAACTACCAGTCCATCGGCATCAAATATAGCTACTTCAGTAATTCCATCGTTGCAAAACATTTTGTACCATAGCACATTGCAAAAGGTATGCACTAATGTATCTAATAATCTTCAATCCATCTACCTTTCCAGTTATCCATTTGATTGACAACAAATTTGCTACTTCTCTGTTCAGGAAGAGTTATTTAGATTAATCAAGCTTGTGGAGCAGATGTCTGGTATTTCGGTTTCCCTCATCAGTTTATATGGTGCGTGCAATGATATATGAACCTAAATTTTATCTTTGTATGCAGGCAATTCCATGGAACATGGGGAAGCAGGAACCAATGGATTGCCACAGGTAATAGGACCCTTGTCTATTAATAAAACCGCTAATTCATTATGTATTATTCCGACTGGTAAACAGTCACTCATCTGTATGACATTGTTTAGGTCCACATTAGTTTACATCGTATTTATTGATTTGTATGACCACATGTCATTGATGTAATTTATGCCAGTGACATTGTTTACTTCAGCAAAAAAGTAAATTTATTGATGATCATTAGATGCTAATTGTAGCCCATGTCACCCCTATTATCCCTTGACTTATTATAGAGTTGCTTAAATGAGTGGTTTAGGTAATTGGTACTTTTGGCACGGGTGGAAGCTGTTAGAGTTTGGTTAACCCAAAACTCTCTTCGTCTAGTTCTTGTGAGGGAAAAAAAAAAACTAGAAATAGATAGTGTTTTAGATATGATTATACGAATACTATATTATATTAATATCAAACCTAATCTGTTGCATAAAAGCAGTTTAGAAGGTCAAATGCTATAAATTACATTTTTTTGGGTAAAGAGTTACCCTGGTATATATATATTCAAGATAAACGTTTAAGTACAATGGAATGTTGAAGGATTCCACATTAACCTAGCACTAGACATGCTAAAAACTACAATGTACATTATGGGCGACTTATACGGGTAAACCCATTTGATAATTTTCTTTATAAATAGTTTTTTTGATTTGGCCCAACATATTAGGGAGAAAGTGTAACCCTGATCGACACCTTTATATATAAATGGTTAGAGATTAAAAAAAAAAAGTAACGCCCAATGCCGTCTTCCACGGGTTATGGGGACCCAATACCGTTTCCGGTGTATGGGGGAGGTTGAGATGTAGACAGCCTTACCCCTACCTAAGGTAGAGAGGCTGCTTCCAGTTCTACCAAAGGTAGAAAGGACCTCCGGCCTTTTGTAGGGAGTGAGGATCGAACCCCTGACCTCTCGGTTGAGAGGCAAGGGGTTTACCAACTGATCCAACCCTACTTGTTTTAAATGGTTAGAGATTGCCACCTTTAATTAAAAAAAATGATAAATCCCTTGTAGGTTCCTCTTACTTCTCCAAGGGAGAGAGAACTGCAGTCGCAGGTGATCCAGTTACAACAAAGGTATGCAAGCCAACTTAGTGCTATCGAGCTTCATCTTCTATGGCATAACTGCATGGACGCATTTACCCAAGGATTACTCTTAACTTTTCAGAAATAGCATTCTGGCTGAACAATTGCATCGACAGAAGATGAGAAATTCTCAGGTACCTCCATCTTATATGGATATTAAGCTATATTCCGGCATAAATAGATATTCCCTCACTGTTCAGGCCCTGAAAGGATCTAGTAGGACTGTTGGGTTTGTAGACATGGTGTTTTCTGCTGGGTTCTATACAAAAATTAGCATATGCTCTGTTTTCTTCTGACAAAAAATTATATACTTTAAAGTAGGTTTTGGAAGACCAAACCAATAACATACATATTTTGTATATATTTATTTGGAATATTGTTTCAAAACTGCAATTTTTCACACACCCTATACCACTTATCTCATAAATGTCTCCACCAAGACTTGAACCGACCACCTCTTAGTTGAAGGGCACACTCACATAGCAGTAGGCAAAGGCATACCTTATGTGATCCGTGAAGCTAAATTTATAAAACGAAAAATAACATGTTTCATCCCTGTGGTTTACCCAAAATCACGCTTGTCGTCTCTATTCGATTTTAATTACATAAATAATCCCTAATCTTCAAACTATTTCATTGATAATCTAGTCCCTATTTTGAAAAATTAGGGGCTATCAGTGTACTAACGATAAGGACTACCCCGTGTAATAAAAAACTATAGATTATTACACAAATGATCCTTATTTTTCAAAATAGGGACCATCTATGAAACTAGTTTGAAAATTAGGTATCACTGGTGTATTTAAAATCGAATAGGGATGACGAGTGTGATTTTGGGTAAACCACATGGACGAAGCATGTAATTTTTTCTTTAATAAAAATAACAGATGCTCAAGCTGAAATCTTATCTTGCTTTTACGTTTTATCGTTCATCCATTTTCATCTAATGTCTAAACTATCGAATAAAAGCAAGTTGTTATTCCTTCTTATATTCTTCTTCCTCTGTCACGGGTATTAAAAACTAAGTTTGGTTTAGACTTTTAGAAGTTAACATGCAATCTAATAACTTTGTGAATGTCAGTTTGTTTTTTATTTTAAGACGTAATGTGTAGTCTAATAACTTTGTGAATGTCATCCTTTCGGTTTCCATCAATTAGAAGAAAATACTAAAGCTAATATCTTGTATCTTCAAATGAGTATGTCTATATGATCTAAACATCTACTGTAGTTCTAATATCATGTTTTTGGTTTTCTTAGTTGGAAATGAAACTGAATGATTTGATGAAGAAAGAAAGCGTCCAAGAATGATTCATGATGATGGGAAACAATGATCTACATATCACCATGCATCTGTGCTTAAAGTTGAAAGACTCTAATGACATAAACCGATGCAAATCCCGTCGGCCTTCGATTGTGCGCAGTCATCAGCTAGTTCCATTTTTTTGAAAGTGTAACATGTGTGAATATAAGGAAAGCGAGCTTGGTAATTATGAGTTTGTAATTTCTGCAGCAGCTTCGTAAGCTTTGCCTATTGTTGTTGTAATCATATTGCCCTTCAATATCAAATTTATACACACGCAGGGTAAAAGTTATATAATTTTGATATGTAAAGCCGACATGTGTTTTGTATTAATTATTTGTTTTGTGTTGACTTCGGCTGTGTTTGGCAACGGGCTTGTTTTGTATTAATTATTTGTTTTGTGTCGACTTCGGCTTTGTTTGGCAACGGGCTTTTGAGGTTTTGGGCTTTTAAAATAAGTCGGCTTATATTCAATTGTTTAGAAAATTAATTTAGAGCTGACGAAATCGTCTGTTTTCTTTTGCTGATATCACTTTCAAAAGATTTTTTCTCTTATATTTTGTGGAATTGACGGTATTTTAATCTTTTAATGAAAGCAGCCAGAAGTGTTGACAAAGGTGATGCACGAGACAAGCTGTTGATTTTGAAGACATCCGCATTCCAACCAAAAACAGCAACATTTTGTTTTTATATAAAAGAAGTAACGTCAACAAACTAAAATGCGATTGAAAATTGGTAGTATGGATCAACATTTTCCATTCTTTTATAATTTTAATTCATTAATAGTTAATCTCTACCGATATCGTTAAGTCAATGTTGCACCATCATTTCTCGTCAATGTTCTTCTCCCACTCCATTAGGTACCATAACTCCCCACTGTTAATCACAAAACATCAAACCGACCCCGATTCTCGAATTCAGTTTTTGTTTTTTGTTTTATTTTCCTTGATGCCTCCCCCCGAAGATTTCTTGATTCAATATCAAGTTAAGCTTTTAGTTATTTTGCTTATATTTAATTTTTTTGATCCATTCTTCCTGAATACTTAGGAAATTGTATTATCAGATTCACATATTTTGTATTAAGCTTACCAAAAATTCTTTACACAAATTTTAGATAGAAACTGGTTCAGAACAAACAAGAAGAAAAAAAATACACAATGGTCAACCAAAAATGTAACACCTTCTTTATCTTTCATTTATTTTTTCCTACTGTTTATAAGAGCACCCGGTGTAGGGTTTTTCGTGGCTCGCCGTTGATGACATGGCGGTTCGCCGTGCCCCGCCGTTGAAGATGAAATCGTGAGGACGACGAAGGTGAATTTCTGACAAAAGGCAGAGAAACGTTTGATATTTAATTTGTATCCGTTGTTTAATGGATATAAAACTTAAAAAAAAAACCACCACTCACTCTATAAATTAACATAACATTTCATACAATTTGTTCATATTCAAGCAAAACAAAACCATTCAAACTTGCTGAAAACATGAGTTACGATAGTGAATCATCTTATTCCGGCGATAGTGATCTTGAAGAGTTAACGGAATTAGAAATGTTTATTAAAGAGTTCGAGTATGAGCAAACGCTGTGAACAAGCACCCGGCCCTTCAAAGCGTCGTCAATATGTCCTCGTGAACGGAAATTGTCAAGCACGCCTTCTCGACTATTTTGGCGACAACCCAAAATATACGGACGCTAATTTTAGACGCCGATTTCAGATGAGCCGCCGTCTATTTCTACAAATAGTACAAGGTATTGAAACATATATTGAAACTCATCATCCTCTTTCTAAGCATTTTGATTTCTTTAGAGTGCGACCCGATGGTAGGGTGTAATGAGTTTTAGTGTGATTATGAAATGCACATGTGCCCTACGCCAATTGGCTTACGGGATATCAGCTGATGCATTAGATGAGTATTTACAAATAGGTGAACACCGTGGCACGCGATTGCCTAGATTTTTTTCTTATGTGCATAATCCAACTATTTATTAAGGAGTTTTTAAGAAAACTAGATGAGGATGACATTCGTAACTTATACTATGCACATAACACCGTTCATGGGCTTCCGGGAATGTTGGGGGAGCATCGATTGTATGTTTGGGAATGGAAAACTGTCCAAAGAATGGCAAGGCCAATTTCATAGAGGTGATAAAAATATCCCACTATAATGCTTGAAGTCGTGTTTCATACGATTTGTGGATTTGGCATGCTTTTTGGGGTAGCGGTGCGAATAACGATATAACGGTTTTAAATAATTCTCCGCTATTCGACGACTTGCTTGATGACATCGCCCCTGAGGTTGAGTTTGAAGTTTATGGGTGTAAATTAAGCAAGGGTATTATCTAGTCGACGGAATCTACCCTGAGTGGGCATATTTCGTCAAGTCATTTACATTGCAACTAATCCAAAAATGCCGCGATTCAAAGCGAAACAAGAAAGTGCTCAAAAGACATCGAAAGAGCTTTTGGTGTCCTCCAGGAAGTTGGCATATCATTGCCCAACCGGGCGCTGCATTTACTATTGGCAGTTACGAGAATCATGTATGCTGCATCATAATGCATAACATGATTTTGAAAGATGAAAACTTTGCGATATCCGATATTGTTGAAACGTATATTTCTCCAACACCAAATTTACAGCAGACATGGATTGAACGTTGCCAATTGCAAAGGAAAAAGCCAAAGAACTACATGATAAACGCAAACACGCAAAGCTTCAACGATGTCTCATCGAGCATGTTTGGCAACAACTTCAATGGGCACAATTTTAACAACATCCGGATAATTAGTTTCGTTATAATTTCATGTATTTCTTGCGTGATGTTTTTTTCAGATATTTATTTTATGTTTCAGACGCTTTTTATTGTGTTATGTATTGTATTTTAATTTGAATGAAATGAATTTATTTAGTTTATTTGGAAATGAAAATTGAATAAAAAAATAAAGTAGTAGTGGTACCTAAATGAAGAGGTTGAGGTTTGTATATGAGGTGAGGAGGGTTATTTGGTAAGTAAAAAAATAGGATCTGATATATGGCTGGCTGGTGACGCGACGACAAAGAGAAGCCTCGTTTTGGCACCTAAAGCTCTAACTCAACTTAAAATACCCCAAAATACAAATAATCTCTCACACCACAAATAAAATATAGTTTCTCTCTCTTTTAGACTCCCTCTCTTTTTAAACTACGGGACTATAATGTCACATTGCCACTCAAGAGTATTTCTTTTTGCTTTTTCTCTTTTCCCAGTGACATATGGTGTCATTTTCCTTGAAGGAAATATGATTTCTTTTTGATTTTGCCAAAACACACCTTTTACACTAAAAGCAAAAGGTATTAGGGGGTGGCAACCATGCCTAACAAAAATTTTCATACCTAATCACTCATCAATAATATACATTCATCTTATCTCATACCTAACAATAAATTTTTAGTGACAACCATGCCTAACACATATTTCATCTATTTTTCCATCTTTATTTATAATTATATTAAACAAACACACAAACACACCATGCCTATCTCCCACACCTAATCGGTGAACTTCCCCGATTTCACCCACAAACACACCACACCGAACCACACCGATTTAGTGGCAAAGCTCATACCGATCGGTGTGGTGCATGTCGATCCCAAACCGATGTCCGTTGCCACCCCCTTATAGGTACCAATAACACGTTATTGGTATGTCACTTCAGCGCCACATCATACTCCTCCCAATAAGACACAAATAACTAATACACTCTTTCACATAACACACCACTAACATGTTATTGGATCCCACAAATTACCTCACTAAAAATACCCACTCACTCACAAACAAAAAGCCCGAAGCCATTCAAATGGCTTGGAAACATTCGGCTCACGAATGGCACAAAGTGCCGGTATGGTTGGCACGAGTTTGGCACGAAAAATTGATGCATTTGACGTGTTAATTCCTCCCATACCTTGTGCTCTAAAGACCCAAAAAAACCATTTGTACATTTTTTTTTTTTTTTTTAATTTTACTTTTTTTTATATATATTTTTTTACTTTTATAATTTTGTTTATGTTATAAATCTGTGAAACGGAAATTGTGAAATAAAAAATATAAAGTTTAATAAGTCAAAAATATTAAACTGATAAAAAGTACGGAATATAAATTGATGAAAAAAACTGTGTTATACTATAAACAGGAGGACAAAAAATAATAATTTGTACTTTTTTATACTTTTCTGGTGGACCAGGAGAGGTATGAATAACATATCCCTATTGAAAGTACATATATCGTTAAATTCTTTTTGAAAATACGATGCTCAACCAGAAAGCTCCTTGCATGTGTTTGATATATATATATATATATATATATATATATACGTATATATATATATACGTATATATATATATATATGCATATTTTGCATCTTTAAAGGGATCTAGACGAAGATCAGCAAGATAAAGAACAAAATTTTATAATACAGATAGTTATAGTGATATTTCAGTTTCATGTATTCTCAAGTCAACTTTTACGTTAATGTATTTTCAAGACAACTTTTATATTTTTGTGTGTTTACTTTTAAATCATGTGTTTCTTTAAATAAATTTTAAGTTTTCAAGAATTTAAAGTTTTCAAAAAATGAGATACACCAATTATCTATACTACATTATAAAGTATTTGGGACTTATTATAAAAGAAAGTCTTCAATTTTAAGACAAAAAACATTACTATAAGAGGAAATTTAAAAAATTAATGTAACATTTAAAATTTAAGTCTCATTAATAATGATATATTTAATAGAATTGTTTATAAGAAAAATTATTAAACTTATAACCACTAATTTAATGCTAAAATTTAAAAAAGAAAAGTGTTAACTATTTACACTATTAATAATTTAGACGTTCTGCTTTTGAAAAACATATATCTACTACGTTATAAAGTATTTGAGACATGCTAAATAAGGAATGTTTAAAATAAAAATATTTCCTCGCCACAAAAATAGTTCCTGAATACCTGCTGCCGCATTGTGCGGGTATCGTTCTAGTATATAGTATAGATATATGTGCAAACTCCTACATATTTGGGTTAAAAACTTGCACAATGAGAAATGTTGTTTTACTTTAATAATCTTTCATAATTAACTAATGAATGATTTTAACTTTCCAAAATTAGTTTATTAAAATGCTTTACTACTTTTTGCTCAACATTTTTTTAAAGTTAATAATTGTTTACAATGCTTTACAACTTTTGATGCTATCAGAATTTTGATTCGTTTATGCTAAACGTTACACAAAATATTGTACAATAAATTTGGAACTATAACTATTGCCGTTATAAACCTGTATCGTTATGCACGAATACTTGGCTAGTTTACTAAATACGGGAAATTGTTTCACAAATATCTTCAAAATAATCCTATTTGAAACTTTGAACACTTGTAAACCCATTTTATATATCAGTATTATTGACTTTGTTATGTGATTAGTCATCATTCACACAAGAAAACTCAATGAGTCAAGCCAACATGTTAAACCAATCGAAAGTGAGAAAGGAAAGTTTCTAGAAGAAAACTCAACTTGATGCTGAAACATTATTTGGAAGAAAAAAAAATACTGTTTATTTGATTATGATTGAGGTTGAAAGTGGGGCAACGTATGTCAGATAAACCTTATTTTTATGTTTAGAGATTTAAAGTTTGGTCTGTTGTGTGGTCGTTAGCAGCCGGGCTTACGTCTGCTTGTTTGAAAAAAATTAAATTGGATAATGCTATTAATTTCACATGTTATTCTGCCAGTGTCATCTCTAGGTTTGCATATGTTCTGTGCAAAATTCAATTTAGCTTAAACTAGCAGGTTGACCCGCGTTGCGATTACACTTGTCGAGGAATACAAAGTCTCGAACAACTTAAACAATGTCAAACTGTATTCTATAAACATTTACAAAGTATTATCATGTAGCAATGTTCCTTTGATTTATAAGCAGTTGTGTTTACAAAAGTTGACTGTTTAATCGACACAATTCTATTTTAAGATCAAATCTAAACTTACTTGACCGTAGTGAAAAGCAGCTTAACTATCTTGAATCATCTGATCAACACGCAAGTACCCAACCTGATCGAGCCTCTTTTTGACTCCTACTCTTTAATCCCAAACACATTATCTTCTTAAATTCACAACAATCGATGGTATTGCGGGCGTGTGTGTGTAAAACGATTTCAGCCGTTCCTCGTACCAAAACAATGCACCCCAAACCTGGTAACAATTTCCTAGATACGTATACTCTAACAGATGGCCTGTACATTTATGTAAAATTAGAAGACACATAAGTGAAAAAGGATAGTGCAAACAACGGGCAATAAATGTCGTTGAAAATAATTAATATAGTTACCTCGAGTCGGCAAAGGGGTTGGCCTGTTATTTTCACGTGTAGTATTGCATTCATTGGTGTGCACATTGAAGTGGTTGCAATAACAACTTCAATCTTAAGAATGGCAGACGGGAATTGAAAATTTCAGCAAATGTGATTGAAGATACATAATGAAATTACCTCGTTGTCGTGAACCTGGAGGCCTGCTATTTTCATGTAATGTGGATTTACTTGTTTGTGGTTACATAAGTACACCTAATATGATAACATTTAGAAAATTATTGATGTCACAGGCGCATAATGGTAACCGAAACTTGAGCGTAACTTACCTGTTGTTAATGATTTGGAAAAAATGTGACCCGCTGGTTGTGACTGTTTGGGTACGCTTGAAATTGTGCTAATATTTTGCAAATGATTCAACTGCAACTGCTAGAATGAAAACATTTAGCATGGTCAGTTCTGCAGGAATTATCTAATTATAAAGAATGCAAAGAATTAGATAATTCCCTATAAATGTCTGTGCCAAACACCCTGACCTATCTTACATAACCATGATCAGTTCCCAAATTTCTTGTACATAGTAATTAGCTCACAAATAATATGTATTTACTTAACATA
The DNA here is from genome assembly GCA_910596185.1 of Chrysanthemum makinoi. NCBI lineage: Eukaryota > Viridiplantae > Streptophyta > Magnoliopsida > Asterales > Asteraceae > Chrysanthemum > Chrysanthemum makinoi. The sequence goes on from OU343219.1 coordinate 133,730,696, forward strand.
TATTAATCGATATGAAGTCAAGAAGAAGGAAGTAACTAAAATTTGATGCCACTAACGCTAAAAAATTGGCTTTAACGGTTATCCATCTTGCAATTATTTCAAAGCTATCCGTCCGTAAACACATAAACCGAACCAAACCTTGCCGACCAATCACCTAATCACACATAATCATTAGTTCCTAATTTTCAAAGTCTGCATTTAAACTTAGAGGTCGTTTAGGGTCGTGTTTTGGATTCAAAAGCAAGGGTCTTATACTTCAGCAGTGACACATCATAACAGTCGATTCATATCATAGTTGCAGTTTTTTACATCAAATTTAAATCTAATTCCTCTTGTTAATCCTTTGGTGCAGTTGTTTGGTCTGATAGAACGTAAACTTTCCAAATCGTTCATGAACTTTTTTTCGTAGGCTAAAGTCAATGCAAGATCAAATAAATATGAATGTATGATAACAGTTTTGGGATCCCTAAGTTTTATTATGGTGTCGATGCATTCAATCTCAAAGAAACTCGTCACCAAAAAAAAAACTTCTTTGAAACAAATCACATATGTAGACGTGGAAAATCTAGTATGTTTCCATTTTTTGGATGAACTGACCTTATGGGTATCTGGATTTTGTTCAAGGAACACTAAAGAAACCTGTTTCACAATTTATCTTTCTCCTGATCTTTGTTCCGATAATACTTCCTTTCCTACATATACATGACACGATGTCGCTTATATAATCTCGTGTACTTTTAAGTTGGTTCTCACAAAATTTATCTCCTTATATAAGATGGAAAAATCGAACATGGAGTCATCAATCCTAGCTAATCGGTATGTATAGAACTTCAAGGGATTTCGTGTAAAAAAAGGTTAGGAAATTAACTATACCAAAATTGCCGGGATATTTCGTCTTAACCTTGAAGCCTCAAAGATGCGATTGAAATAACGACATTCAAAAAGCACAATCATTTAGTATTATAATAGCGATGACAAATGAGTCAAATAAAATTTAGCTTCCATCTATAACACGTTTGAATTTGTATACCTTCTACTCAAGTTCGACTTGAGAAGTGCATTTTCCAGCTTGGGCAAAGCCTGATGGCGTCAACATACCTGAACAACATTTATCCGCTTAAATTACAGAGGTTCATTTATATAAAATGAAACATTTTTTTGTAAGCACCTCAAGATAAAGTAAAGGAACTTACCAAGTGCATGTTAGTATCCAGACATCATGTTAACACCTCGCAGATACCACCAATCCGCCGAAATTAAACCTTCCACCACTTGAGTAGTACGCTGCCTTTTACACCACTAAGAAGTGCGTCTTCCTGTTTATTTTCTACCTACTCGGCTACCATATCCTGAAATCAAAAAGACGATTAGGTTCCAATAACTTATTATCTTAAAATACGAAATTATCCCTCCATAGCCATCCACCGATATCTACTTACGTGATAGGGTGCAATGATCCAAGTGTCATCCTTAATTCCTTATGCACATTACACCACATATATATTGTCAATCGATAATTTCTAAGTGAACATGATTCTTTATGCAAATCATATCTTGTTATCAAATTTGAGCCTACAAATAAGTTGTTTCATTCCTAAACTAAGAGCGTTACTAAGATCCAATAGTTATCATCATTAGGGTTTTGAGATCCATAAACTTCAAATTAGGTCCTATAACACGATCAAGATCCCAAAATATGATCCATCAAAAGCAAGATTACGCAATAATTAGTGATTCCTTTAAACTAAAAAACAATAAGTTCAAGAACTTTCAATAACATAATTAAGATTCCTTACTACAACAGTTCAATCCAAAACCTTAGTTTAACCTTACTACAACAGTTCAATTCTTAAGTTGCAAGCTAAAATCACGATAAGTTAATTAGCAATTCCAAATAGTGGGTAACCACATATTTTAGCTTGCAACTTAAGAATTGTTTGCTTGTATAAAATTCCATTTTATTTGAAATACATTCATCACTAATGATTGACGGCATTCTATGTCATTAGTAGTTAAAGTTTTAATTTAGATGAAAGAGGCCTTACCTGTTGTTATACCTGATGCTAGCCCTCTTGAATTTCATGTTCAACAGTACATTCTTTCACCCGAGCTGCAAATGTTTGGGAAGGCGTTGGTTTCCATAATGTGAATTCGTGCTTTCCTTGTGCCACATACACACCGCACAAAACACCAATAGAAAAGTTTCAATACTCATAAGATCATTGGAAGATTTTAGCCTAGACATTGTACTACACAACTTTACATACACAATCTTTCAATTGAAATAAACAAATGAAGTTCAATGTAAAGAGAATTGGCTTTTTCTCGATAAAGTATAATGAGAAAATGTAGCAAGGAGTGCCACAACCGAGTTCCCGACAACCAAGCGGCAGAAATGAGGCAACTGTGAATACATTATTTAACCTTAAGAATCACCTGGTCCAAACTATTTACTAAAGATGATTAGCTGCAGCTATGATAACCCTAAAAGAACATATGAGTTCTTTTATATCCATATGCCACAAAGTGATCGTGTCAATCTGAAAATGACCCCACCTCGTAAATACATACCCCTAACACTCAATCGATTAACTCAACTCACACTTAATGCACCCCACACCCCTCAACACACACTCGAATACACCCATGAACCACACACACTTGAACCTTAATATGTTGGCCAATAAGAGCTTTTGAGTGGCTGCATAGACCCAATAAGGTTAGACTCATTAGCTTATCGTAGTTAATTTCGTTGGTATACCACTGGTATACCAGTGGTATCCCAGATTTCGGAGGTTCAAAAAAATTTTGGCCAGAATTTCGTTTTAAATTTCGTTCCCGAAATATTCGGCGAAATTGACCGAAATTTGACCGAAAATTGACTTGCAAATTTCGTTTGGATTAGTGGTTTTACCAGTCATTTATTTTTTGGGCCCAAACTTAAAAAACCCCAACCCAATAAAACCCCAACCCAAGAAAACCCACTTATTATGCAATAAACCCTCCGAATATATACAGATACCTAATTATCTTTTCAAGAAATCAAAGAGCCGTATCTTTTCTTCTCATCTTCTATTCTTCTGTAAACATGGATGGTGACAATGGTCCAACAACTCCATCCTCTCATGCTTCTGTAAATCCCTCAAACACTAATACAACATCAACTGATGTGGCCTCAAGAAGTGGAAATAAAGATATGGCATGGGAATGGGGAGATCAGAGAGATACTTTGAAAAGATCAAATGTTTGGTGCACTCTTAATTTATGTTGGGCCGAGTCTTAGGAGCAAAAGAGAGCGCTATAGAGATGATGATGAAGATATTGCCATAGCTGATGTAGATGGCTTGATTGATGTGGATTCGGAGGATGATTTTCAAGACTTGTGATTTTATTATTTATGTTGTATCTTGCACTCTTAATTTATATGAATAATAAAATTACCGAAATACCACCGAAATCCCAACGAAATACCAGAAATTTCGTGTCTCGGTCCTTGACCGAAACACAAAAATTCCGGTCATTAACTACACAGTTAGCTTATTTAAGTTGTTTTGGACTATCTTATCTAAATAAAGCATACGCCTTTTTAATATAAATTGCGCAAATCAAAGCCAGATAGTATCTCTCGCATTATGTTTGACATACCATAATCAAATAATCCAAAAAAAAAAATAGCAGAATTGTGAATTAAAGATGTATCACAAGAAAAAAAAAAACATGAGGTCGCTTACTTTTGAAGATCAATAACTTATGATTGCTAATAGGTTGACATTCAAATAGAAAGCCTGGTCCAAATAGCTTATTAAAACAAACTTATATACCGATATCTAAAACGCATTTTGACTCAGTGGCTAGTATTTCCTTACAGCTAAATATAAGCAATCCCAAATACCTTACCACATACTATTTTTTGTTTCGTTGTTTCTATTGAAAATGAACAGTACTGATTGAGAGCACCATTCTTTTGCGTTGTCAAGAGCTCATTCTTGGCTTTCCTTCTAATTCAGCAGGTGAATTTGTCGCACCAAAGTCAATCCCGTAACTTCATTCCTAATAGGTCTCGACCTGCATAGCATACAAATATTACATTACGGACTCCTAGAATGGATACTTACTATATAAGCGCACCAACATTAAAAAGCGAGTATAATAGATAGCTAATGTAATATGCAAATGTGCTACTAACCATGGTGTCTTTGATGGCGAGATGCAGCATTTCCACCTAGACCATTGGAAGTGCCTTCAGCCATGTTAACCATATCTAGAGTACATAAATGATACCACATATTAGAGGTACTTAATTGGCCATTAAGTCGCTACTTTAAAGATTTGACAATCTGGTATTTGTATGTTAACCTTAGGTACTACAATCTATAAATAGATAATATGCCAAAAAAACCAACTATAATAGGTAGCGGATGTAATATGCAAACACACGACCAACCATGGTGTATTTACGGCGAGGCCAACCATTTCTACTCGGACCATCGGGAGTACCTTTGGCCATGTTAACCATTTCTGGAATAAATAGAGCATAGCACAATATAGAGTTACATAATAACATACGCATTACATATTAGAGTTGCTTAACTGTACACGCGAATGCTACTTTAAAGGTTTGACAATCTGGTATATGTACATTACTTTTAGGTATTATAATCATTAAACATGTCATCTCGCTAAAAAGATCGACTATAATAGCTATCGAATGTATTACGCGAAGAGGAAACAAATAAATACACTAAACTCCCATACGGTGTTGCTAAGAACTTCTTTTCCACCTCCTTTGCCTTGTAGTGGCCTCAATGACTCCTTTAGCCACTCTAAAATACTCGATTTGTCATGTTTCACTTACATATTCCTTGCAGCCTTCTACAGAAAAACCTAAACATATAAAAAAAAAATCAATAATCAGGAAAAAATAATATTAAATAAATAAATAAAATAAAATAAAACCTTTTCCAAGAGATTAAAATCCCTAATTATAATGACATTAGAAAACCCCTAATAACATAAACATGTTGAAAGATGTAGTTAGGGTTGATAAACTTACAAATTTTGGGTTTTTTCCTTCTTCAATCCGCCCCTTGAAAAATGTTCGATCCGCCTGCGTAGCTTCAAGATTTCATTCGATTGAAGCGTGTTTCAATTTGTGTTGCCGTCATTGCGTTTTTGGGTTTTGAACATGAAATTAATATGTGTTTTCTGGTGAAGAAGAAGAATGAGTGACCTCTGGAATTTTCTAGGAAGTGTTATTAGTTTGGGATAAGAAGAAATGAGGCTCTGGATTTTTCTAGGACCTGTTAAATGGAGATTTGGTTTGTTAAGGTAACGTATACGTTTATTGGTATAGATGCATGAACAGGAACATCTCAAACACACTTCTACCAATAGTGTGCTGCTAACATATTTTTTTTTTAGTACTATCACATGTATAGAGCAAATCAAATTTTGACACCTACCCATTTATATCATGTATTTTTATACACCCTTCAACTTCTAATAGTATATATATATAATTCGATAATGCCATATATTATCCTATACTAATATTTCCATTCATTCTATTAATTTCACATGTCATTCTAACAGTGTCGTCTCTAGCTAGGTTTGTGTATGCCTTGTGAAAAATTTAATTTAAGTACAAAGCCTAGAAATAGAAGTTAAATAATAGAATAAACTCCAAAATACATCCCTCTTGTTTATCTCGTTTCGCACCATACATCCTCCTCGCAAAAGTTTCAATAGATACATCACTCAGTTAGTAAAAGTTATCTATATAAATCCTCGTTAAAATAAGGACTAACGGTGCAAATTATTTCTCCGTTATCTCCTAACGAGATAGATAATGTTTACATCGCTAGTCCTTTGGGTTAACGGTACTTGCACCGTTAGTCCTTTTTTACGTTTTCTTCCGTTATTTATGTTTTGTCCCTTACGTTATTTTTAATGTTTTAGCCGTTTTACGCGCCCCATGTTTACGTTTTGCTTTTTCTACGCCGTTTTTTATGTTTTTGTTTTTTATGTTTTCGCCTCAGATTTTTATGTTTCGTCCTTTTCACGTATTTTTATCCATTTTCATACATATTATATGTATAAAAATGGATGAAAATGAAAAAAAAAACATAAGATAAACGGACGAAAATGTAGAATAATAGACGAAAACGAATAAAAGTGTATGGAAATGAATAAAAACGTATGAAAACGTGAAAAAATGGACGAAAACGCAAAAAAAAAAAAAACAAAAACGTAAAATAATGACTAAAAGGTAAAAAGGGCTTAAAACGAAAAACCAAAAACTTTAAAACAAAGGCGAAAACGTTAAAAAACGGACGAAAACGTAAAAAAATGGGCGAAAACAAAAAAAAAGGACGAAAACGTAAAAAAACGAACGAAAACGTAAAAAAAACGAAAGAAAACGTAAAAAAGGACTAACGGTGCAAGTACCGTTCACCCAGAGGACTAACGGTGTAAACACTATCTATCTCGTTAGGAGATAACGGAGAAATAATTTGCACCGTTAGTCCTTATTTTAACTGAGGGATGTATATAGGTTAACTTTTACTAATGGAGTGATGTATCTGTTGAAACTTTTGCGAGAGGGATGTATGGTGCGAAACGTGATAAACCACATGGATGTATTTTGGAGTTTACTCTAAATAATATTTGAGAAATGCTAAATATTCCTACTAAAATATCTTAAAAATCAGTCTACTAAGAGGATTCTGACATGTGACAGAGTTGGCGGTTTGGATTTGACGGTTTGGATGCAGAAAGAGAATGAGTGGAGAAATATTATATAATATTGTTGTGTGTGTAAAAAAATTTATAGGATGAAATGATAGAAAGGTGTAGCAAAACTCATAATATTTAATGGAGAAATGATAGAGAGATCTAAACTTATGCCTAATGTTAAGTTGTAAAAGCCAAGATCATCCCTGGCCAGAAAATAAGTGGGTCGCTGTTTACAACTATCAAGATGATGCCACTTGATTTTTAGGCTAAAATTAAGCCTAAGTTTAAGTCTCTTTATCATTTCTCTATTTAATGAGATAAAATGAGATAATCATTCAAAAACTACTCTCACCATCATTTTTCGAATAACGATAATTTACACACTCTTCATTTTGATTTGCAAATTTATTTGTAACAGCATATAAAAGAAGTGTAGATGTTGTCCAACTATGTATAAGGGAGTTGATACTCCCATCATATTTTTTGATTCAAATACTACAACTGTACATTACATTATTATACTGTGAGCTTTATAACTTATATAAAATGATATTTGCATCAAAAAATATGGTGAGAGTATCAACCCCCTTCGTATAAAGTTGCATATACCAATAAAAACATGTGTGCATTTCCTGAGGTATTTTGTATGATAAACACGTGAAAGTAGCAGAATCAGTGTTTCTCTTTATTTAATTTACTTTCATGCCATTGTCGTTAAATTGATATAAGTAATCTTTATGATATTTCGTCTAAGGGCTTGTGTCTTAAATGTCTATGTCTACGGGTACTGTCTTATAAAACAACAAACTAATAATCGTATCGTATGTGCTAGAGAATAGAGTTAGTTAACTTTGTTATCGTATGTGCTAGAGAATAGAGTTAGTTAACTTTGTTAGTAGCTAGTTTGTTCACCTTCCAAGTTCCAATTAGTATAAATAAATTATCCTTGTCTTTGTAATTCACAATCTATCTATACACATAATATATATCATCTTTCTGTAAATTAGTATTCGTTTTTTTCTCTTTGTGGCTTTGTTTTCTGTACAAATTCGCACATGCACAAATCAAAGAAAACATAACACCATGTGTGCGACTATATGTGCGTATTCATCTAAATTTGGATTAAAGTTTTGAATTAAACTTAGCTGCCCTCGGACTCACACACTATAATGGTTGCTAGACCATTGCGTTGATCAGACTCGACAGCCAGATTCTATAACTTAAGTATGATTTTGGGTTGATAATGATACGGATATATATACTAATTACTGTTTCGGATATGTATATTATACCATTGGCTTTATGGGTGTGTCATGGTCTAAAAACAATCCAAAGTTGATTTTTCAGTCTTTGTATATGCATATTGTATTGTCTTAGACGTAAGTTTTTGGTCTCACTATAGAGTCTAAATTGGATATGCATTTTGTCCTTTATAATTATAGAGTCTAAATTGACGCATGACTTATAAAAAGAGTTCAAGAAAGTATCATAATATAAATAAAGATTTAAAAATCATAGGAAACCGATTCAATGCGACCAATTCCTTCTTGATAATGATATAAGATATTTGAGCAAATGGTCCATATTAAGAATGATTTATCAATGAAATTTCACATCGGCAACAATTGTGGACATTGCTCTGTAACATAAAAAAACATGTCAATTATTGTGCCACAAGAACTTCACCAAAAATACAAATGTTGCATTTTCGTTTGAGGATAAGAAGCCAAACGTTTTGCAGTGTATAAATTTATAACAACCCGTAATTTTCCGGGTCATAATTTAAACCTTAAAACTCAAAGTAAATTGTTTTTTTTAAGCACGCTTCTTTTAACTTTTAAGAGAACGAATAAGACGCTGCATTCCACACTACATTACTCATGGTTTAAGTCACATAATAATTTTTCTAAGTCAATAATAATGTTTTTATATTATTTATATCAAAACATTCTCAAAAATGTATTTTTCACGGTGTGCTTAAAAACACCAAACCGGGATACCACGACTACATTTAAGCTCAAACGGCAGACGGTATACACGAAATAAACTTAAAAACTTATTCCTTCCCTCTTTTCTTTCATGTGGCCGACCAAGTCAAACACACCATTATCTTAATATCACATGTATACTTTGGTTTTACATATTGAAAGTGACAACACAAATTTTGTAACATAACTCAATATAGCAACACCACTTTAAGCATATACTCAAAAAGCAAAGTCAAAGTATAATCCTTATAAGTCAATCAAGAATTCATAGGCCACACACACAATTTTTTTTTTTTTTTGAACGGCGCGTTAGTACAAGTATAGTTAGTAGGAACGAGACCAGGACATCCAATTGGGCGTAATACTGAACTCGAACCTCGCTGGGTTACACCTCGTAGGCTCCTCCACTCCCTACACCCCCCCTTTCCCCCCTGATGGAAAACCCCCCCCCCACACACAATTGCTTCACAAATTCCACATGCATGCTTAAGCTTTTGGACAAGATAGTGACTAAACCATCTATTTTGGTTACTAGCTCAAAATAGACACACCATGGTGTCTCTCTTTATAAAACTTGGTTAAAACACACTTCTTTTGTTTCTTAAATGCTGGTCGAACCAACAGAATGCACACACATTCATTTTTTTTTCAATTCACATTCAACAAAAACTAGAAACTTGGTCTTTAGATCTATCTTGGGTTGTTTGGTTATCATTTGGTGATCATGGGTTAGAAATTTGGTGTTCTTGGTCACTTATCTTGTCGAACCACACCCTAAAGTGGAACAAAAAAAAACCAACACTTTTCATTCACAAAACACTAAACCATCTAGTTTAGCATCTAGTGCTAGGCCCTTTGATGAAAGTTACCCTATCCTTGGTTCTACCCTCCCAAAAGTCGGCACAAGAAAGGATGGGAAGTCACAAGACTTCAAAAGACTAAAACTTGCCCTAAATGAACTTGCATTAACATGTGATCCCATTTTGACCATTTCAACTTACTACAAACACTCTTATAAAAAAACCATAACCTGATATTAGTCCATTGCACACAAAGCACTACAAACAAGCTTCATTTCTTTCCTTCTTTGCTGGATTGTACAACACCAGGAGCCACAAGTATACTTTTGGGTTGTTATTGGTGTAGAAGCATAAAGAGTTAATTACTAGTTGGTTTTAAAGCTTGGTTTAGGGTTTTTTTTTGTTTAGTCCACATTCGGTTTCTTTGCACCATTCTCTCAACATCAGGTAACATACAATAGCTAGCCATTTTCATAAACTTTCTTACTCATTTATATCATGCATACACGAATCATAAATCACCTCTATGCGTTTGTACATCAAAAACTATGTTTTGGAAAAACTACCTGATGAAACGAATTTACTTTTGGTAACTCGAGAATTAAATGAATATGTTGTTAAAAAGCTTGTTACTACTCCCCTAGATAATGATATTAGGATAGTTAATTCAAAATATAGAACTTGTGGAAATATAACACGTTTGAAAACCTTTTCTTTTCGAAACTGATACTTTAGTTTCTACAAAGTTTCACCACCAAAACCGATTTGTAATTAAAACCTTGACTACTATACTTAAATATAATGTTATTACATCAATATAATCAAAAACTAGAACCATTAGAAGCAATCCCAACATTTAAAACTTGATAACAAGTCTCAATTTTATTTATAAATAGTGACTAAGTGACCATATTGAGGCCCGTTTTTGTACACCTTAGACTTAATTTGGTGGACCAAGGTAGTTTTGAAAAACATAGCCTACATGACCATCTAAACATAGCTTTTCAAATCGAACCAAACCGAGCTTTAAGGAAAAAGTTACGGCTAGTAGAACTTTGCCAAAAGTCATTTTTGAGAAAATCCCAACAAGAACTATTTAGAAAATATGTCGACCCATCCTCTTTGGACCAGATTTCAATCACCTTACACCCTTTATTTTTGAAAACATAAAGCATAAAAGTTGTAGACGAGCTGAAACTCTAACAACAAGAAGTTTGATCAGACATAAGACGAGTAACGAATGAGACATGATTGTTAGAAAATCGTAAAACATGCCGAAATTGACGTGAAAGGCCCGACCTACCATATTTAAGGTCATGTTTAAGTGTAGATTGTGGTCCGATTGAGCGGTAGTGACAGTTAAACAAATTGAAGTATTCCTAGAGTACTACCCGATGAAACAAACTTTGCACCTATAGGACTTGTATCGGCTGAAATACGTACCCGTGAATTTAGACAAAACACACTTTAAAAAAATTAAAACTTGAATTATTTTTGAAAAACTTTTGGGAAAATGGTATTTATTTTATAAAACTTAAACACAAACACATAAAGGTGATATAAACTTTTAAAAACTCATATGCATATAATACATATCATATTTTCTCAAATGGCTTAATTAATTAGGTCGTGGTTAAGACTCTCGGATTACGTAGCAAGCTTGTGCTTTTGTTTCGTCATCATTGCTATATTTTGTTGAGGTGAGTTTTCGTAGCCCCTTTTTCATTATGTTTCATTTGGGGGAAAATGGTACTCAAACGATGTTTTTAACTGTTTTCATGCTGTGATTACTTTTTTTCATGTTTTTGGACAATTATGTGTGCTTGATTGCAATATGTGCCTTATTGTGTGATTTTAGCATATGTGACATTTGTGCGCAACTGCTTAACTCCGTTTTGGAGCCGAAGCATTGATAGTACTATCGGTAACATTGGAAATCGTGTACACGTGACATTTGTGAGGTTCAGTTGTCGCATGCATCGTGGTTTCAGTTAGTGCCTATATTTGTATATCATGCTTACTAATTGTCCTACTCTATATTATTCACAGCTTAATGGTTTAACTCTTAAACCTAGTTAAACCATTAAGCTCACCAACATTATGTTGACGTTTTCGAGTATCCATTTTCAGGTGTTGTTAGTGATGTAGCTTAAGAGTTTGAATTGGCGGCTTAGCAGATGTAAGACAATACCCCCATGGATTGCGTTTCGAGGAATTATGCATTTAGCTTATATTAAGGTTTCATAATGTTGGTGAACTTATGTATCAAGTCTTGTCTACACCCGACTCTTGGAATTATTGTAACCTGACTTATGTTGTGGTATGCATTTAGTATTTCTCTATTTTGGACGCCTTGTGTTCTTGACTATGAAGTCATGCCCCGTAAATGTCATTCCGCTGCGCCATTTTTGGGGTGTGACAGATTGGCATCAGAGCCTTGGTTATAGAGAATTAAGTGGTTTAACCTAGACTATAACCTAAGAACCTTCATATAGATTGCATAATAGACCTACGTGTGCGCTATGTGCTTATTTGCCTTGTATGTATTAGTGCCTAGTTTTAGACCTTAAGAACCCTTCTCGAATTGAGTCAATATTTTCAAACCCCTTAAGTTTTTTAAACAACTTGCACCTTAATTTCAAGACTGTTCTTGTTTGATTGGGTTGCGAAATTTATATGGGTGCAAGTTGTTAATTAACTTAATGGATTTGAGGAATTGACTCAAGGATGGAATATAGGCTAGATGGTATGAAGTGATGCTGATAAGATGTGACATGATGATATTCTAAAAACGCCTGGCCAACGTTTTTACAATAACATGATGCAACATGGACTCATCAAATTCATGGATCGTCAGCTTAGGACTGCGACATAGAACTAGGACGCGACTACGACATAGAACTAGACGCCGACTACAACATAGAATTAGGACACTACTACCAATCGTCTTTACATAAACCCTTCCTACCTAACGCTCACCAACGCCCTTCCTTGCGTAAACCATGCCCCCAAGAAGATCGACTCGAGTTAACCGAGGTGGTGCAGCCCGTAGGGGTGGAAGGACTGGGGGACGTGGGGGAGGAAGTGGTAACCGTGACAATGAGAACGACAACAACAATGGCGCAAACCTCGACTTCTCCACGATCATTGCTCAACAGCTACAGGGATTGCTACCCACTATCGTCACCCAAGTTGGTGATCATATCGCGAACCTAGGGAACAACGGAAGCGGGAATGACCATGCAGACAACGCCGCTGGAAGTGACCACAACAATGATGGCCACAACAACAATGGTGGCAAAGGATGCTCATACAAGGAATTTTCGGCATGCAAACCGGTGGACTTTGATGGCAACGGAGGTGCGTTAGCTTATGCTCGATGGGTTGAAAAGATGGAGTCGGTGATTGACATAAGTGAGTGTGCAACCCACCAAAAGGTAAAGTATGCCACGTGTTCGTTGGTTGGAAAGGCATTGACTTGGTGGAACACGCAAATTCGTGCCGAGGCGGAAGTCGCCATAGGCATGACTTGGGATGACTTTAAGGCCTTGCTGAAAGAAGAATATTGTCCGAACAATGAGATGCAGAAGTTGGAAAATGAGTTCTGGAACCATGCTATGGTGGGAGCTGGTCATGCCGTTTACACGGATCGGTTCCATGAACTAGCCAAACTAGTCCCTTACCTAGTCACTCCTGAATCCAAGAGAATTGATAGATACATCTATGGGTTGGTCCCTGAGATTCGCGGGATGGTGAAATCGACTGAGCCCCCTACTCTCCAGAGTGCGATACTGAAATCTGCCACCTTAACAGACGAAATGGTCAGGAATGGGACTTTGTCCAAAATTGGTGATAAAAGGAAAGAGGTGGGTGAGCCAAGCAAACTAGTTGATAACAAGAAGGGAAAAGGATTTGTAGCAACAAACTCGGGTAGGAAGGGATATGTAGGACCTCACCTGCAGTGTCTCAAATGTGGCTACCATCATCCAGAGACTACGCCCTGTCGTGTGTGTTTTAGCTGGAATAGCCCTGGTCATATTGCGAGGGATTGTCGAGTAGTGGCCATGCAGGTGACTCCCATCAATGTCATTTAACCAAAGACGTGTTATGAGTGCGGGAGCCCGGATCATTTCCGAAACACGTGTCCTAAAATGAATAGGGCACAGGGGCAAGTGCAGAGTAACCCGAATCAAGCCTTGGAGACTAATGGAGCAAACTCAAACCATGGAAATCATGGCAACCCAGCTCGTGGTCGAGCATTTGTGATGAACATTGAAGAAGAACGTCAGGACCCGAACGCCGTGACGGGTATGCCCTCCTTAAACAATCATTAAGCTACCATACTATTGATTTTGGTGTCAATTATAGATTTGTTTCTACCAAATTCATGCTTCTGTTAAGGGAAAAACCTAGTTTCTGATACCTTAGTGATGTAATGGATGTAGTGTATGACCAAAGAGTAGAGATCAATAAGGTGGCTCAAATTTCGACCGTCTAGTAGCAAGACTTTTGAGTGCTGAAATGCCATTCGTTCCTTTTTTGTTGAGCAATCCCAAACTTTAACTAAAAATTTTCTTGCTTTTCAAAAAAAAAAAAAGCTTCTTAACAATTTTTAACTTGATTTCATGTCAGTTCTTGTTTGATGAGATGTGATATTAAGTTTAAAATTGCTACTTAGCTTAAAAATTTTTGAAAAATTTTGGCTCAAAAAAATGGACGAGGCATTTCATAAAACCTAATCGCTCGATAATTACCATTGAATTGCCCATTTCATTGCACCCAGTGGAATGAGCAGAAACCCAAAGATACCTCACGTGCTTAAGACTTCCCTGAAGGGCTTCGTAAAAACTTAACACGATTTACCTCTCCTTGACGAATTTAGCTTCACGTAAACTTAATTCTAGAAACAGCACCAATTACCTAACGCGCGATACTTCTCGAAGAAAGAGTCCCAATCTGAATATCCTCAATTAAGAGTGAACGAGATCAACCACCCTGTAACCACGTTTAGAACTGTATGTAAGCACTTCGAATTAGTCTTTTGGTTTAATCAATACCTTTGCAAGATTCAAGAAATCCAATTAGAGTGACGCATGTATCTATTATATCAGATTGTGATAGACGGTTCACACTGTAATTTTGGCGCACCTATAGGATGCATTGAGAACACAATTAGATTTTGCATTTACGACTTACCATTTCTAAGCGATGATCGAGTAGGTATGCAATCCGACTTTAGGAGATGTACTTAGGGCATGCACTATAGATTTTGGAGGAAACATGAATATGCATTCCCTTTAGTTGAATCTTCTCAACCTACCCCAATCTAAGCTTTGGATACCTATTGATTTGTTTGTTTTAAAGTGATCCCAAAATTGAGCCAATTCATCAAAGGCGTTGAGTATCTTAACTTAATTTCAAGGCTGTTCTTGTTTGATTGGGTCGCGAAATTTAGTTGTTCAGTAGCTTAAGGGCGGGCTCAACTTGTTACATAGCTTAATCTCATGACAGTTCTTGTTTGATGAGTTGCGGGTTTAAGCTTAAATTCAAGTTGAGGCTCAACTTAAGCTACCTAACAAATTGCTTAAGGTTTTTGATGGCTTTACTCAAGGACGGGAAACTTGCCATACTGTGTGATTATATTGTGGTTCCATTTGTGTGATTGCAAGAGGTTAGGATTGTATTGATAGTGCTAATTGGGAAGTAGCACCCGGTACTATTTGGGTTGACACCCACACCCCTTTTAAAGGTGAATAAACTCTGAGCACGTTACAAGGTTAGAATGTATTGGTAGAAATACTTGGGCTGACACCCACACCCTCAAAAGGGTGAATACTATCCGCGCAAGCTATTCGTATATGCCTTCATTTGTTTCAATTGTTGCAAGTGGTATTACAAGTAATCTATATGTGACGAGAACTTTTAGTGCTATTGTGTGTTACAATAAGTGTTTACATATGTGTATATTACTCACTAATGCCCATTTAGAGTTAACCGTGATGAATTCAATTTTGAGGACAAAATTATTTTAACGGGGGTAGACTATAACAACCCGTAATTTTCCGGGTCATAATTTAAACCTTAAAACTCAAAGTAAATTGTTTTTTTTAAGTTACACACTTCTTTTAACTTTTAAGAGAACGAGCCCGCACGCGTACCGACACTACATTACTCATGGTTTAAGTCAAATAATAATTTTTCTAAGTCAATAATAATGCTTTTATATTATTTATATAAAAACATTCTCAAAAGTGTATTTTTCACGGTGTGCTTAAAAACACCAAACCGGGATACCACGACTACATTTAAGCTCAAACCGCAGACGGTATACACGAAATAAACATAAAAACTTATTCCTTCCCTCTTTCTTTTCATGTGGCCGCCCAAGTCAAACACACCATTATCTTAATATCACATGTATACTTTGGTTTTACATATTGAAAGTGACAACACAAATTTTGTAACATAACTCAATATAGCCACACCACTTTAAGCATATACTCAAAAAGCAAAGTCAGAGTATAATCCTTATAAATCTATCGAGAATTCATAGGCCACACAGACAATTGCTTCACAAATTCCACATGCATGCTTAAGCTTTTGGACAAGATTGTGACTAAACAATCTATTTTGGTTACTAGCTCAAAATTGACACACCATGGTGTCTCTCTTTATAAAACTTGGTTAAAACACAGTTCTTTTGTTTCTTAAATGCTGGTCGAACCAACAGAATGCACACACATTCATTTTTTTTCAATTCACATGTCACACCCCAAAATTACCTGTTTTGCAGCGGAATGGAATTCCTGGGGGTTGACTGTCATAGCATCACAATCACAGTTATATTGAACGACCTAAAGTGTCGTTTGGAAAACACATCGTTTGATTTAATAAAACATTCAGAGTTTACAAAAGATAGGTCCCAAATGAAAATCAATTTGTGCGGAAATAAGTTTGTTACAAGCCAAACTATGTTTTAAAGTGCATAAATCCTATGTATGACGCGTCGTCACCACGACTCTATGATATGTTCATATGCATGCCATGAAGTGAATGCCTTAGATACCTGAGATAAAACATGCTAAAAAGTGTCAACACAAAGGTTAAGTGAGTTCATAGAGTTTGCGTTGAAATGAAAAACCTTTCAAAATCGTTTATGCAAAGAAAGGCATTGTGAATCCACTCAGTCCCAAGTTCCGCCCATACAAAACTTGCAACCTGTGTGTTCACAACCCATTGCCAAAATGTGTATAGTTTATGTTCAGTACATTACTTAATCTAACAATATTCAATTGATATAACACATATGAGTGTTGTTTCAAATAATTCCAAGACCATTAGTTCATGATTATACCAAGACATTTAGTTCAATGATTATACCAAGACATTTAGCTCAATGATAATACCAAGACATTTAGCTCAATGATAATACCAAGACATTTAGCTCCATTATTTATGATATAGAATATGACTAAACATTCAGTTCAGATAAACATATAGTTTGCAAATAATTATGATTGTCATAAAAATAGTTGAGCATGTATCTCCCCCAAAAGTAATTCAAAACAATTAAAAGAGTAGGGGCTATGAAACTCACATGGACAATGATGTGATGGCAAAAGTGGATACACTGAAATGAGGCGCAACCTCTAACCGTGACCTATTATGAATGATATGTTCTATAATAAGTCATGATGTAATGTTATGCATGCAATTCGTATGATATCTATACCACTTGTGAATTTTTGAAAATAATACTTATCGTCGAAAAATAATCTTATAACGTCTTGACCCTTTTTAAATTACTTTAAATGTATTTACGTTGAAATGATATCCTACGATAATCATTTAGTGATTTATTGTGAAATTATAACTTTTCGTCGTAAAATAGTGTCGTTGAAATTTTCATGAAAGTGACTAAACGGCATCTAAAAGCTAGTCGTAAAATGGTGCACGTCGAGCGTTAGGAAACGAACTCAACGGTTTTGGGAAGCTTGTATCATTATCTCAAAGTTTTAGCATTTAAGTTTTCATCCTAGAGGTCTCGATCATGGAGATAAATATAGGTTAAGTATGGTACTTGTGTCCAAAATATCGTTTAAGGTTGGTTTTCAGCAAAGTTTAAGTGACCGTATTTTATTCATTACAACTCCGCTTGATGAACGGTTGAATATTTTGGAAAATAGGCTAGGCGAACTTACTTTTACTAGAAGACATCATTTTATAAAAAGTACTACATCCATGTTAAAAACGACCCTCAACATGGTCCCTTGTTGACGTAAAGTTTGTCTAATAGAAATATACTATTTTTTCTTATATAATAAAGTTACGGCAACTTTGTTTAACGCGTGTAAATTAATCGTTACAAATCCGTTTTCTACGTTTTATATGTCCTTAGCTTCGTATTAAAGTATACTAATATATTTTTGATAAGTCGACACATTTCATAACGCTTAAGCCTCATTTTTTACTAGTAAAAAGTGATATTAACATGCTGAAATTTCTGAAATTAATAGTTTTCGTCGTCAAACTTCAAAATAGCATAACTTTTTCGTTATAGCTCTGTTTTAAGCCGTTCAAGCGGCCACGCTGTTTTAAAGTATATTTTCCAAATATCTAGTCCAAAATATTTTTCAAACCGTCGAATTTTCCCAGATTTCACAGAACCATCAGACCCTATTTTATAGTTGTCGAAATGAGTTTTTCACGCTACCAAACCTATTCCAACCAATTCAAAACAACTCCGAGGCTATTCTAATCCTACCATACACCTTCTTAGGGTGTCATGGGTTCCTAGACATCACCAAGAGTGATATATTACAAGGAGTAATTATAGGATGACATATATAAATTAATAGTGCTTATAAACAATTTAAGTGGTATAGACATCATATAACTTGTATGTTTCTCTTAAATATGATAAAATGAACATAACATGAATATGAAAGATGATGATGAGTATGAAATGCTTACTAGTTACTTGATGAGGTTTAGTGAACAAAGGATTAATCCTAAACACCCTAGGTTTTTATTTCAAAACCTAAACTAAGAGTGTAACTAGATTGTGAAGAACTTGATTAGAAAACTTTTTGTGAACTCCTTCTTGGTCTTGTATATGGCCGGTTCTTAGGTGAAGAAGAGAGGAGAAAATGGTTTTGTTTTACACTTGAGATATTGTGAGTTGTATGTGAAGATTTGAGTATAATACAATATATGTATAAGATATTTAATAAATTTTGAGTGTGAGTCACCTTGAAGGTGTCGACATTCATGAGAAAAAAAAAAGAAAGAATGAAGCATGTACTTGTATAATATATTGTATATTGTGTAAGAAAAGAGGTAATTGTTTAAGTATAGTTAGTATCTTGTGTACATATTTAAGCATTTAGGATAGCGTTAGCTAAAAATAAATTCTAACGGATCAAAATAAAATATATTGAAGTCATAAAAATTATAAAAATACATTTCTTACAAAAATTGAGTGAAATAATAATTATCGTGTTGAATTTACGAAAACCGTCGTAATTATATAAATATAACAATTTATATACAAAATAAATTTAAAACACTGGGTAAACTCATAATATTATTTTTATAATCTTAATATGAATATAAAAATATATCGGGACAATTTTTGGAAGTATCGGATCAAATGTTCAAAATAATTAATTACGCGATAGCGTTTATTTAATAAAAATTTTTGCGTTTAAGGAAAAATGCAAAACCATGCATGAACTAATATGATGATAATGATGCTAATGATATGTAGACTAAACCTAGTCTATATGAAATGTCCTTGATGATTGTTCATGAATTCGTAGCTAAACCATTAAGGTTACGCGAATTTGACACTCGTAAACCTAGTTTACGATAAATGATGAAATAGTGAAACTTGAATAGTGATTTTCTCCGGGAATGAATAGTGTTTCGTGAATAGTAAATTTTGAAATACGTTCTCAGAATATTACTTCGACTTTGAAAACGATGAATAGTAATCGGTGAATAGTAAATTCCCGAGATGAATAGTAAATTTGAGAAATGACCTGAAATTACGAGTTGTCACATTCGCCCACCCAAAAAGGAATTCAGTCCCTGAATTCAGTTCGTGTTAGTCTATCGAATTTTTGAGCTTGTGATGAATAACGAGGAAAGAAGACATGAAGATGTGTCGTTATGGTTATCGATGATTTAGAGCGTACAAAACATCATAGTAAAGAAAATATTGGATGAATCTCCCATGAGTAACACTTTGACTTTTATGAATATGTGAAAACCCTGCTTGCACTAAGACTTATAAATAACTGCTCCCAACATAACATGATCCCTTCAGAATTAGACATAGTTAGCTAGGCTATGTATAATTAAGGAACGATAATGTAACGTTCGGTTTAGTTGTTATAACTCTCAATGTTTACATAGATTTAAACCGTGTCGTTAAAATGGCAGTTAAAGTAGAAGGAAGTAAAATTCTCGTAAGTGATAACAAATCGGAAGGAAAAGAAAGTACGCTAGATGAGAATATTTTACAACAAGTGGTTTATCAAACAGTAATACATCCTAAGTTATAAAGATTCGGATACGATGGAAGACATAAACTTAGTACGACATAATACATAAGGAAAAATAAAACTGTTAGTTTCCGAACTTCTTCAGTCTTTCGCGTTGTTGATACCTTGTTGAGCTTCTCCTCCTTCTAACATATTTGCTTTCCCATGAGCTCCTTCAACTTGTTCACCTTGGTTCCGGGGACATTGGTTCCGATAGTGTCCTTGCTCCCCACATCCGAAACATGTAACTATGGTCTTACCTCTACAATTCCTGGCATGGTGTCCTAGTTTTTGACACTTGTAGCACTTAACAGGGCAAAGACCCGAGTGATGATACTTACATCGATTACATAGTGGGTAGGTTCTAGCATAACCTCTCGCTTCTATTGATGCAGAACATAAACCATTGCGGTTTTTGCCCTCTATTCCGTTGTTGATGATGATTAGTGTTACAGTTTTGGTTGTCGTTATCATAACCTCCCCGGTCATTTTCCCATTTCCTTTTGTTGTTGCTAGTTTGGTTGTTGTGGTTGTTGTTACGGTTATTGTTGATAATGTTTTCCCCTTTCACGACTTGGGCCATGAGTTTTGAGTTATCCCGATAGTTTCTTCAATTGTTTGTGGATCCGAAGAAGTTACATCTCCTTGAATACATTGTGGAAGTCCTCCAATGAAATTTTCCAGTAGTTTCTCATTGTCCAAACCATTGATGGACATAGTGCAGCCAATTCTTGAAACCTCCTAATGTAGGTCTCGATGTCATAACCAACAATCACTAACTCATAAAATTCCGTTTCTAATTTCTTCACCTCCGTGCGTGGACAATAATTCTTTGTCAACAACCTCTTGAATTGATCCCACGTGAGCTTGTAAGCATTTGCGATGCCAATAGGCTGCGATACGAATTCCACCATGACATTGCGCCATCTAAGAGTGTACCAGTGGCAAACTTCACCTTGTAGTCATCTCGGCAATTGCATAGAAGAAACACAGACTCCATCTTCTCAAACCATCGAACCATAGCAGTGGCTCCTTCATTGCCTTTGAACTTTGTGGGATCACAGTTCTTAAAGTCCTTGTACGTACAATTTCGAACTCCGGACCCTCCTAGCCTTCCGTGGCAAAGCAGAAGTCTAGCAGCCTTCAAGCAGCAGCTACCGTTGCTCGCTCTTTCCTTAGTGCCTCGGCTATACTATCCTCTATATACCTTTGGATAGGAGCTGGTGTCATTTCTGGTGCAGCTTTCTTCGGCGTCATAACTCTTCAAAATAAAAGGAAAAATGAGACGTAGAAAAGTCCTATGTTAAGAATAAGCGCTCTAAAGAGATGTGATGTGAGGTGATAAGTTTGAGGTTACTTTTCAAAATAATCGACGGGTTCCCAAAAGATGGGTTATGAGGTGTCGTAAGTGCTTCAAATGTATGATGGTCTAGTGACTTAATGTGTGAATAACGTGTAACTCGACATGTTAGTGGTGAAACAAAGGAGTGAGAGTGACTTTGCCCTACTTAAAGGTTTATCTCGGCATTCGACGTTATCGGTGATGAATCAGCTGATATTAAAATTGTGATAAGGAATGACAAGGCATTCTCCACATTGGAGTAGGAGGAAATGATAATGGGATGGGTATTTAAAGGCATCTATGTGACAATCGATTTGAAATGAAAGTAAATAACTCGAAAAATGTACGGATAAACCGCATGTAAAGTGAACATGCACTTATGATGAAATGATGAGATGCTATGATGATGTAGTTATAGTCTAGGGTCAATGATGCAACCTAGTTCTCTATAATGAAGCTCTGATGCCAATCTGTCACACCCCCAAATTACATGTTTTGCAAATGAATGGAATTCACGGGGGTTGACTGTCATAGCATCACAATCACTGTTATATTGAAAGACCTAAAGTGTCGTTTGGAAAACACATCGTTTGATTTAATAAAACATTCAGAGTTTACAAAAGATAGGTCCCAAATGAAAATCAATTTGTGCGGAAATAAGTTTGTTACAAGCCAAACTATGTTTTAAAGTGCATAAATCCTATGTATGACGCGTCGTCACCACGACTCTATGATATGTCCATATGCATGCCATGAAGTGAATGCCTTAGATACCTGAGATAAAACATGCTAAAAAGTGTCAACACAAAGGTTGAGTGAGTTCATAGAGTTTGCGTTGAAATGAAAAACCTTTTAAAATCGTTTATGCAAAGAAAGGCATTATGAATCCACTCAGTTCCAAGTTCCGCCCATACAAAACTTGCAACCTGTGTGTTCACAACCCATTGCCAAAATGTGTATAGTTTATGTTCAGTACATTACTTAATCTAACAATATTCAATTGATATAACACATATGAGTGTTGTTTCAAATAATTCCAAGACCATTAGTTCATGATTATACCAAGACATTTAGTTCAATGATTATACCAAGACATTTAGCTCAATGATAATACCAAGACATTTAGCTCAATGATAATACCAAGACATTTAGCTCCATGATTTATGATATAGAATATGACATTTAGCTCAATGATAATACCAAGACATTTAGCTCCATGATTTCATCCTAGAGGTCTCGATCATGGAGATAAATATAGGTTAAGTATGGTACTTGTGTCCAAAATATCGTTTAAGGGTGGTTTTCGGCAAAGTTTAAGTGACCGTATTTTATTCATTACAACTCCGCTTGATGAACGGTTGAACATTTTGGAAAATAGGCTAGGTGAACTTACTTTTACCAGAAGACATCATTTTGTAAAAAGTACTACATCCATGTTAAAAACGACCCTCAACATGGTCCCTTGTTGACGTAAAGTTTGTCTAATAGAAATATACTAATTTTTCTTATATAATAAAGTTACGGCAACTTTGTTTAACGCGTGTAAATTAATCGTTACAAATCTGTTTTCTACGTTTTATATGTCCTTAGCTTCGTATTAAAGTATACTAATATATTTTTGATAAGTCGACACATTTCATAACGCTTAAGCCTCATTTTCGACTAGTAAAAAGTGATATTAACATGCTGAAATTTCTGAAATTAATAGTTTTCGTCGTCAAACTTCAAAATGGCATAACTTTTTCGTTATAGCTCCGTTTTAACCCGTTCAAGCGGCCACGTTTTCGTTTTAAAGTATATTTTCCAAATATCTAGTCCAAAATACTTTTCAAACTGTCGAATTTTCCCAGATTTCACGAACCATCGACCTATTTTATAGTTGTCGAAATGAGTTTTTCACGCGCCAAACCTATTCCAACCAATTCAAAACAACTCCGAGGCTATTCTAATCCTACCATACACCTTCTTAGGGTGTCATGGGTTCCTAGACATCACCAAGAGTGATATATTACAAGGAGTAATTATAGGATGACATATATAAATTAATAGTGCTTATAAACAATTTAAGTCGTATAGACATCATATAACTTGTATGTTTCTCTTAAATATGATAAAATGAACATAACATGAATATGAAAGACGATGATGAGTATGAAATGCTTACTAGTTACTTGATGAGGTTTAGTGAACAAAGGATTAATCCTAAACACCCTAGGTTTTTATTTCAAAACCTAAACTAAGAGTGTAACTAGATTGTGAAGAACTTGATTAGAAAACTTTTTGTGAACTCCTTCTTGGTCTTGTATATGGCCGGTTCTTAGGTGAAGAAGAGAGGAGAAAATGGTTTTGTTTTACACTTGAGATATTGTGAGTTGTATGTGAAGATTTGAGTATAATACAATATATGTATAGGATATTTAATAAATTTTGAGTGTGAGTCACCTTGAAGGTGTCGACATTCATGAGAAAAAAAAAAGAATGAAGCATGTACTTGTATAATATATTGTATATTGTGTAAGAAAAGAGGTAATTGTTTAAGTATAGTTAGTATCTTGAGTACATATTTAAGCATTTAGGATAGCGTTAGCTAAAAATAAATTCTAACGGATCAAAATAAAATATATTGAAGTCATAAAAATTATAAAAATACATTTCTTACAAAAATTGAGTGAAATAATAATTATCGTGTTGAATTTACGAAAACCGTCGTAATTATATAAATATAACAATTTATATACAAAATAAATTTAAAACACTGGGTAAACTCATAATATTATTTTTATAATCTTAATATGAGTATAAAAATATATCGGGACAATTTTTGGAAGTATCGGATCAAATGTTCAAAATAATTAATTACGCGATAGCGTTTATTTAATAAAAAATTATGCGTTTAAGGAAAAATGCAAAACCATGCATGAACTAATATGATGATAATTATGCTAATGATACGTAGACTAAACCTAGTCTATATGAAATGTCCTTGATGATTCGTAGCTAAACCATTAAGGTTACGCGAATTTGACACTCGTAAACCTAGTTTACGATAAATGATGAAATAGTGAAACTTGAATAGTGATTTTCTCCGGGAATGAATAGTATTTCGTGAATAGTAAATTTTGAAATACGTTCTCAGAATATTACTTCGACTTCGAAAACGATGAATAGTAAAATTTTGAATAGTAATCGGTGAATAGTAAATTCCCGAGATGAATAGTAAATTTGAGAAATGACCTGAAATTGCGAGTTGTCACATCACATTCTATAAAAACTAGAAACTTGGTCTTTAGATCTATCTTGGGTTGTTTGGTTATCATTTGGTGATCTTGGGTTAGAAATTTGGTGTTCTTGGTCACTTATCTTGTCGAACCACACCCTAAAGTGGAACAAAAAAAAAACCAACACTTTTCATTCACAAAACACTAAACCATCTAGTTTAGCATCTAGTGCTAGGACCTTTGATGAAAGTTACCCTATCCTTGGTTCTACCCTCCCAAAAGTCGGCACAAGAAAGGATGGGAAGTCACAAGACTTCAAAGGACTGAAAACTTGCCCTAAATGAACTTGCATTAACATGTGATCCCATTTTGACCATTTCAACTTACTACAAACACTCTTATAAAAAAACCATAACCTGATATTAGTCCATTACACACAAAGCACTACAAACAAGCTTCATTTCTTTCCTTCTTTGCTGGATTGTACAACACCAGGAGCCACAAGTATACTTTTGGGTTGTTATTGGTGTAGAAGCATAAAGAGTTAATTACTAGTTGGTTTTAAAGCCTGGTTTAGGGTTTTTTTTTGTTTAGTCCACATTCAGTTTCTTTGCACCATTCTCTCAACATCAGGTAACATACAATAGCTAGCCATTTTCATAAACTTTCTTACTCATTTATATCATGCATACACGAATCATAAATCACCTCTATGCGTTTGTACATCAAAAACTATGTTTTGGAAAAACTACCTGATGAAACGAATTTACTTTTGGTAACTCGAGAATTAAATGAATATGTTGTTAAAAAGCTTGTTACTACTCCCCTAGATAATGATATTAGGATAGTTAATTCAAAAGATAGAACTTGTGGAAATATAACACGTTTGAAAACCTTTTCTTTTCGAAACTGATACTTTAGTTTCTACAAAGTTTCACCACCAAAACCGATTTGTAATTAAAACCTTGACTACTATACTTAAATATAATGTTATTACATCAATATAATCAAAAACTAGAACCATTAGAAGTAATCCCAACATTTAAAACTTGATAACAAGTCTCAATTTTATTTATAAATAGTGACTAAGTGACCATATTGAGGCCCGTTTTTGTACACCTTAGACTTAATTTGGTGGACCAAGGTAGTTTTGAAAAACATAGCCTACATGACCATCTAAACATAGCTTTTCAAATCGAACCAAACCGAGCTTTAAGGAAAAAGTTACGGCTAGTAGAACTTTGCCAAAAGTCATTTTTGAGAAAATCCCAACAGTAACTATTTAGAAAATATGTCGACCCATCCTCTTTGGACCAGATTTCAATCACCTTACACCCTTTATTTTTGAAAACATAAAGCATAAAAGTTGTAGACGAGCTAAAACTCTAACAACAAGAAGTTTGATCAGGACATAAGACGGAGTAACGAATGAGACATGATTGTTAGAAAATCGGGTAAAACATGCTGAAATTGACAGAAAGGCCTGACCTACCATATTTAAGGCTGTTTAAGTGTAGATTGTGGTCCGATTGAGCGGTAGTGACAGTTAAACAAATTGAAGTATTCCTAGAGTACTACCCGATGAAACAAACTTTGCACCTATAGGACTTGTATCGGCTGAAATACAGCCCCGTGAATTTAGACAAAAACACACTTTAAAAAAAATTAAAACTTGAATTATTTTTGAAAAACTTTTGGGAAAATGGTATTTATTTTATAAAACTTAAACACAAACACATAAAGGTGATATAAACTTTTAAAAACTCATATGCATATAATACATATCATATTTTCTCAAATGGCTTAATTAATTAGGTCGTGGTTAAGACTCTCGGATTACGTAGCAAGCTTGTGCTTTTGTTTCGTCATCATTGCTATATTTTGTTGAGGTGAGTTTTCGTAGCCCCTTTTTCATTATGTTTCCTTTGGGGGAAAATGGTACTCAAATGATGTTTTTAACTGTTTTCATGCTGTGATTACTTTTTTTTCATGTTTTTGGACAATTATGTGTGCTTGATTGCAATATGTGCCTTATTGTGTGATTTTAGCATATGTGACATTTGTGCGCAACTGCTTAACTCCGTTTTGGAGCCGAAGCATTGATAGTACTATCGGTAACATTGGAAATCGTGTACACGTGACATTTGTGAGGTTCAGTTGTCGCATGCATCGTGGTTTCAGTTAGTGCCTATATTTGTATATCATGCTTACTAATTGTCCTACTCTATATTATTCACAGCTTAATGGTTTAACTCTTAAACCTACGAGCTCACCAACATTATGTTGACGTTTTCGAGTATCCATTTTCAGGTGTTGTTAGTGATGTAGCTTAAGAGTTTGAATTGGCGGCTTAGCAAATGTAAGACAATACCCCCATGGATTGCGTTTCGAGGAATTATGCATTTAGCTTATATTAGGGTTTCATAATGTTGGTGAGCTTATGTATCAAGTCTTGTCTACACCCGACTCTTGGAATTATTGTAACCTAACTTATGTTGTGGTATGCATTTAGTATTTCTCTATTTTGGACGCCTTGTGTTCTTGACTATGAAGTCATGCCCGGTAAATGTCATTCCGCTGCGCCATTTTTGGGGTGTGACAAAATTCAAGCTTTTGAATGTTGTATAAACTCATCAAACACTTAGGTTATGTTTCTTTTTTTTTATTAGAATGTCTGAATGCTAAAGGGTGAGCTCAAAGCAAATACACATTATATAAAATTTGGAGGGAGATCCTCTCAAGTTGGAAACACAAATTGACTCAAGTTAGGGACTTATGAGTCATTGGTTGGATTTATAATCCAATGGCTCAAATCAAAATAACTTATTTTGATTTGAACTATTAGATTAAATCCAATGGCTTACAATCGCTTAACTTGAGTCAAGTTGTGTTATACAACTTGAGAGGATCTTGATCCATAAAATATTGTTTTCTCTATTGGTGGGTCCACTATTTTCTATTACGGAGTAAATCATCTGTATCTCCAAGTCAAGCAAAAGCCTTCCCTTCCCCAATAAGGGAGGAGGGAGTGGGCACGGGTAGTGGATTCGAGTAGAGGTACCCGAGCGGGTACACCGCTCCGTCCTCGTCGGGTAGTGAAATCGGGTTGAGGATTTGGCTTGTGAGCTCGAGCGAGTATCGTGCATGAATTTGAAAAAATTGACCGTTAGGAGGGTGGAGAGTGTGAGGATGAAGAAGATGGAAGCCATTGATGAGGTTAAGGTTTGGTTCTTGATCCACACGCTACTAGATGAATAAAACTGATGATCCACACTTAATGATGTTGGCATCTTTTTCATCATCTTCTCATATTCTTCAGCCATCAACATTGCTATGTCTGCCATTTGTTAAGTTCTAAGCTTTTTATAGGTGAATGGATACGGATGGGGATCTAGTTTTTAATAAATCAAGTTGGCCGGTGGTGAATGGATATGGATGAGGATTTTATGTTTAAAAAAAAAAAAAAATAAAAAAATCGGGTACTAGGGTACCACTCCCTCCAAATTGGGTAGTGTTAGGGTAAAATTAGGTAGTTTTGAGTTGGAGGGTTTTTATTGGATAGAGGTGATGTAGCACCTAGGGTATTAGGGTACCACTCCCTCCTCCCTAAGAGGCTAAACAAGACATGGACTCGCATGGTCCCACTTGTACTTATAAGCCACTGAATTCATAAGAAAAAAATAAACACCTCCTTAAACACACCTTAGTGGTTGTTTCTTATATTAAGTGATTTTAGACATATCTAGTTAAGCTTCTTAATTAAGAGAGAGGAGTTTTTTTGAACCTTTAATAAAAGGAAACAAAAGTTTAAGCTCAGTCATTAAGTTGAAAATACCTTAGCGTATTAAAGTGTACTATATCTGTAATTTGAGAGCAATACAAGCTATCCTTAAGTTTTATCCCCAACGAGATTGGCTCGTGTGTCACCCCACCAATCCCAAACATTTTATTTTACGAAATTCCGGTTATCAAATTATTAAAATACAAGATTAATATAAAAATGAGAACGATAGACAAATATAACACTAGGGTTTTCAGTTAGAGGGTAATTATCAGTAAAGTTATGTAGCATGAACTTAAACATTAATATGAGCTTGATTATGCTTGACAATCTTTATACTCTCACAAATCATGCACAAATAAAGTGAAATCCAATGACATATAATTTCGACTCATTTAAAACTGCTCCCGGTGGGGCGTTACTTCATCCATGACGAGCTCAACTCACGCAGCACCCTTGCTTGGAGGCTTTCGTTACCAAGCAAAGTGATGGACGAACGGTGAGGTGCTCATCGCTTATGGTTTTGTGCAAAGGTGGGCCCTCACCTGTGTATTTATAATTAAATATTTTGTTTGTGAATGTGTATGGGGTATTTAGTGAAATACGTTTGTATAATGAATATTTTAATCAAATGTGAGATATTGATGACTATTAAGAGTGAAATGTGAAATGGAGTGAGAATGAAAAAAAAACGGATGTGACGATAAAATAAAAGGTAAAAGAGTGTGACTGCAGGTACTGCAAAAACAAATGACATTATTTGGCCGACACTTAGTACCCCGTTTCAGAAAGCGCATTTATGAAACAATATTTATGTTGCTTTTAATAAATTAAAATATCAATATCTCATAAGAGGAGTGATACTCTTTAAAAGATCTTTAGGAACTTTTTTTTTTTTTTTTTTTTTTTTTTAAAGTTTATTATGTTGACTTAAAGTAAGTACTTATAAATAAAGTGTTTCGATTTGATTTTAAAATAAAATTATAAGTAGATAAACAATTTCTATAATGTTTGTCAAATTCTTAATTAACTAAATAATTATTAAAATAACAAACTTTCCTCAGTTGTTAAATAAGATTAAGTTAGTTAAACGTAAAAATGGTATATACAATTGATCAAACAAAAACTATAACATATTATATGAATTTAATGAGCAAAATTTCGACAACATGTCAAAAACTTATTTAAAATCGTTAAGTGAGAATGTACCTTTTATTATTTATGCTAAATTTTATAGATGAAAGTTTAACATATTTTGAGAAGAAAGAAAGTAATTTGAAAAGGTCAAATAGGAAAAGGGAAGGAAAAACTGTTTTGTAACAAAAAAAACATAAATGTTTGGATAAAAAAGCAGTCAAAAGGAAGCAATAAGCCAATAACAAACACCTCTATCTTAAAATTGGTCCCCGGTGGGCCATCAGGAAGGTAGCTTATATTGAGTGATTGGCATTTAGCCACGTTTTTTTTTTTTTTTTTTTTTTGAGATCAAAATCATCAAACAATTTGAGTAGCCAGGTTTTGTGGAATTCGATCCATTATCACGTAGAGGGAGAGAGCTATAGCCACGTTTAGCTACCTAGGGGTATGTGTATTCAATATTTGGTCTTGACCGTAAAAATCGAACACAAAAAGTTTTACCGAATCAAGTTAAGTGATAGGTTTGGTTACGGTTCGACAAAACGGGAACTTAATTGAACCTAAGTAAAATTTTCTATGTAATATGTATTTTTAATATATACTTAGGGCTAATAATAAAAAAAAGTACTATACTTGCCATCCTTTCTTCTTCAGGGTAGCGAACAAAATTTTCTTGCGGGTATTATCTTTCAAATTAAATCCTTTTTAGGGTATTTTACAAAAAGTCGGACATTTTGCCCTCTTTGAAAGCGAATGATGCATAAATATAATATATATATATATATATATATATATATATATATATATATATATATATATATATATATATATATATATATATTATCATTTCCCTAGTTTTATTATGTTAAATTTTGGATATATATTAAGATAATTTATTTAATGATTTATAATTGTGTTAAATCTATGATAAAAATGTTTTGTTTTATCATTTGCCCTAATTCACTTCAAGTTGTTTAACGCTTCAAGCATTAAACCGAATTAGGTTTAACGCTTCCGCTAAATTAAGAGGAATTATA
Source organism: Chrysanthemum makinoi (assembly GCA_910596185.1). NCBI lineage: Eukaryota > Viridiplantae > Streptophyta > Magnoliopsida > Asterales > Asteraceae > Chrysanthemum > Chrysanthemum makinoi. The sequence goes on from OU343219.1 coordinate 133,761,281, forward strand.
TCACAACTTGAAGTACTTGCATATAAATTTATGTTCGTCACTTGTTGAAGCATAGACTAGAGAGTATACTATGACTAGATTAAGGGTGTGTTTGTTTGATTAAGATGTTATACATCTGAATCTTACTACATCTGAATCCACTACCACATCTTACTATTAAGAGGTAGCTATAATGTCCGAATCTGAATGAAAAAGTGTTGTTTGTTTTTATAATTGTCGAATGATTTTAATTTTCCCTTTTTTAAGTATATATTAAATTATTACAAATACGATTAATAAGTAAATAGTGTAAACTTAAAACAAAACATTTTTATCATAGATTTAACACAATTATAAATCATTAAATAAATTATCTTAATACATATAAAAAATTTAACATAATAAAACTAGAGCAAATGATAAAAAAAAAAATATTAAACTTGCCATCATTTGCTCTTGTGGGTAAGAGGGGCAAAATGTCCACTTTTTTGCAAAATACCCTAAAGAGGATGAATTTGAAAGTATAATACCGCAGAAAAAAATTTTGTTCACACTGAAGAAGAAAGGTGGCAAGTATAGTCATTTTTTTTATTAAATAATTTATCTTAATACATATCCAAAATTTAACATAATAAAAACTAGGGAAATGATAAAAAGTATCATACTTTCCATTTCCTCTTCTGAGTAATAGGGGCAAAATTGTCCAACTGTTCATGAAAATACCCTAAAGAGGATGAATTTGAAAGTATATTACCCGCAGAAGCAAAAAATTTTGTTCGCTACCCTGAAGAGAAAAGGGTGGCAAGTATAATACTTTTTTTTGATATTTGCCCTTTTATCCTACTCTTTTATAAGACTTAAGATCATTTGAGGACAAAATATTTTTTATAAACTAAAGGGCTCTATTTTTATTTATTTAATGGATGAGATTAAATCCAATAATTTAAAAAGCACACTTTCATCATTTTTTTCAAATATAATATCTTTCAAACCGTTAACCGCTAAAAAAAAAAAAAAAAAAAAAAACTACTACTATTACAACAAGCATTTAATTATCTTTCTATAGATATCCACTTTGATATATTTTCGACAAAAATCTTTCTTTTTCATGTTTTTCACATTTTTTTTTATATTTTTTTCGTTACTAAAATTTGTATGAAAAAAATCACATGTAATTAAACACTGATATTAGTGTTAAATCACATATGATATAGTGTCAAATCACATATGATATAGTGTTAACTAGTACAGTAACTTGTTAGTGTTAAGTCACATATGATATAGTGTTAAATCACATATGATAACATATATCATATGTGATTTAACACTAATAACACATGTAATATTACATATCATATGTGATTTAACACTAATATCACATGTGATATTCAAATTAGTGTTTAATCACAAGTGATTTTTTCATACAACTCTCAGATTTGAAAAAAAGACGAAAAAACGTGAAAAAAATGTTTTTTTTTCCGAAAGTATATCAAAGTGTCCGTCTATAGAAAGATAATTAAATGCTCATCGCGATAATGTAATTATTTTCGTTTAACGATTAACGAGTTAAGAGATATTTAAATTGTTAAAAATAAGCGAAATAATAAAATGTTGTTAATCTCAACCATTGATTTTTTTAGATAGAGGGTGAGAATGAGTCCTTTAGTATGTAAGAAAATTTTGATATGTAAAATAACTCCACTCCTTTTATAAAGCATATATATCATTGTCTTAAAATTTTTAAAGGTATAATAATTAATGGTAAGTGTACCACAACTAAAGCTAGAAAGCAAGGAGGAAAACTCACTCACCTTAATGCGTCACTCACACGTGAATCCTTTGTCATGTATAACCACTCGCGCGCCACTTATTCTTCCAAAGAGTAAATAAGGTGAGTTGGTCACCTTCTTGAAGCACGAGAAAGTATTCGATCATTTGGTTTTGTATCCATTAAAAAAAAAGAAAAAAAAATTAAGGTGAGTGGAAGTGAGTGACTTGTCCATAAAAAAATAAGTAGAAGTGAGTGGAAGTGAGAAAAGAGATAAAACTGACGTAATGCTGAGATATAAAATGAGTAGGGTGGTTCCTTACCTAATAGCCTAAAAGCCACATATACAAATATTAAGTAACTACTCTACATACTAATGGTACAAAGCCTAGCACTAATTTTTTCTAATAAACTTTGAACTTAAAAAATTAAGAATGCTATATTGATTGATAGTATTGAAGCGATTATGAGGCGTTTTTTGTGGGCGGGGTCTTCGGTAGAGAGAAAGATTTCATGGGTGGCTTGGGATGTTGTTACTACGCCTAAAGTTGAGGGTGGTTTAGGTGTTAGTAGGCTGCAATGTATTAATGAAGCTCTCCTCAAATGGGCGTGGCGTTTTAAAAACGCAGGTAGTAGCATGTGGAAAAAGGTAGTTGTGGGGTGTCACGGTTCGTGTAGAGCTTGGACTATGTTACCATGTAACCCCTCGGCTAGTGGTTGTTGGAAACAAATTGTGAAAGTATGTGAGAAAAGGCTACAAAACGGTAGAGATCTTAATAGCTATTTTGTGGGCGTGGTTGGAAACGGGTCTACAATTAATTTTTGGGGAGATAATTGGATCGGAAATGGACCGTTGCGGAAACAATATCCAAATTTATTCAGATTGGAAAAACATAAATGGGTCACAGTTGCTAGTCGAGTTCAGTTCGTTGATGGTGTAAAAACATTAGCTTGGGAGTGGCGCAGGAACCCTTCTACTAATGAGGAAGTTAGTGAACTTTTTGTATTGTTATCGGCCATTTATGATCATCAGTGGGAGAATGGAGATGATTGCTGGAAGTGGGAAGGAGACAAAGACGGTATATACACGGTGAATAAAGCAAAGAAGGTGATAGCCGATAGACAGATGCCAGCCAATGTTTCAAAGCTGAAATGGGTCGGTTGGACGCCTTTTAAGTGCAAAATTATGGTTTGGCGGGCGGATCTAAACATGTTACCTACAAGGGGGGAATTGGTTAAACGTGGGATTCCGCTAGACAACGATTTGTGTCCTCTTTGTGATGCTGATCAGGAAACTTCTACGCATCTGTTCACAGGATGCTTGTTTACATCCGAAATCTGGTCTAGAGTGGGAGCATGGTGTAGACTAAGTCCGGTGTTCGCGTTTGACATTAGCGATCTTTTGATGTTGGCCGATAATCAGACAAAGACTAAAAAAGAGATCCAAGTCCTTCGAGGTATCATTTATACAACTATGTGGTCTATATGGAATGAAAGGAAAGCTATAGTCTTCAACAAGAAGTCCCGGAGAGCGATTGAAGTGGTGGAAAATATTAAGTTGTCGTCGTTTTTTTGGATTCGTCATAGATCAAGACTAAAAGGCATTGATTGGAATAGATGGTGTAAATATCCTTTAGACTTGATGTAATGTCGTTTCTCCCAGGGGTCCTTGCTTTGCGGGCTGTCTGTGGCGTTTGTTATTGTTTTAATTTGATCATAAACGCATAATTAAATTTCATTGAAAGTTCATCGATTTTATTACTTCATTAATGTTTTATCTTTGACATCAATTTAATTTGACTTATGATATTATTTGACCAAACATTCACATTCACATTCACATTTCTTTAATATACCAAAAAAAAAAAAAAAAAAAAAAAAGGCGTTAGAACTAAATCCTAGTACAAATATCTTATCTTACTCTTTTATAAATCATATGTATCATTGTTTTTCAAATTTTAAAGGTATAATAATTGATGTTAATTGTACAACAACTAAAGCCACACATAAATACAAACATCAAGTCTACTCTACATTAGGGCGAAGCAAAATCATCATAAAACTAACCCGAATCAACAAACCGACCGAATCAAACCGAACCAAACCGACCTTATTTGGTTTAGTTTTCGATTTTATATAGTTATTTTGGTTTATTCGGTTAGGTTCGGTTCGGGTCAAAACACATTTATTCAGATTGAAATAGCTAAACAGACCCGAACCGATCTTATTCGATTCGGTTTTGATAGCTTTTACTCGATTCGGTTCTCGATTAACGTTTTACCCTTATTAGGCTTTTGGTTTAGGTCAAGTTTGGTCAGTTCGGATCGGGGTTTGACCCGTTGCTAACCCTACTCTACATACTAATGGTACAACGCCTAAGAGAGCCAAACACTAATCTATATCTATATCTATATCTATACTATTTATAATGAATGGATGACCCTCTCTTTTTTAATTTTTTAAGATTTATATATATATATATATTTTAAGCAAATACAACTACTTAAGCTATATGTACAATTACTTTATGCATAAACACCTACACATATTGACTGGTCAACATTTGTAATTAATGTCATATTTAAAACACTCATTTGATAAAAAGTATAATTTATAAAACACAATGTACAAACTATTTGAAGCACAAATACAACTAAAATACTATTCAACACATACAATTAATACACTATTTAATTTACCCCTTCACTAAAATATACAACCATTTAATCACAATGTACAATCTAATTAAACTACTAAGCCAAACATTTAGAAATAAAGCAATTAGGCTGTCGATCGACTGGTTCAGTCGCCGTTGCGCCGACCAAGTCGCCACCATTGCAACATGGGGGTCAAACTGGGTCAGTCGGCTCCAAAATTGACGAAGGGTGATTGTGCTGAAGGAAATAATCAAGATTTTGTTTGTGGTAGCTTCGGTTAACAGGAGATGAATTATTTCCACGGTCATAACTAAAGTTATCGTTATTTGTAATTTAGTTGTTTAATAAAAGTATGACCGCATAACATTACATTGTCAGAAAATATAATCACAGGGTACCCGCCACCGCATCGCGCGAGTACCCTGCTAATATTTTCTGATAAAGTTTGAACTTAAAAAATTAAAAATATTATATTGTTTTAATTTGATCATAACCGCATAATTAAATTTTATTAAAAGATCAACGATTTTAATACCTCATTAATGTTTTATCTTTGAGTTTGACAAAATCAATTTAATTTGAGTTATGACATTATTTGACCAACTATTCACATTCACATATTCTTATATAAACCCGCATGTATGATTACTCAAAGAGAGTATAAGAGGTAAAAAAAAAGTGAAGTACCATCCCCAAAATTTCAAAAATCTTCTTTCAAATTAGCTCGTGTTTATGCATCTTCAACACCACCAATCTCGCTTTTACCGTAGCATAATGCGAGTATCATGCTAGTATCTTTTGATAAGTCCAAAGTTAATTCATTTAAGGGTGTGTTTGTTTCATTAAGATGTTTTAGGTCTGAATCTGACTACCACATCTTACTGGCAAGAGGTGGCTAGAAAGTATAAATCTGAACGAAATAATGTTGTTTGTTTTTGTATAATTGTCCGAACGATTTTAAGTGCTCGTTTTTGCAATTTGTTTATTAAACCAACGCAATACGATAATAAGTGACTTATGTAAATATGAAATAAGACTTTTTATCATAAATATAACATAGTTAATAAACAATCAAATATATTATATAAAGTTTACAAAACGAGTAAGAGGCAGTAAGACAAGTCATCCACCTCTTACTGAGTAAGATGTTATATGTCTAACTGGGTCTTACTCAAAAGAAAAAAACAAACAAGCAAAACGTCTGCCCTCTTTTTACTGGTAAGAGTAAGAGGCTTAGTAAGATTTTTTTTTTTAAAAACAAACACACCCTAAGTGTACATTGACCAAGTTCCATATGTTAATTCATTTAGGACTGCAAATATATGGTTTTAACTAAAACAAGTACTCCGTAACAAAGTTTTGCAACCGGGTTTTTTTGTTTCAAAGACAAAATCAATTCAAAATTCAATTTGGTTTTCGGTTAGTTTGATCCACCTTAAATTCGGTTAATTCAGTTTTAGTTTTACTTTCACGCAAAACCTGAATTAATAACCAAAATCTAGAATTAGCGAACACCCCTATGATAAGCTACCTAGGTGATGAATTTGAAGCCTCTAGTAGTAGGGATGATTTTGACACCATTTATATTGTTTTTTTCTTACTCAACATTTTTATTTACTCTTTTAACAATTGAGTACATGTGTATAGCATGGAGGCTGACCCTGTGCGATGCAGCGAGATCATATTTGTATCGTTTATATTCATTTTATATATATTTTTTAAATAGTTATAGATGGTTTAAGAGACTTATAGTTAGTCAAACTACTTGATAATTTTCAAAATATAGTTGATTATCTATATATATACTACTTTATAATGTATTTAAGACTTTTATTTTTAGAAGTCTTAAAAATTTTAAGCTTACACACTTGCTATTATTAGAAGTCCTTTTTTCAAAAATAAAAAATAGAAATTCAATTTAATTAAAGAATACAACTACTAATGCAATATGCACAATGAATTGATGCACTAACATATACTCTATTGACTGGTCAACACCTACAATTAATGATGTTCTTTAAAACACACCCTTTATGAAAAATACAATTAATAAAACATATTGTACAAACCAAACAAGCTACTTGACACAATAAACAAACAAAATAATATAAACCAAGCAAAGCTCCATCACACTTAGTAATGTGTAGATATTTATCGTACAAATTTAATGAAGCATATCATACCATCTCCTACCTACTTGCGACTACAAGCCAATGTTAAACACTATGATCTTTTACACCCATAATATTAAGGACTACCGTATTTATATTGTCGCAACATCGCGTGGTTATCCTACTATTAGTATATAAAATGGTTTGCTATGATTAAAGCTATTACATCCTAAATTTATCGACATACATAAATTTATTATCATAGGAAGTGTGTAATCGAAAGATATTGTTTGCTAAAACTTTTAAATACATGGTATCCGCCGCCGCAACGCGCTGGTACCCTGCTAGTCACATAAAAATTGTGCATAGCCTTTGGTCTAGTGGTATATGATTTCCTCACCAACCTGAAGGTTGTGGGTTCGAGCCTCACTAGAAACATTTATGAGATATATTGTGATATAGTTAGTATATAGGTAAAAAAAAAGGAAAAAAAAAAAGAAATATGGAAATATATATTAATTTAATTGATGCATTTTATGCGATTTTACATTAATAACTTTTAGCTCCAACTAAACATATTTACAGAAGTTTCTTAAGAAGATTAGAAGGTGTGGTTTTCGAATCTTCGTTTTTCAAGTAAGATTAAAAGTGTGCTTGAAGGAGTTTTTTACGTTATGTGGTGGCATATATGGTCTTTTGGCAACAAGAAGATTTTTGGATCAAAGATTTCTACTATGGCATTTATTTTTGATGATGTGGTGTCTAAATCTTTTTATTGGTGTCGGTTTAGACGTAAAGCGTCTTTTAGTTGGATTGATTGGCTTAAAAATCCTCATCTTGTTTATTTGTAATCTCTAGCTCCTTGCTAGTTTCTTAATAAATTTCGCCGTTCAAAAAAAAAACATGTTTACAGAAGTTTGTGTAATACACGAAATACAAGAAACTAATTATAATTGAAACTAATTAGCTACAAATTACACAAAGTTAAAAATGTTTATGTAAAGCTTAAACACAAAGAAAAAAATATTATTACATTTTTAAATCATGGACAAATTTCTTAAAGTGAGGTAACAAGTATGGACTAGTTATATAGTAGCTTTTTGTTACGCAGACGGTCTTAATTTTAGTTGAGAGACTATTTTTAACATTGACGGTAGAGGTAAGGACGATAATGCATTTTTTTATTCTAAAAATATTATTTATTGAACATTATTTTTTTTATGAAATGAGAAGTGATTGACACACTCATAAATTTGATTACAACACTCAATGTATAAACAATTAAAACATTTTATAATTACAGTACAACTGTTTAATGCACGTTTTGGAATGTCCTAATCAAATATGAGAGTATGCAAATCACCTCCCTTATGAAATGTTAGTATTGAAAATAAAAATTGTGAATCTACTAGTTGTACAATATTACTGATGGGTAAATATGCGCCATTTTTCAGATTTGTGGAGGAATTAGATAACATAACGTATCTTTTCGATTTTTGTAAAACACTTTACTAAAACATTGGAAGATATAAAAGAACTATACCAAAAATGAAGGATAACATAGAAACATGAAGTTGCCTAAACATCATAAATAAAGACTATGAAACTTCAACAACCAAGTATGCATGTTAAGAAAACCAAACAATGACATGCGCCATGCTTGCTTTGAGCTAACACTATATAGAACTTAAACTTAGCTTGTTTACATAAAACTTTTCTATCATTTCGCATAAGATAAGTGTAAAAGTACAAGGACTGAAATGTAACAATTGTAGAATAGAAGGGCTTATTATGTACTATTTTCCTTTTTTAAATACTTTGTTTCTCAATCATTTAGAGATAACAGAAATACAACCATTTTTTCCTCCTTTTCTTTATCTTCTTCATTTTCCTTGTTTTCTCTGTTTCTGCCATTGTTATCATGGTATCAGAGCTTATCAACAATGACGAATTCACCTATTAATTCATCTATTGATCATTACATAGTGTGTGTTTAACTGTCATTGATCTTCTTGTGTTGTTTCGCGCGTAAATTGATTAAATTGGGTCAAATTCTTATGATTTTCTGTAATTGAAAAAGATGTCTAATCAAGTGAATCTCAGTGCTCCCGTTTTGTTCCCAAACCTTCTTTATCTTCATCCCTCAGATGGCCCTGGATCTTTGACATTTCAAGAAAAGTTGATTGGTTCACAGAATTATAAGGCATGGCGTAGGGCTGTGGAGATTGGTCTTTCAACAAAGAGGAAATTAGGGTTCATTAAAGGTACTATTCTTCGTTCCACAACTGATACCAATCTTGTTGATTTGTGGGATACTTGTAACAATATGGTGATATATTGGATGTTAGGATCTGTTAGTGAATCAATTGCTAGATCTGTTAGTGATGGTTCAAGAAAGTAAAAACTGAATAAAGATACTTATGCTATTAGTCATTCTGGTGGTTCTATTATTGAGTACTTTACTAAGATGAAGTGTGTTAATACAAATAAGCCGTAAAAACGTTTATTTATATTTTACGATCTTCTAATGTTTTGTCGATAACAAACGTAAAATCATTTTAACGAAACAAATAAAATACGTAAATGGTTTGAACTAATAGTTTCTAACATATTCACATTTTCACAAAAAATACTAAAACAAGTATAAGTGATTTTATGATTTAATATTCCATATGTATAACAACTAGTGTTTACATATTTGGGTAAAATATACACATAACAAGTATGTAGTATATTGGGTAATATAAATAGGTAGAAACTTAAGTATCATAACCCATTGGGCAAATACATTGAATGTAGTTGGGTACAACCCAAAGCCCATGACCCATGGAGCTTGACCCATAACCCATTGCATGACATCATGCTTATATCATACATGGATAATATTCATAACCCATGGATCAACCCATACCCAAGTGACCAAGTGCATTGCACTCAAAGATACATTGTATCTAGCTAAAGATCCATGGTTCAACCCATGACCCATAACCAAAATACCCACGGGTAAAGGGGAGCGTCCCACGGATCCCTAGCTTTGTGCTAGACGGATCCCTTGTGGAAGGGATCCGCGGGATCCGGGGAACAGTAGAAAATTTCCTCTATAAATAGAGAGCCATTTCTTCCTTTCTACTCACTACTTTACACATATACTTCCCCCAACTATTATACCTCTCTAACCTCAGATCCAAGAGATCTATGTAGTTTGTCTTTTGTTTTTGTGTGATTCTCTAGGTTCCTCTTAAAGGCGAGATCACCACTTCTTGAAGTCGAGCAAGCTCAAGTCCATGAGTTGCCATACTTCGTCATCATCAAGACAACTGAGGTTCTCTTGTTGATGGTTCTTTCTTCCTCCGTAGATGTTGGGTTGAAGGCATTAGTGAAGGATGCCGAATGTGTCAAGACAAAAGCATTAGTGAAAGGTGCTAAACGTCCGTGTCAAAAGAATTAGTGAAGAATGCTAAAGGTGTCAAGACGAAGGCATTAGTGAATGGTGCCAAGCGTTGTGTCAAAGGAATTAGTGAAGGATGCCTAAGAATCAAATCAAGTGGCATTAGGGAAGAATGCCTAGGTCGTATAATCGATGAGGTGCATCGTTATACATATAAGTATTTGTTTATTTCCAAGGATGGTGATATCCTTGATGGTGTTGTAACAAGGAGTGTATCTCCTTGAGATTAGGTGTTGTGTTGTGAAGGGTAGTAGTTCCTCTATGATAATGGAACTAGGTGCTTAGCCTAGCACCTAATAAAGGGTAGGCGACATTGTGATAGGATTAGTTCTCCTTGGTGTGAAAGAACTCGGTGGTTAGCCTAGCACCGTATAAAGGGTAGGCGACGTTGTGTTAGGTGTGGTTCGCCTTGGTGTGAAAGAACTCGGTATTTAGCTTTGTACCGGAAAAAGGTTAAGCGACGTTGTGAAGGCTTCTCCGCCCATAAGGAGATTGGTGTAGTGTTTACGAACTCTCGAGTAGGTGACTCGGGGAATGGAGTAGGGCAAGGAAGGTGTCCTTGTAGCCGAACCACTATAAATACTTGTGTCGTGGTGATGTGCTTCTTACTCTTTATCTTTCATTACACGTTTATATATCTATCTATCAACGTCCAACATAAACAACCAAATAGATTGACATAAGTCAATCTAAATATTTAAAAGGAAGTTTTAAATTGGTAAAACTATTCAACCCCCCTTCTAGTTTTCTACAATTGGCATCAGAGCTTCGTTACCAAGTTTTTTAGAGTATGTTGTACTTTAAAAACTTGATACGATCCGTGTATGTTTGAAAACTACAAAGAAGGATTTTTTCTGAAGTCATGTTTTAAAAATCATTATAATGTTTATTGTTGGACAATGATAGAATGTTCTAACATTTTTCTTGTTAAGTATTCTCCATACTTGGATTTGGGTATCTTAGAGGATCATGAAGTATTTCACGTCTATGGTTTCTAAAACCATAAAAATGGAATACAGCAAAGGATTTGGTTATCTTAGAAGATCATGAAGTATTTCGCGCCTATGGTTTTTAAAACCATACAAAGGGAATACAAAGAAAGGTATGTTCTCTTAGTTACAATTATTAGTCAAAGACATGCTAAATTGCTTGTGGATAAAATGGTAATATATGCTTCTATCTTATAATAAGCATAATATGAAAAGTGTTTTAGTGATTATTTGTTTTTCTTTGAAGTTTTGTGTTTTGATATATGTTCATTCAAGCTTGAATAAATATTGAAATGGGTAATATAACCTCACTAAAAAGAATACAAAGGTTAAACCTTTTCGTCGGGTCAAAACATACATTTTTGTAATTCTGTGTCAGATCCGCGGATCCCTCAGTTTGCACTGGACGGAACCCTCAAGCAAGGGATCCGTGGTACAGAAGACAATTTTCGTCTGAATTTCAAAAATTCATAACTAATTAACCGTAAGTCGTTAGAAGTCGTGCCACCTATCGTTTTAAAGGTATTTGAGTCTACTTTCATTTAAAAATGATTTCATAAACTTATTCAAAACAAAAATTCACAGAATCATTGATTTATAATAGAAAGTCATTTTTTGGTCATAACTTTTGCACAAACTTTTGATCTAATTGGAGACGGATGTTTTCATCTTTGAATAACAATGTATCCTCTTTTCAAATTAAGGTTTTAATCATATTTATAAAAGAAACTAATCAAGCTTGGTATACATGTTTAACACAAAGCGATGAAAAGAACTTTCGTATGCTATGCTAAATGATAAATTGTCTTCCTTGCATTACTTGATTATTTGCTTATCTCAAATAGCTTTTGTGCTTGTTTAACATATGTGGTTTCCTTTCTTTGCTATTCATTCTCTTGCTTGTCGATTTAGTAATATTCTACTAATCAATGTGCTACTTGAAGGAGTGTTTTGGGATAACATCTAGTTGTGTCGAAATGTTAGTTTTATAAGTTGAAAAATGTTTAAAACATATAACACACTAAATGGCTTTTTGATTGAGTTTGTCATGTGTGCAACATAAATGTTTTATGTGCTTATATGATTTCTTGATTTCATATTTTCTTGTATCGTTTTTTAAAAACAACAAGAATGTACATCGGATCATAACCTACACTTGTGTTGATGATGTACTCTCCCGTTTTCCTTTTTCATGATCGCTCTCCAAGCTTCATAGTAGGATTGACAACTTGATTATTTCATCCGATATACTCAAGTAAATTATTTTGCAACGCAAATATAATTGTTCATATCCAAAAATCCAAACTCTAGCTTTCCAACAACATATGTTGAACTAGCTCATCCAACCATTTTTTTGTTCACCATATTGACAACTTTTAATTATTTATTTTTACACCTTCGTCACCTTAGTTGTTTCAAGTATAATATTAATAAAAACAAATCAAAGTATCATCATTGTTACTCTTCGATAGGCCATTGTAGGAATATAAATTTTCCTAACTTGAGAATGAATACTGGAGAACTTATTGCACTAGAAACTCAATTTGACCTAACGGTTGAATTGGTTCCTTGATGGAAGTTGTGTATGTGGAATCACCCGTAAAAATGGTCGTGTTTAGCCGTAATTGAGCACCACTAGTAATAGTCTCATATTCATTCTCTCACTTGAGAAATCTATACTCCTATGTTTTCCTAAAGTAAGTTTACAATGGAAATACTTTGCATTGTCTTAGGATTACTAATCAAACAAGCTGTAAAATTGATTTTTTTTTAGTTAATCACAACCACTTTCCTCATCAAGCGATTATCTTGCCTTGATCGAGAAGAGCTACATGACTTCACGGATGAAGTTCATTGTATGCTAATCACCATCCATAATGACTATACATAGCTCATTGCTTCCGTTGACCAAAGCAACAACTCCGGACGAAGTATAGGATTTTCTTGAACTAGCACCTCACAACTCTATTGTCGTGAATACTATCAATTACTCTTGTCTTTCTTGACATATACCTTGCACGCCATTGTTAATACAAACGATTTACTAATCTAGATCGTAAATATGTTTTGAGTTTCTTGAATAGTGCTTGTTAGGTTTGATAAACCTCTTTGTTATTTGTGAGCTCAATCTCATTTGATATCTTAGTGTTAGAACCTCTTAAACTTGAAATATGATGCATTGTCAAAGTCATTGCATACCTTTTGTAAAGGTTCTGCTTAGCAGATAGACGGATCCCAAAATTTGTGCTTGACGGATCCCTACTCTTAGGGAACCGTGGGATCCGGCAAACAGAAAATGCAATTGCAATCATTGTATTTCAAACATGTCCTTAGAACACCTCACACTAATCTAGACATAGTGCCTTAAGGCAAATTAAGTCCTTATCTTGTTAAGTAGATCTCTTCTAATCACACATAACTCACCTAGATCACACTCAAGACGTTTGTAGATCTATCGTTTCACTTAAAACCATTACTCTTCCGCTCTCAAGCTCACACATCATCTCTCACATGATTCCTCACATCTAGCTTTGAAAATCTTTCAAATATGGCTAAAATTGGTCATAATCATCCTTACCTCAAAATTGGTCAAAGTTGATCAAATTCTAGTTCTTCCACCTTAAACCTTTTGGATCTTCTCCAAGACATTATCCTAAGTCACTATCTGATCACTAGGATCATTTAGCTCCATTTGAAATCCTCAAAATCCTTAGTGCCATCCTTGTTCATTCGTTGGTACTCATGAAAGTTCCAATTTCTTCCATAAAAAGCAATCATTTGCTATAACACTCATTACTCTTGATCATTCAAGTGTACCCTCATATTAGGAACTTAGGAGGACTGAAACACTCAAGGTGATATAGATCTTAGATCTTAGAAACATCATTTCCACTCTTTCATATCTGCTGAGAGCCGGATCCCTAGGATTAGCCTAGACGGATCCCTCTGAGTAGGGAACCGTGGGATCCGGGTGACAGATTATGTCAAACCTTGCTAAAACAATCATTTCAACTCATCTTTCTAACTCAAACACTCCATCTCATCTTAAATGAGTTCCTAGATCAGTACAAACTCTGAAGTTGACTCTTGTGCATGTTAATCATCACATTCCAATGAATCTTAGTGGCTTAAGGCTTAAATGCACTTGCCAAATCTCTTGGTTTATAAACCACTTTGTTAGGACCTCCATTGTCATCACCTTCATCCTAACTTTCAGCACTTTAGAAACCCTTACAAACCTCTTGAAATCATCTCATCATGAGGAAAACCCCAAGTAGTAATTTATCCACCAAAGAACCACCCATGAAAAAGGCTCGTGTTATACACGAAATCTCTTCAACCGAATCATCTCCGGCAAGCCAACAAATGATAGGATCTTTACTCAACCAATCAAACCAATTCCTAAAAGGATAGTACTCACAAAACTACCTATGCTAAACACCACCATACCTCCTAGGCCAAACAATATCATCTCCACTAAACCATCACCATTGGTTCCTAGAGCTATCTCTTTTACATCTCCACTATCATCACCACACCTCTACAATTTATAGGATTTGCCTCCTAGGCCGTCTCATCCGCCTCCGCCGACAACATTCTCCTCATTAGGAGGAATAATGGTACAAAATCAAGCTGTTGAGTCAACACTTGCTCCCGCTTCCTTTTCGCCGTTTCCATCATATAATCCCATTTGGATTATGAGAAATCATCAAAGTCAACCACCCGACCATATGGAAGTTGACACTTCTCTACCACCACCATCATTCTTGGTCGAGCCATTCTCAAATGCGCCTCCACCAATCCCTCCATCGTTTGAAGCTCCACAAGCCGCTTCACTTGATTCTTCGCATCAAGCCATTTCATTTCTTCCACCACCACTACCTAGCCATGACAAAGATTGCTATCATTGTCAACATGTTGAAAGTTTGATACATGAAGTACGATAAGACCAACGTTTCATGTTCTATCATCTCCTCGAACGTTTCGACGAGATTAAACCTAAACAAAACTTGAGCTAGAAGATTTTAGTGGTGTCCTAGCTTCAAGCGATAGTTGGTTTAGAAATTCCTAGTCATGTATTTTCTTATTTTCTTAGTTTTTAGAGTCATGTATATCATAACTCTAGTTTTACTAAATGAAATTACATGCTAATTGTTATATTTATGAGCATATGATTACATTGTATTCATATCTCATTTTTGTGATAACATTACTTGTTATATCACCTTTGCTGAAATTAATCATCAGCTAATACGGATCCCTCAGAATAGCGTATACGGATCCCTATTAGGAGGGAACCGTGGGATCCGTGAGACAGAAAACTATTTTCTACTAACTTGGACCACATTTGCAGGAAATTGTGAATTATACTTGTTGTCTAACCTTTGTTCTGTAGTTATTCAATTTACACATGAAGACTTTGACATCCTAAAGCTAGGGGGAGCTTTATGTCAAAGCAATACATTGCAAATTACTTGCAATATTAGGTTGACATTTCGTGACATTCCCTTGCAATATTGCAATCATCAAGTGGGGGCACATTCGTCACTTAGACGAAATCTTTTGCAAACTTATTTGCAAACAAACTAGATTAGTATTACTTACTTGACGCCCTTACATAGGGATGGACTCGTCAAAGGGGAGTAAAGACGAGATCCTTTCCCGTTAATTGCTCTCTATTTTCTTTTCTTTCACATGTTTTTCTTAAAAACAATGTGTTGCTTTCTTTCGAAGCTCTTTTTGTTTCGACAAAAAGGGGGAGAAGAAAGTAAAACTACAAATTCAAACTTTTACGAATTTTAGCTTTTCCTTAAAATAATTTTTATGTTTTGTCATCAACAAAAAGGGGGAGATTGTTAATACAAATAAGCCGTAAAAACATTTATTTATATTTTACGATCTTCTAATGTTTTGTCGATAAAAAACGTAAAATCATTTTAACGAAACAAATAAAATACGTAAATGGTTTGAACTAATAGTTTCTAACATATTCACATTTTCACATAAAACACTAAAAAAAGTATAAGTGATTTTATGATTTAATATTACATATGTACAACAACTAGTGTTTACATATTTTGGTAAAATATACACATAACTAGTATGTAGTATATTGGGTAATATAAATGGGTAGAAGCTTAAGTATCATAACCCATTGGGCAAATACATTGAATGTAGTTGGGTACAACCCAAAGCCCATGACCCATGGAGCTTGACCCATAACCCATTGCATGACATCATGCTTATATCATACATGGATAATATTCATAACCCATGGATCAACCCATACCCAAGTGACCAAGTGCATTGCACTCAAGAGATACATTGTATCTAGCTAAAGATCCATGGTTCAACCCATGACCCATAACCAAAATACCCATGGGTAAAGGGGAGCGTCCCACGGATCCCTAGCTTTGTGCTAGACGGATCCCTTGTGTAAGGGATCCACGGGATCCGGGGAACAGTAGAAAATTTCCTCTATAAATAGAGAGCCATTTCTTCCTTTCTACTCACTACTTTACACACATACTTCCCCCAACTATTATACCTCTCTAACCTCAGATCCAAGAGATCTATGTAGTTTGTCTTTTGTTTTTGTGTGATTCTCTAGGTTTCTCTTAAAGGCGAGATCACCACTTCTTGAAGTCGAGCAAGCTCAAGTCCATGAGTTGCCATGCTTCGTCATCATCAAGACAACTGAGGTTATCTTGTTGATGGTTCTTTCTTCCTCCGTAGATGTTGGGTTAAAGGCATTAGTGAAGGATGCCGAAAGTGTCAAGACGAAAGCATTAGTTAAAGGTGCTAAACGTCCATGTCAAAAGCATTAGTGAAGAATGCTAAAGGTGTCAAGACGAAGGCATTAGTGAATGGTGCCAAGTGTTGTGTCAAAGGCATTAGTGAAGGATGCCTAAGAATCAAATCAAGTGGCATTAGGGAAGAATGCCTAGGTCGTATAATCGATGAGGTGCATCGTTATACATATAATTATTTGTTAATTTCCAAGGATGGTGATATCCTTGATGGTGTTGTAACAAGGAGTGGATCTCCTTGAGATTAGGTGTTGTGTTGTGAAGGGTAGTAGTTCCTCCATGATAATGGAACTAGGTGCTTAGCCTAGCACCTAATAAAGGGTAGGCGACATTGTGATAAGATTAGTTCTCCTTGGTGTGAAAGAACTCGGTGGTTAGCCTAGCACCGTATAAAGGGTAGGCGACGTTGTGTTAGGTGTGGTTCGCCTTGGTGTGAAAGAACTCGGTATTTAGCTTTGTACCGGAAAAAGGTTAAGCGACGTTGTGAAGGCTTCTCCGCCATAAGGAGATTGGTGTAGTGTTTACGAACTCTCGAGTAGGTGACTCGGGGAGTGAAGTAGGGCAAGGAAGGTGTCCTTGTAGCCGAACCACTATAAATACTTGTGTCGTGGTGATGTGCTTCTTACTCTTTATCTTTCATTACACGTTTATATATCTATCTATCAACGTCCAACATAAACAACCAAATAGATTGACATAAGTCGATCTAAATATTTAAAAGGAAGTTTTAAATTGGTAAAACTATTCAACCCCCTTCTAGTTTTCCACAAAGTGTGTTTGGGAGGAATTAGATAATGTAAATGTGTTGCCTGCAATTACTGTTACTCCCGAGATTTTAGTTTTCTTGACTACATTGAATTTAAAAAAAAAAAAAGGTTTTTCAGTTTTTAAATGGTCTTGATGAGCATTATGGTAATTTGAAAAGTCAACTATTGTTAATGACATCATTACAAAGTGTGGAAAGTGCTTGTTCAATGTTGCAACAAGAAGAGTCTCAAATGGTGTTTTTTGGTGCAAGTTCTTTTGAGTCCACATCTTTGAACAGTAAGGGTGTGGTCAAAGATAAGTGTAGTATATGTGGTTTCACGTGGCATCCTCCTGAGAGATGTTGGGAGAAAGTGGGATATCCTGCTTGGCATCCAAAGTTAAAGTTGAATGTGAACAAGCAGGTTAAACCAAGGTATGTGCAAACTGTGCAAAACAAGTTTCAGATTGGATAAAAGACTGCTGCACATGTTGAAACTGGCAATATCAGTTTTACACCACAACAATTTGAGTTTCACTTAAAGAATGTTCAGCAGATGAGACTTGATGCAGATGATGGCTTATGTCACCAATTTGCAACAAGTATAACTTGTCTTAATAGTCAATTAGATAGGATAGATTTGTTTGACGATTGGATATATGACACAAGAGCAAGTGACCAAATGAATCCTGAAAATGACCAAATTTTAGATCCTTGTCTGCTGAAAATTAAGCCTCAAATTAGATTGTCAGATAGTAATACTTCAGTTATTTCACATGTTGGGAAAGTTAATTTGAAAAATAGTCTGTCACTCAAAGATGTTCTGGTTGTACCTTCATTTAAGTTCAGTATTTTATCAGTTCCAAAACTCACAGAAGATGACCAATGTGTTATGTCATTTTATCATAAATTTTGTGTTATTCAAGACTTGACAACCAATAAAATGAATGGAATGGGTAATAAGAGATTTAGAATTTATCACCTTGTGAATGTGCCACTTGAAGAGATTGATAGTGTGTTTACTACTTTAGTTACTGCTACTCTTGGTAAAATTGCTTTGTCTGTTGTAATTAAGTCTGTTTCTTTGAATAAAGATGCTTATGGTTTGTGGCATCATAGGCTTGGACATGTTTCTAATTCAAAATTGCAGTATATGAATGATTTACATGTGTCATTGTCTAAGTCCAGTGTAGATAACTGCTTGTCTTGTCTCATAGCCAATTTCTCTAAACTGCCATATTCATTGAGCAGGTCATATAAGTCCGCTGTATTTGAGCTTATTCATATGGATGTGTGGGGTTCTTATAGGGTGTCTACAGATGGTAAATACAAGTATTTTTTGACCATAGTGGATGATTGCAGTAGGGCAACTTGGACCTATTTACTTGTCAATAACTTAGATAGTTTTGTAGTTTTGAAGACTTTTCTTAAAATGGCCTCTACTCAATTTGATAAGAAAGCCAAAATTGTGAGGTCTGATAATGCTTTAGAGTTTGTTAAAGGAGATTGCGGAGTGTATTTGTCTCAATTGGGAACTGATCATCAGACATCATGTGCTCACAGACCTCGACAAAATGGTATAGTATAAAGGAAATACAAGCATATTTTAAACACTGCAAGAGCATTAAGACTGCACTCACATATGCCTTTGAAATTTTGGGGTGATTGTGTTAGTACTACTACCTACCTTATCAACAGAATTCCTTCATTTGTGCTTGATAACAAAACTCCATATAAAGTTTTACTAGATACGAAACCTGTTTATGATCATTTAAGGGTGTTTGGTAGCTTTGCAGTGGTAAGTAATACCACCGTAACCATTGATAAGTTTGAATCCAGGGGTTTTGTGTATTTCTAGGATATCCAAATCATCAAAAGAGGTATAAGTTCTATAATCTACTCACTCATTCATCTTTTGTGTCTAGAGAAGCAATTTTCTATGAGCAGATTTTCCCTTTCTCAGCAAAAAGTATTCATCAGTTTTTGTCTCCTCTTCCCACTACTCTACCTTGTTAATTTACGTCACCCAATGTCTTTGACGATGAGAATGTCACTCCTAATGTTGTTCATACACCTGTACCATCAATTGCTGAACCTGTTCACAGTGATCCTCCTATAGTCAATGAGCCTTCCCAACCATCTGCTTCTTCTCAAATACCACTTAGAAGGTCTACTAGGACTTCTACTTTGCCAACACAGTTGAAGGATTTTGTTTTACCTCACATTCCTAAAGCAAATCAAGTGTACCAAACACCCCTGTTACCAGATTTTCAAGCCTTCCTTAGTACTCTAACAACTCAAAAGTATTCAAATTCATTTAAAAAAGCTGTCAAAGATTCTGGTTGGTGTGTTGCTATGGATTTTGAGCTACAAGCATTGAATGAAAATGAAACTTGTGAGTTGAATGTTCTTCCTACAGGCAATAAGGCAAGAATGAAATTGGTTCTCATTGGCTTTTCAAGAAAAAAGTAAAAGCAGGTGGGACTGTGGATAGAAAGAAGACTAGGTTGGTAATTCAAGGAAATAGACAAAAGTATGGGAAAGATTATAAAGATACTTTTGCCCCTGTTGCTAAGATTGTTACTGTGAGGTCTTTGTTGACAGTTTATAAAGGCTTGGTACATATGTCAAATGGATGTGTCCAATGCTTTCTTACATGGTGATATGTATGAAGAAGTTTACATGAAATTGCCTTTAGGATATTCTGGTAAGGGGGAGTGTGTAAAAGAAACCTCTTCACTAGATCCTAATTTTGTCTAAAAATTGAAGAAGAGCTTGTATGGTCTTAAACAATCTCCAAGGTAGTGATTTTCTAAGTTATCTTCTGCCTTGTTATCTTTTAGATTTACTCAGTCCAAAAATGATTACCCTTTGTTCACTAAGAAGGTTGGAGATAAGCTCACTGCTATATTGGTCTATGTTGATGACTTGTTAATCATGAGCAATGATGCAGTTCAGATAGAAGATCTTAAGTTTCAACCGAGTTCTGTGTTTCATATGAAGGACTTAGGTGATCTCAACTATTTTCTAGTACTGGAAGTCTCCAAAACATTTTACAAGGTATCTTTATATCTCAGTATAAATATGCTATGGACTTGTTAAAAGAAGCTGTTGTGTTGTCTAGCAAACCATAACAATTAGATATGGATCCACATTTGAAGTTACAAACAGATGTTGGCTCCCCTTAAACTGATCAAGAGGTTTATAGAAGATACATTGGAAGACTCATTTATTTGATAATTACAAGGCCAGACATTTCTTACACTATGCCATTACTCAGTCAATTTATGCAGTCACCACTTCAGTACATATGCAAGAAGTTAAGGATTTGTTAAAACACATTCTCTTTTCACCAAACCAAGGCATTCTTCTTGCCAAAGACCCAGCTGTGCAACTTAAAGCATTTTGTGATTCTGATTGGGCTAGTTGTCCCTTTTCTAGAAGGTCTACAACTGGATATTTTGTGTTACTTTTGATTCTTCAATTTCTTGGAAATCCAAGAAGCAAGCTGTTGTTGCTAGATCATCTTCAAAGGCTGAGTATATAGCTATGGCTCTCACATGCTGTGAAGTTACTTGGTTGGTGAGCCTTCTCAAGGATTTGGGCATTAAAGACTTGTAACCTGTGGACTTTTTTTGTGATAACCAAGCTGCTTTATACATAGCTGCTAATCTAATTTTTCATGCTAGAAGCAAACACATAGAAGTGGACTGCCATTATGTCAGAGATCAACTAAAGGCAGGATAGATCAACCCATCTTATGTTCACACCAATTTACAATTGGCAGATGTGTTCAACAAAGTAGTGACTGTGGAGCAGCATAATCAACTTTTGTCCAAGTTGGGAGTGTGTGTGACACCTCACTCTCCACTTGAGGATGAGTGTAAAAGTACAAGGACTGAAATGTAACAATTATAGAATAAAAGGGCTTATTATGTAATGTTTTCCTTTTTAAATACTTTGTTTCCTACTCATTTAGAGATAACATAAATACAACCGTGTTTCCCTCCTTTTATTTGTCTTCTTCATTTTCCCTATGTTGTTGATGCGCGTGCGAAGCGCGTTCGGGGTCAAAGGAACTTCCTTTTCGTCGAGCAAGTTTTTCAACACCCTAGGCAGTGAACCTAATCGTTGTAGTGTAGTATTGGTAAGCATCGGGAATTGATATCGTTCTCTAGGGGAATAGGAATGCTAGTAAGAAGTGTACTACGCTAAGGTTGAGGTTGAGGAAGATTCTTTTTTATCTTTTTATATTTTTTAGAAAGCTAAGGGTAAAATCTCGGGGCAATGGATTTGGGTGGTGGTACTTCTACCGATTACTACTACTATCTAATTATCTAAACTATGGGTAGTCTATGTCTTTTTGATGTGTGCTCGTATGATGATTAAAAATGTGCTTACCTAGATACTATTACTCCCTAGTTATCTTTTATTGATGGTTGAATTGTCACGTCCTTATTCTTAACGCGTTGTGTTTTCTAAGATCGTAGGGTGTGCCTTTTTCCCTAACTCTTTGAGACAACATTGAGGTTATTGCCTACGAAATCCGCTAGATGATTCATAAACTAACTTTAAGGTTATCTTTGGATGTTTAGACTACGAAATCCGCTAAGAGTTTTATAAACTAAGGTTCAAAAATATTACTCAAGCATTTAAACACAACGATAGCCTAATTGCACTCCTAAGCCAATTACAATTAAGATACGAGACAACCAATCAATAATTAATAACTAGGTTTCATAGATCTAAGCAAACACACAAGAAATTTAGCCGGACACGTTAAACAAGCAAGCGTACACACATTCAATGGAAGACATAATGAAATCAATGGAATAAAACACTTATCTTGATGAGTAAAATAGGGTTTGTGACCCTAAAATACTGTCCAAGTCGGACTACAAACGTTTAGGGTTTTTACTCCACAAGTCTACCTCTCAAAATTCTGAAAATTCGATTTTTATATATAATTTTACACTTGCGACGGCATCGCCTTATAGGTGGGACTCCGTCAGATCGCCGTCATTAGGGTTTTCGTCTTGGCCAACTTATCATTGGGACGGCGTCATGTTGTAGTTGTGACGCCGTCGGGCTTTAGCAGGGACGTCGTCTGATTCTGGATCTGGGCCGTCTGAGATGAAAAGTCTTAGTGACGCCCTTCCTCTTCAAAGTCTGACCGTCAGTGTATTTTAGCAAAAGTCTACTGAGCCGTCGAGATTTTATTCAGATAAAGGGACGGCGTCGCCCTTTAGTTGGGACGCCGTCAGCTTCAGTTTCAGCACCTTGAGTGGCTTCGATCTTGATTTTGCCATTTTTTTCTTGAATTCACTCCTTTTCGTTCAAATATGCATCATTCCAGCATTTTGCTTCCAAGAGACCCAAAAAGTGAAAAGGAACGAAATTAAGCAGTAATGGATATAAAAGTGGGCGATTAAGGGCTTAAATGACCCTTTAAAAGTGTACGTTTTAAATCCTTATCAAATATCCCTACACTTGGTATTTGCTTGTCCTCAAGCAAATGTGCTTTTGGCCAATCAATTTATAAGTTAGGGGGCATGAAGCATAAATTTAACATAATTCATAACAAGTAAAAGCACCGTAATAGTTATAACAAGCACGAAAATTATATACTAGCACCTCACAAGGGGTGTTTGGATTCTCTCATCTCTCGGGTGTATATGAAATATAGTAAATGGAAATGGAAGATAGACACTCATTACCGGGTCATAGTACATAGATTACCATAGGCTTAAGACTAGATCAAACCTCCACCGCTTTGGCGTAAGCACCTAGGAACAACTATCTAAGAGGTCTTTTAAAGGGTTGTAACGTTAGGCTTATGGTAGGGAAACAAAGGGTTTGGTTGGATAGGTGATTTAGTGGTGGCAAGTCAAAAATCTTATGTTACAAGCATGAAAATAATGGCGTTGCTAACTAACATAAATATAAAGATAGATGTAGGATGGTAGCCCCTTTTTTTTTTTTTTTTTTTTTTTGCATACACTTTTACTCTACCAACCTCTAAGATAACATCAAAATATAAGGGATTTATAGGAGCATCCCTACACTTGAGTTTTTATTACTCTAACACTAATTTGACCCGATTTGAAAAGATCAAAACACTTGGAGTATTTAATTACGTAAATAAAGGTAATTTGAATTTAACGTTCTTTCCCGTCACTCCATAAAATTTTACTTTACCCATGAGTCCCAATCATCCCAAAACTGTGTACAAAAGATATGACTCGACTTAGCAACCATGCAAGTAACTAGATAATTGAACTAAGGGTTTACTATGATAACAATAATGCACTAAAGGTGAGTGTATACAAGGTAAGCTAAGGCGATTTGGGTGTACATTTGGGGGTGGATTGTAAACAATGCTCTTCACTGATATTCCAGAAAACTGAAACATCACGAGAACCGCGAAAAGGATAGGCTCTGAGAGGTTAATTAGAGGTATCGTATACTAAAGATGAGTATATCGCAAGGGTGTGGGGTAATTACTCGACTGATGTGGAAGAAGTAACTATAATACGGGTGTCAAACAAGGGTTATCCTAATGCCTCTGATCATCTAGTTATTCCTAACTACACAAGTGTAGTCTCACTAGCGATCTCGGAATGCATCACAAAACAAGTTATAGAATCTATTATACTACCGGTACACTCTCGAAGCATTAAAGGTGAATGCTTTAATTCCTATATATCTAGGGGCGAACCTCACGTTTTTGGGGTGTAATTTGAGTGGTAAACGGTTTTTTGTGCTAGTCATATAACTCCTATCCATGAGAAGCTTTATTAAGACTAAAGTCCCACTCGTACATGTCATAAAAAATTTAAATTTGGTGCTAAAATTGCCCTAACAAATATTTCTCCTATTACACAAATGAAATAGGACAAGACAAATAATCAAGGATAAGCATAGTTTCAAAGTTTTATTCTCCCTCCCTACACTTAAACTGAATATTGTCCCCAATGTTCCCCACAAAGTTATGATAAAGGAAGGTAATTAGAAACTAGTACTCCCCATTCGGGTAGAATCCAAAGTGGTTAAATTCTTTCCCAAGAAGAATGTAATAAGCTTCATCCAATATTATGTTTCTTCTTCTTGATAAATAAAACCTGCATACTTTAAGAAAATAGATGAAAACTTCAGTAAAATCGGCGGTTATATATTCAACTCTAGGATATAATGCTTGTGGAATGGATGTTTGCAGATTTTCTAAGACCTAAGACCGAGAATTTCCAAAAATTTATAATTAGCACACAAAAATTTTTACAAATCGGGTTCTAATCTGCTGCCCAGGTCGGAATCCCGACAGACGGTATTCTGGGAAAATTACTGCAAGATCCAAGACTAGATACAAGCAGTTATAGCGGCATAATTGACAATTAACGATATGCGCATCGTATGTATCGTGGTATGTCGTGGAAGATCATCAAAAAGAAATCCTAACCTAATCATCATCAAAGATTTTGATTTGTGTTTCCTTAGGTGAAATACAAACTTGTTCTGGGTTGTTTATATAGGTTGTTTATATAGGCGAAATCTGAAATGTTGAAAACAATTTTCCATGAAACGAAATGAAAATACATTGAAGTCAAAATTGAATAGTTATCATGCAAAGATAACATGCAACAAATACATTGAAATCAAAATAAATACTTTCCATGCAAAATTATTGAAATCAAAATAAATACTTTAGAATAGTTGCCATGAATTTCGCCCATGTTAGGACTTGTTGACCATTTTCTTATTTTAGTAGTCAGATAAAATTATAGATATAATATTGAGTTCGATATAAATATTATAGAAATGATGTATAATGATGTGAATGCAATATTCAATTTGCCAAATAACTTAACTTGTAGTCAAATATATAAGTTTCAATGGATTAGACGATACTTCGGCATATCGAAATTTTATCCGGATAGTTGTAGTGATAAAAAAATTTATGGGTTATAAGAAAGAGTTTGAGGATTAAACATAATGTTGAAACTCACCGTTCCCTTCATTAAAATGCGGGTGTTTATATTTTCAATAACCTTATTCTCGGATCAACCCGATTTATTTTTATATCAAAGGGTAAATAAAAGAAACTCAGCCAAAATAAATATGATTTTTCAAGCTAAGTACCAAGTTGCTATTTCAAGCATCATAATTCTTTTACCAACTTTAATCAAAACTCGTTCCATCGTAACCCTGAACCCATTAGAAAATGTAAATTTACAACTTTATTTGACCTAGACAAACATGGCCTACTAATAAATCTTGTATACTAATCAAAAGACATTAAACATAAAAATAGACAAATCAACATTAAACATAAAAATAAACAGTCTAGCATTGTACATCACAAAAACATCACAAGTCATCTCTATATGAACGAAAGGAAAAAGAAAAAGGAAAAAAAGTTAACAAATGAAACAATATAAATGAACCATATCTTTTGTAACCATCCAAATGAAACAATAAAATTATTGACTCGCCAACAAAATAGGCTCAGAATGTTTGGCAAGATTGTTTGTTAACAAGGTAGTCATAGCAGGATAAGCCTCTTGTGGAACCTCAAAAGGAATTTTCAAGTGTATATGAGATTTATAATTAGAAAACAAAATTGTGAAAGCATTTAGATCTAAGAAAAAAAAACCCGTTTAACACAAGATAATTAGGCAATTTTCAAGCACACTATTAACAAATTTTGATGATATAAGATAGATCTTAAGATACATTGTCGTCCCGAACACCACAAAAACAAACTCACAACATGACCGACGTCAGGTGTTCCCAGTAGAGCCCGCCAGCTGGTGGCGGCTGTGATAGTGCGACAAAACATGTTGCTACCAACATAATTAGCGGCCATAAGCATTAATGATGTTTCCTGAAATATTCGAAAAATTACACCTTCCAAAGTTTCCATATCTCAAATTGTAATGGAATATTAATGGAATACAGAGTTGCCATAGACTATGTATTCAATTTTCAAAAAAATCCATGTTATTTGCTACTTTTAATAGTTTCTGCAATATGTTTTGAGCACTTGCCGTACGCTAATTTCCACTATTTCACAATTCCACTTTTCACTTTTCCAACATTGACTATTTTGACCATTTTTCCTTTTAATGTAGTATAGATATCAATTTCATTAATTGTAATTCTCATGTTTACGTTCTTTTAAAAACGTGTGTAATCCTCCCTACACTTATCTTATTTTAAAATACCTTTATATGTAATTAAAACGAGGTTAAAGACAAAATAAAGTATTTTCACAAATTCAAACATGAGAATACAACAACGAAAAGATATATGACACACATAAAAATAAAACAACCAAACAAGGAATAGATAAGCCACACGACAAACAAATATATACATAACATATTTTCCCAAATCACCACATCATCACCAAGTTAAGATAGTACTAAGTTATTACAGACCCAAATCAAATTGTCTCAATCAACATCCAACCACAATTGTCCATAAACAAATCACAAATAAACACATAAATCACTGGGAGGTGGTCCATAACGGTAATCATAGCCAGGGGGAGGTGGCCCATGTATCCATGAGGCGGGTAATCCTCCTCCTGCCTGGGGAATGTGTGCAAAACTAAAGGGGGGGGGGTTGAATAGTTTTTCCGATTTTAAGTTAGTTTCAAAAACTTTAGATTCGATGTTTTGTGAAATCGTATGGATGAAGAGAAAGTATAGATTTCAAAGTAATGCGAGTAAAGAAAGCAAGTAAAGTAAATGATAGAAATGACACAACCGATTTATAGTGGTTCGGCTACAAGGACACCTTCCTTGCCCTACTCCACTCCCCGAGTCACCTACTTGAGAGTTCAAGCACTATGTCAACAAACTCCTTCAACTCGGTGGAGAATCCTTCTGATAACATCAAATTAGCCTGATCTTTTATATATCAAATTCCCGTGTTTATGGCCTCATTTGCATTAATATGGTACTTAATTCTTTCATATTCGTTCATATTTGCATTTCAGGATAAATGAGGCGTTGGAGCGAAAAAGAAGTGATAAAAGGCCAAGTATATTGATTTATGAGGGCCTTTGGATTTTATATGAAGATTACGCGTAACTAGCTAATAAGGTTACTGCGTAAATATGAGCTTTGAAGGATACGGCGTAACCATCTCTTATGGTTACGTCGTAATTAATTTTATGAAGGTTACGGCGTAACATGGCAATTTAGTTACGCCGTAGAGATAATTACGGAGCGGATATGAATATACGGTTGAAGAGTTACGGCGTAATTCGGTTATTTAATTACGCTGTAATTATTAACTTGGGCGCTAAGGAGTTGAAGTCCCGTGGCTTAATGAAGATAATATTTACTCCGAGGATGAAAAGTAAAAATAACAAGTACGATCAGGGACTAAAAGCGACAATTCATATGAAGTTTATTTACTTCAAGGACTTGTTATAAAAATATGAAGTACGATGAGGGGCCATTAGCGTCAACTAGTGCAAAATACTTTCAAGGAATTATCATGACAAGAAAAGTACGAAATTGAGATTTCTGTAAGTAGTTACGGCGTAACTTAGTTACGACGTAACTATTTATTTTAGTTACGATTTAATTTTTAGTTACGACGAATTAATTTATTTAATTACGTGCCGTACTATGTCGGGGCCTATAAATACAGCCATAAATCTGCATTTTTGAGTATTTCTCTTCACCCCTCTCCCTGTGGGCTCATTAGGGCACCACTTCAGTGGCATTTTCCGAAGATCTGAAGCCGCTTTGAAGGAAGAATTCACTCGCAATCATCATCATTATTAGCTCTACATCAAGTAATTTGTATCAAACATTATGTTCAATTCAATTTATGATTTATTCATCTTTGTTGGTATGATTTATTATATGTTTGCCTAAGCACCCTGGTGCTGGCCTAGTTAGGATTCTTTAATTGTTTTGTTTACATTTACTTTACTTCAGTACAATTATTTCTAAGTGTATGCATGCATAGTTTATTGGTAGCCACCCATGGTTTGGTAGTTTTGAATGGCGGTAGAGGCCAATTGCCTAGGAGATATGACCAACTGACCCTAGGTGAGCGGACTGAGACGGGAAGGGTAAGATATGACCAACTGACGACCCTTTCTACTTGTGCGATTTGACCAACTGATCTCCTATCGTTTGGATGAACTTAAGAATTAGGGGGTGAGTGTCTAAGTTCCTAACGGCCGGGCACTCACTATTATAAATCTAGCATGTAGCGGTACTTAATGACTCGGCTTAGGGGACCAGGAACAACATGACTTATGACGGCGCGCCTGATTTCTCATGTGGTGGCATCTTTGCTGATAGGTTAGGGCAAATTGACCAAATGTTGTCCTCTCGAATTTGACCCCACCTGAAGTAATTGGAAGTAAGTAGGCGTAGACATTACTAGCTAGGATAAATAACTAGGTTAGCACCACTCTCCTTCATTGATCACATCTTTTGCCTTTATCTGCTTTCCTTTATTTCCTTGTTTTATTAGTTAGATTTATTATTTCAATCTTAAAAGCAATTAAAATCGTGACATAGACTTAAGTTAAATTCCGATCCTCGTAGCTCTTGGGACGACCTCGGTTTTACCGAATTACTACACTACACACGACCGGGTACACTGCCCGTTAGTGCACTAGGGTAGACCATAGGTATAGCGAGACACTATAAATATTAAGACCTGGTCAGTAAAACCTGCATCAAGTTTTTGGCGCCGTTGCCGGGGAGCTATTTTAGGATTTTAATTTAAGTTTTTCTTTTCTTTCTCCTATTATGCTGTTTTCTTTGTTTCTTGCGTGAATTTCAGGTAATCATGGAAAGGGAACCAGATTTTGATAATATGACATTGGAAGAATACTGGGAGTACGAGCGCGAAATGGAAAGAAAAGTTTTGAGGAATCGTCAATCTTGGAGAACTTCTACGAGATAGCCTTCCCTAGAGCATTTCTTTCAACCATATACCTATGGTGATTATGTATCTCCTTAAGAGTATGATGAATTGGACATGGATAACATGACCATTCATGAATATGAATTATATACGGCCAACCGATGTCAAATGATGAACAACTTTAGTGATTATTCATATAACACTCCTGATCCTGAACCTGATGATAGCGAGTTAATGATTGCAAGAGCGTTGGACGATTTGTTCAGAATTGGTGCTGAAAATATTCAACACATGGAACAAGAGGAGACTCATGATGAGTCTATTAAGGATGTGAACCTTCAAAGTGAGGACCTTCGACGTTACAAAGGAGGAAGAGGAAGCCGAGGAGGAATGTGATGAATGGAATTTTTATGACATGTGGGATATCACGATAGAGGATGTTGAAAGGCTTAGGAAAATTCTAACACCTCCCATGCGTAATGAACCTATCCCAGAGCCAGTAATGCAACCCTTGACATCACCTATCACACATGCCAATGACTGTTCTGTAGCACCAACTACCAACCCAGTGTTGAACGAGCTTATAAAGGAATTCGGAGATGAGATTTTGGATATTTCAGTGGTTGACGATGAAGCCGAATGCGACCCTACTAAAGATGTGAAGGAGCTCGAGGAACCGCTTTATAAAGATTCTTCATCATTTTCTATGAACGAAAGGGCACATTTGGCAGTTGATGAAACGAGTTTGGTTTTGAAGAAAGTTAGTCAACAACAACATGGAACAAGCCAATCCTCTAATCCGTCAATGAACATGGGTCCGGTAAGTATGGAAATGACTTCTCCTCTGAGGTATGACTATAATTCATCATTTCCCCATCCCATAGCAAATTCACACCCTCTTGGTGTTTATTGCTATTTTCACCCGCACTTGATTTCAAGTGAGGGGATGAACACCCTTTTACGTAGTAAATAAAGGTGGACTCAAGCTCGTGACTCGAACAAAAACAAGCGTTTCGTGGGAGGCACCCCATGCCTATCTTTTCTTTTTCATTTTTTTAGTATAGTTGGGTTTTGTGTTTTTAACCATTTTGTAGGAATCGGAGAAGATTGCATCAGTAACATAAACGGGGACCTGACCGTCATCAGCCGATTCGGCGTAACTCATCCCAATGATTACGCCGTAACATATCAAAAGTGGCGATTCTCTCCAGAGCATTACCGATTACGGCGTAATCCCATGCTATGGTTACGCCGTAGCTACCCTCTTGTAGCGTCTTCCAGGTTTTGCCATAATTACGGCGTAACTCCTTCAAAGAGTTACGACGTAATTATCCTCCAGTTCAAATTCTTTCTATAATAAAACAATAACCTTGTATTAGTTTTAAATGAACTTTGTGGGTGTGTTCCCTGTAAACCCTCACGAGACTTCACTCGTCCACTTAGGATACCAAGTGGTTTAAAAGGCTTGTTGCATTCACTAAATGCAACCGTGATTCCAACGAAAGTGAGTTAGGTTTTTATTTTTCTTTTATTGCTTGTTGTTTTTCTAGTGTGATGCGTTTGGTTGTCTTATGTGAATTCAGGTTATTAAAGTTTGCTCATAGATCTCAAAGCGGGACACGTTTACTCGTGAGTCTTCGATCATGCCGAGCAAATCCAGGGGAGTTTTCTGTTTCAATTCTAACCCTTCTTATCTTTCATTTATATGCTTAAGTATGACCCAAGTGGGGGGAAGGGATTAGACATAGACACCCACTTGATTTTACCTGCCTTTATTTTTATAGTTTTTGATGAAAAGTGTTTCATTAATAAAATTTTGACATGTTTTTCATTACTTAACTGGATTAATCTAGACTGAGCACACCTACCCTATATTTCCATTGTGTGAGGATAAGCCTTTCCGTTTTCCCCTTATACATAATACCATAAAAATGAGTGTGCCGGTGGCTGTAGTAGACTTTAGGACTTGGCCTTGCATATCTTTTCGAGACCATTATCATGAGCATTACACTGAGGTAACTTGGTGTGATCGGTGCAGCTAGGATATAAGGCAATTTTAGGATTAAACCCAAATAGCCCATCATTTATGTTTGTGTATATTGGCTTTTCACATCGATTAGTCAATCCCCGTGTTAAACCCTTTTTGTTGCACTCTACATTAGTACAAGATACCCCTAGATACACCCTTCAGAGCCTTTCCTTTCATTTTGTTCACCCTATATAACTGTTTCGTTACACCTATCGCCTAGCCTACCCTGTAGTTTCTTATGTCCATGGTCCGGGCGCTGTTGGTTAATTTTGGTTCCATTAGTGAAAGTCGCGGGTTTTGAATAAAGGGTTTTGGAAGAAAATCGGGTTTAGATGATAGTTGATCTCAAGTGGGGGGATGCTTTATGTGTTCGTATTGTTTTTATTTTTTATTCATGTATACCTTGTCTTGCAACAAAAAAAATAATAAAAAATTAAAAAAAAAAGTAAAAAAAAATGATGAGAATGCAAGCAAGAGTTTATTAGTTGTTTATTGCTGATCATAATATAAATCAGATTGTGTGTCGTATTGTGTTGAGTATTCTCGCCTTGTTTCATCTGGCGCAGATTTTTACAAATCCGTTTTGTCTTACGGATAAAATTAGAAACCCGTACATTTCTATCTCGCCTTTCAAATTTTAATATTCGTACAATGGGGACATTGTACATTTCAAGTGGGGGGATGGGAGATAGAAATGGTCAATTTTGATAGAAATATGTGCTAAATTGACCCAAATTTTAATTTTTTTTATATAGCACATTGTTTTTTCATTGATGATGAAGGCCGAGTTAATGCATCTTATTTTCCTAGATTATGGAGTTTATGAGGCACCACATTACATGTCTTATGCATTAACTCGTGTATTGGTGTTAGGTCACAAGGTTTACCACACAAGTTTATAAGAAAGATAGAGAGGCGATTGAACAAGAAACCAAACACACACACACGATATAAGTAAGACCGGTTATGCGTAGAGCATATGTGAAAGGAATAACTTGAACAACCAACCCTCAAGTGAGGGTTATTACAAAGTATTTATAGGCAAGGAGCTAGGGCAACACTCCTACTCCTTCCCTTTCTCCTATGGGCTTGGGCCTAAGCTCATGGGCCTTCTACATAAGCTTAAGGCTAATAACAAACATAAAGGCCATAGTAAAGCTAACTATTACATATGAGTAACTAACACTTGAATAAGGTCTAGGAGTGATTCCAACAATCTCCCCCTCAAGTGTTATTACGTGTAAGTAACAAACACTCAAGTGTTGGTGACGAAAAACGGTGAAGGCGTTGATGTAATAGTAGCTTTGACGTCTTCGGACATTCTTCTTTCTTGTGAGAGGAATTGACTTGATTCGAACCATCTCCCCAGTGTAGCGAGATAGTTTTCTTTGAACAGTTATGCTTTGACGTCATCTTTAACTTTTTTATTTGATCATTGTTCTTTGTGATGAAAGTGATAGTATGTTGTTGTGCGCATCAAATGCGCCAGTGCGCATTTTGCTCTGATGTCTCCACGTCATTCTTCAACATGCTCACTCTTTCTTTTGGCGTTGGAAGTCTTGATGAAGTTCTTTATGGCTTTAACTTTGTAGATTCTTTGTATTGACGAAGAATCATTAGACTGTTGTGTTGTTTTTTTGGATAGAACTTCCATTAGTGATGATGTTTGCTTGAGCATGAGAAGAATGCGCGATCATACGCTCAAGGCTTCCATAAGAAGAAAACATAAAGCGGTTAGTAATAAGCGGATTCGGCACTTACAAGTTTGAACTTCGAGAGTGTTGGGACATAGTGTGAAAACACAACTCTAATTCTTACAAAGGCGTTCTGGTCGGAGTCCCACAAGTGAGATAACACGATGTCCGAAGTACACCTACGATTCGGATGAGTCATTGAGGTACGCGAAGCATCACCTCTCACTGTAGACCGTTTGAGACCACTAAGCGCCAATCCGGGGAGTTCTTGAAGTGACTGTTTGTGTCGGTAATTTGATGTTGACCACGGCGGGAGTTTCCATTCAATCGAGGATCACAAATGTAAACCTCTCATAAATGTTCTTGTGATTGCTAAGATCACGTGAAGGACTCGATATTAACCACTTGAAATTCTTATTGTTGAATATCAAGTGATGAAATGTCAAGTGTACCTAAGAGATCTTTTGATGAATCTCGTGGCTCTAGACTCAATAGTGCGTTTTGGTTTTCTGGAGCGGAGACTAGGGAGAGGGTCTCCTTCTTCAATACGGCGATCTCTAAGCCAATAGTTTACATAGGGTTCCATGTGAGAATGAAACAAGCTTGTTAAGAAACTTGAGTGGATAAGAAGGTTTAGTGCATGCGTCCTTTGGGTCCATGGCGACTTTTAATCTTCAATAGACGCTCACTAAGTGACAACGGTAGCATATGAATTGAGCGATTATGCGCCTAAGTTGAATAATCTGGAGGGCTATTTCTTTTCACCCTTTTCTTTGCATTTCTTTTAATTCTTCAACTCCTTCTTTCTCAGATTCTCATTTTCTCCTTTTTATAATCATACCTAAGGACTTCTAAATTCTAACTATTAGTGGTGTCCTTGGGTAGATCCATCCGGCTCTGGCGGATCATAGGACGGTTATTTCTAACCTTAGTCACCTTATAACTTCATGACTAACCTATGTTGCCATTAAAACCACTATTGTGAAAAATCTCTCAAAGTGTTTGTGAATGAAAAACATTTGAGTACCCCTGTTGAGATAAGATTTTGCATAAATACTCCCCCTCTACATGTGATTAAGAGTTTTAACGGTTAAAATGCACATTGAGGAAAGAAGCGACATTTTGAATTGATTCACTCAAGATAGACAATCCCCGCGAGACAGTTCACGTGGCATAGTTAAAGTTGCATTGTCATTTTAGGTGACAACTAGCTCTAATAACTACCTTGAAGGTGTAGACAATCCTCGAAGGTCAATTGAACCCGTCGAGTTCATGTCTACCAAGAGTTTCTCGAATGGTACATTCTACTCGAGACAAGTCCTTCCAGAACACGTTTACATCACTAGCGAACTAGCTTGAAATTATTACAGTCGGGACAAGTCTTTTCGAGTTACTAACAGTTAAGATCTCGTCAATTCATGGGTTAAGTCTATAGCACAAAGATTCATTTGTATTTACACAACATATTTCTTATCACGTATTTTCTCCCCCCCAAAAATGGCATATAGAATGTTATTTTTGAAAAGTTGAGAATAAATATGACCATTTCGAGTGTTGCGGGAAGAATGACCACTTGTGAACAAGTTTTGAACAAAGTTTTAATTCAAGTACTACCCTCAACAAGTGATATAAGCGGTTGAGGTTTTGAAAATCATAAGGGAAAGTACTTGTTCTTTTGAGCAAAACCTTGAAAAATGAAAGTTTGATAGGTTTTACTCAAAAGTAAGAAGCTTTCGCTCCTTTTACATAAGGATTGTGGCACTTTGAGGTACCACGGGTCCTTTATTTACAAGTACGGGTTGTACCTTTGTAATGTGTGCACAAGCCATTGACATAATCAATCAAACATCCAAAATTATATGAAGGAAGCAATTCAAGGGGTACCAGGAAGTGCGGTGATGTTCCCGGGAGTGTGCAGGCGTTGGCGGTTATGTTAATCTGGGTCGACCCGCAGGACATAACTCTCCAATCGTCTGGTGATCCCTTGAAACAACCGTTCATCAATCATTGTGATGATCCGTCTCACATCTCTCTCACGGAGAATTCCGGCGCTTAGGAGACCCAATTTTTACGTATATCCTTCAACACGTATGCTATTCCATCCACTAACCGGCTTCAAAGTATGATCCCGAACTTGTGAGGTTAAGCTCACGCCATCAGCGGTTTCTTTGAAGTTCACTCGGTAAACAACGCCGAAAGGTTTGGCGATGAGTGTATATTGAGATAGCCGGTTGTATCGGAAGATCAAGCTTTGGAGGAGTTGTGCAGCGTCTGATAAGATTCAACGGCCAACCGGAGATCTTCTACGTTCCTTGATGACAATGCGTCTTATGAAGATGAGAAGTGACTTGATAAATTGCGTTGTACTTGATTGAGAATTGTCTCATGCGACCCAGCTTTGGCAAGGTACATGTCTTCGATGTCATTGAGACAAATTCTCAAAGTAAACCAGGAGAAAGCATAGTCCGTTCATCTTGTCATTTGACTCACGATCTTCTTTAGGAATGTGTAGTCCCAGCGACGAAAGGTCGCGTGTATGATGGCAACGATATCCTTAGAACTATACGCAGCATGTTGAGACTTCGAACTGGCAGCTTCGTAGTAGATTCATCGGCGTTCTGGCGATGATGAATCCCATACAATGCATCGGTCGTATGCTTCCCAGCGTGTTGGAGAACAAGTGATTGGCACGTTCCTCAATGGCTATGCGTTTGAGTAAAGCATTTGTTGGGAATGGAAGTGTCAACGATGTAGCGTATTTTCTTGAATCATCGCCACCATGTAGAAGAAAATCCAATTCTTTGTTGAAGAAATATACGAAGGAATTCTTGGTTCAGCTGGTTGGAATTGTTGGTAGAGTTTGGTCCAATCGATTGTAGTATGGAGGGTTGTCCCTGTGTGTGAAGTCAATGTTTGCTTTCGGGTTGAGCCAATCCATGTTGTTAGACATAGCTCGAGCAATGTTTTCAAGGCGATATTCGACCTCGGGCACTTTCGAGCTGTCTTTTTAGAAGTTGAAACGCTTCATTCTTGATTCGCTTCAACTTCAGTTTCGTCATTTTCTTCACATGGAACTTTTCTTGCGTAATTTTAGCATGCTCAATGTAGAACCGTCTACCAAATCGACCTTCTTCGTGGGTAGAGTGTTGTTGATCCGTGCAAAACCAGTCAAGTTTTCTTGGTCGACATAATGAATGGCCAACTGTAAGAAACTTAAAAAGCGATAAGCCAGACTTGCAATGAAGATCGGGGTATAGGGTTTCCACGGTCGTTATGTCAACAATTTATGCAATGGATCACCCAACGTATAGTGATCGAGGATTTGAACGGGAAAGAGATTTTGATAGGATTATAACTACAGAAAAAGCCAACAAATTACAGAGGCTTAAATGCAAATTAAAGGAAATTAAAAAGATAAAAAATATTAAATAAACGCTATCACTATATGCAAAAATGATGTTTTTGATTTTATGTTTTTATAAAAACTGAATTAAAAACTACGTTACGTACAAATGAAAATGTGAAACTAAATCAATATTAACCCTAAAAATATGAAAATGATATTTTTACAAACCTAATGATAAGATAAAATTTTAAGAAAAAGAAAATTAATTTTTTATAACTATTTGTCTAATTATTATTAATTAAAAACTATTTTTAACTATTAAATAATAGCCTAAAATATAAGAAAATATGAAACAAAGCTAGAAAAATAAAATTTTGACTTATGAAAATCTAAAATAACAAAATAGAATTTTTAAAACTATATTTGTATTTTTATGATTATTTTTCTATTTTCTAGGAATTAAAAACTATTAAAAACTAATTAAATTATTTAAAAATACAAATTTAACTAAGAAAAATCTAGAAAAATATTTTTTTGCCTTTTTATATTTATCTAAACTTAAGAAAAATGAAAAATTATTTTTTTGAAGCTTTTCTTAATTATTTGTATTAAATGCTATTTAAAAATGCTTAAAAACTAATTTAAATCAAGAAAAATAGCAAACAAGCTAGGAAAAATCTGAAAATTTTAGGAAAACTCTAAAATAATATTTAGAATCTAAGAAAAATATAAAAACAGGGGTTGTGTGGGGGAATTTGAAACTGATGTGCAAAGTGCTAAGAAATAAGCACTTAAATAAGCTTTAGAGGACCAAACAAGCACCAAACTGATATAGAAGCTACAATAAGGTATAAGAACTCTAAAGCAACTAAAAAACAACAAACACAACCTCTGGATTGCAAGGATACCAAGATTTGATGAATTGAGCTTAAGGCTAAAAAACAGTTAAGGGGGGTCTACTTGCAGAATAAAGAATAAGCCAACCAATAAGCCAAAACCTAAAACCAAATATGGGATCCTAAACAAGACCTGGCTGGCTATTAACAAACCAAAGGCTAGACTTTGAGAAGCTCTTGTGAGTGAACAGAAATACGCGGCGCATAATAATCGTAATGCGGGCTCAGTGCTCTGCATTGCGGCACTTAGTCCCATTTTGACAAGCTCTTATGAAGCTTATAGAAAATTCACAAAATTATGCAAAAATGACAACAAGAAACTAGAGCAGCTTGAACTTTTTAAAAGCCACAAGTCTCACTTGAAATGACCTAGAAATGAGCTCATTAAAATCAACTCGGTTGGCCATAAACCGAGTTGTTTCAAATTGACTTTTGAGCAATTATTAAAAGTTGACTATCTTGAACTTTGCAACTGATTTTAAGGACTTACAATGATATAATAAGGTGAAATGAGAATACTGCAAGATGTATTTATGAAATATGAACACAAAATAAGCTTTTAGCTTTCATAAATTTCAACAGATAAGCTTATGAAGGCAGATTCTAGCTAATTTTGACTTTCAAAAGTGCGAACTTATGACTAGAATGGCTCAAAAGGACTTATATAAAAGACCGAGTGTACAAACTACATACACCAACAAGGGCTCAAGCTCAGTGAACAAGCCGATCCAAACACCACTATAAAACCTGATATGCAAAACTTAACAAAGCTAACTCTTGATCTAGCTATAGCGATACTCAAAATGATTCTAAATGACTTAAATACAACTAATTGAACGGTTTTAAACCTTCAATGATCACAGATACATACACAAGCATAATATGCAATATCGAAGAAAAAAATGGAAATGAGATTTGAACTCACAAGGCCCCGTGGCGTCTGAGGCTAAAACCAAAACCATAATTACCCTAATCTAGTTTAATCCAACCCCAAATCCAAACCAGCACGTGCCATTTCCAAACCCATATGAGCTCACCGCTTGACTTTTGTTGACCATGTAACAAAATTGTTTGAAACTGACTCCAAAGCTTGTCAAAAGCTAAAAGTAAGCTCTAAGCTTATTTGATTTCAATATAAGCTTATGAGAAGCTTTGACATAAAATTTGAAACTAAAAATTTTCCACAAAGAACAATAAAATTGGAATTTATATAAAAACTTAGATTGGGACTCAAAAGCACCTTACAATGAATATTTAACTTAAGTGAGATACAAAGAAACTGAAACTACAACATTTTTAATTAAACTAAGACATTTGTAAAAAAAACGACATAAAGAAATACTAAAAACTAACTACTACTCTATTCTTCTCTCCTTTTTATCGCTCCAAATATTCTCTCATCTCAGATTGTTTCCCACTCTCTCTAGGACCATTGGATGCTTTGAGTGAATTTTGGCCATAGGATCATTTTGGCGGAAATGCTTTTGGATTGGATGAGGTTGGAGTGAGGGTGAAGCATT
>OU343219.1:133800273-134001366 GCA_910596185.1 Chrysanthemum makinoi
GGGATCAAGCAAATGTGAACCTCTCATAAAATGTTCTTGACTGATTGCTAAGATTCACAAGGACTCGATATGTACCACCAAATTCTTATTGTCAATATCAAGTGATGAAATGTCGTTGTACCTAAGAGATCTTTTGATGAATCTGGTATCTAGACTCCAATAGTGCTTTGGTTTGAGCGGAGACTAGGAGAGGGTCTCCTTCTTCAATACCAAATATCTCTAAGAGAAAGCCAATAGCTATATAGGGTTCCATGTGAGAATGAAACAAGCTTCCTCGTAAGAGAAACTTGAGTGGATAAGAAGG
Organism: Chrysanthemum makinoi; assembly: GCA_910596185.1. NCBI lineage: Eukaryota > Viridiplantae > Streptophyta > Magnoliopsida > Asterales > Asteraceae > Chrysanthemum > Chrysanthemum makinoi. Next base: position 133,800,578 of record OU343219.1, read on the forward strand.
TTTAGTGCATGCGCCACCGGGTCCATGACGAACTTTAATCTTCAATACCGGCTCACTAAGTGACAACCAAGAGCATATGAATTGAACGCTGTAAGTCCTTCTAAGTTGAATAACTGGAGGGCTATTTCTTTTCACCCTTTCTTTGCATTTTTTTAATTCTTCAACTCTTCTTTCTTTGTTCGATTCTCATTTTCTCCTTTTATAATCATACCTAAGGACTTCTAAATTCTAACTATTAGTGGTGTCCTTGGGTAGATCCATCCGACTCTCAAGGATCATAGGACGTTATTCCTAACCTTAATCACCTTATAACTTCATGACTAACCTATGTTGCCATTAAAACCATCATTGTGAAAAATCTCTCAAAGTGTTTGTGAATGATGAAAACATTTGAGTACCAATCGTTGAGATAAGATTTTGCATAAATACTCCCCTCCACATGTGATTAAGAGTTTTAACGCTAAATGCACATTGAGGAAAGAGCGCTACATTTTGAATTGATTCACCAAGATAGACAATCCCATGAGACACGGCTACGTGGCATAGTTAAAGAGTTGCATTGTCCGCTTTTAGGTGACAACTAGCTCTAATAACTACCGTGAAGGTGTAGACAACTCTAAAGGTCGCAAACCCGCCGTAGTTCATGTCTACCAAGAGTTTCTAATGGTACATTCTACTCGACAAGTCCTTTCGAGACACGTTTACATCACTAGCGAACTAGCTTGAAATTATTACCGTCCCGGACAAGTCTTTTCGAGTTACTAACATTTAAGATCTCGTCAATTCATGGGTTAAGTCTATAGCACAAAGATTCATTTGTATTTACACAACATATTTCTTATCACGTATTTTTCTCCCCCTCAAAATGGCATATAAAATGTTATTTTTGAAAAGTTGAGAATAAATATGACCATTTCGAAAGTGTCATGAAGAATGAACTATCGTGGAACAAGTTTTTAAACAAAGTTTTAATTCAAGTACTACCCTCAACAAGTGATATAAACGTTTAGGTTTTGAAAATCGGAAAGTATTTGTTCTTTTGATAAAACCTTGAAAAAGAAATGTTTGATAGGTTTTACTCAAAAGTAAGAAGCTTTCGCCTTTTTCTAAGGATTGTGGTAATCAGTACTACGGGGTCCTTTATTTACAAGCACGGGTTGTACTATTTGTAATGTGTGCACAAGCCATTGACATAATCAATCAAACATCCAAAATTATATGAAGGAAAGCATTCAAGTGGGTACCGTGAAGTGCGATGTTCCTGTGAGTGTGCGTACGTGGGCGCTGAAAGCCTTATGTTAATCTCCGGTCAATTCAATCGACATAACTCCAATCGCCTAACCGATCCCTTCAAAACAACCGCTCATCAATCATTGTGATGACCCGCCTCACATCCCTCCTTTCCGAGAATTCCAGCCAGAGACCCAATTTTCTCAAGGCGCGATATCCTTCAACCTGTATGCTATTCCATCCCTAACCACCTTCAAAGTATGATCCTCAACTTGTGGAGTTCGCTACACGCCATCGCGGTTTCTTTGAAGTTCACTTCACAGAAAACAACGCCGAAGAGTTTTTCAATGAGTGTATATTGAGATAGCCGGGTTGATATCGGGAAGATCAAGCTTTGGAGGAGTAGTTGACATCAGAATTGATAAGATTCAAACCGAGATCTTCTACACGCTCCTTGATGACAATGCGTCTTATGAAGATGAGAAGTGACTTGATAAATTGGCTGTACTTAAATTGAGAATTGTCTCATGCACCTCGTACTTTGGCAAGGTACATGTCTTGATGTCATGGAGAGACAAATTCTCGAAGTCACTTCGAGAAAGCATAGTCCCTTCATCTTGTCATTTGACTACGATCTTCTTTAGAAGGTGTAGTCCCAATTTAGACTAAAGGTCAATCGCAGTATGATGGCAACGATATCCTTAGAACTATACTACACGATGTTGAGACGAACTCCCCGACAGCCTTACGTGAGTAGATTCATCTGGCCGCTCGCTGATGAATCCCATACAATGCATCTCTACCGTGATAAGCCTAATCGGTTAGAGAACAAGGATTGGCACGCTCTCAATGGCTATGCAGTTTGAGTGTTCGTTGAATGGAAGTGTCAATGATGTAGCGATTTTCTTGAATCATCGTCACTGTGTAGTAGAAAATCCAAGTCTTTGTTGAAGAAATATCTGAAAGGGAATTCTTGGTTCACTGGTTGGCCAATTGTTGGTAGAGGTTTGGTCCAACCTAAGTAGTATGGAGGGTTGTCCATGTGTGTGAAGTCAATGTTTGCTTCCGCGTTGAGCCAATCCATGTTGTTAGACATAGCTCGAGCAATGTTTTCAAGGTGATATTCGTCCTCGAGGGCACTTTCGAGCCGCTTTTTAGAAGAACGCTTCATTCTTGATTCGCTTCAACTCGGATTTAGCCATTTTCACATGGAACTTTTCTTGCGTAATTTTAGCATGCTCCAATGTAGAACCGTCTACCAAATCCTCGACCTTCTTCGGTAGGAGTGTTGTTAACAAGAGTAGCAAACCATTCAAATTCCTCTATTTTATTGTCATCTAGCCATGATACACGCCAGCCATCTAGGCCTTCTTCTTCTTCTTTTCAAGGCCTAGATGATGATTCTGTTTCGAACTTGTTTGGGAGAGGGGTTAGGTTGTGGGGCTCAGGACCTCTTCATCGCCACCACCGTGATAATGCGAAAGTGATCAGGTTTTTCGAGTCGTGGTAACCTCGAATCGCCCGAGGTTTTCGTTAGAGACGCAGGAGGAGACCTTTGTTGAAAGGTGAGGCCGTTGGGAGTGGTGGCATGGAAGATGATTCACCGCACTTCTTTTGTCGCTTAGCTTCATCATTCTTATCCCCGATCCTTATCTTCATCGTCTAGGACGTTTAGACTTTTCGCGTTTCGACCAGATGCTTCTGAAGTCAGTCCAAATGAATGCTTGAAATTCCTTCATCGGTGAATGTCCCGTCATCGCGCATATTTGTGTGACAAGCTTGGCCACCGGTTCATTATCCGAGAAAACTACGTGATCCGATGGATTGATTGTGACGGTTATGTGTTGATCTTATAGTTTGCTTGGCTATCCGCATAAGATCTTGGATATAGTTGTGCGGTAAACATCTCATACTTTAGGAACGATATCGAAGGTACTTGTGTGTGTAGCCTCTGATCATTCATCCATCTTCCGTAGATCATCCTCGCATGAGCTTCGTATGTATTCCCTTTCATTACGCATCTTGTCATTCTCATCATGTAGATATCGCATTCGTCAAGAAACCACCTGTTTCAGAGAGCATGTCCTTCTTCCGACTTGTTGGATGTTTTTACAATTTTTATGAGTATGAGAAATCCAAGATCGAGGTGGCTTCTTCCAGCGACCGATGATGATTTGCTTGATCTTTTTGATGGTGGTGGTGAAGTGAGAAGAAGAATCGATGATGATGAGATGTGAGGAGACCGGATCCTTTGGAGGTTCGAAGTTTCTTCCTTTGATCGCAGACTATCTAGAAGAAACGTATCATACTCAACATCTTCTTCATTTGCCATCTTAGCTTGTTCATCGCGCTTTGACCGCACTTTCGGCTATCTTTAATCTTTCCGCACTTCTCGATTCGTTCCTCAAAATCAAACTCAAGAGTATCTTCGACACGGTTCGTTGTTGTACCAAAGTGGTGGTACCGGATCCCTTATCGGGTTGATTAACCGCATCGATCCGTGAAGGTTGAGCTGCACCAATTGACCTCAGGCCACCCATTTTGTTCTTTAGCAAATTCTTTTGCCACGCGGTTGGAGTCTACATTTGAAATTCTTCCGGTGATGAGGTATCCAATTGCTCTTCATCACTCGAGCTTTCATCATATGGCACAAGCAATGTGAGTCTCTTCCTTGCCATGTCTGACTATTGGACTAGGAGGTTTTGGCACCATGGAGAGTCATCTTTGCGGTTTGAGTAGTGGACCTCCTGCCGTGATTGTGATTCTTCGAGCTTCGTCCAAAGAGTTTTAAGGCTCGTGTAGGAATAGGAGGCTTCCCTTGGAGGAACTTTCTTCTTTGAGTAGGTTTCTCTTTGGGACCTTCCTTTGACTCTCTCAGGCTTAATGCACTTTAAGATCGCCTCTTCTCGTCCTCCGAGTAGGTGTACTGTAAGATTTTTCATCAAGATGACCAACTTTGCCTTCTTTGACGGCTAACCGATACCTTTTATATGTTTCAAGCTTTTGATTTCGTGAGTCGAAGGTGATCGTGGCATCAAGACCGCTTCTTTGTTGACGATTCTTTGATTCCTCGATAGATAGTATGGGTTCGATCAAAATGTCGGATTATCCGGGTCATTGAGCCTCGCTGGGATATCAGATGAAGTCCAAGTGCTCTCTGGATCAACAGTTTGGTGTATCCGACATAGGGAATCTTGGAGCCAAGCTTCTTGTGAAATACCATCATGTCCTCCCATACGTTGCTTCAATTTCAATGTCCTTTTGTTGATCAACGACGTAAAATTTTCAGCCCATGAGCTTGGGATGCTCATAGCCATTTGCCATGACTCAGAGACCAATTTGGTGATGATCATGTAGAGTTTTCTCCATGGTTGAGGAATATTCTTGACTCCACGTGAGAGTGCTTAGTAATGATTCCCTGCTTCATCATAACCAATATCTATCAAGAATTTCAGACCTGTCTCTTCGTAGGTAGCAAAAAAGCTGGTTGGAACAATGTCCGGAATGATGAGAACAACCGTAAATCGCTAGAGGTGATAGTGACTTGTTTGTGATTAAGTGCCATTGCCGCGACACTTTGACCAAAGGATCCTACGCATAGAATCCCCACTGTTGAATGTAGATCTGAACTGGGTGGAAAGTGTGAGAGCATGTTCGGTAGGGATGATTCCGAGAATATCCACGCATGGGAGAGAAGATTCGAGCATGAGGGTATCAAAGTCAACCCTAGGTTGTTCTTTCCAATCTTTCTCTGATAACCCTCGAAAGATATCGCGAATTGTAAGAACTTCGATGCATCCACATTCATTTGTTCACCATGTCGGATCTCAAATAACATTAGCCAAAAGAACCAACATATCGAAAGACATAATGTTAGTCAACGGAAGGTCTTATTGTCTAGTTATTGAATGTAAAGTGTCAATGATTGTTACGAGTCCTAAGTCACTTGTTTGTCCAATAGTCCAATGACGCCGTGAAATGTTTCGTGAGTTAGTTAACTTTAAATTTTAAAGTTTATGTTATCACTTATTGTTCACAACATATCAAACGTTTAAGTTTATTAGTGACATTATTTGATTCGTGACGTTATGATAAGTTTATTAACAAGTTTGTACACGTAACAATTCATAATGAAGGTCAATCAAGGCATAGGCGTAGTATTGGCAAAGTTAAGCTGTAAATAAGAATGACATAATGCGTAGACGAAAGCTTATGCGTGATCTTAACTTACGCTAAGAAATGTTACGTGCAGGAAAAGGGGACCTTATGCGTGAGCTTACGCTGTATGTATTTATACCTTACGCCGTAAGGCTTACTCGTAGAGGTAGACCTTATGCAGAGGTCAATGCTTTACGCATATCTTCTCACAGATATGCCAGTAGTCCCATTGTAGAACCTTACGCTGCAATAGTTATGGTGAGGATTTTTCTTACGCATAACCGACTACGCCGTAGGGTAATCCTTATGTGAGATTCAAATGACCTTGATTCGAATATTGCGTAGCAAAGCCTCAAATAAATTCATCAACTCATCAATATTAACACAAAAATTCATTTTAACAACAAATCATGGCATGTTCTATCGTTGTTTATGCGTAGAAAGTCATACGCGAAAACCCAAGGGTTAAGAATTACGCATATGATTTCTAACCATGGGATTTGCACCAAACAAATTCTGGTAGTTTTAAGATGTTGTATGAGCTTATGGACCAAGTCTTAACATCTAATTCATTGAGAATCAAAAATACCCAAACTTATGAACTTTAAACCCTAATTCCTAAATTTAAATCATTTAGAGTTTCTGGGTGGTTAACGACCTTGAATATCATCAATTCATCAACATATGAACATAACCCAACAATCTTTTTGACCAAAATACTTCACTTTTGAAAATACCATTCTACTCAAGAACCCTAGTTTTCAAAAATCATCAATTCGTTTACGGGTGGGTTTTGATGGTTAAAATGTTAGCATTTGTGTATTAGAAGCTTGACACTATCCATTTAACCACAAACACACACACAATGATTGTATGTTCATACGCATGTGAGAACACATAATCACGCTGCGAATAAAAGTTTTAGCCAGGATTTACTAGAAATTCAAAACCTTAGCTTATTATCAAGTAAGATCGTGAAAACACTTACAAAACGATGATCTAAAGCACGATTTCTTGAATGAATCTTTATTAGGATGTTTAAAGTTGGAATGTGAAGTTAGAAGTAGGTGGGTGTTTTTTATTTAAAGTAACTTTAAGATTTTGACATTTTGGTCCTCTCCACCTTTTCCTTTTTCAAACAAAGCCATTTAACTTCCATTTAGGTTACCAAACAAAGATTTTTAGGAAAGAAATGCTATGACACTCCCCTACTTAGGTAAATGATGAAAGGTTATAAATTTTAGTCCGAGGAGTGTCATTTAACGAGTAAAAGTTTACCACCATTGATACAAGAAACAAGCGGGATAGGAACATGAGTATACGATGTTTTGTTAAGTGAAAATTTTCTCCCCTCAACACTTGATCGGAAAAATCTTGAATTTTGAAAGATTATAGTGTTGAAGGAAGAAATGTACTTGCCATGTTGAAAGAAAAATAGATTAGAAGAATATTTTTGTTGTTTTATCGGGTTTTATATTTTTGTATTTTGTTTTTGAAAAATTATTTACAAAAGAGATTTTGGTGTTTGACAGGGTTTTAAGACTGTTTTGAAGCGTTCATCCAATTCCTCTTGAGTCAAACACCTCATACCAATCTCGTGGACCAACTCATTAAACCTAGCGGGAGGCAAGGCTTTGAGTGAGAAGATCTCGCCAATTGGTATTCTCGTACTCCAAAATATAATTCAACAAGCACTGCTCCACGCGTGGTCCTTGATGAAATGATAACGAAGATCGATGTGCTTTGATTTCGAAAGTGGCCGAATCGAAGTTGACGAGATCGCAATGGCACTCCATTGTCGCAAGACATCGGATTTCGTCAAATACGTAACCATAGTCTTTGAGTTGTGTTCTCATCCAGATGACTTGAGCACAACACGACGCATACGGCTACATATTCGCCGGTTGAGACAACGATGTACAATCCTCTTCGATTGCCATGACCCGCTTTATCACCAAGAAATTGTAAAGCTCTCGAAGTACTTTTCCGTGAGTCTAAGCATCATCGCTGCGGGTCGGTCTCAAAAGCGATTAGTTCAAAACCATAATCCTTCTGGATACCGTGATCCCAAGTTAATGGTTCCCTTTATGTATCGGAGGATTCTTTTAGCCTCGCAGAGGTGCGTTCAGCTTGGTCGCGACCGATAACGAGCAAAAGATATACCGGCAAAGACAATATCGTGTCTAAGTAGTCAGTTAGATACATGAGAGACCCAATAATACTACGGATTTTTAGGGTCTACCAATTTCCCATGTAAATCAGCTAGCTTCTTGGTATGAGCCATTGGGTGGCATAGGTGTGTGTTTTCATTCCAAATTTGTTTAACAATTCAAGGGCATATTTGGACCGACTCAGGAAAATACCACGGGGTGATTGATGAACTTGCGGTCAGAAAGAACGCGAGTTCACCCATCATGGACATTTCAAAATTTTTCTTCATTAGTTTTGCAAAAGCGATTGAAAACTTTGTATGTGTAGACCCAAAAATGATGTCATCCACGTAAATTTGAACAATTAAGATATGTGCCCCGTGATATTGTATAAAAAGAGTTGGGTCAACCGAACCTTTGGTGAAATTATTAGCAATGAGGAAGGATGATAGCTTATCGTACCATGCTCGAGGAGTTTGTTTGAGACCATACTGAGCTTTGTTCGGGCTTGTAGACGTGATTCGGAAACGGGATCAACGAATCCATCCGTTGGTGACATAAACCGTTTCTTTAAGTTGTCCATTGAGAAACGCAGTTTTGACATCCAATTGATAGACCGTCATATTCATATGAGCGCGAACGCGAAATATCCAACGACCTCAAGACGCAGCAACCGAGCAAAAGATTCGTCAAAGTCAATACCCTCTTCTTGACGATAACCCTTAGCCACCAGACGTGACTTATTTCTGATAACATTTCCTTCAAAGATCCAATTTGTTTTTCCAAATCCATTTGAGATCAATGACGTAGACCCTGTTGGTCTTTCAACCAGTTCCATACTTCAAGACGTTTGAATTGGTTGAGTTCTTCTTGCATGGATTCAATCCAGTTGTCTTTTGTCATCAAGTCTTTGATGTTTTAGGTTCAGATTATGGCACGGTGAGTGCATAAATGCAATGTTCACCGTCAGTGTGAAGATGTTGTCTCGTAATGACCGTTGATTCGGGTTGCAATAATGTTTTCCAGAGGATGGTATTTAGATCCATCTATGTGGAGGTTGATGTTGGTATACATTGTGCAGATTTTGAGGATTCAAATGGCTTGTTGAAGATCAGCGACACCGTGCAGCATCTCATTAGCAAGCGGGTTAAAGAACGCATTTGGATCAAAATCGCAGTGGGGGTACTCATTCGAACATCATCGTATGGTTCATCAGGCGTTTTTGTTCAACTATTGTGTTGGAGTCAAGCGGTGGTGCTTCTTCAACCGTAGTTGTTGTAGGTGTATCGTATAAGATTATTATCGTTGAGCAACAAAGTACGGATACACTGAGCACGTTCATCAATATCGTCATTTAGCAGTGAGCAAATAACCTTTCCATTTGTTGACGAGTGTGGGGCTTTGTTCAACATGATGGGGTTTGGGGAAGTTTGCGGTTGTGTCCGGGTTCCAAGCCGTATACTCGAAGCCATTTCCAAGTTCATCAAATGAGCATGAATCGCTTCCATCACCGCTTTGTATGACGGCATTCCGGATTCGAAACCTTTTGAATTATCATGCGATAAAGATTCCAATGTCGACTTTGGCTTTGAGCTTTCCAAAGTCATCAACGATCATTATTCGATAGCAAAGAGATCCAAATACATGAAAGTGTTTGAGATTCTTTTTACATGTGGACAAGCTCAAAAGGTGTTTTGTTGTATGCGTTTGTGATCATAGAACGGTTTTGAGTATAGCATGCAGAGATACGACTTCGCCCATAAGTAACGGAAGTTTAGCATTGATTAACATTGTTCAGCTTCCACTAACGCTTGTTTAGCTTTCGACAACCTCCGTTTTGTTCGGTGTATGCGTGTAATAGATGTCCGATGTGAATTCCCACTTTCTCATAGAATTCACGAAGAGTTTGATTAACAAATTCGGCTCTATCTGTTACGATTAGTCGAACGGTGTTTTCAGAGCTAAACTTGTATTTTCGTGAGAAAGGTGATGATCATCGTGGAGCTTGATCTTTGCTTCAAGAAAGTAGACCCAAGTCCAAGCGTAATAGTCATCAACAATTACTAAGATGTAGCGTTTGCCATTGATCGTTTGCATGCATGCGCATCGGGCTACAACAAATCCATGTAAAGAAGATGAAGCACATGTCGAGAGTCGGTTCCACCTTTGAAGGAAAATGAGCACGAGTGCTTTTGCCTTGTTCACAAGCCGAGCAAAGGTGATCTTTAGAATATCAAAACCGCTGGAGTCCTTCAACTAGTTTGTGTCGAGCAAGGTTGGTGATGGTTTGAAAGTTAAGATGTGAGAACTACTGCCATAGCCGATTTTGTTGATGTTGCCTTTGAAAGTAAAAGGATGGGAGAAGAAGCAACCATGTCTTGCATAGAGATAGTGTAAAGACTTGAATTACGCGAGCCATACATAAGATCGTTTCCTTGTAGATCACGAATGAAACAAGTATTCTCCCTAAAAGCAACCTCCAAATCTCCATCACGTAATCCGACCCATCAGCACGATTGACCGAGGCCTTCCACATAATAAACCCCGCTTATTTCGATGTTCCCATTAATGTAGTTTCGTAGCCCATGATAGCTGCTGGTGACCATTCCGAACTCGAAAGTGAAAATGAACTTTGCATAAAGTTTGATAACGTTTAAGATTGCTCGTCATGTGTCGGGAACATCCGCTATCAACAATCCAGAATGATCTGATCACCGCATTACACATAGGCGACACGGATGGAATAGAAGTAGATGTGGAACCCGAAATGTTAGAGGGTTCCATAGCGTGTATAGTAGATATATACACATCAATAGCTTTAGGTATCCACTTAAATCCTAGTGTGTTATATATCCATTTCTGCCATCTCCAACTAGTGTTTGCTTTAGTTTTAGTGAATGCACTAGGTGGTACTACATTCCTAGGAGGTGAAACCTGAGCTACAGGGATAACAATGCGTGTCGAGAATCTAAAGAGGCGGCCTACCGCTAAGCACTTAGAAAGATTAGTTGGCCTAGAGGTATTCGGTTCTTAGGATTCCTTTAACGAGAGATGATAGCTTTAGCAACACATTTATCATGACAATCAGAATTCATAGTTTTATGACAAATAACACAAGGTGCATCGGTGAATATCAAAAAGTACTTAATGGTTTAGCATTCGTTACATCACTATTTCTATTACATTTGCCTCATCAATATCTATAGTGGAGGCAACGCGAGAGCGTTAATTTGCTTTTATGTTCATGTTTCAGATTGTTCTATTTCGCACAACAAAGCATTCTTCGGGCGGCTAGATCGCATCTGTCTTTCTAAATATTTTTCGCTTTGATAAGATTTGGCAAAGGTCGCTTCAAAACCGCTTTCACGCTTTTCTTGAGTTTTGAAAAAGTTGAGTTGCTTTTGTAAACATTCAAAATCCTTGGTTAATGTGCATTTTTGAATTTCAAGTCCGATGAATGGCATGACATTTTTCCACTATGGTCTATTGGTCTTGTATTAAACGAGCAAAATTTGGATGAGGCAAAAGTTCGGCGTGTTCAACGTGAGTCTCAACATGATTCTTGAGATCCTCAAGTATAACCGCGTAATCAATTTGATTATCGGGAAACGGTTGGTCATCTTGATCGCCAAATATAACTACGAGTCTAGATGAAAATCATCGGAATGAGATGTGGATGGTGCATTTTGAACATTCCGAGCCCTGCTCTATTGGATGTTGGCGTAGATATGAGATCGATAAATATAGTTTGTTCTGGCACCGAGACAAGCCATCGTCATACATCGGGCCTGTGTCACTCATGTGTAACTCATGCATATTAGCCATCAACAAATGTGCATTGGCTCGCAAGTCCTCCATATCATCATCTGAAAGATTTGCCATAAAGCTCGTTCTTTGTCCGTGAGAGTTCCACCGACTTCATCCTTAAGAGCCAAAGAAGAGCTCTTTGAATAAGCTTATCGCCTCTAGTCCTTGGCTTTGGGCATGCATTAGCCAGTGTCCCTTCATTGCTTGTAGCATCAAGACCATTCAACCCATTCTCGAGACTGTTCCACCACTTGAGCTCGTTGTTATTCTACCCATAGCATTAAACCCTTGACCACCATCCGGACACCATAACCACGATTCGAACTTCAACTTCGTCCATTGTTCACAAATGTTGAGTCCTTGTATTAGATGAGGAACGAATACGGTTGTTGGATTTGTTGCTATAACGGCTAAAGGCATTAGCAATCATAGCAAATCCTTGTTGCAAAGCTTCAAGCGGATCGCATTCCTCATTAGCATCAGCGGCGTGGGCTTGAGCATTGTTGTTGTTGTATGGAACCAATTGATTTTGTTGAGATTGAGGTCGTGAAGGATTATGTGGTGTGATTGTAGCAGCTTGGTTGAGTTGCCGTTGAGGTGAATAAGCGCTTTGAGCATATAAGGCAAGTTGTTGATTTTCCGGATGTGTCGGTGGAGCAATTTGAGCACGGATAATCCTTTCTCTATCAACTTCCTTTTCATGAGGCTTCAAGTAATCGCAGACAATAATCCATATGTAGGCTCGATGCATGTTTTTTGACGGAGAAAAATGACATACTTCTCCCATTCAGGACCAAGACTACTCGGGAACTTAGTATTCACCGCAATTCTTGGCATGATGATGTTGTGTTTATCCAAATCATTGATGATGTTCGAAAATCTGATGATAGGACTCGAGTGTCTCCGTGTTCAATCATGAAGTGTTCATAAGCCAAGTAAATTTTGGATTCCAAATCTTCCGATTGAGTACTGGATCCTTCCATAAGAAGGCGAATATGATCCCAAATTTTCTTTGTTTTGAGCATCAACACTACTAAGAATTGGGTTTGGTAATCCTAAGAGGATATATTCCATTGCAAGCTCATCCGCTTCATAGTGTAGAAGTTCTTGAGGATTCAAGTCAAGCAATCAAGAGCAATGTTCGTTTGTTCATCTCTTGGTGGAATGGCATTGGATCTCCGGTACAATGACGGAGGCATCTCAAATGGACCTTCCAAGATAACCCGCTTTAAGAACTTTCCATGTGGCTTCTTTAGATCACAAAACCTAAAGAACCTTATCACTCATTGATCGTAGTTTCGGAGGTGAGCATTGGAGGTATCAAGTGATCCAAAACCTCATGAATTGATTGTTGGTCGCTTAAAGCTTCAAACATCATACAAACCAAGTGGGTTCCTTCATAATGGTCCTTGATGGATGTTGATTGAAGTCATTTTTGTACGGTTGAGCTTGAAGACTTGATGGTGTTTGAACCATTTGAGGTTGTGGATTTGCAGCAAGTTGTGGAGTATGTTGTTGGTTAAATTGTTGTTGATAAATTGCTTGTTGTTGATTCCATTGTTGATGTTGTGGAGTTAGTTGTTGTTGGCGTTGAGGATGAGGATAAGTGTAAGGGAAATAGTTAGAGTATGGTGGTTGTGACATGTTGATAAACTTGTGTTGGTAAAATGGATCTTTGTAGTCGAATGAACCTTTGTTGATGAAGTATCCTTAAACGTAGAAATCACAATAGCCAACTAACACTTATGCGTAAAAACACCAAAGTTACGCGTAACAATCAAGAGTTACGCCAGAGATTTAGCTTTACGCATAAGTAGAGAAAAGACGCTAAAGTTATGCGAGACCAAAGTTATCGCGAGAAAGGTGTAGGATTATCTTATGCGTGAAGACGAGGCTTAGCGAAGATAAATCTTAAGCGTAGGATTTCTACGCGTAAGCTTTATGCTTATGCGTAATTTTAGGGTTTTATCTCAAGTGATCTTTTACACTTCACGATTGCAAAAGATATCCAAAGTCGCGTATTTTCGGACTTATCCAAGTAAGAAAACACGGAATAAAACCTAAAATGAAGATCAAACCAAGGAAATACTTACGTGTAGTTTTAGGGTTTTACTACGCGTAGGTTTACTCGTAAATTTGATTTTGCTCCAAGTTGTTTCTAAACCGCTTTGTGTGATGAAATAGCTTCAATAACACCAAAAGACACAAAAGTGTGAAACTTGATAATCCAAAGCTCTTAAACAGCTTATGCGTGGGACTTAACCCCCTTATAAAACTAGTTTAAAACACGATCCACGATAAAGTTCCAAACTTTTGCCAAAAACACGGATTTTAACACCTTAAAACGTTGAAAGTACAAGAATCTTGGATTGAAAAGTGAGAAAAACGAGTTTTTTGCAGCCAAAGCTCAAGTACTTCTACGCCAGAAGACCCAAAACAAAAACTTCAAAAACAAACTTGTTCACCCAACTATTTACATTGATACCAATCTTGTTAGGTCACAAGGTTTACCACACAAGCTTATAAGAAAGATAGAGAGGCGATTGAACAAGAAACCAAACACACACACACGATATAAGTAAGACCGGTTATGTGTAGAGCATATGTGAAAGGAATAACTTGAACAACCAACCCTCAAGTGAGAGTTATTACAAAGTATTTATAGCAAGCAAGGAGCTAGGCAAACACCTACTCCTTCCCTTTCTCCTATGGGCTTGGGCCTAAGCTCATGGGCCTTCTACATAAGCTTAAGGCTAATAACAAACATAAAGGCCATAGTAAAGCTAACTATTACATATGAGTAACTAACACTTGAATAAGGTCTAGGAGTGATTCCAACAATTGGATTATTGAAAACGCCTTGACTCTTGACCCTTGATTTTTGCTACAGGATTGAATGCGACTAGTGGTGGGGCGACTGTGGACTTAGGAATCTATTTGTTTCGTGTCATTTTGTTTACACCCATTAAAATTTCCCATGTCTTATCCTACCCTTAGTCATGAATCAAGTTTAGGTGAGGAAGCGAGCAATCATTGGTGTCTTGGCCATGGATTTGATCATGTATCATTGGTTTTGTCCACCTCACCGTAGCTCATTAGTAATGACAAAATAACCCCATAAGCCTATGTTGTGTCAACCCATTGCCTTTTAGAATAGCTGCATCTATAGACTCTAGTGGTGGAGATTAGTATCTTTGCCAATCCTATGATAGAATACTGCCATGACTGAAAGCGGTTGAGTTCACCCCAAAATATTAAACACGCGGAATTATGAGAGAGAGTGTGATTTCACTTCCCTTCGGAGGTGCTCGGTTTGGAATTTTCTAGCTTAGGTGATTTTTTGACTCATAACTTCCAATAAATTTTGGGAGATATCTTTTAAGAATTATTTAAAGGGTCTACTTGAGGACAAGTAGGATTCAAGTGGTGGGATATTTGATAACATCAAATTAGCATGATCTTTTATATATCAAATTTCCGTGTTTATGGCCTCATTTGCATTAATATGGTACTTAATTCTTTCATATTCGTTCATATTTGCATTTCTGGATAAATGAGGCGTTGGAGCGAAAAAGAAGTGATAAAAGGCCAAGTATATTGATTTATGAGGGCCTTTGGATTTTATATGAAGATTACGCCGTAACTAGCTAATAAGGTTACTTTAAATATGAGTTTTTGAGAGTGATACTCTACAGAATCCATCTCTTATGGTTACGCTGCAATTATTTTTATGAAGGTTACGCATAACATGGCAAATTTAGTTGCCAAGTTACCAGATGAAGATAATTAAGTGGATGAATATGAATATACTACAGTTGTGCCAATACTACAAGGAATTCATATATATATTGGATAATTTATTACGCACGCAATATTCTGGCCATTTACGCAATTAATTTATTTTAATTACTGTAACTATGTTTCCGGCCTATAAATACTAAATCTCGCATTTTGAGTATCTCTTCTAACCCTCTCCCGTGGGTCGATTAGGGCAACTTCACCTGTGGCATTTTCCAGCAGTCCAAGCCGCTTTTGAAGGAAGAATTCACTCGCAATCATCATCATTATTAGCTCTACATCAAGTAATTTGTATCAAACATTATGTTCAATTCAATTTATGATTTATTCATTTTTTTGGTATGATTTATTATATTTTGCCTAAGCACCCCGGTAAGCCGCCTAGTTAGGATTCTTTAATTGTTTTGTTTACATTTACTTTACTTCAGTACAATTATTTCTAAGTGTATGCATGCATAGTTTATTGGTATCCACCCTTGGTTCGGTAGTTTTGAATGGCGGTAGAGGACAATTGCCTTGGAGATATGACCAACTGACCCTAGGTGAGCGGGATGAGACTTGAAGGGTAAGATATGACCAACTGACGACCTTTTCTACTTGTGCAATTTGACCAACTGATCACCTATCGTTTGGATGAACTTAAGAATTAGGGGGGGAGTGTCTAAGTTCCTAACGGCCGGGCACTCACTATTATAAATCTAGCATGTAGCGGTACTTAATGACTCGGCTTAGGGGAACAACATGACTTATGACGGTGCGCGTGATTTCTTCTGTGGTGGTATCTTTGCTGATAGGTTAGGGCGAATTGATCAAATGCTGTCCTCTCGACTTTGACCCCACCTGAAGTAATTGGAAGTAAGTAGGCGTAGATATTACTAGCTAGGATAAATAACTAGTTTAGCACCACTCTCCTTCATTGATCACATCTTTTGCCTTTATCTGCTTTCCTTTATTTTCTTGTTTTATTAGTTAGATTTATTATTTCAATCTTAAAAGCAATTAAAATCGTGACATAGACTTAAGTTAATTTCCGATCCTCGTAGCTCTTGGGACGACCTCGGTTTTACCGAATTACTACACTACACACGACCGGGTACACTGCCCGTTAGTGCACTAGGGTAGACCATAGGTATTGCGAGACACTATAAATATTAAGACCTGGTCAGTAAAACCTGCATCACCTTCACAACGTCGCTTACACTTTTTCCGGTACAAAGCTAAATACCGAGTCCGTAACACGAAGGACCAAACCAACACTACTATAACACAACAAATATGTGAAATATGAAATACAAGATCTTCGCTATAGAAATCTTGTGGAGGAACAAATCAATCAAGGACTCCTTGCTTGGATGACTTGTAGAATGCTCGTGATCTCGCCTTAGAGAAGGACCTATATGAGAATCACAATAAAAGAAAAAAGAACTACTCTCTAGATCAAGTGATCTTAGTTTAGAAGAATGTAAGAATATATGAGAGAGTTTGTAAGAAGAGAGATGAGTTAAATTGAAGAAATGGCTCTCTATTTATAGGCAAATTCTTGCCACTGTTGCACGGATCCCATGGATCCCTTGCCCTCAAGTAACTTGAGGGATCCGTGAGACGCTCCTGTTTACCCATGGGTTTTTGGGTTATGGGTCATGGGTCATGGGTCTTAGACTTTAGACCATGGGTATCTAAGTAGATACAATGTATCTATTAGATGCAATGCATCTAGACAATGGGTATGAGTTACCTCCATGGGTTATGGATATGCTCTATGGGTATGGGTCATGGGTTGTGGTTTTTACCCATCCTAATAAACTATTACAATAAATGAATTATTACAACAATTTATATTAAATGACTATATATGTAGATGCTTTACAAAAATAACATGAATCCTTATAATTTTACTTAAGATAACATTATATTTGTTATCAACAAAACACAAAGAGATCGGTAAATATTAATAAACATTTTTTCGGTTTATTTGTATTAACAATCTCCCCCTTTTTGTTGATGACAAAACATAATGTTATGATGAGTAAAACTTAAGATTAGATGTATATTTTGAAAGCATAAGTTTTACTTTCTCCCCTTTGTAAAACAAAAAGTGACCCTAATGAAAAAATAAAGTATGGAAAAATAGTCCACGTATCTCTAACTCCCCCTTGATGGTAACTCCCCCTAGAATAGGGCGTCAAGTGAAAAAATATAAAAACCTACAAAGAAAAGGTTAGTAGTAACATGCATAAATAATCTTGTGATTGACGAGAAACAAGATTGAATACAAGGTATGTAAACAAAGCCTTGTAATAAAATAACAAAATGTAGTGGTATTTATGCCACATACAAACATGTAAAACTAAGAACAAGACTTGTTCTAACAAAAATGACTCAAAAGAAAATACTAGAGAAAATAGTAAAATGATTCCTTCCTTGCTTGCATAAGGTTATGGATGGAGGTTTTGGTGAGTGATGATGTTGATGCGATCAAGGAAGAGGTTAAGTATGAGTCGCATCTCTTCCCTAATTTCTATTGCAATAGTGGATTGGCAATGTTCACAATGTAAATGATGTGGGTAATGTGTGCGGAAGTTTTCTGGGTTAGTTTGATTTGTGATATGCGAAAGTTGTGGTGGAAAAGTTGGAAAATATGGATCAAAGTCCGGAATGTTTGGAAGTGGTGGTGTAAAAGAACCTAGATGTTCTTGTAAGAGAATGGGAGCTGAAGGTGGTGAAGTTACAAGATCATTGTAAATTGTGTTTGGAGATGTAGGAGGTGTTAAAAAGACTAGTTCTTTTGGGTTGGTTTGTTGGGATCTTGTTGGAGTCTTAAGGAGTTCCAATAGAGTGACTTTAGGTGAAGACTTGATAGGTGATGATGGTGGTGTGCTTGTTGGAGATGAGGGAGGGGCTACTATGGAACCATTTGGTGGTGAAAGAGTAGTTGGTGATGAACTATTTGACAATAGTTTGGCTAAACAACAAGGCCGGATGCTAATCCGTGCGGTTTTTCTTGATTTGGATGATGGTACTACGGAAGGTGGTAGGATAAAATTTTGTATTTCTTAAAAAAGAATGTTTGCACTAGGTGATTCATCTATGTTGGAAGATCGTTTTGGATGACATGGTGATGATTGTTTGTGAGGTTGAGAGTGATGAAGATGCAAGCATTCTGGGAACCCTACTTATAGAAAAAATAATGCATTGTAATGAATGCTTGACCCAAAATGTGGACTAAAATCTAATGATTAGATATGAATTTAAGGCATGTGATCATGAGAACACAAGCATTAATTAACATACTCATTAGTAAAAAGGGTAAAATGATGAAAATATAGAGGTTTTTAGCTAAAGTGAGAAAAATAGAAGAGAATTTCAATTTCTGTTTCACGGATCCTTCCCTTGAGGGGAACCGGCCCAAAGACTTTGGGATCCGTGGTAATCGGGTGACTCGTGTAGCATAAAATTTTCCTTTTGGAAATATTTTTGCCTAGTGTGTGCCTATATGCAAATTATTTGGAGTTATGGTTATCTCGAATTCTAAAAAGAAAAAGAAAAATAGACTAGAAGTAAAAAAACATACTATTATGTGAGATAACCCGAGTGCTCCTAGTTCATTATTGCTTAAATGAATGTACCCGAAAACACATATTAATTATGTGTTCTCTTTAGCATTCAAAAGACATGAGATGTAATGAAAACGGGTTTTTACTTTGTATTAATAATGA
The DNA here is from genome assembly GCA_910596185.1 of Chrysanthemum makinoi. NCBI lineage: Eukaryota > Viridiplantae > Streptophyta > Magnoliopsida > Asterales > Asteraceae > Chrysanthemum > Chrysanthemum makinoi. The sequence goes on from OU343219.1 coordinate 133,819,437, forward strand.
AAAAGAGGTTTGTCCTAGACGTGAGAAATAGCTTTTATGAAAGTGATACGGGAAGAAGTATCCTTTTAGAAAACATTTTGAAAAAGTTTCTTTGTTTGAAGAAAAACGTTTATCCTTGAAGAAACAAATATGTATGAATTTACATGTTGTAAAAGAAACTTGCCTTGAAAAATAAAAGAAAATTATGAAAGTACGAGTTGTAAATAAAACCTATCTTGGGTTTTGAAAATTATCGTATTGTTTGTGAGTTGTGTGTGAAATAGAGATCCTAGACTCAGAAAAGAAGAAGGCTAGTGTTTACATACCTTGTAGAGTTTAAAAACTAATTACGACGATTGTTCCAAGACCAAGACGAAGTAGGTTGAATTGTTCCCGCCTAACGGTTCGGTGAGGACGCCGACTATGTTGTTCGGATGCTACCTTCTCAATAGAGATGTTCTCCTTTTGAACATTGTCTCTTAAGAAGTGATGATGAATCTCTATATGCTTGGTGCAAGAGTGCAATACCGGATTCTTGCTTAAGTCGATGGCACCTTTGTTGTCACATAGAATGGCTATGTCACTTAGATGAATGTCGTAGTCAACTAACGCTTGTTTCATCCATAATGCTTGTTAGCATGCTTTCTGCGAGACATATTCGGCTTCGGTTGTTAATATGGCCAATGCCGTTTTCTTCTTTTAGAACCAAGATGTTAAACAACATCCCATAAAAGTACATACACCACTTGTACTCTTTTGGTCAACATAATCACTGCATGGTCGGATCGTGATATACAATGTTTCTACCCCGCATTCGTAGGATACCATAATCCAATTGAGTCGCACCTTAATGTATCTAAATATTCTTTTGACCGCTTCTAGATGTGATGTTTTAGGATCTTCTTGAAACCTAGCACATAGACAAACACTAAACATGATATCTGGCCGACTAGCTGTAAGGGAGAAGAATACCAATCATGCCACGATATTTTGTGTTATCAACGGATTCACCGTCTTCATATTTTGTAAGCTTAGTGTTGGATGACATTGGTGTTCTTATGGGTTTTGACTCTTCTAAACCAAATTTCTTTAACATCTCTTTTATGTATTTAGATTGATTAAAGAAGATACCATCTTCTACTTGTTTGATTTGTAGACCAAGAAAGAAACTTCGTTCTCCCATCATACTCATCTCAAACTCGTCATGCATGATTTTAGAGAAATCATCACACATGTTTTGACAAGTAGATCTGAATATAATATCATCCATTATATTTGAACAATAATTATATGTGATTCCTTTTTCTTAGTAAAAGTGTATTATCAACTAACCCCATGGTGTAGTTGTTTTTGATTAAAATTGACTTGAGTCTATCATAAGCTTTTTGGGCTTCTTTAAGACCGTAGAGCTTTAACTTATACACATGTTTAGGTTTTTCAAATCGAAAGAAGCCTGAGGTTACTACATATACTTCTTCATTAATAAAACCATTTAGAAAAGCACTTTTAACATCCATTTGATAAAGCTTAAGATCATTAGCACAAGTATAAGCAAGAAGTATTCTTATAGACTCTAATCTAGCCATGGGGGCATAGGTCTCTTCAAAGTCTATTCCTTCTTGTTGATTATACCCTTGGGCAACGAGTCTAGCTTTATTTTTAGACACTACATCGTTTGCATCTAACTTGTTTTTATATACCCATTTTGTTCCTATTATGGTTTGATTAACAGGTGGAGGGACAAGTGTCCAAACATCGTTAAAAACAAATTGATTTAACTCTTCTTGCATAGCCATTACCCAACTGTCATCTTTTATGGCTTCTTGTGTATTCTTAGGTTTTATGGTTGAGACAAAACAAAATAAGCTACTTTAGTTTTGGACTTGAGACCTTAAGGTTCTTTCGTTTAACTTTTCTATGACCTTATCTACGGGATGATCTTGAGACTCTTTAATATTGATGATTTCATTGTTTAAAGGTTCATCTTCTTTGTTTGTATTTTTCTTTATTTCTATAGCTTCACTCTCGACTATCTCGTCATCCACAAGAGGTAGAGTAGGTTTGGGTGCACTCTCATCAAATTTTACATTTAATGAATCTTCAACCTTTTTTGTTTCTTTATTTAATATGACATAAGCTTTGCTATTAGGAGAGTAACCTAAAAAGATACCTTCGGTTGATTTAGGATCAAATTTTGTAAGGTAATCTTTAGTGTTAAATAGAAAACATTTGCTACCAAAGACTCTAAAGTGTTCTAACGTAGGCTTCTTGCCTCGAAGTAACTCGTATGGAGTTTTACCTAAAAATAGTCTAATTAAGACTCGGTTAAGTATGTACGTTGATGTATCAACGGCATTGCACCAAAACCTTTGAGGTATGGATTGCTCATTTAACATGGTGCGACTCATTTCTTGTAGGGTTCTATTCTTCCTTCCAACTACCCCATTCGACAGGAGCGAGGAGCCGAGAAGTTGTGAGTAATACCATTAGCGTCACAAAAGGCTCCAAATTGCACTTCATTATCGAATTCCCTACCATGATCCGTTCTAATATACACTATAGGACTTCCTAGTTGTCTTTGGATTTTCTTACTTAATATTTCAAAGTAATTGAACGTTTCAGTTTTATTCTTTAAGAATTTAGTCCATGTGTACCTAAAGTAATCATCCACTATAACCAAAGTGTAGTAGTTGCCTCCATAACTTTGGATAGCGGATGGACTAAATAAATCCATGTGTAGTAGTTCTAGACTAAATAAATCCATGTGTAGAAACCATGTTTTTAGCTTTGTGACTAGCATGGACTTGTTTTCCTACGTTACAAGCATCACAAAAGTGATGTTCATATTTTAATTTTGGTAGATCTCTTACTAGATCTTTGGATGATAGCGATTGAAGAAGTCGCATATTGGCATGACTCAATATTCGATGCCATAAGGTCGAAGTATCATCTATAGAAGTAAGACAAAGTTTGTCTTTAGGTTCATTACCGATTTTAATGACATAGACTCCATGTTTCCTAATTCCTCTACTTATAGTGATACCGTTTTTCGATATCTTACTACCGGTTTTATTAAAAAGTACGTTACACTTCTTATCACATATTTGTCCTATACTTAAGAGGTTAAAGTTTAGGTTTTCTACGTGACACACGTCTTTAATGGTTAGAGATTTTTTAGAAATCGTACCTTTACCGATGATTTTGCTTTGCTATTTCCAAATACCACATTTCCTCCATTGAAGGATTCATATGTTGAAAATAAATATTTGTTACCGGTCATGTGCCTCGTGTACCCGCTATCCTTGATCCATTCCACGGATCTAGTTCGACCTTTAAGAACACCTAAGAAAACAATTAACTCAAAAGTTTGGTCCCCATTTGTTCATGGGTCCATTAGTGTTAAACATTTCATTCATGTTAGACATGTATGGAAAAGGTGAGTATGCATTCCATGATGCAAAGTTTTGAAATGAAAAACCGTTGTGCATATTAGGATTCCATCCCATTTGATGGTTACTTCTCGGATAAATATTATTGGGTCTCCTTATAAATGTGTTTGTTTTGAAACGACGGACCTTTGTCTTGTAAAGCTTTGATTTTGTCTTGGAGGTGGTTGCCTAATAGTAACATGGGTTGGTTTCTTCTTATTAACAATAACAAAATCGGTTCCGTATGAAGAAGCTATATTATTACATGCTTGTTTCAAGAAACCCATGGATCCCCCTCTTTACACTAGGGGTTCCCTTTTGTGGGATCCATGGGATCCGTGACTACAATGGCTTGTTTTTCTATTGCTTTGATGAATTGTGTTTCTTTGTTTTCACTAGTTGACACATCAAGTTACTGAAAACCTAAACCTTTTTGGTTGTTTCCTGTTTTAACACTATCTAATATTATATCTAGAGTATTAGTATTCATTCTAGCAATTTTAGAATTTAGATGATCAACTAGTGTTTGAAGTTGAACGCAAAGCTCACATTCACCACTTGCTATCTTCGCCTTTTCTAAACGTTTTAATTTAGCTTTTAACTCAAAGACTTCCTTTTCTAAACGTTCATTTTGGTTTTTCAAAATCTTGTTTTTGTTAATTACTTTTAAGCTAATTTTGCAAAGTTTATCATATTCACGATGTAATGAATCATCATCTAATGATGAGCTACTATAGTATTCGTGACATACCTCGTTATTTGCCATGAGACAAATTTCTTCGTCCTCCTCCTCCTCGCTCATTCCCCACGAACCACTTACGAACGCTTTTTGTTCATCATGTTTGGGACACTTACTAATAAAGTGATTGGGGTCCCCACATTTAAAACAAGCGTGTTCATCCCTTGATTTCTCGTCATCTTTGCTTTTCCGGTGTAACACCCCCCAATTTCGTGATATGCAGCGGAATTCAAACTAGGTGTTACTTCATGGCACGACAGTCACAATAATAGAAAACGATCTCTAAAGGAGTCGTTTTAAATAGGATTTATCATTCAAATTATTTAAATATATCAGAGTTTACAAAATAGGTCCCAGTTGGTTCCATTGTTTACAAAATACATCAATATAAAGTCTTTGATGTTTTGTGAATGATAAAATAATTATAGCCTTCTTGAACTAGTCCTTGCTCTTCCGTGCCAGCTTCCGGCATTATGGACCTGAAATACATGTTTAAAACTGTCAACACAAAGGTTGAGTTAAATTTATAGAGTTTGTTTGATGGTTGAACACATTATGTTGGTAGTGTGAGTTAATTAGACTCATACCAATGGTTTGAAAACAAAACAGTAATTATTGTTTGTATGGCCGCTCAAGTATATGATACTTGAGCCCGCTTTTTCACGATATGGCCGCCTCAAGTATATGATACTTGAGCCCACTTTGTTTGTTACTATGCCTCAAGTATATGATACTTGACCGCTTTTGTTTGTCACTGCTCATGATACCAAAATGCACAAAGACTTGTCAATAGAGATATATATAATAGTTTGCGGTCTTGGTCAAACAGCTTGCCCCTGATAGGTAATTTGCCAATAAACCTATAGATCTTCAAATATAAGCGTTTGTTTGCCTACCAGGTCAACACAAACGGGATTCGTCAATCCCAATAGGCCTATCCACAATATTCGCGTTCACTGGCAAGTGATTAATGGTTCGTGATAATAGGGACTTAAGATTGGCAATAGTGGTACTTAGTGCAAATAATACATTCAGATAAGCATATAGTTTGAAAGCAATATGTTTGATTTAAAATAAAGCATGTATTTCCCCTAAGGATTTGTAAAACAATTAAGTAATAGAAAGTGGGGCTATGAACTCACCGTGAGTGGATGATGATAAGTGCTTTTACGAATATGATGGATAAGCCGAGAAACCTCTACGTGCAACCTAAAATGGAATGTTGCGACTTAGGTTTGGAATAATGTTTAGGAAAACATAAACGAGTCTATATATGCCAATATATTGATCATGATGTAGTCATTTATAGTTTGTTGCTTATAGTAAAAGTTTAGTATGTGAAAACGTATTTAGTTTATATATATCGTACTACCGTTCGGGCCATCATAATTCAGAGGTCATGTAGTAAACGTTCGAGGAGCTAGGACACTTTAATTCGTAAATGCAGCAACACGTCTATCCGTTTACCCAAATGAACCCCCCACATGAAGTTCGCTAGTGTTGTAGTGCTCAATACGTAAAACATGTATTTTGATTACTTGATTATATGATATATTAAGAGTTTATAAATACAATAAATAAACTAACAAAGTTTATAAGTAGTTAAATAAGTTTGGGTCTTATAAATACTTACCTTAATATAGAATGCTTGAGTATTATGGAAAAAGGAAATATAAGCGGAGCTTCGACGTGGAATTTGTAATCTTCGAAAACCCGAGGCAATTTGAAGATTATAACAACGCCTTCTTGAAAGTTCGAAGGATAATAAAAGATTATAACAACGTCTTTTTGGATACTTGAAGTTATTTGAAGATTATAACGACTCTTTCTTGAAAACTTCCAAGAACAAAGATCAAAACCTAGTTTTTCTTCAAGAATACATGAATGTTCTTACAAGATCTATAAGAAATGCCTTAGGTTTAGGACTTTAGATGTTAAGAAGGTGTGGTGTATTTTTTTGTGAAGTGATTTGCTTGGTATTTATAGGCTAGAGAATTTGTTAACTATATATTAGGTTAATATTTAACCATGGTTAAGTTTTACAAGTGTAAGTAATCTAAGGAATCAATGGCTATGATCAAACCATGTGTCTTGATGACTCATATAAAATGACACCTAGGGAAAGAATGAGGAGGTTAAGAGTTTTGAACATTTATCTTGCCTTTACGGAGTGAGTTTTGGTCCTGGTAATCGCTAACGGTAAGTATTTAATTCATGAAACGAACCCAAAAATATGAAACTTATAGGAATGATTAAACTCATCAATATACTCATTATTATCTTATAAAATTGAGTGATAAGTTTAATGGTCGCGTAACGCCGTTAAAACTGGAAACGTAGGCTAAATACGTGGAAAAATGCAATTTATCGAAAAGAAAGCGAGATTTTGAAATGACCTTGAATTTAATTAAAGTAGACTAAAACTAGTCTATAAGTGATATGAGATGTCAAAATATGGTTTTATAATGCGGATAACTTAACGTTATAACGGAAGTCTAAAAGTTACGTGATTTAAGCAAAAATGTATAATTACAAGATTAATTTCTTTATGGTCAAAGGAGGAGGGAAATATGTTTGACTTTTCCAAAAATGTAAAAGTGTCTAAACATCTTAGAAAATACAGTACAGGAATGGTTAAGTCCGGTCTACGTAGAATTTTTAAAACGTAAGTTTAGTCTCGCATTTCACTCAGGGTTTATTTGGTAACATTTAAATGAAATCTTAAACATTCTCTAATTGATTATGAGTGATCAAAATTAATCGATGTGAGGAAAATTGTTAGAGTTGGTTTTCGTTATGCGCGGGATGTTTAAATGGTGCTCCGACCAAAACGAAACTTTAGGACGATGTTTTATTAATAACTTTTGCGAAGATGATCTAACGATTGTCAAACTCTCAGGTTATTACTAAAATAAATTAACTTACGAGAATGTGAAATAAAAATTTTACGAGATGAATAGTCAAAGTGAATAGTAAAAGTGTAGGACCTAAGATATATATCAACCTTATCAAATACCCACGTTATGAACACAAGTATACCACGTTTAAACCAAACACAATATGCGTTAATAAGAAAGAAAGAAAGATGAGATGGTGACTTAAGATGTGTAACTCGTGTATGTATTTAGAGAGGTAGAGAGAAGAAAGATGAAACAATAAGTTGTATATTGCTTCAAAGGAAAACACACACACACACACTCAAGCACACCCCTCAAATGACCATTTGAGGGGTATTTATAGTCCAAGGGACTTGATGCCCTAAAGGCTTTCTTATGGGCTTCGTGGGCTTGGACATGGGTTGGATTGGATAAAAGGCAAGCCTTACATAACTAGTACCCATTTAGCTTAGTCCAATCCACGAGCCCGTTGACTATTCTATCACGATATCTAACACACGTTATAAAGTTCCTCAATGTGAATGACCATCACTTCTAATAAAAACTATTAAGGCTAACAATCTCCCCTAAGGGGTGGTCATTCAAACGATGCTCCACTTGATAAGATCTTTACTTTCTTTGAGCTAGAACTTTTGTAGATATAGAATAGTCTTGATTCTTTGTTCCTTCATGCTTTGTGATCGTTAATGTGTTTGTTCACGTTGTCAACTTCTGGTTAGGTGTCTCCACGTCTTTCTCCACCATGCTCACACTTCTATTTGACTTTGAGTTTCCAATGATGAAGTTCTCGAGTCTTTACACTTTGTAGATTCTTTGACATTGACGAAGAATCATCTTTAACTTTGAGTTGCCTTTGATTTTGATGAGAACTTTCATGTGTTGATATGAGCATGTGGCGATCTGACGATCCATCCGCCTGAGCTTCCATAAGAAGAAAACATAAAACAGGTTAGTAATAGCGGATTCCGACTTACAAGTTTGAATTTCGAGGGTGTTAACAAAGATAGTGTGAAAACACGTCTCTAATTCTACAGAGGCCGTTCCGAACTGAGTCCCACAAGTGAGATAACGCAGATGTACCAAAATACACTCTAGATTCGGATGAGTCGCCGAGGTACACCGGCATCACCCCACGCCCATAGAGACCGTTTGAGACACACTGCGTAATCCACGGAGTTACCGAAGTGACCGTCGTGGTCTGCTTGATGTTGACCTCAGGGAATTTCCATTCAATCATCAAGATCACACGAAGTGAAACTTCTCATAAATGTTCTGGCAGATTGCTAAGATCTGCGTAGGACTCTAGAATATATCACTTGTGTCCTTATAGATGAACAACAAGCGATGTCATGTCAAGTGTTCCTATGAGATCTTTTGGTGAATCTCGTGGCTCTAGACTCAATAGTGCATTTTGGTTTCCTAAGCGGAGACTAGGGAGAGAGTCTCCTTCTTCAATACCAACGATCTCTAGAGAAAGTCGAGATTATGTAAGGTTCCCTGAGAATGAAACAAATCCTTTTAAGAGGAATTGAGTGGCTAGAAGGTTTAGTGCAAGCCACTGGTCCATGACGTCTTTGTCTTCAATACTGTCATCTAGTGACAACCAAAGAGTGATGAATTGAACCCGTTTCTGCCCTAAGGTTGAATATGGAGGGCTATTTATTTTCACCCTTTCTTTTACATTTCTTTTTAAATCTTCAACCCCTTCTCCTCTTCTCACATTACTCCTTTTTTCAATCATACCTAAGGACTTCTAATACTAACTATTTTTGATGTCCTTGGGTAAATCCCTCCTGGCTCTCAAGGATCATAGGACGGATTTCCTATCCTTAGTCACCTTATAACTCCATGACTGTCCTATTGTTGCCATAAAACCATTTTTCTTGAAAATTTTTCAAAGTGTTTATGATTATCAAAACATTTTGTTAACACCTTGAGAGTTTTGTTTTTCGAAACACTCCCTTCACATGTGCTTATATTGTTTTAACGAAATCGCACGAGAGGGTAGAGTTCGCACTTTTTGAATTGATCGACTTTAAATGAACTAGACCGATTCGAGACACGGTTACATCACTAGAGAACTAGCTTGAAATTATTACCCGTCCTGGTCAAGTCCATAGAAAGTTTCTCGAGATGGTACATGATTCCTCGTCAATTCATTGGTTTCAACTGAGTCGAGCTCTTTTGAGATTCAAACAACGAACATTAAACTTTTGATCACATTTTAACCGTTTCTCCCCTCAAAAATAGCATATCCATGATGTTTTTGAAACAAAATGATTAAAAGATATGTTTTTCAAAAATCATTTGAGAGAAACCGATTTAGCATGAATTTTGGAACAATTTTGTTTTAATACCCCCTAAAGAAAGCATATTTTTCTACGTAGAAATTTGGAATCAATTAAGGGTTTAGAGGGAGTTATCTTGGTACCAAATGTGAGATATTTTGAAACAATCTTTTTGAAAAATTTCGAATCAATGGTACGCAAGATGAAGATTTTAAAATATCTTTTGAAGATATTGAAGAAGAATTATCTTCATTTGTTTTAGGATAAGTGCTCGATATATATGAAAATCGATTTTATGTAGCACTTTTCCTTTCTTTAAAGATCGGGTTGCAAGCTCAAATACTTACAAGCCATTATGTTTTTAGGAATAGTGCTTGAAAAATATTTAAAACCTTTAATTTTGGTTAAGCACTTTCCTTTCTTTGAAGCTGGTCCCTGAACTGATGTGTCCGTAAGCCATTATGTTGAAGTCCGGTTCGCATCAAGTATAATGAAAGCCATTATGTTTTAAGAATTTTTTAAGAAACGACATATTTTAGAAAACATTTAAAGAACTCTCGCCAAGCATCCTACATACTGATCATTGTTGAATGACATTTCTAGAAACGCATGAATATTGATTATAATGAGACATGTCGTGAGAAGAATATTTTTATTTTTGAATTTATGTTGTTTTTGTATTTTTGAAAATTTTCTATTTTTGTATTTTGCTTTTGTTGGTTTTATAAAAGAAATGGAAAATCAAAAATAGAAGAAAGAGAGAATGAAGAGTTTACTAATTGGAACCCCTCTGATGAGTCATTCGAGATATTTGATTCACCGCAACCAAAGAAGAAGAGTTTTCAAATAAATGCTGTTAGAAGTACAAGATTCCTCACAGTGAGGGTGATCACTATCAACGGTTGTAGTGGTTTTGACTTCCTTATCTTGATGAGTTTCACTATTATCTGTGTTGGAGCAAGTTTCAAAAATCTTTCCTGTGGGAATCCATCTAAGACCTACTTGGTTGAAAACTTTTCCTGTGGGTTTCCACCTAAGGTAAGATCTAGGAGTTGTTTTCTTATCGACAAAATGGAAGACTCATTTTTGGAAAAACTACGTCCTGCAGAGATCCACCTATTAGGTTTCTGTTTGTTTGACATTTTATCAACGGGCTTGTTTCTATTTGGTATCTTAGTGGATTGTGCCTCGACGAGAATTATCTTTCTTGAGATATTGTAAGGCACATGCATCATGATTAGCTGAAAAGACACATATTTTACATGTAGTACGCACAAATTCAATATTCTTGTTTTAAAATGCTTTAACTTTGTCACTACAGTCTTTTGGAAATTGATTCTTGTTCGAAAAGACTTAGAATTCCTAGTGTTGTTTTCTAAGGGCATAGCATTTTCTTTGCTAACTACTCTTAGATGCAAGCCAATCCCTAGTCTTTCGTAGAGTGTTCCTAGGTAATGGTTTACTACTACTAGCAAAGGCCTTGAAATCTTGTAGAATTCATCACCCTAGATGTTGCACCTAGAATTCGTCTTTTTCGAAGTCAGGCCTTTTCCTAGCTTCTTCTAGATAGTGATTGTTGACCATGTTTAGAACCCATGATTCTTTAACAAGATTTTTTGTCACATTCCGTGTACTATTCCTAGAGATGCAGTGTAATCACTTTTTCTTTCTCAAAAAAGGTTTTTCAAAAGCTTTGATAATTCTCTTTTGATAGGCAGGACTGTGAGTGAATTTGACAAATCATTTTTCTCATTGACTTTTGAGAGGCAGAAATTGACATTTTGGTTTAAAACCGGTTTGGGAACCTTTGTTTTCCTCGGTCAATGGTTTTGCAAACTTAGTATCCACAAAGATTTCCTTTTAGCTGTCCACTGAGCTCTCAAAAGATCATTTTGCTCTTTCATGTCCTTGTAGGCACGCTCATACGACAATTTTTCATACTTGCATTCCTCCTTTTTTTCATCAAGTTGTTTAAAATAGGACACGCTTTTTTTTCAAGTTTTTCAAGAGCATTTTCATATTTTGAAACAATTATGAGGTCTCGATTGAGTCTTTCATGATCTTCAACAAAATATGTTTGCAAAATAATGGACATAATATCGTGAGTCGAACATCTTTCAGAGAGTCATTTAAAGTTTCCAAAACTTTGATGTGTTCAACACTTTCATTAGCTTGCTTTACCGGGGATTTATGGTCCTTGACAAAGTCAGCTGTTTCTTTCAAAAGGCTTGTTCAAAATGAATTACCCTTGAGTTGATGTTATTCAGCTGAGGGGCAATTTTTCAGTTTCAAAAACTTTTACGTTCATTATCAAAACTATTAAACGGATGTTTGTTCTAATATTGGTTTTAGTTTTAACGGTCTCTTGAAGATCTGCAATTCTCGTTTTCACATTTTCCAAAATACTTCGCGCTTCACTTGTGTTAAAAGGATTGTTTGAAGACATTTGTTCAATGTTCGATAGAGATTTGGAGACAACAACCGTTTTGAAACAGATTTTGAAACAGTGTTGACACTTTGTTTGAAACACTTGGTTTGGTGGAAAACGTTGATTGAGAAACAAACGAAATACCATTAATTTGGTTTCATTTATTATAATCAATAGGTTTGATTTCCGATGTTTTGTTTCATTTTTGATCTACTCTCCTTCGATAGTTCCAACGTTTCAAGAGAATCACGAACAATTATGGGTTCATGCAAAGGTTGTCCATTGTTCAGCACATTCTGAGATTTCGAGCTTTCTGAGAAACGAAGAAGGGTCGTTACCAAGTGCCATCTTATGTGAAGTATGAAAACGTGGATTTACTTAGTTAGAAAGCGTCTTGTTTGATTTAGTGAATGACCGTTGTAGAAGCAAATTGTCCAAAGTTTTGATTTTTTCTGTTTTATCAAGAATTTCAACAAGAAGAGAATCTTCGCTTTGCAAAATTAGCAATTAACTGCTTTCTCTTTTCAAGATCGAAAATGCTGCTTTTTGTTTTGAAAGTTGGTCATTTAGTTCAGAAATTTCCTTGTTTAAAGATTTGATTTTCAAATTTAGATTCACATCAAGTGTGTCATACTTGAGTTGCAAATCTTTTTCTCTTAAAACAGAATCTCGATAACCAATTTCTAATTCCGACATTTTGTTTGTATGAAATTCATAGGCTTTGGCGTGCTCCTTGTAACTCTCAAGCTCACGGTCAATTTTTATTCGCGGCCTTAACTTCGCGATTGACCGTTCTTACTTTCTCAACTTCAATGCCACATTGATTAATTAATGATTCAAAATAAGCACGTGTTTCCTCATCATTAGCACCATTCTCATCACTTGACCTCCATTAGGATCCATATATGGAGTTTCTGAGTTAACATTGCTATTAACTTGCTCTCCCACATATGTGTCATAATAAGGTTCGAGACACGAATGGCTTCTCATGAGTAAACGAATTTGGTACCTCATTGAGTGAATAATATGTGTCAGAGAGGAGTTGTGTCATAAGTACCGCTTGATGTTGTGTCCTGTTGATTGATTGTATGACTGGAGGTTGCATTATCGTTTGCTTTATCTTCCCATTTTGGGTACCTGAATTTGATTTCCTCAGCATTCAACTCAATTCCCAACTCTTCTTTTCTCGCTAACATCAACATGTATGGATCTTTCAAGCTTCGTAAGTCGGTTGACACTAGATCCTGAATCTTGTCTTTGCGGTTCGGAGGTAGCATCTCAAAGAAGTCATAAAACGCTTATTCCCATTTTGATATCCCATATTACGATTCACACCACCCTTGATGTCCATCAAACCGTCTGCATATTGCATCTGACACGATTCACATTTCCATAATCCCAACGATCGAGCTGCAACATTTCCATTCGATTACCCACTGCTCTATTCCCAACATTCGTCCCATCGATTTCCAACATGCGACCCGACCGATTACCCCGACACGGAACCGCATGATTACCGAGGCGACTGTTAAATGCTTTATCCAATAAAGAAAATATCTGTTGCAAGGTCGCTTCTACATGGTCGGCCATGATCGTGATTCCTTGTTCCTGGTATTGTTGATCTGGATAGAATTGTTGTGGTGGTTGTGGAATGTATTGCCGCAAGTTGTTGTTGTTGGAAGATGATGAAGCTTGTTGTTGTGTATTCACTGTAGTTTGAGTCTTTGCAATGAGTGCCAATGAATCATGATTCTTTGCTAATCTTTCTTGTCTGACTTCATTCGCTTCACTTGGTTTAGTTTCGAAAATCATTCGCTTGATCAAAGTTCACCCGATGTAAGTCTTTTGTTTGGTTGACAATAGTGACATATCGTCCCCATTCTTTCGGAAGATTATTCAGAACTTGATGTTTTGAACGATTGTTCGGGTGCCAACTTGTTTCCGATAAGCTCATTCATCAAAGTGCAAAACCTTCCATAGTAGGATTCAATGGATTCTCCTGGTGTAGATGTAAACTTTTCCCATTCAGTTAGCAGCTTGTTCTCCATGTCTTGTTTACCAATTTCTGTTCCATAACATAGTCGTCTTACATGTTCCCACATATCAAAGCAGTTTCAAAGCTTCTACCGCAAAGAAAGATGTCTATTGGTAAACCCAGTTGGACAATATGAATTGCCATGTCATCTGCATCGACTTGTTTCGATCCTCTTCGTGTATTCGATTCGGTTTGAAGATGAGAGGATGGTGGGATGGGAGGTGTTGCATCAGATTTGTACATGAACTTGTCGAGGCTTGAAGGGTCCATCCTGAATGGATCTAATCATGAGTTTCCCATTAGGTTTGGTCTTTATGTAACGAAGCATACGACTTGTCCATTGAAGATAACCTCCTTTTGCCAACATAGAGGTCGGTTTTTTCGGACCTACTGCATGAATGTCTTGTTGAGTAGCCATTGATGAAGGTATGATATGATAAAGTTGATGTAGGATCGATTCAACAATAAAGGAGTTGTGGTTGATGAAGATTAAACTCGGTTGAGGTGTTTTCTCTGAAGTCACTCGTAACCTTGGTTCTTAGTCGAAAAAAAATTTCGTCCAAAATTTGAAATTCACTTTAAAAATCAATTCTAAGGTCGTATGAAAAATTTGAGTTATGACAATTTTGACGCCAAATTTGACCCGAAAAATTTGAATTTAGGCCCAAAAATTTGAATTTTTGACCAAAATTTTCACAGTTAAACCAAAAATTTGAATCTCGTAAAATTGAAGCGTTTAGTCTCCTCGAAAAATTAAATTTTAAATGAAGAGCTTAGGCGTAGAAACACGAAGTTACGAGTAGACGAGGCTTAGGCGTAGGATCTGGTGCTTATGCGTAGGATCTTATGCGTAGGAAGCTTATGCGTTGAAACCTTAAGCGTAGAAACCTTATATGTAGAAAGTATCTTACGCTAACCTTAAGCTTATGCGTAGACAAAAAGTTACTCGTAAACCTTACGCGTAATTTTGAAGTTAAGCGTAGAGTTACTCGTAAGCTTTTAGCTTATGCGAAACTATGGTTAACCAAAAATCCTTTAATCGCTACAAAGGTAGAGATATCCACAAGTCGAAGTGTTCCACACACTTATCCAAGTGAGAAGCAGCGAGTAATGCTTATAGCACGAAGATTCTTCACCAAAAGTTACGAAAACTAGGGTTTTGACTTTTTGACTTCTACTCATAAGAAATTTCCAACGATTCAAATGATTTCTTTTACCCAGATAGCCTTAAAAACACTCGAATAACCCAAAAATGTTGATCTTTTTCACCCAAAGTGCTTAGAAAAGTTACGAGTAGAAATGACCAAAAACCAAATACGAGCTTAAAAATGAAGAAAAACACGTAAAGTTACGAACTTTTTGCAAAAACTGAAACTTTAGCACCAAATAAACCTTAAACCACAAGAATCTTGAATTTTAAAGTGCAAAAATTAAAGCTTTAAGCTTGACAAAAAACGTATAACGAGAGCCTTTTACGCGTAACACCTTCAAACCAAACACAAACACTCCTAAACCATTGTTAGGCGATTGATACCAATTGTAGGACCTAAGATATATATCAACCTTATCAAATACCCACGTTATGAACACAAGTATACCACGTTTAAACCAAACACAATATGCGTTAATAAGAAAGAAAGAAAGATGAGATGGTGACTTAAGATGTGTAATTCGTGTATGTATTTAGAGAGGTAGAGAGAAGAAAGATGAAACAATAAGTTGTATATTGCTTCAAAGGAAAACACACACACACACACTTAAGCACACCCCTCAAATGACCATTTGAGGGGTATTTATAGTCCAAGGGACTTGATGCCCTAAAGGCTTTCTTATGGGCTTCGTAGGCTTGGACATGGGTTGATTGGATAAGTGCGCCTTACATAACTAGTACCCATTTAGCTTAGTCCAATCCACGAGCCCGTTGACTATTCTATCACGATATCTAACACACGTTACAAAGTTCCTCAATGTGAATGACCATCACTTCTAATAAAAACTATTAAGGCTAACAAAAAGTAAATAGTAACTTTTCAAAAAATGAAAAGTAACCTGAAAATGCGGGTTGTTTCAGTCTCACCACCTTAATGGGAATTCCGTCCCGGAATTCAGTGTGTGTTATCCGATGTTGAATTGTCTATGAAAAGGTGGGTATATGCGCCAAATTCTAATATTTGTGTTTTTAAGTTTCTGGTCATAGAATGTGTTATGTAGCATTTTATATTTTTGGTGGTGGCTTAAGTTGATAATCTAAAGGTATAAGATATTGTTGATGCGAAATGGTTTATAATGATGTGATAATTGTCGTTTGTAGGAAAGTCTTGATAGTGGCAAGTGGTTATCCAAACCATTTCCAAAGTTGATCATGTCTTAGGTGGTTTCGGGATGAAGGCTATATCGTATAGTGTTTATGTCTACTAGTGTTTGAAAAAAAGTGGTAATCGTGAAGTTTTACATACTGACTTTCAATGGGGTTCAGATAATGATGTGATATGTTGATGATTAGAAGAGTGTAGTGTATGTTTACCATTATTCTTAGGTAGAGATGTCAAGTTTGCTTTAAAATCATAAGTTGATTGTAAAGGATTATGGCAGAATGATATCCTTGAAACCTAAACAGGCTAGTACTTCTAAGAAATGATGAGAAGATTTGATGACTATCCCAAGATAGTAGTTAGGATTATTTCATAAATGAAAACTTTCAAGAATGAAACTAGGTAGTATAATTAAGTATTAAGATCTCGCTTAGTGGTAAGACACTATCATGTCTCTAGATCTTTTTAATGAATTCTAGTGGTTTATCGAGTTTAAGTAGGAAATTAACCTGAATATAACCCTTGTATAACTATTCTCGGTGTTTGAAAAATTTAAGTCGAACATAGTTAATCGACTATGTTCCATCTGTCCTAGGTTAAATATAGGTGATTAGGCTATATTTAGCCGAGGTTCGATAAATTTTCCAAATACCTAAATTAGGTATACTTGTGATATGTCCATAGCTTTTGAGAAATTGTCCACTAAGCAAAGGCGATATCAAACAATTCAGTTGCAAGTCCTGGCCATAAAAGACTTGTAACCTATGTTTTCACATTCCATTGCATAGAAGATAGTATGGGTAGATACGTGTTGAAAGGAAATCTTAAGTAATTCTAAAATAGTCCATACTTGGCTAGAATCACGAACTTTTAACAATGAAGGTTTCAAAATAGGACTTTGATGAATGTAGAGAAAGTTGTCGAACTTCAGCTTTTGTAGATGATGAATCAGTTTGTCCTTTATAAATCCCATTTCTTGTATTTCCATTAGGGAAATCGTTAGATTGTGACGGGTTTCATGTAAAACAATGTCACATAAGGTTTATAAGATAATTTCTAGAGACTTTGTATAACTTACAATGTCTGTGAAGTAAATTAGACCATTGTGTAACTCACAATGTCTTGAGAAATGATGGAGAGATCATTGTGTAACTCACAATGTCTTGAGAAATGATGGAGAGATCATTGTGTAACTCACAATGTCTCGAGAAATGATATCATTGTGTAACTCACAATGTCTTAAGAAATGATGCAGAGATCATTGTGTAACTCACAATGTCTCGAGAAATGATGGAGAGATCATTGTGTAACTCACAATGTCTTAAGAAATGATGGAGAGATCATTGTGTAACTCACAATGTCTTAAGAAATGATAGAGAGATCATTGTGTAACTCACAATATCTGGGAATGTAATAGAGACCATTGTATCACTCACAGTGTCTGAGAAGGTAATAAAGACCACTGTATCTCACAGTGTCTTGAAAAATGAATGAGACCATTGTATCTAACAATGTCTGGGAAGTAGGAAAGACCATTATAATCAGTTACAATGTCTTGGATAAAGTTTCGTAATCCTAAAATGCACGAGTAGATACATGATTGGGAAAATATGATTGTGCCGCAATGCCTTAGAATAGGCATACGAAAGTATGTTTAGTACATCGTTTATGATTGAAATTATGTCGAGTGTATATATCAATATACTAGTATGTTTATATAGCTTAAAATGCCTAAAAGTCACATAAAATGTTTTTGTTTGTAAAAGTAGTTATAGTTTAAGTCTTAATTTAGACTCGTTTCTCTATAATTAAGGCTTTGATACCAATCTGTAACACCCCCAACTTCGTGATATGGAGCAGAATTCAAACTGGGTGTTACTTCATGGCACGACAGTCACAATAATAGAAAACGATCTCTAAAGGAGTCATTTAAAAAAGGATTTATCATTTAAATTATTTAAATATATCAGAGTTTACAAAATAGGTCCCAGTTGGTTCCATTGTTTACAAAATACATAAATATAAAGTCTTTGATGTTGTGTGAATGATAAAATAATTATATCCTTCTTGAACTAGTCCTTGCTCTTCCTTGCCAGCTTCCGACATTATGGACCTGAAATACATGCCTAAAACTGTCAACACAAAGGTTGAGTGAAATTCATATAGTTCGTTTGATGGTTGAACACATTATGTTGGTAGTGTGAGTTAATTAGACTCACACCAATGGTTTGAAAACAAAACAGTAATTATTGTTTGTTGGGAAATATGCTTTGTGGAGTTAATACTTATTTCAGTAGAGTTAGTACTGATAGCGTTATAAGATAAGTATTAACTAGTTAGTACTGATAGTGATAATATTAGTACTGATAGTATTAAGTTTGTACTGTTCTAAGTAAGGAATGTCGTGTAAGAGTTGTAACAACATATCTTCTATTCCAATAGACGATATGATATACTTAGTCCATAGTTATCTCTGTAAGGGATCTCCTTAGTGTATAAAAGGAGATCCTAGCTAGGTTAAACACACATCTCATATTCTAGCCGTCCTAAGAAGAGCTTCAAGGCTGTAAACCCTAGTACTAGGAGAGTACTCGTATTATTGCTTAATAATATTGAAGCTATTGGTGTTATATTGTGTTTACTTTAATCTTCTAAGTGCATTCAAGTAGATTTCGCATACTTGTGTGCATCTACAACAAAGTTTCTCATTGTTGTTTTGGAACCATCCAAGGCAACTAACACGTTTACAAGCTAAGTGTTCTAGATCCAAGGTTTGGGAATCCACATGTGGTATCAGAGCTTTGTGTCTTGAAGCTTTGTTTTTAGAAGATCCTGTGTAACAGATCTGAAGAAATGGATTTTGACAATCCAATGCTGTTAACAGAGTTCCTAAGTTGCAGCCAAATGAATATGAACTCTGGAGAATGTGCATAGAGCAAGTACTTCTTGGTACTTGATTTCAAGCTGTGGAACATTGTGCTCTATGGAAACTCTTTCAAATCCACTGTCACTAAAGAAGTTAATGGTAAGACAGTTGTTAAAGAAAAGGTGATCCTATCACCAATGAAGAAATGGCTCTAAGAGGCAATGATCTCAAGGTCGAAGTCTCTACTCATGGCAATACCTGATCATCAACTCACCTTCAACAAACACAAATATGCTCGAGTTTGTTCAAAGCCATTGAAACCGATTTGGTGGAGATTCTTTACCAAGAAAACTCGAAGACTCTTTTGAAGCAAGAGTTTGAAAAATTCATCTGGTGCAACTGAATCAATTGACTCAGTCTACAATGGGCTTCAAAAACTTGTTAGTCAATTGGCAGTATTGGATGTGGAGCTTTCCAAGGAAGATGTCAACCTCAGGTTTGTTAGAAGTCCTTCATCACCAAAATGGGACACTCATGTCATTGTATGGAAGAACAAGCCAGTTTTTGAAACATGAAGTTGGACAATTTGTTCAATAGCTTTAAGGTGATTGAACAAGACATGAAGAGAAAAGCAGCTGCATCTTCCAGTTCTGGGTCACAAAACATAGCCTTTGTGGCTCACCCTGTCACTAGCAATGATGTGGACATCTTTGATGTTAGTACTCCTAGTACTAATGTTAATACTGATGGCTCAGTAACCACTGCAACAGGCATCAATGAAGGTACAATCTATGCCTTCATAGCTGAACAGAGTCAAGGATCCCAGATCACTCATGATGATCTGAGACAAATCCTTGAAATATTATGTTAATAGCGATGATGTGGACAGCTTTTATACGTGTATATACATAAAATATTGTGTTAATATTTGCGTACTATAAATGTAATTCTCTAATTTTTTTTAGTTTTTATATTTGTAATATTTTAAATTGTGATGATAGAAGCTTTTTTTTTGTCGTAATATTCTTAAAAAGTTTTGAATTATTCTCATACTTAATTTATTATTAATAAGATCTCGATTGTTCAAATTATTTCATAAAATTATATTATTAATAGTGTAAAAATAAGAGTAAACGGGGAAAGACACGATTATGGTGGAGCATCACACTCAATAAAGACAACCCGATAAGACCCGAATGATGAATGGGTCGGGTTTGGAAGAATATCTTGCCCCAACGGGGCACCCCGAGAAGATCCCCAATGGGGATTGGGGCGGGTTTTGGGATGACTTTTGTAATCGGGTTTGGGGATGGGAATAGCCGTCCCGCCCCAAACCCGCCCCATTTCAATTCCTAGAGTTAAGGCTTGAAGGCAAGGGTAAACCTCACTCACCTTACACATCAGTGTCACGTCAGCTTTCTCTCTCCTCTCTCTTCCACTCACTTCCACTCACTATTATGTAGACAAATGACTCACTTCCACTCACCTTAACTCACATTTTTTTTAATAATCACGAATTTAAAACGTAAACGTAAACATTTGAACACGAAAATGTAACCGCACGAAATAGAAAAACTTTTATTCATAAACTAAAACAATTACACAAACTTCATAAATTAAAAATATTACAATAAAACATGAAGTAAATATTAGGAGACAAATGTTGGACAAAATCGGCACGAATGTTTTGATGCATTTGATATGATCTGATGTACCTTATAACTTTTCGCATTTCTTCATCGGATCGTTAGTAGTCATTCGGCTGATGTGCTTCGTCGGGTACCATTCGGGAGATATTGCCTTTTTTTTTGTCTTTTCGTATCATATTATATAATATGATACATGTATACATCATATTCTGGAGTCTTTCTTTTGTCATTATCTTTGCGGGATTGGCAAATACCGCCAATTTCTTCTTCAAAACACCAAATGCCATT
The DNA here is from genome assembly GCA_910596185.1 of Chrysanthemum makinoi. Classification (NCBI taxonomy): domain Eukaryota; kingdom Viridiplantae; phylum Streptophyta; class Magnoliopsida; order Asterales; family Asteraceae; genus Chrysanthemum; species Chrysanthemum makinoi. Next base: position 133,840,346 of record OU343219.1, read on the forward strand.
TCTACATCTTTCCTTGGCAATTCCTGCATTTGCTTATAACTTATTCTCTTCTGGTCATCATCTGCTGGTTCTGGAATCGTCATAACGAGTGTTTCCAATTCCGGATATATCCCATCAACAAGATAGTAACCAAATGGGTAAGTTACCCCGTTAGCAATAAACAGAATCTCCGGTGCTATCCTCTGTTAAAGATCGTTAAATAAAGAGGATTGATCAAGAACGTTGATGTCGTTTTTCGGCCTAGAAACACCAAAGAAAGCATGCCATATCCATAAGTCTTTAGACGCCACAACTTCTAGCAAAACGAATGGATTCGGACCATGATCACGCCTAACATATTTCCCTTTGTGTGCATTGGGACAACCAAACCACTCCCAATCTGTACAGTCAAGGCTTCCTAACATCCCTGGAAACCCGTATTTTTCTTCGTGATGTCGATAAAGCTTTACGACATCACTCATAGTGTGTTTCCTTAAATATTCCAGGCCAAAAATTTCCATAGCATACTTACAAAAGAAATCAACAGATCGACGAGATGTTTTTTTCACTTATATGTAGAGATTCATCTAAAGCATCCAGGTTCGCGCCGTATGCCAATTGACGAATTGCGGAGGTGCACTTCATCAAAGCTGAAATGCCTTCTTTTCCAGTGCAATCAATATTATCACTAAAAAACGAACACTTAAGAGTTACCTCCGAACTATCCAGTTGAAAAGAGATCGACTCATTCGGAACCTCTTTCGAAATGTACATTCATCATAGAAAGGGTCGTTAGTAAAATATGCGGCAACTAAACGGTCATTAGCACCATAATGATCACAATTAATTCGTTTTATTGCCGGCCGATTTGGTTTTCGGCTATTTTTAATAAACGAAACCGCTTTTGCAATAAAAATCAAATTCCGACTTTCAATTTCTTGTTCTTCTTCAGAGTCGGTGAACATAAACGTGTCGGAATTCATTTGAAAAATTAAAGGAATGAGATATGAGGAGATGTGTATATAGAGAGTTTAAAGCGAGTTTTGTGTTTTAGAAAATGAAATTGGTGGGTATTTATATAGGAAAAAATTAGGTAGTGGGAATTTATTTATTTATTTTTATTTATTTATTTTTTGCTCTACAAACAAAACGGTCGAATAAATAAGCACACAAATCAAGTAGGTGAGTTGGTCACTTTACTTTCTCTTGGGACGCGAGATTCACGCGTGAGTCGAGGCATATGGCAAGGGGGTGGCGGGTGAGTGAATGTGTAAGGTGAGTGCAAAACTTCCCTTGCTGTCCAACCTAAAGTTTAAAGTTGTGTCACGTCAACGTCACACCAGCTTTAACATTTTAACCTTAACTAAAAAAAAACACCCTTTATCATAACTCAATCATAACTCCACATTTTGAGCCCCATTTTTATCATAACTCAACAAAAAAAACTTGAGTTACAACATAACTGTAACAACTCGAAAAATTTCACGTTAATATTTATTCGAAACATAAACATTTTATCTAAATTCGCGTATAATTTTTATTACATCATATTAATTTTCAGTTCACTCATAATCATTTATGGAATTTAAAAAAAAAAAAAATTTCAAATGTTACTAAATAGACCATGTAATTTATAAGACTAAACTTGCGTTTTAAACATTTATACTTATATGCAAACTTAACCTATATCTGCACCATAATTTGTAAGAAGTTTAAAAAATTTTACATTTTTAAAAAAGTCAACATATTTCCCTCCTGTTTTGATCATAAAAATCATCCATTGATTTATAAACTAAACAATATTTACACTAAATAAACTAAGTTGTAAATATCTAAAACTACTTAGTCATTTAATTTATTCTTAGTAATAAATACTTCTTAACTAAGTTTTGACATTTTATATGAATCTTATATTTTTACCTTACTCGTTTTTTAGTTTTATGATTTAAATGCTAAACGTTAATAATCCTCGGGATCAAATTATAACACAACAAATCAAACACTTAAAAACTAAATAAATAAAACAAAGATGCTTTCTTGTTCCACCTCATTTCCCCCCCCCCCCTCCAAAGTTGGGCGTAACTATGGTGAATCACCAAGACAATATGTCTTGGCGATATTTTGCTATAACACTGTCATAACCCTTAGTCATTAAGTTTGAACATACATGCATTCATTTAACACTTAGTCACTAAGAAACCTTTCATACAGTCAAGTCTTAGTCTCTAAGACACTTAGTAAACACCTGTTCTAATACTAAGCCAAACTTAGTCACTAAGTTACTAAACACATGTCTTCATTTAACCAAAAACTTAGTCTTTAAGTCTTGGTCTAAGATCACTACACATTACAACCTTAATTCCTAAGTCTTACTAATCTTGTAAAACATGTATATCTTAGCAAGAAAGTAAGGTGATTCACCCTTATCATCACCTCCTCAAGAGGTTATAAAAGCCCCCATTGGCTTTTCCTTTAGACTTCCACCATACCACAACACAACACACTCATAAATTGCTCTCAACTCCAAGTATTGTGAAAAGACTAAAGACCAAAGTAAACCACATCAACATTTTACAAGTTTGGTGATCTTCTTGAATTTAAATCCATTCAAGTCACCAAACATCTCAACACAAAGTCTTTCAAGAATACAAAGGTGTAGGAGGATTGATAAAGTGTGGAGAAATTGCTTAATCAAACTCCTATTCCTTGTTTATTTTCCTTTCTTATTGAAAGCCAAAAGTTGTAAGAAAGCCTAACATACTCTTGATCAACACCATTTACATGTTTTTTAGTCTTAATCTATGCTATATATGGTCATTTTATTGTATTCATGATGTGCAAAACCTTTAAAACAAGTTGAAAAACTTATATGTTAACTTATGTAAGTAACCAAGTAAACTAGTGATGTATGCTCTAAAAAATGACCAAACTAGAATAGCCATGACCTTGGATAACTACCTACTGTTATAGAGGATCTTATAAAAAATGTAGCAATTTGAATCACCCAAAACGGGCACACGAGTCAAAAGTTATGATCAAAAGAAATTTTCAAAACTGAACTGAAACTGTTAAGTTTGCTTGATGCATGAATTTCGATTTTTTAAGGCACTTATGGTCCGATTCATCAAAAAGTTAAAACACAAAAGTTGTTCGGAATGATGTTTTACATCACCTGAGAGGGAACTCGGCCTGAAAACACCAAACAAGGGCAACTTTCTGCCTCAAATGGTAAGACAGTTTTTTCGGCGCCAAAAATTGGTTTTCACTTGTCAAGTAATTAAGAACCATGATATTTTTAAAACTAATTACTTACTAAACATGATAAAATTTGTAAAATAAGAATTTTCATTCAAATAAACTTTCCTAAGTTTATTCGATCTTTGGAATAGTGACTTTTGTAAATTAACGAGAATTTATAAACCATTTAAGTTACTTACCATAAACCAAGGACCATATAAACTCTTGTTAGACATTGAAATGAACCAAAACTCACTTGCGGATTATGACTAAACTTATGTTTGAAACTATATCACGGAATAAAACAAGCAAAACATGATTTTCCATATCGAACACTACAAAACTAGGAAGCTTCATGTGAGGGGTTTCATTTGGATAAACGGATTGACGAGTTGCTGGATTGACGATTTAAAGTGTTCTAGCTCCTCGAACATTTACTACATGACCTCTGAATTATGATGGCCCAAACGGTAGTACGAGATATATAAACTATAAATGTTTCATAAACCATTTCTATAAGAAGACATACACAAACTACCATATAAAGCACCATGATCAATATAAATGACATATATAGGTTCGCTTAAGCTTTCGCATCATTATTCCATAAACTAAGACATGAAACCATATTATAGGTTGCTCGTAGAGACTTTCACGACTCAACCACCATTTTCACTACTTACTACACATCAATAACTCACGGTGTGTTCATAGCCCCACTTTCTATTTCTTAATTGTTTTACAAACCCTTGGGGGGATACATGTTATTAATTTTAAACTGAACACATTACATTGAAATTGTATGCTATATCTAAATGTTTTATTGGCACTACGTAACCAATTGCCATATTCGAAGTCCCTATATCATGAACCATTAATCACGAGCGAGTGAACGCGAATAATGTGGATAGATCTATCGGGATTGACGCATCCCGTTTGTTTGACCAAGTCCTGGCAAACAAACGCACACTATTTGAGAACTCTATGTATAATGGCAAATTACCTACTAGGGCCACTATTACTATTATATCAATTTCTGTTGATACACTATTAACGTTTTGGTTTTCATGAGCTTAGTGCAATAATAACTTTTTTGTTTTCAACAATTAGATGTGAGATCATAACTCATACAGTAAATTATGTGTTCAACTGATTGTTACACCCCGTGCCCGATTTGACTAAAAATTTAAAACTTTTCGCGAAAACAGCATGACTCAAAACTTACCGCTTGTTACTCTTTTATGAACTGACAACAATCTGAAGGAGACCGAACCTTGAGACTATTTTTAAATTAAACTAGGCTCAATTACAGTTAAAATGATCGGTGGCATGACTTCCAACGAGCCATGGTTGATTTTATACAAAAACCCTCCTTAAGTGCACTACTAACCTCTTGTGCACTTTGAAGCCCCTCAAGTGCACTACTACCCTCTTGTACACTAAGAACCCCCTCAAGTGCACTACTACCCTCTTGTGCACTAATAAAATAGTTACGCCTTAATCATCTATTTCTTCGTAAATTGCAAAAATTTCAAAGACTTGACATTACAAAAATTTAACCCATTTAAAACTCCCGGGGAACAACTTTGACTTTGAGCTCGGTATTCTACCTAAGCTCCTATTTGCATACAAACCTTCTAACATACACTCTTCAATCCTTAAGCCTTTTCCAATTGCTTTACCTTCTTCACAATTGAATCTACAAAACGGTTAAACAACTAAACCATAAGATTTCGCTTAGTAAGTAAAAGACATGACAAGTTATCATATATCATTAATCACAATTTGCATCATAAGCTTCACTTAACCCATCATTCATAACACATAAAATTCTACATACATTGCTAACTTCACAACTAGGCTAATCACATCTTTTCTAACACATAATCACTAAATATACATCAACTCTTAAACTCTAAATGTCATCAATAACATATCAACTATGCTAAACTCATTTAGCTAGTTTAACCAACTAGCCACATCTTCCTCTTAGCCAAACATAGTAGTCATTAGGCCATTCATAACCTTAACACAAACAATCATTTAACACATAACACATAATACAAATATGATAAACTCAATATAACACCCTTTTATAATCAATTTACTTACCTCTCATCCAAGCTAATTAACCCAATAACATCATCATCATCAAAACCTAATTCAACATAAAATCAATATCAATATTAAGGGTTTATACAACCAATAACTTACCCAATTCCCTTCTTTAATCATCATATGATCATATCTTGATCATATGATGAAATACCCAATTATTCTACATAAACCATAATTCAATTAAATCATGAATACACTTACTTGCTTGCATAGGAACTTAGTTAGGGCTTATCTCCATGATTAGAACCCTATTTCATCACTTATTCTATCATCAAAACTATTTGGTTCTTTCCTCTATTTTGCTCTTCAGGCCTCACACACATACTTCCATACCAAACTATAACTAAAACGAAGTCTTGGGAATTTTCTAGGATAAGCTTTCTTCATACCAAAGCTATGCCACCACTTGACATATTTGGTCCCTCAAGTCTTTTTCTTTCTACTTTGGCTACAACCAACAATAACCTATTTAACACTTGTCAAATTTAGCCCCTTAAGTATATGTATCATGTTTCTATAACCACATTACACATTCTTTCACTATTAGGTTGACTATCGGGTTTGACTACAACTTAACTTTCGTTGACTAACCAATCATATCAAGTCTCCCGACTCATAAAAGTCTTAGTCAAACTATTTCAATGGCATTCTCATTATTTAATACTTAAAACTTGGTTTTGGATGTAACACTGATTAACTATAAACTCTATAAATATCACTCAACCTTTGTGTTGACCGTTTTAAGCATGTATCTCAGGTGCATAATGATAAAGGATGGTACGGAGGGGCACTGAATCGATCATGAAGGCTATAACAAATTTTAACATTCAATAAACATCAAATACTATATGTTGATGTATTTTGTAAACATGGAACCAACTGGGACCTATCTTTGTAAACTCTGATATATTTTAATAAATAGAATGATAAGTATTTTTAACGACACAGTTAGAGATCGTTTTCTATTATTATAACTGTCATACCAACTAGTAACACCCAGTTTGAATTTCGCTGCGTTCACCACGTTATGGTGGAAACTCAATCCATAACTCAATAACTCATGGGGCGGTACGGTAACTCAATCCATAACTCAACCAGGTTATAACTTAACACCACGTTATGGTGGCAACTCAGCCCTTAACGTAAGTGCTTAACTCGATGGGGCGGTATGGTAACTCGGCCCTTAATGCGTTTGAGTTAAGCCATAACTCACAAGTTGAGTTATGGTGTCGTATGCTCTTACATGATTCATCTTGGAACATAGATATAAGTGCCTCTTCTCATCTCAAATCACATTCAAGTAATTTAAGTATTATTTATAATAATTGTTTGTATTCATTTGTTTATGTTAGTGATAACAAATATTGGACATATTATCTTACCTACTCCTAATCGCCCTTTATATGTAAATAACGTTCTTGTCACCCCTAATATAATATATTTTTTTTATTTATGTACGTCAATTCACTAAAGATAATAAATGTACTCTTGAATTTGATGACTTAAGGATTTCTTAACCTGCTACATCTTCCTTAGATGTGACAGTTTAGGGGACCTCTACCCAGTTACCAAGCCTTCTCCTATCACTCATGCATTTATTTTCGTTAGTCCTACTATGTTGCACCAACGTCTCGGGCACCCCGATGAAAACGTGTTACGTTATCTTATTTCTCGTGATTTTATTTATTGTAATAAAGAGAAGTCTCCACATATTTGTCATGCATGTCAGCCTGACAAACATGTGAGACTTCCGTTTTCTAGTTAGGATTCTATTGTTACTCGTTGCTTTGAGATTGTTCACTCAGATATTTGGACCTCTCCTATTGTAAGTTCTGGTGGTTTTAAATATTATGTGTTATTTCTTTATTATTATTCTCATTATTTGTGAATTTATCATTTACGTACTAAATCTGAAGTTTTTTAAAAATTATTTCATTTTCGTTCTTATGTGAATAATTAATTTAAATGTAATATTGCGGCTTTTCAGTGTAACCATGATGGTGAGTTCGATAACACCAACCTTCTTAACTTGTTTGCTCCAAAATGGCATTCAGGTCTGGTTCTCTTGTCTGAAAACCTCATCGGTTACACTTTATTATTGATCACTATAAATAAAGTATAAGATAATATTGAAAATCCTAACTAGATTTTATGGACTCTAAATCCACAAATGAGCTTGGACCAACTAGTCTAAGGCTGCCCCCAGTATACAACCACGATCGACAAAGGCGATCGATTCCTAATCGATCGGCCTTCTGTGCCAAATCGATTGTTGGTGATTTTGAACCCAATTTGGTCGTTGATAACATCAAATTATCCTGAATATTAAGTGTCAATTTCCCCCGATAATGCTTGTAATTTATATCATTTATATGGATTTACGCTTGTTTTCCATTATATTCCACTTTCAGGTAAGTTACGAGCATTGGAGCTAAAGAGACGCGGAATTGGAGAATTATTAAAGATTTATCATAGTATGCTCACTTTGAAGAAGTTACGGCGTAACTCATCTCTCACATTACGCCATAACTAAAGCGTGACTCAGAAAGCCAACTCATAAGAAGATTACGGCGTAACTCTTCCAAAAGATTATGACGTAACTATATTAGGTCAAATAAGGTTTCGCGCCACTGATAACTACGCCGTAACTCATGCGTAAACTACGGCGTAACCATGAATTATTGAAGATACGGCTTAACCACTTCTAATGTTACGTCGTAACCCGCAGATCTAGTGCAATTTATGAAGAAATAGATGATTACGGCGTAACTATTTTATTAGTTACGCCGTAACCCAGATCTGGCCTATAAATACCCCACAATTTCCAGCATTTGAAGGCATCCCATTTCATACACCACAACCAAAGAACGTGGGAAGAAGCCAAAGGCAGGTCTAGAGGAGCATACGGAGCTATCTCCAAGGGAGAAATTACTCCCCTACGATAAGCATTAGCATTTTATCTTTTCTTTACTTTCGATTCATGTATTTCGTAACATTAAATATTGAATTGATTTGTATGGTTAATATGAGCGGCTAAGCACCTCTTGGTGTTGGCCTAGTTATGATTCCTTAATTGTTTTGTTTGCGTTTACCATACTTCCGTATAATTATTTCTAAGTGTATGCATGCATAGTTTATTGGTAGCTACCATTGTTTCGGTAGTTTTGAATGGCGGTAGAGGCTAGTTGCTTAGGAGATATGACCAAATGACCCTAAGTGAGTAGACTGAGATGGGAAGGGTAAGATATGACCAGCTGACGACCCTTTCTACTTGTGCGATTTGATCAACTGATCACCTACCGTATGATGAACTTAAGAATTAGGGGGTGAGTGTTTAAGTTGCTAATGCCCGGGCACTCACTATTATAAGTCTAGCATGTAGCGGTACTTAATGACTCAGCTTAGGGGACCAGGAACAACTGGACTTATGAGGGGACACCTGACTTCTCCAGTGATGGCATCTTTGCTGATAGGTTAGGGCGAATTGACCAAATGCTGTCCTCTCGACTTTGATCCCACCTGAAGTAATTGGAAGTAATTAGACGTAGACATTACTAGCTAGGATGAATAACTAGGTTAGCACCACTCTCCTTTATTGATCACAACCTTTGCCTTTAATTGCTTTTATCTGCTTTAGTAGTTAATTAATTAATTCCTTATCAAAATCATATTAAAATCTAAGACACCTAGACTTAGTATTAATCCAACACACATAGCTCTTGGGACGACCTCGGTTTTACCGAATACTACACTACACACGACCGGGTACACTGCCCATTAGTTCATTAGGGTAGACCATAGGTATAACGAGACTTTATAAATATTAAAACCTGGTCAGTAAAACTTGCATCAAGTTTTTGGGGCCGCTGCCGGGGAGTTATATTAGGATTGCTATTAAGTCTGTTATTTTCGTTTTGTTTTAAAATTTTCTCAATTTCTTACGATCATTTTTCAAGTTTTCAGGTACCATGGAAGTTGTTAACATTGATGACCTCACTCTTGAGGAATACTTGGTGTTGACGAGAGCAGAACAAGGACTGGGTCTCGTAAGACCGGCAATCGGAGCTGTTATGTTAAGGGTATTCCCCATGACTCTTACTGGGGCTGCCAGAAGATGGATCGAAAGATTGCCCGCCGGGGCAGTTAATACTTGGGCTCTACTAAAGAAACACTTCATTCAAAGGTATTGTCCTCCGTCGAAGATTTCTAACCAGCTCTTGGAAATCCATAATTTCAAGCAAGAAGACGATGAAACGTTGTATCAAACCTGGGATAGATACAACGATCTCCTGTACAAATGTCCTACACATGATCTAAACAACCAGCAAAAAGTCAACATCTTCTACAAAGGAATCAACGTGACTACAAGACAGATGCTGGACTATCAAGGACCGATCCCGAACATGACTCTTACTCTAGCAATTGAAGCCATTCAAAAAATGGCTGATCATTCTCAAAAATGGCACGATGGAGGAAGCAAAAGAAACCAAGGCGGAAGTTTTGATGGAATTGCGGCCATAACTAACAAGCTAGAGAATCTAGGTCGAGATATGCTAAAAATCAAAGAAACTGTTCATGCCATCCAAGTTGGTTGCGAAAGCTGTGGGGGGGACATCTAACTACGAATTGTCCTAACATTGACGAAGAAATTACGATAGAAGAAGCTAAATATAGAGAAAATCGACCATTCTACTGGGATAATCGTAATGGCTATCGTGGAGGACCCCCACCATACTATGAGCGTAGTGAAAGAAGAACTAACTTGGAGGAAATGATTAACAAGTACCTTGTGGATTCGACCAAGAGGCAAAAGGAGAAAGAAGAATGCCTGAAAAACTTCCAATATAATACAAACAAAAGCCTTTCTAACCATGACGTGTCACTAAAGAACTTGGAAACTATGATTGGGAAGCTTGGCGACGAGGTACAAAAGAAAAATGAGGCACAAAAGAACAAATCTACAGTATGTATAGCCGTATTTTCTAAAAATGACAAGTCCTCCGATGAGTCTAATAGAAACAATGATACAGAAGGAAGAAGAGAGCTACGCCGTAACAAAACGTCAGAGTTACGGCGTACCCAGGATACAAGCAATGACAAGTCTACTGAAGTTGACTAGGGGTGGTAATTTATGACCCGACACGAAAACCGACCTGAAGCCGACACAAAAATTAACAGGTTCGGGTTGTGCTAAATAGATTTTGGGTCAGGTTTGGGTCGACCTATCTAACCCGTTTATTAAACAGGTCAGGTTCGGGTTGAAAATAAAATAATTGGGTCGACCCGCCAACCCGTTTAATATTTTTTTTCATAAACTCAAAATTATTTATATTTTATTATGCGGGTTAAATGTGTTAAACGGGTCGACCCAACAACTTGTTTAACCTGTTTAACTCGTGTAATGTGCCAACTTTTGTATATTAAAAGGGTTAAATGGGTCAACTCGAAACCCGCTTAACCGATTCAACCCCGTTAAACATATTCAACCCGTGTAACCTATTTAACCCACCAACCCAAGTATATATACAGGTTAAATGGGTTAGGTTTGGGTTATGTCTAAACAAGTTAGGGTTGACATAGTTGACCCGATGATTTAAATGGGTCAGGTTTGGGTTGGGATTTTCTGACCCGCGAACCCGCCAACCCGAACCCGACCTGAATTGCCACTCCTAAAGTTGACAACTCTAAAAGGAAGAATCGTTGGTGTAAGGCTATTGCAATTGACGATGGAGAGTGTTACAGCTTATGGGCCTCTTGTGACCCCCGAAAGACCTGCGATGGAGGGGTTGATAAGGAGAGGGTTAATGATGACAGATACATGTGGACTACGCTTAACGATGAAGAAAGATTAGCCAAGTTCTCGATTAACGAAGTGGAAGGACCACCTATCAAGCATTACTGCAGACCCTTACTAATCACGAAAGATGAGTTCACACAAGCATGGCCGACTTGCAACCCCTTTCGTGAGTATTGCAACGGAGGGGGCAATGTGAAGAATGAAGTTTGGATATGCCCACATGAATCGAGAAGACATGACGTTGATTTTGGGGACCTATCATTCAGAGATTGGTACTCAGTAAGGTTCAGTGACGCAATAATTAATTCGGTCTTATTGAGAAATCTAGAGCTCAAATATGAAAAACATGTTCTTCAAGGAAAGACCATTAAGCCTCTCAACGATATTCCTTCTGGAAATAACGATGACGAAGAAACTCGAAGTCATTGGTGTGAGCAAATTAAAACCATTGACGGAAATGTTTGGGCTTCCCGCAACCCTTTTGATTATGAATGTAACGAGGGAAGCAACATTGAGAGAGCTAGGGATGACGAGTTCCTATGGACCTCAACTAATGAATCGGAAAGAACAGAATTGCCTTGGCCAGATGATCTAGGATTTGACGATTGGGTCAGAATCAAATACGGAAAAATAGACGCGCTAACTAAGGAGAAAATCTGGAATGGGTGTATGAGTAAAGATCAACCAAACAACGAAGTTCCAAATGGAGAATTAGATAATGGCACCGAGGATTCATCGAGGAAGAAAAAAGGGGAATGCAAACAAATGCTCGTGGAAAATTTACTCGACGATAACCAACTTAAAGATACCGATTCCGACGATGATGATTTTGATTACCTCGAGCTACAAGGTGAAGATGGGTTCATTGACCCCGATGATGAAGTACACGAGAAAAGAAGGTGCAAAATTCTTGGCATTCCGTATAAGAGGCCGCCACTAATTATAGCCGAAAATTATGAGTTCACTCGATACCACTTGGGGCCGGAGGAAAAATTTTGCAAAATTCGGAAGATCGAGACTAAAGAATACCTCCGCACTACCACAAATGTCGCGTGGGTCAGACACAACTTAATAAAGGACATGGAGGAAGTTGGCCAAGTCCAAAAGCCACCATAAAGCCCCGAGGCTCTGAGTCTAACTTAAAGACTCGTAAATAAAGAAAAATGTTCTTTTGGGAGACAACCCGAATTATCCATTTCTTTTGTTTTATTTCCATTTCTATTGGGTTTTGTGTTTTTAACCATTTTTGCAGGAAACGAAGAGTGATTGTTGCTGCAAAGATCTGATCTGACTATAGTTACGGCGTAACTCATCTCAGTGGTTACCCGTAACAAAACCCTTGCAGCAGAATTTCGGATGCATTACCAATTACGGCGTAATTCCATCTTAGTGGTTACTCTGTAGCTACACTCTTGCAGCGTATGCCAGGTTTTGCCTAGTTAAAGCGTAACTCCTTATAAGAGTTACGAAGTAACTATCCTCTGCTTTACTTCTTTCATTTTAAACACAATAACCTTGTACTAGTATTTTAAATGAACTTTGTGGGTGTGTTCCTTATAAACCCTCACGGGACTTCACTCGTCTGCTTGGGACACCAAGTGGTTTAAAAGGCTTGTTGCAAATGCTAAATGCAACCGTGATTCCTACGAAAGTGAGTTAGGTTTGTTTTTCATTTTTTATTTTTTCTTTTTAGAATTATGCTTGTCGGTAGTGTGATTTTAGGGATTGAAGTTTGCTCATGGATGCTTATACGAAGGCACGACTCTTTTTCGTAGGCCTTCTTTCTTTTTGGAGCAAATTTTAGGGAAGTTCTCGCTCTAATTCTACTTTTCTCTTCACCTTTATTTAACGCTTTGTAACATATTGGATTTCACAAACACATCAAATCATGATCAAATGGGGCGTATACAATAAGGTTTTATAGAGAGAAATAGTTAGAGGTTTGGGAACTTAGTGAGAGAAAATGAAAGTATTATTATGAGCTCCAACCCTCTACCTTGGGAGGTAGAGGGTATTTATAGTCTTACATAAAACACCACATACGGGCTGTGGATCAGGCATACAGTGGGTAAAGACCCGTCCATCCTCCACGGTGTTACTTAACTAAATACTACTTAACATTAAATAACTACAACTACGAGCTTTCTAACAATTACATATACTTGAGGTGACCGACACTTTAATAACTGGATTTACTAAATCCTAACAATCTCCCCCTAAGGGAGGTCACCTCAAATTACATTGAATACAAACAGATATTACATTAAGATTGTTCTTGGATTCTTGATAATGTTCTTTGCTCAGTAGCCTGCAGTCATTGATTCTTCATTTTTGCATGTTTGGTTAATCCAAGTGGAGGTCTTTAACTGGTCCACGTGATAATGAGTTTTGAGCCAGCATTGAGATCATCAGCTATCATAAATCTCTGACTCTTCCATTGTGGTGTTGACATTATGTGAAGTTGTGACTTTTGGACCGACATGCTCACATTCTGGATCGTGAAATCTTTTCATCAGAGTAGCGGAAGCTTTAGTTGATTCATGATATTTGCAGCAGCGTAGTAGAAGCATGGAGTGAAAATATCAGAGTCATTGATGCATTTATCATGATTTCTTTAGAAGTGAATGTGATGTGTGAGCATGCGGCTATGGATTGACCTCTCCATTCTGATCAGCTGCAAACGTCGGACGTACCTGCATACAACAGTTAGCAATAAAGCGTACGAAAGTGTCTTTGATCACTTTCGTTGAATTGAGGTACACGGCCCACGGTTCCCCCATTGATCAGACAAGTATTGCCTGTGATCGTATAATTCAAGAATTTCCTTGACAGGTTTCACAGCTGCTCTAGCAGCTTCAAACCGAACGTCTCAAAGAAGACAACACGAAATGAGTGAACCAGTGAATTGAGATTCACTGATTGATGAAAATGATTTGAAAACAATCGTGTATTAAATATAAAGGTTTTTGCAATACAACGAAGGTTTTATGGAAAATCAATTATCAATCATAAATATCCTTTTTGATTTTGAAAAACATAATACACAGTCGACGTGCTAAAGAAAAGAATTTTTGAGCACACCGACTGGTTTTTGAATCGCTCCATTGATGAAGTCCATTTAAATATAAAGGAATCCGTCAATCCATTTTTCCTGGACAAGGAACAATTCAATTTTGAATCGCTCCATTGATGAAGTCTAGATGACACAACAAGTCTTGGCAATACTACAAGGATAATGCGTAGGACACTCAAAATATTTTCTCACATTCCACATTGGGTGAAACTGTGAGTCTTCAAGGATGATGTGTCCTAATGAGATTTATAGATGATCTCGTGGCTCTAGACTCAATAGTACACATTTGGTTTCCTATATCGGAGACTAGGGAGAGGGTCTCCTTCTTCAATATCAACAATCTCTAAGAGAAAGTCGATAGATTATGTGGGTTCCCCGTGAGAATGAAACAAGCCCTTTTAAGAGGAACTTGAGTAGCTTGGGAAGTTTAGTGCAGTGCGTCACTGGGTCCATGACGTCTTGTCTTCAATACCAGTGTTACCTTAGTAACCACCAGTAGCATATGTATTGAACCCGGTTTCTGCCCTAAGGTTGAATTATTAGAGGGCTATTTCTTTTCACCCTTTTCTCGTTTCATTTCTTTTTCATTCTTCAACCCCTTCAGTGCTTACCGAGACTTCATAACTAGAACCTTGTTGGTTTTATTCCAGTACTAACTCTGTCTCAGTCCGCACTCTTCCCATATCTCACTTTTCTCCTTTTTTCATCAAACCTAAGGACTTCTACACTAGCTAGTGGATTGTCCTTGGGTAGATCCCTCCGGTTCTGGCGGATCATGGGAACAAAATACCTAACCTTATCATCCTTATATCACCATACATAAAGTAAATTTGGTCGGTCTATTTGGTATTGTTCATCTGCCATTGGAACCAATTGAAAACCATTTGAAAATCAATCCATATACTTGTGATATATTTATCAAAGCTTTTTGTACCTGAATTGTTTTAGATATTTTTAGAAAAAGAGCTCCCCCTCAACATGTGCATCATGTATTTGAAATCGTTTTGGCACACGGAGGCAAGAGGAAGGATTAACTTCTTTAATTACCATTTTCTAAAAGATATCAACAACACTTCCCTGATCAAATCAAGTATATAAAGCATATTGGGGAAGGATGAGGTTTTCATAAGTTTGCTCCCCCTCAATATGTTCCTCGAGGGTTGAAAGAGTTTTGCACATATTAGAAGGAACCTGCACTTAGAGACAAATCAATCACGTTTCAATTCTTTGTGGTTTAAAAAGATGCTCCCCTCAACATGTGCATGGAAAATTTGAAATCGTTTGGCACATGTGGGGAGGAAAGCTTGCTAAACACTTATGAAACCATTTATCGAATTATCAGTTTAAATCCAATTTAAATCACAAATTCTCCCCGATCACAATTTTCAAATCATTTGAGAATTGTGATCTCTCAGAGATTTAAATTGATTTTGAAAGCTTTTGAGGGGAGATGTGACTTGATTATGAGAAACATTTAACCGATAAGTATCAAGTTTGAGACTTTAGACTCCAAAGATTAAACATGCTTGAGTATCTTTTGAAAACATAATAATAACAAAGGTCTTGTAACAATTGTATACAATATTGTAAAACATTGTTCTTTTTGATTATTCAAGAGTAGACCTTTCTCGATTAGGTGCCAATTGTTTGAAAAATACACTTTTTGTTTGAAATCATTCTCCCCCTCAATCAATGACATATGTTGTTGATTGAAGGATAGAGATTTTGACAAATGAAAAGCCCGGATGATTTACAAAAGTAGAGTCCAAAGTATTTTCAAATCAATTTTGTTTTCATTAGATGACAAATATTTTTCAGAAGAATCATTTGAAGGAAAAATATTTGAAAGGAAACATTTGTCTTTTTAACGACAAACATTTGTATTTAGAATCAGAGCATGAGGTTTGAAGATTTAAGATAAAGCATGGCTCAGTTCTTTCTTTGAAAAACGGGTTACTGCCTGAAATGACAATAAACCATTTTCACTTTCTCCCGAAAATATACACACACACACACACACACACACACACACATATATATATATATATATATATATATATATATATATATATATATATATATATATATATATATATATATATATATATATATATATATATATTTTTTTTAACATTCGAACAACATCTAAAGTCCCGTGTCATTCTTTGAATGACAAGACAAAGACCGTAGATATTATCGAATCGAGAAAAACATGACAAAATGACAATATTTTTTGAAAATTTTCAAGATTTTCAAATTTTTATGGATTTTTGAAAGTTTTTTTTATTTTTTTTATATTTTTCTATTTGCTTTTTGTAGGTTTTGTAATTTTGTATTTTGTTTTTCGAATAAATATTTACAAGAGATGGATGAAGAAAGACCTTTACTCCTCGTCTTCCTCTTGAAGACGTTTGAGTGTTTCCGGTTGTAGACTCTTTAGACCAAGTCGTTGAAGGATAAACTCAAAACGTTCTCTAGGAAGAGCTTTGGTGAAGATGTATGCTAATTGGTATTCAGTCCTCACAAAATAGAGTTCCACCACACCGTTCTCCACTTGCTCCCTGATGAAATGATGTCGAATGTCGATGTGCTTTGCTCTTGAGTGTTGAACGTTGTTGCATGAGAGAGCAATAACACTTTTATTATCACAGTACAGAAGGATTTTGTTGAATTCAAAGCCATAGTCAGATAACTGGGATCTCATCCATAGAATTTGAGCAAAACAAGATGACATGGCTATGTATTCAGCCTCTGTAGAGGATATAGAAGTACTCATTTGTTTCTTTGAAGACCAGCTCACAAGCTTATTGTCCAAAAACTGAGCACCACCGCATCGCATTTCGACGTGTATCTTGACATCCTGCATGATCAGCATTTGCATAGGCTGTTAGTGACATACCGGTGTCCTTCGGGTACCAAAGTCTCATATTGATGGTTCCTTGGAGATACCGAAAGACCCGTTTAACCGCTTCAAGGTGATTTTTGGTAGGCTTAGCCTGATATCTAGCACACATGCAAACAATGTAAGAATGTCCTGGTCTCATGGCTGTGAGGTACATCAGGGATCCAATCATACTATGATATTTCGTTTGGTCTACCATGATCCCTGAGTGGTCCTCATCCAGTTTAGTACGCTCTATCATGGGAGTGTCCACAGGGTCACAAGAATCAAATCCAAATTTCTTTGAAATCTCATTTGAATATTTAGATTGATTTATAAAAATGCCTCCGGGACTTTGTGAAATTTGTAATCCCAAGAAAAATGACATTTGTCCCATCATTGACATTTGAAATTTGGAACCCATTTCATTTGATAAACGGTCACATTCATTGGGGTCAGTCGAGGCAAAAATAATATCATCAACATAGATTTGAACGTGAATTAAATGTTTGCCTGACTTTCTGGTGAACAATGTTGAATCAACTGCTCCTTTCTTTGAATCCAAGAAATAGAAGAAACTTTGATAGCGTATCATACCATGTCCTTGGAGCTTGCTTCAAACCGTAAAGAGCCTTCTTCAAACGATAGACGTGAGTAGGATGCTCTGGATTCACAAAGCCTTTGGGTTGGCTGACGTATACGACTTCTTTAAGATCTCTGTAAAGAAAAGCCGTCTTTACATCCATCTGATAGACTACCATGTTCTTACTTGCAGCATTAGCCAAGAAGATTCTGATTGCCTCGATACGAGCAACTAGAGCAAATGATTCTTCAAAGTCAATACCCTCCTCTTGACGGTATCCTTTTGCAACCAATCGAGCCTTGTTCTTTAATACATCACCATGCTCATCAAGTTTTACTTTGAAGATCCACTTTAGAGCAATGATCATAGCACAGTCAGGAGCAGGTACTAATTCCCATACATCTAGTCGATCAAACTCATGAATTTCTTCTTGCATGGCATTGAACCAGCTGTCTTCATTCATGGCAGTTTTAACGTCTTTTGGTTTGATCTTGGATAGTACAGAATTGAAGAAGCACCATAAGACATCAGTTGCAAGTTGTTTGCGAGTGGATACTGAACGAGAAGGATTTCCAATGATGTTGTCCAATGGATGATCATGTGTCCATTTTCTAAGGTGTTCGTGTGGTTGTTATTGAGGAATTGAAGTAGCAGAGTCGATTTCTCCTGATGAAGATGGTTCTGATGATGATTCAGGAGAAAATATGTTTTCAAAGGGGGCATCTTCAGGAGTTGCAAAGGGATTATCTCCATCATAGGTGCCAGGCACACATCCATGATGTACACTCGATGATTGATGATTTGTTGATGAGACAGAGTGATCAGCAACAGGCGCTTCTTGACTTAATGACATAGAAACTGAAGGGTTAACTTCGTTAACAGGGATAGGAACAGCCTCTGTTGATGGAATTGACAGATCATTAACACTTGGCTCATAGTGTTCATCAAACATTGGATCAAAAAATTTCTTCAAATCATCTTCTGAAGGAGGTACATAAGGAGTTGTTGGTGAGGGATTTGGAACAAGAGTAGAACTGATAGGACTTCTTGATGAAGGTTGAGATGCGGGTCCAGAACTGGATTTTCCTAGAGCCATTTTCCCGGACAGCTCATCGAACGTGACGTGAATAGTTTCCAAGATATCTCGAGTTCTTTTGTTGTAGATTCGGTAACCCTTCTTGTTTGATGCATAACCCACAAAAATTCCAATGTCCGCCTTAGCTCTTAATTTACCTAGATCTTGACCGTCATTCGTTGGATAGCACAAAGCACCAAACACACGAAGGTAGGAGAGATCAGGTTTTCGTTTATGGACAAGCTCGTATGGAGTTTTTCCATGAGATGTGTGTATGAGAGAACGATTTTGGGTGTAGCAAGCAGTGGAAATGGCTTCAACCCAGAGAAACATTGGAACCTTTGAATAAATTAGCATTGTTCTTGCGGCTTCCACAAGAGTTCGATTTCGTCTTTCAACTACACCGTTCTATTGAGGAGTTCGTGGAACACTTCTTTGATGACTGATTCCAACACTTTCATAAAATCGACTTAAGTATTTGTTAACGAACTCTGTGCCATTGTCTGTTCGAACAATTCTAACCGTATTGTTAAGTCGAACCTGAAGCTGCTTGATAAGTTTGATTATGACATCTGGAGTTTCATCCTTTGTCTTCAAAAACTTTACCTAAGTAAATCGAGAGTAGTCATCAACAACGAGCAGAATATATTTCTTCCCATTAATCGTTTGCACTCTCATTGGTCCGCACAAATCCATATGAAGGGTATGCAGAACTTCCATTACTGAGTTTGTGGGTTTGGGTTTGTGGGCATATTTCTTGCTTTTTCCCAATTGGCATGCTGAACAAAGATGATCTTTTTCATACTTTAATCTGGGTAAGCCTCTTACAAGATCATTTCTGGAAAGATTATTAATGGTGCGGAAGTTCAAGTGATTGAGACGAAGATGCCATAACCATGATTTTGTTTTTGAAGCCTTTGACAACAAGCAGATTGGAGAAGACTTCATCATGTCTTCGATAGAGATGGTTTATAGATTTGAACCACGAGTTCCTCTTAACAGTTCCACACCATCGAGTTCTCTAATGAAACAAGTATGTTTTCTAAATGCCACTTCTAGATCGGAATCACAGAATTGACCAACAGAAAACAAGTTATGACCAAGACCTTCAACATAATATACCCTGGAGATTACACTTTTACCAACAACATAGTCTCCATAACCCATAATTGCTCCAAAATAGTCGTTCCCGAATCTAACAGTCCCGATGAATTTACTCACGAATTTCATGAGCCGTGAGCGATCTCCAGTCATATGCTTGGAACAGCCTGAGTCCAGGTACCACAGAACGATTTGAACGATCTACAGTTGAACACAGACAAGAATGGATAACTGGATAATTGGGATCCCCATGCAAGAATGGGTTCCATTTGGTTAGTAACATTGATTGGAACACCCACATCAGAAGTAGAAACAATGGAATCATCAGGGATAGATATAGTGCTAGTGTCTGTATTTGACCTATTCAAAGTATGTTCACTTCTTAAAGGAATATTTCTACCAAGAGGCATCCATTTCCTAATGGGCATTGATCTAGATATTTTAGGGCACGTCTCATTAAGATTGAATTTCGGCCGTAGGTATCCACTGATAACCTATGTTACTAAATTTCCTTCCTGTGGGTTTCCAATGTTTTCTAACCTTCTTCCGCCATTGCTTTCTAGCCTTCTTAGCTTGATTTTTTGCATTAACTATCTTAACCAGGCATTTAACAGCATTAATCAAATCATTCACACCACATTCAAGATTAGTAACAGAAACCACGCAATCATCATTACATGTTTTGCCAAAAGTAGCAGAATTCGCATTAATTACAGTATGCTTAGAGCTAACACTAGAATCAACACGATTCATTTTATTCAAATTCTCCCTAAGGTGATCTTCTACTCTCTTCCACTGAGCATTCCTAGCTTGCAAGGTCCTATCATTCTTTGTGTTGCTTTGAGGCTTTGACCTGCTCGCTTTGGTGTCACTTTTTACTCCTGTAGAGGGAATTGGAACATTAGTTGGTTTTGCTACTTTTTGCATTCCTAAACTAGAACTGCAGGGATCTGAACTACTTGAGGGCACTATAGAGTTTCCTTGCTTAATACTGGGCATATAATGAGTTGCATACTTCTCACTAGTCATCGAGCAAGGCATCACAGCTTTACCTTTCGCACCTAAGGATTTAGGACATGTTGCTATTAAACATTCTAACAGCTCTTGAGATCGTTTGGCCTGAATGCAAGCAAACCTAATTTCTCTATCAAGTGGCTTATTTATGAAATCCTCTTCTACAATCTCACGGAGACATTCAAGACTATCCTTAAGGCGAGCAAAATAGTTATGAAATAAAAATTCGTTATTCCTTAGATGAGGAGGAATGTATTTAACAATCACAGTATATTTGCAGTCTGTAGATGACTTCGATGCAACATTCTCATTAAAGACAAGTGGCATTTTCCCTTTTTCCTGACTCTTCAGATTCTCAATTTCCTTTTGTAAAGACGTTATTTTTTCGTTGTTCTTGTCACGAGTGACTTTCATTGAATCATATAACTCTTTAAAGTGTTGTTTAACTTTTTCATTTTCTTCTAGAAAACTCTCATTTTCCTTTTGTAAAACATTAACCAAGTTTTGAAGATGAAAAGTTTGAGAACACTGAGAATCTAAAGGGGGAGGCATTTGGGAGCCAGTCACATTGTTCTTTTCACTCTTTAATTGTGAAATTTGGGTTCTCATTTTTCTGATCTTGTTACAATGAGCTCGAATCTGTTCATCACGTTTGCTAATTTAAAAAACTGCATCAAATTCAAGAGTATCCAAGGATGTCTTGATATTTGAGGTTTTAACATTTTCTTTTAGATTTTGATATTTTAATTGTAAAGCAAGATGCTCAACTTCCAATTTAGAAAACTGTTTCACCAGGTTATCATGATCATCCTGTTCAACTTTATCATGCAATTTAGAGTTAGTTTTCTCAAGCTCAATGACACGATCATGGGAGACTTTCAGAGTAACAGATAATTCATGAAATTGAGATGCATTAATTGAACAATCCGTGGCAGTGTAAAACACATCTTGACTGATACATTCAGAAATCAGATTCTCATTTAAGGTATGCAAGTTCTTTCTCTTAATCTCATTATATTTTAATTCTCGCTCATATTCATTGACCTCAAATAACATTGCATCAAATTCCTTTTCCATTTCTTTAATATCTGAATCCATCCCCTTTTTAAGACTCTCAAATTGACCTTTTAATTGTTTAAAGAAAGGCATGACCTCAGTTAAATAGCATTCTTTAGTTTGCTCAAAACCCCTCTCCCCTCAGTTATCCTAGTAGGTGTGATCCTCTTCTTACATGTTTTCTCAAAATCAACAAATAATTGATAAATAACATACTGACTGATTAAGGTCTTGCTCTTAGTGGGAATAGATCTAGGAACTAAATGCATTGGTGTATTGGGGGGATATACCGTGGCTGGAAGCATTCTCCTACATGGGGGATTCTGTTCAACAAACTCTTCAGCCTTTTTTATGTCCGTATCCTTTTTCCAGAACACTTGTTCAGGGGTCAGCTATGTTTGAGGTCTAAATTTGTTAAATGCAATCCAATTTTCCTTAGCATAGTTAGGTGTTTTAAATCTGATGTTGTTTTCTATGCATGAGGGGCTCTTAAGTTTTTCATCCAATTTTTTTCTAGTAACCTCTTCTAATTTCTTATCTTCCTTAGTGCACTCAGCGCAACTAGGTTTCTGCCTAGGCTTAAGGATTTCATTGCCATCATAGATTACCTTCTGAGCTTCTCTTGCTTTCTTACCATACTCAGGGTTCGGTTCCTTTATAATTGGAATACTATGCTTATCGCTTAAGACTCTATACTTAGTGACCATGTGAGCAGTCTGAATGGTGTTCCCTTGTACGTACAACTTATTTTTAAGCTTGTTTTTCAAAGTTTTTAGATTAGAAAAGTCATTCAAAAGTTTTGATTCCTTAGCGTTAAATTCTTGTTTAAGCACTTTAACATTATCTTGAATCTCTTGCTTTTGCTTAACAGTTTTAGAAAGCTTTTCTTGTAAGGAATTTAACTCTTGTTTTAACACTTCTTCTCTAAAATTACTTTTTCTAATAATTGTACGCATTTGGTCATCCATTTCCTACTCACGGGTAGTTAACTAAAACTTAGCATGTTGTTCATAAATAGCAACTTGTTCTTTATAGGCATTCGATTCAGAGGTAACAGAATCATCAGGGGCACATGTAGTGTATTCATCAACAACATAGTCATTATTGACTGCAGAAGATACATCACTTGGTACAATCTCACTTTCACTTTGTGTCACATATTGATCATATGGGACAATATTACTATTACCCTCATTATCAATATCTGAATCATAAGTTTCAAGAGATTGTACTTCGTTATGTATCTTTTGCTCATCAACCTTCTCGTATAGTTTTAATACCTCTGAGATGATTGATTCTTTGGATGGACCAGCCTGTTGTGGTGATGAGACCTTTGGAGAGACCATAGGTGAGATGCTAGCCATGAAGATTGTCTGGGCAGTAGGTTCATCATCGACATCAGAGTCAAATGCATCACAGTCTGCAACTTGAAAGGCATTTTGATGATTGTGACCTATTTCCTGAATTGGCTGGTCATCTACATCAGCATCATATGTCTTAGCATTCCCTTCAGCAAGAAACAACAACTCCTCTTCATCCAAAGCTGCTACATTATCCTGAGCTTGCACAAGCAACATCTTGTCTCTGAAGTATTCTGCATTCTGTGGACGTTTTGGAGATGTGCAGTTCCTCGCAATATGTCCCTCACCACCACAGTTGTAGCATTTGATTGGCTTTGCTTGCCCTTGATTAGCATTTCTTCCACGATTCTGATTTGCCACATATCCTCCACCTACTCCAGCATTACCATAACCTGCTCCAACCATCCCTTGTTCATATCGTCTTCCTTGCACATTCTGCACCACAACCTTACCATCTCTGACAGTAGCTTGATTGTGTGGATTGGATGCTGTTATGAGATTATTGTTGTTGTGTGGGAGGGAATTCATATTTTGACTTACCATGAGAGATAGTTGATTGATGAAGTTTTCCATGAGTGTGTTTGAGTTAGGAGGTTTATATGCTGGATCAGGGATGAGCTTGTAATTACCATTACCCGTGGGTATGACTTGAGAAGCTTTGGTGGTAATTCCAACATTGGTGTAAAAGGCTGTAGAATCATTTGATAAACTTGTTTCTCCTTGCTTAGATTTGAACTGTTTAAGAATCTTTCGTTCAAACATCGAATGTCTCTCATTCTGAAGAAGGAAGGCATACAGTTGCTCATAGTTGGTGTTCTTCAATCCTTTGGTTAGCTTCACAGAGGTGACAAATTTGTGCCATTCGGGATTCATGTTGTTCAAAAATTTTGAGTTCAGCTGAATATTTGGCATGATCATTTTGATATTCCTCATATCATTTACAAGCTTGTGGAATCTCACGTAATATTCATAGACACTTTCTTCTGGTTTCATCTTAAAGTGCTCAAATTCATTATACAGTTGTGATTCTCTGTAAGGAGTTCAGTACAGTTTTTTCTTTGAGTTAAGCATAACCCATTTTCTATATCCAAAACCTCAATTCCCAAAAAGTATTTAAGTTTACCCAAATTTTTTATTAAAAATTTAGAACTCAAAAACTTTTTGAACTTTTCAATTTCATCAATGTTATTCCCAGTGATGATTATATCATCCACATATACCAGCAGAATTAACATAACATCTTTCTTATGCTTGACAAACATAGAAAAATCATTAGCACTCTGAACAAACTCATTTTCTTTAAGAACAGATGTAAGTTTTTCATTCCACTTTCTAGGAGCCTGTTTTAAACCATATAAAGACTTGACCAACTTGCAAACCCTTTTATCATCCTTATCAGAAAATCCTTCTGGTAAGGACATATATACATCCTCTTCTAAATCACCATATAAAAAGGCATTGTTAATGTCAAGTTGAAATAAAGGCCAATTATTTTTAACAGCAATACTAAGAACAAATCTGATGGTGAAAATTTTCACAACAGGTGAAAAAGTCTCATCATAATCTATTCCCTCTCTCTGATTATACCCTTTAGCAACTAGCCTTGCTTTAAACCTTTCAACCTCACCATTAGCTTTATATTTTACTTTAAAAATCCATTTATACCCTATGGCTTTCCTGCCAATAGGTAATTCAACCACTTCCCAAGTTTCATTTCTATTTAAAGCTTCAATCTCTTTATTCATAGCTTCTACCCATCTACTATCCTTAACAACTTCCTCATAAGTAGCAGGTTCATGTATTTTATTCAAACATGATGCAAACACAAAATTATCTATACTCAGATTAGAATAATTGACAACTTTATCTATATTGTACTTATGTTTCTTATCCAACACATAGTCTTTATATTTAGATGGTAAAGCAGTCATCCTACTGGTTCTCCTAACAGTTTGACCTACTGCTGGTTCAGGAGATTCAAACATTTGCCCAAACAAATTTAAATCCTCACCCTCAGACTCATAATTTTCATCAACATCAATAACACTCTGTATACCATCAGAAACAAGAGTTTCAGTTGCATACTTAGACTTAGTGTCCTTCCTACTAGATGAACTACCCAAGATATCCTCATTCTCTGTATCAGCAGTTCCTGCTGACTTTGCAGCTTCTGCTGTATCAGAATTAGGAGTGTTATCTAGAGTAGTTTTATCTACAGTGCTGACACTAGGAGTACTATTATCTGACACAGACTTATGACTATTGTCTGCACTATCTATATTTTCATCATAGGGCTCATCAGAATCAAGATTACTTTGGCTGCTCTCATTATGTTGATCATAAAAATTGAGATTATTCAAGTTTTGTTCTTCAAACACAAAATATTTAGTAAAAGAATTATTTTTAAAAGGAAACACTGTTTCATAAAACTTCACATCCCTAGAAAAAATAAACTTCTTTTGTTCAAGATTAAACAATTTATACCCTTTTTTGTCAAAAGCATATCCAACAAACACACATTTGTCAGACCTAGAACTAAATTAATCAGATTCATTCAACACAGTTGAAAAACATAAGCAACCAAAGCATCTTAAATTTGACAAATTGGGCACAAATTTATAAATCATTTCATAAGGACTTTTTCCAGACAACACAGCAGTAGGTAACCTGTTAATCAAATATGTAGCAGTTAGAATGGACTCAGACCACATGTTCAAAGGTAACCCCCCTGAAACATGAGGGCTCTAGCAGTGTTTAACAAGTGTCTATGTTCTCTTTCAACTACACCATTTTGTTGGGGTGTGTAAGGGCAAGAAGTTTGGTGAAGTATCCCATTATTAAGAAAAAAACTTTCAAGTTTTTTGTTTACAAAGTCTGTGCCATTATTACTTCTAAAAACTTTAACAATTTTTTCAAATTGATTTTTAATGAGATTAACAAAGTTAACAATATTATCATATACTTCACCTTTATTTTTCATAAGAAACACCCAAACAGCCCTGGTGTAATCATCAACAATAGTCAAAAAATACTTAAAACCATCCCTACTAGTCACTCTATAAGGACCCCAAACATCCAGATGAACAACATCACCCAGAAATTTAGTCTTATGATCACTTAGAGGAAAATATTCTCTAACTTGTTTAGCTTTATGACAAATTTCACAAGGACTAGAACTGGTAGTTTTAATATCACTTATTCTACTTTTAAGCATAGTTAAGACTTGATCAGAGGGATGTCCAAGTCTGTTATGCCAAATACAATTTGACAAAACACAACTCTTAATGTTACTATTATTAACCCTCTTACCTTTATCAAGAAAGTAAAGACCACCTCTCTCACTACCAGTCCCCATCAGGAACTTTTGAGTTAAATCCTGAATTTTACATATAGAGTTATTAAAGCTAACAATCACATTATTATCCTTAGATAACTTATGAACAGACAATAAGCTAACATGGTAACCAGGAACAACCAACACATCTTTAAGAATCAAATTGTTACCAAATTTAAAACTGCCAATTTGTTTGACTAAGGCAACAGTCCCATCGGGATGTGCAACAGTTAACTTTAAGTGAGAAACATCAATTATATCAAAAAGATATGTAGTAGAAAAAGTTATGTGTTGGCTTGCTCCTGAATCAATAATCCACCCAACATAAGTACTATATGTACTTATATTAGAGTTGAAGTTGAAAAATCTACAAGAGAAGAAACTGATAACACAATTAGAGGTCATAACAGTACCTGCAACACTAGCATGAGTCTTGCTAGCATCACCTGTACTACTGAGTAAAGACATTAATCACTGATACTGATCACTAGTAAGAGTATGAGTAGTACTCTTACTAGAATCAGTTACATTATTAGCACTATTTTGAGACACATTTCCTTTTTTAACAAAACCAGGAGGATATCCAACCAACTCAAAACATATATCAATAGTGTGACCAATCATATTACAATGCTTACAGACAAAGTTAGATACCCAGCCAAATCTTCTATTATTATTGTTTCTATTAGAGGTCCAGTTATTGTTTTGAGAAGTAACATTATTAGGCTTAGCAGCAATGGCTGCAGCACCATTTTTAACACTTTTATTAGCCACATTACTATTCCTGTGTGATTCATTTCTAGAAAGAGTAGCAAAAGCAGATTTAACATCAGGTAAAGGATCAGTAGTGAGAATAAGACTTCTCACATAACTGAAACCATCATCTAGACCCATAAGAAATTGCATCAGCCTCAAAAGATCTGAATGCTTTTTCAAAGTGGGAGCAGTTTCACAAACACATGTAGGCAGATCAACAAGGGAGTCAAACTGCCTCCACAATGCATTAAACTCATGATAGTATTCAGATAGACTCATACCAGATTGAGTTAAAGTATGAATTTTATGATGCAAGTTATAAATCACAGAACCATCTTCCTTATTGTATGTCTCATTTAACTCATCCCAAAAAGAGTTAGCATTAACAAAAAACACTTGACCTTTATAGAGGTCTTGTGAAATACAACCTAGAATCCAAGATAACACAACAGAGTTACATCCATCCCATTGAGTCTGATATAGAGCATCAGTGGGATCTCTAACATATTTCCCATTAATAAACCCAAGCTTATTTCTAGTATGTAAGGCCAACTGCACAGCAGCAGACTAGACCTTATAGTTCTCAGTGCCTTCAAGTTTGAAAGTGATCAACTGAGCACCAATGTCTTGTAGGTGCAAGTATAAAGGGTCTTATATATCCAATTTTAACTCACTACTACCCCCTTCAGGGCCCTTACCCTTATCATCAGGACCATCAACCATGATGACCAAACAAAAGAAGATAAATGCACAAACAAGAAACAGAAATAAACAGAAAAACCAACAAGACCTTGTAACTCCTTAATCACAGATAACCACCAAACAATCTCAACAAATCCAACAAACAAATCCCTTAAACTACTCAACCTCCGAACAAACCTAACCAAGAAACAAACAAAAAACTAAAGGGAAGGCGTGAGAGTGGTTACAACCACGCAAGCTTCCAACCAGATCAAGAAGATCCAACAGAGAACAAATGCAGTGGAAACCAACACCTAAAAAAACAGGTAAGGGATCAAGAATAAGTGAAACTAAAAGAATCATAAACAATATAAACAAAAATAACAAGAATCACAGATCTAAAACCCAACAATAATCAATAATACAACTTGAATTAGGGTTTGATACAGAAAACCCTAATTAAACCAAGAAACAATACTCCGAGACTCAATTGAGTAACAAGATCACAAGATCACAAGATTTGTCATCAATTGAACCAATAACCACCAGAATCGTAAAACCCCCAAAAATATGAAGGAAACCCTAATTTTTTTTAAAACTTTTTAAAGCTTCGGTATAGAGCAACCTGTCTCTGATACCATGTAAAAACGTATAAACCAAAGCCAATTTACTCTCAAAAACAGATTTAGAATAAACCCAGCCAACCTCCCCTTGGCTTACTCTTTTATTATAAGAATCAATTGCTAAGATAGCAAGTTATCGTTTACAATACAGAAATCAGATGATACAAAACAACTGAAGGGTTTCCCTCAAACTAACAATCACCAGAACTTATGAGAGAGATACACACTTTATCAACACACAGATATTCTTGAGTTATGAAGAGAGATGGGGATATCTTCAGCTTAAATAGTCTTGAGAAACCATATTGCTCTTTACTCCCTTGAATAATCAACACGGGTACAACTTAAGTCCTTCAACTATGGAGAAATAACTCTTTAAGTCCTTCATGATGATAAATCTTATATTAAAAAAAAAGTCGACCGTCGGTACAGTTTTATTACGAGTCGACTTAGACGACCGTTGGTACTAGTTGACTAAATTCGACCGTTGGTATGGTTTTGTTACGAGTCGATTAAAGTTATGTTTTTCTTATATTAATGTTTTTTTTCTTTTCTAGTTTAGTACTCCGGTCTTAGCTTTCACAATTTCGCAGCTCGGACTGCGGGATAATATTAGAGGATTAATAGGTCCAAGCATGGTTTGTGGGTTTAGGGTATCTAGGGTTTCACCTTTATAAATAATGGTCGATAATAAAATTATACCTATAGGGTTTACAATGTATAACAGTTTCAATAGGCTTTTCTTAACTTCGGAAGAAGTACTAAGCAACCATTGTTGTCTTTTAGTTTTGATTTTAAGGGGCGTGTATGTATTCATTGAGAAGTAAATTTATAATGAAATTGATGATAAATAATTATATAACCACATATTTAAGATGTATCAACTTAAATTAGATATATTTCTATTTATTTAGATGTATCCTTATTAGTTTTGAAAATGATGCAAAATTTACTAGCAACAAATTTGACATGCAGATGACGAAATATACATATGATTTTCCTAAATTGATGAGATGCATCTATTATATGTACAACGCATATAACAAATTAGATATATTTCTATTTATTTAGATGTATCCTTATTAGTTTTGAAAATGATGCAAAATTTACTAGCAACAAATTTGACATGCAGATGACGAAATATACATATGATTTTCCTAAATTGATGAGATGCATCTATTATATGTACAACGCATATAACTTTTAGCTAAAAAATATATTATCGTGCGTCTAAAAGATTAGGGATGCATCCACTTCAAGTCGATACATCTATAATGCATGGTTATAGTTATTTCTCATCTTTCTCATTTTAAGATTTTGTTGGGAATAAAGTTAACAGTTACCACTGATAAGCTTGTGGAAGACACTGCTGAAGAATGCACTAGCAGTGGAAACACATTACCACTGCTAGTACATATTACTACAACTGCTATTAGGATAATTGTTATGTATTCGTATTGATAAGTATAGAAAAGATCTTGTGTATATTCTTTATAGTTAGCATTATACTTATCTTGTAAAGAACTCCTTGTGCTATAAAAGGAGATCTTAGGTCATTGTTCTAGGTACGTATGCTTCAAGGTGTAACCCTAGTGATAAGCAAGATCACTCGTATTATTCTTAAATAATATTGAAGCTTTGTGTTATACTGTTCTCACTTACATTACATCATATAATCCATCTTCTAAGTATTACTAAGTATATTTCGCGTACTTATTAATATAACTCAAAGTATCATTAACACAATGTGTGTGTTTAGATCCATCAAGATACTTTGATTTAGAAGATCCAAGGAATAAGCTTAACCAACTCACTCAAATCAATGGAGATGGAAAACCAGTCCAACTCTGCTCCAAGGCTTCCTAAGCTCAAACTCAATGAGTTTGAGATGTGGAGGATAATGATTGAGCAATACTTTCTCATACAAGACTATGCTCTGTGGGAGATCATCTTAACTGGTGATTCCTTTAAGTCTCAGAAGAAGACTGAGAAGGTTGGTGACAAAGAAGTTGTAATAGTTTCTGTACCTGAAACTACTGATGAAAGAGTACAGAAGAAGAATAACATGAAGGCCAGAAGTTTGTTACTAATGACTCTTCCTAAAGACCAGATCATTGCTTTTAGCAAGTTCAAGACAGCAAAAGAACTTTTTGAAGAGATTTGCTCAGTGTTTGGTGGCAATGATGCTACTAAGAAGACTCAAAAGACATTGTTGAAGCAAAGTTATGAAAACTTCTCTGCTTCAAGCAATGAATCACTTGACAGCATCTTCACCAAACTCTAGAAGATTGTCACACAACTGACTGTGTTTGGAATTGAGGTAGAAAAGGAAGACCTAAATTTGAAGTTTCTAAGAAGTTTGCCTGCTGAGTTTCATACTAATGTTACAGTCTGGGAAAATAAACCAGAGATTGAAACTATGAACCTCAATGATCTTTACAACAACTTCAAACTCATTGAACAAAGGTTAAAAAAGGCAGGGAAACTTGGTACAAGCTCTAGCACCTTGGCTTTGATGTCAACCTCTGTTGACAGTGATGATTCTGAAGATGACAGTGATGATGATATTGCCACTGTTGGTTCTACAGTTTCCACTGGTAATGCTAGTGTTACCACTGCAGGTTCAAAGAAGAAGGTTGCTGGTATTGGAGATCCTACCTTTTATGCTTTTATCTCCACTCAAGTTAATGGCTCTATATTAACTCATAAAGACATAGAGCAAATTGATGATGATGACTTGGAGGAGATGGACATAAAGTGGCAAATAGCTCTTCTTAGCATGAGGGCTAGGAAATTCTACAAGAAGACTGTCAAGCCAATTCACATCAATGGTGGTGAAACTACACGGTTCGATAAAAAGAAAGTAGAGTGTTTCAACTGTCACAAGTTGGGGCATTTTGCTAGAGAATGCAGAAGACCAAGGAAGCAGGACAATAGGTCTACTCGGTACAAGAAAAAGAAAGAACCAATTGTGGAGGAACCAAAGGCAATGCTGGCAATTGATGGTGTGAGCTATGATTAGAGTTTCATGGCTGATGGACAAGAGGAACAACCTTCAGATGCTGCTTTTATTGCTACAGAACATGCTCTCATGGCTTTCTCTGACTCTAAGGCACAAAACTTTGAAAGTTGTTCTAAAACATGTAGGGCTTCTAGAGAATGTGAAAGGCTTAATGAATTATATGCTAACGAAAGAACAGAGTTGTTTGCTGCTAATTATAATGTGTCAAACCTTAGAAGAGGCATATCTGTATTAGAAAAACAACTAGAGCATTATAGATCAAATGAGTCAAAATATAATGATGATATGGTTATTCTTAGAAGAGAGTTAGATCATAAGACAGCAGTGAATGAGGTACTAAAAGAAGAGCTTGAAAGACTTAAAAAGATTAATGAGAATGTCAATTTATCTGTTGACACCTTATATTATCAGTCTAAGTCAATTGATAAAATTTGGAATGCTCAAATCATTAGAAAAGTTAAGTCTGGTATGGGATACAATACAACTCCTCCACAACTAAGGGGTGTTCCATCACCTCCTGGCATAGATTTAGCTCATACAGGCCTAGAAGAATATCAGGATCTTAATCTTGAATATGGTCCTCCAAAATTTGTGAAAAGTGAGGAAGAGGTTAAGTATGAATCTGATGTTTTTAAAAGTGCAAGTGACTCATCTTTAGTAAATGAAAATGTTAAAAAGAATGAAGAGGCTTCTATCCCAAAAGTTGTAAATACTATTATAGAGGAACCTAGGAAACAAGTTAATAAACCTAGATCAACTGTAAGGTATGCTGAGATGTATAGAAACAAGTCATCAACTCCTAGGGGTAACCAGAGGAGTTGGAATCATGTAAAATCTCAACAACTAGGTAGTGAATTTGTGATGAATAATAAAGCATGTTATATCTGTGGTAGCTTTGAACATTTACATGCTAATTGCGACTATCATGTTGGGAGAAGGGAAGTTTATGGGAATAAAAGGGTGGATTCAAACAGGTTTCAAAACAAAGTACACCCTAATTCGCACAGCAACATGATCCCAAGAGCAGTTCAACTAAGAAGTGGACTTAAAACTTTTGCCACTGCTAAAACTGTTAACATTGCTCACCCTAAAACACATGTTGCAAGTGCAAAATCTAAAACAACTTTTGTAAAATCTGCACAAACAGGGAAAAGGTCTTTTCATAACAAAAAAGGTTCAATATAACCAACAGTGGGTACCAAAAACTAAACAAGCAGTTAACACTGCTCAGTCAAAAGTTCCCACTGCAAGGGTTGTAAATAAGAACAAAGGTAACATGGGAAATGCTGTGAAGGCCTCAGCACGTTGGGAATGGAAACCTAAAGGAATTACCTCAACAACCAATCCCAATGGTGTATCAATGACCTTTGATAGATATAACTATATTGATACGCGAGGCAGATCCAAGTCAATCATGGCTTGGGTCTCCAAAGGAAACTAACTACTTTCTTATATGTGTAGGAACATCCAAGGACAAAGAGATCATATCAAGGCTACACAGACAGTGGATGTTCAAGGCACATGACTAGCAACAAGTCCTATCTCTCAAACTTTGAATACTATGATGAACAATTTGTCAGCTTTGGAGGTGGAGTTAATGGAAAAGTTACTGGTAAAGGGGTCATCAAAACTGGTAACTTGGATTTTGAACCTGTGTACTATGTAAAAGAGCTTAAGTATAATCTTTTTAGTGTGTCACAAATGTGTGACAAGAAAAACAATGTCCATTTTATTGAAGATATGTGTTTTGTTCTCTCTAAGAATTTTAAGATGCCTGATGAAAGTCAGATTCTTCTTAAGATTCCTAGAAAAGGCAACTTATATAGCTTTGATATGAATAAAATTGTTACTAAAAATGATCATGCTTGCTTGCTTGCAAAGGCCACAAAGGATGAATCCATGTTATGGCATAGAAGACTTGGTCATATTAATTTCAAAACCATAAATAAGATTGTTAAAGATGGTTTGGTAAGAGGATTGCCTTAGAAAATATTTGAAAATGATCAAACCTGTGTTGCTTGTCTTAAAGGTAAACAACACAAAGCTTCTTGCAGGTCAAAATTGGTTAACTTTATTGCTCACCCACTTCATATGTTACATATGGACTTGTTTGGTCCTACATCTATGAGTAGCTTAAATCTTAAAAAGTATTGTCTTGTTGTGACTGATGATTTCAGCAGGTTTACACGGGTTTTCTTTCTTAGAACTAAGGATGAAACAACT
The DNA here is from genome assembly GCA_910596185.1 of Chrysanthemum makinoi. Lineage (NCBI taxonomy): Eukaryota > Viridiplantae > Streptophyta > Magnoliopsida > Asterales > Asteraceae > Chrysanthemum > Chrysanthemum makinoi. The sequence continues at coordinate 133,874,260 of OU343219.1, forward strand.
GGCATCCTTAAGACCTTCATAACAGAAGTAGAAAACCAATATGATATGAAAGTTAAAATCATTAGGTGCGACAATGGGACAGAGTTTAAGAATAGAGTTATAGATGATTTTTGCAGGGATAAAGGTATTAAAAGAGAATTTAGTGTAGCTAGAACTCCTCAACAAAACGGTGTTGCTGAGAGGAGAAATAGGACACTAATAGAGGCTGCTAGAACCATGTTGGCAGATTCAAAATTGCCAATCACTTTCTGGGCTGAAGCAGTTAACACTGCTTGTTATGTGCAAAACAGGGTTTTAGTGGTGAAAACAAAGAACAAGACACCTTATGAGTTATTTAGAGGTAGACCCCCTATCCTAGACTTCATGAGACCATTTGGATGTCATGTCTCTATTCTCAATACCATAGATTATCTGGGCAAATTTGAAGAAAAATCTGATGAAGGGTATTTTGTTGGGTATTCCATGGTTAGTAAAGCTTTTAGAGTATTCAACTTAAGAACCCAAAAGATTGAAGAGAATCTGCATGTTGAGTTCCTAGAAAACAAAGTGAATGTCAAAGGAACTGGTCCAGAAAGGCTGTTTGATCTTGATACTCTAACCCATACCATGAACTATGTACCTATCTCTACAGGTACATCTACTTATGATTTTGCAAGTTCAGAAGAGTTTCTTGATGATGATGAACCTAGCAAGGATCAAGCAGATGTTGAAAATGAATTCATTTTGCCACTTTGGGACTATGCAGATAATTATGATATTCCAAGGACTGGAGATGCTCAACCTTCTAATGATTCTGGAAAAGAAGGAGCTGGCAATATGAACACTGCAAATCCTGAAAGCAGTGGAAATTCAGATTCCACTGCTATGCCAGAAGTTTCCACTGCAACACCAGAAGTGGAAACTACAACTCCAGTTACAGAGGAAGCTCAAGCCAATGATGTTGAAATCTCAAATATGCCAACTGAGATTGCAGTTCCTCAAACTCCCCATACCTCAATTCATAAATCACATCCTCTTGAAAATGTGATTGGGGATGTTAATTCACCAGTGAAGACTAGAAGACAATCAAAATTTCCTGATGTTCATGGATTTATTAGTGAAATCTATGAATCTAAGAATCATGAAGGCAATAATGAATGTCTTTTCATGTGTTTTCTGTCAAATGGAGCCAAAGAATGTATAGAAGGCACTTGAAGATGAAAGTTGGGTGGAAGCAATGCAAGAAGAGTTGCTCCAGTTCAAGATTCAAAAGATTTGGGTGCTTTGCAATTTACCTCATGGCAAGAAGGTAATAGGTACAAAATGGGTGTTTAGAAACAAAAAGGATGAAAGAGGAATTGTAATAAGAAACAAGGCTAGGCTTGTGGCTCAAGGATACACTCAGGAGGAGGGTATTGACTATGAAGAAGTGTTTGCCCCAGTTGCAAGAATTGAAGCAATTAGGCTGTTCTTAGCCTATGCATCCTTTATGGGCTTTAAAGTCTATCAAATGGATGTAAAAAGTACTTTTCTATATGGGCAAATTGATGAGGAGGTCTATGTTTCACAACCTCCAGGCTTTGAAGACCCTCACTATCCTAACAAAGTGTACAGGGTGATTAAATCTTTGTATGGCTTGCATCAGGTACCAAGAAAATGGTTTGAGACCTTAACTACTTATCTTCTTGATAATAGGTTTCATAGAGGCAGAGTGGATCAGACTTTATTCATCAAGAAAGACAAGAATGATATCTTGCTGGTTCAAGTATATGTTGATGATATTATTTTTTGCTCTATAAAGACAGAGGTGTGCAAAGAGTTTGAGAAGCTAATGAAGGATGAGTTTAAGATGAGTTATATGGGTCAACTTACATTCTTTTTGAGACTTCAAGTACAACAAAGGCCAGATGGTATTTTCATCAATCAAGATAAATATGTGGCTGAGATACTCCGGAAGTTCAAGTTCACTAATGTAAAGTCATCCAGTACCCCTGCAGACAAGACTACACATCAACTTTTGAAGGAGAATAGTGGTGAAGCAGTTGATGTGCACCTTCAGCCCAGAGAAACATTGGAACTTTTGAGTAAATCAGCATTGTTCGAGTGGCTTCTACAAGAGTTCGATTTCGTCTTTCAACTACACCGTTCTGTTGAGGAGTTCGTGGAACACTTCTTTGATGGGTGATTCCAATGCTTTCATAGAATTCACTAAGTTGTTTGTTAACAAACTCAGTTCCATTGTCTGTCCGGATAATTCTGACGGTTTTGTTAAGTCGAACCTGCAGCTGTTTGATAAGTTTGATGATGATATCTCGAGTTTCATCCTTTGTCCTTAAGAACTTGACCCAGGTGAATCTAGAGTAATCATCAACTATAACTAATACATATTTCTTCCCAAAGATATTCTGCACTCTCATTGGTCCACATAAATCCATATGAATTGTATGAAGAACTTCTGTGACAGAGTTAGTAGGTTTGGGTTTATGGGCATACTTCTTGCTTTTTCCCAATTGACATGCTGAACAAAGATGATCCTTTTCATACTTTAGTCGAGGTAAACCTACAACTAAGTCCTTTCTAGAGAGATCATTGATGGTGCCGAAGTTCAAGTGATTGAGACGTCGATGCCATAACCATGACTTTGTTTTTGAAGCCTTTGACAAGAAGCAAATTGGAGAAGACTTCATCATATCTTCTATAGAGATGGTGTAAAGATTTGAACCACGAGTTCCTTTTAACAGTTCCTTGCAATTAAGATCTCTAACAACAAGTATGTTTTCTCAAGGCTACTTCTAGATCGAATCACGAATTGACCAACAGAGAACAGATTATGACCCAAACCTTCCACATAGTATACTCTAGAGATAACACTATCACCAACAACATAATCACCATAACCCTTAATTGCACCGAAATGATCATTACCGAATCTAACAGTCCCGATGAATTTGCTCACGAAGTTCATGAGCCGCGACCGGTCTCCATCATATGCTTGGAACAGCCTGAGTCCAGGTACCACAGCACGATTTGAATGATCTGCAGTTGAACACAGACAAGAATGGATAATGGATAATTGGGATCCCCATGCAAGAATGGGTTCCACTTGGTTAGTAATTGGAACACCCACATCGAAAAGTAAACATCCATATCGAAGTAGAAGCAATGGAATCATTGGGAATAGATGCAATGTCTGGTGTCAGATTTGACCTATTCAAAGTATGTTTACTTCTTAAGGGAATAGTTCTACCAGTAGGCATCCATTTTCTAATGGGTATAGTCTTAGCAGTTGGAGAAAAACTGATTATTCTTATGGCCAAAAGGTATCCAATAATAACCTATCTTTATAAAAGTTCTTCCTGTGGGTTTACACTGTTTTCTAACATCTCTTCGCTTTTGCCTTTTGCCTTATTTGCACGATTATTAGCATTAACAATTTTAACGGGCATTTGACAGCATTAGACAAAGCATTCACACCACATTCATGATTAGCAAAAGAATTCAAGCAGCACATCATTACAAGGTTTGCAAGATAGTATCGAATTGAATTAATTACAGTACGCCTAAGGCTAATACTAGAATCAACACGATTCGCTTTATTCAACTCAAGCTTAAAGTTCCTAGATTGGTCTTCTACTCTCTTCCAATGCACATTCTTAGCTTGCAAGGTCCTATCATTCCTTGTATATTCTTGAGACTTTGACCGCCGCTTTAAAGTCACCTGATTACTCCTGTAGAGGGAATGGGAACATTAGTTGGTTGATCTAATTTTTGCATTCCTGAACTTGATGTGCAAGGATCTCAAGTACTAGAAGGCACATTAGTGTATACTTTAAGACCGTGATTTGAGCTTTTTGCAGGCACACTAAAGTTCACTTTCTTAGCACTAACATATCCGGAATCTGAACTACTTGAAGGCACATTAGTGTTTCCTTTCTTAAGACCGGGCATAGAACGGATTTCCTGCTTGGCACTAGGCATAGAACAAGGCATCACAGCTTTGCCTTTTGCACCTAAGGTTAAAGATTTGGGACATGTTGCAATTACACATTCTAGCAACTCTTGAGATCGTTTGGCCCGGAGGCAAGCAAACCTAATTTCACTATCAAGAGGTTTGTTAATGAAATCCTCTTCGACAATCTCACGGAGACATTCTAGACTATCCTTAAGGTGAGCACAGGATTCATGAAAAGCATGTTCATTATTCCTAAGATGAGGAGGAATATATTTAATCGTCACAGTGTATTTGCAGTCTAAGGGTGACTTTGAGACAACATTCTTATTGAAAACAAGTGATAGTTTCCCATTTCCCTCGACTTCTCAGATTCTCAATTTCCTTTTGTAAAGACGTTATTTTTTCGTTGTTTTGGTCACGGGTGACTTTTATTGAATCATATAACTCTTTAAAATGTCGTTTAACTTTTTCATTTTCTTCTAGAAAACTCTCGTTTTCCTTTTGTAAGGCATCAACTAAGTTTTGAAGATGAAAAGTTTGAGAATTCTGAGAATCTAAAGGAGGAAGGATTTGGGAGCCTGTCATATTGTTCGTTTGACCCTTTAATTGAGAGATTTGGGCTTTCAACTTTCTGATCGTGTTGCACTGAGCTTGAATCCGTTCATCACGTTTGTTAATTTGAAAAACTGCATCAAACTCTGGAGCATCCGAGGATGTCTTGATATTTGAAGTTTTAACATTTTCTTTAAGATGTTGATATTTTAGTTGTAAATTAAAATGCTCAACTTCCAGTTTAGAAAAATGTTTAACCAAATTGTCGTGATCATCCAGTTCAATTTTCTCGTTTAGTTTAGAATTAGTTTTTCAAGCTCAATGACACGATCATGGGAGACTTTCAGGCCACAGATAGTTCATGAAATTTGGAAGCATTAATAGAGCAATTTGAAGCAGTGAAAAGATATCTTGAGCAACACATTCAGGAATAAGAGTCTCATTTAATGTATGCAAGTTCTTCCTCTCAATCTCATTATATTTTAGTGCACGCTCATAATCACTAACTTCAACTACCATTGCATCAAATTCCTTTTCCATTCCCTTAATATCAGTTTCTATCCCCTTTTAAGACTCTCAAAGTGATCCTTTAGAAGTTTAAAGAAAGGCATGACCTCAGTTAAATAACATTCTTTCATTTGCTCAAAACCCCTTTCTCCTTCCGTTATACCAGTGGGTGTGATCCTTTTCTTGCAAGTTTTCTCAAAATCAACAAATAGTTGAAATATAACATATTGGCTAATTAAGGTCTTGCTTTTAGTGGCAATTTTTCTAGGAACAAGATGCATTGGTGGATTAGGAGGATACACAAGCTTCTAGGCATTTTCCATAGGAGGGTTTGTTTCAACAATATTTTCACTTTCGCTTATCTAAATCCTTTTCCGAAAACTTGTTCGGGAGTCAACAATGTCCGAGGCTTAAACATGTTCAAGGAAATCCAGTTTTCCTTTTTGTAGTCATGGGGAGTGATAATTATTTTTTCTCTTTGCATTTAGGATCATCTAATTTTTTGTTCATCCTTTCCCTAGTGACTTCATCCGATTTCTTATCTTCCTCAGTGCACTCAACGCAACTAGGTTTCTGTCTAGGTTTAAGAATTTCATTTACATCATAGATCACCTTTTGAGCGCTTTTGCTATCTTCCGTACCTCGTGGTTGGGTTTATCAATAATGGGAACACTATGCTTATCGCTTAGGACTCTATGTTTAGTGACCATGTGAGCAATCTGAATGGTGTTTCCTTGTATGTACAACTTGTTTTCAAGTTTGTTTTTCAAAGTTTTCAGATTAGAAAAATCTCTCAAGAGTTTTGATTCCTTTGCATTAAATTCTTGCTTAAGCATTTTCACATTTTCTTGAAGTTCTTGTTTTTGCTTAGCTCTTTTAGAAAGTTTTTCTTGCAAGGAATTTAATTCTTGTTTCAATACTTCTTCTCTAAAATTACTTTTTCTAATGATCTGACGCACTTGGTCATCCATTTCCTGCTCACGAGTGGTCAACTCAAATTTAGCACGTTGTTCATAAATAGCAACACGTTCTATATAGGCATTTAGTTCGAAATTACGAATCATCAGGGCACATGCAGGTATTCATCAAAAACATAGTCATTGTTGAATGCAGAAGATGCATCACTTGGTACAACTTCACTTTCACTTTGTTTCACATATTGATCATATGGGACAATATTGATATTACCCATATTTTCAACATTTGATTCAATAGTTTCAGTTGAATGTACTTTGTCATGAAATCTTTTGCACATCAAGATCATCGTATAGTTTTAATACCTCGAGATGAGTTTGTCTTGGATGGGCCAGCTAGTGGTGAAGAAGAGACCTTGGGAGAAACCATTGGAGAAATGCTAGCCATAAAATTGTGTGTGCAGTAGGTCCATCATCCACATCAGAGTCGTATGCATCACAATCAACTTGAAAGGCATTCGATGATTGTGACCTCTCTCCTGAATAGGCTGCTCATCCACATCTGCATCATAGGTCTTGGCATTGCCCTCAGCTAGAAACAACAATTCCTCTTCATCCAAAGCAGCACCATTATCCTGAGCTTGTACAAGAAAGATCTTATCTCTCAAGTAATCAAGATTCTGTGGACTTTGGAGATGTACGCCCTTGCAATGTGTCCCTCACCACCACACTTATAACATTTGATTGGCTTAGCTTGACCTTGGTTACCATTCCTTCCTCGATTCCGGTTGCCAACATAACCTCTACCCACCTCTTCCCCTGATCATACTGTCTTTCCCGAACGGTTGCACCACGATCCTTCCATCTTTAACAGTGGCTTGATTGTGTGGGTTAGATGCTGTTATGAGGTTGTTGTTGGTTTGTGGAGAGAATTCATGTTTTGACTAATCAAAAGAGCTAGTTGATTAATGAAGTTACCCACGTGCGATCGATCGCCTTGTTTGAACATAGGATCAGGAATGAGTTTGTGATTACCATTACCCATGGGTATGACTTGTGATGCTTTGGTTGTGATTCCGATGTTTGAGTAGAAGGCAGTTGAGTCATTAGACGAGCTTGTCTCTCCCTCGTTGGTTTTGAACTGATTGAGAATCAATTTTTCAAACATAGCATGTCTCTCATTCTGAAGGAGGAAGGCATAGAGTTGCTCATAGTTTGTATTCTTCAATCCTTTAGTGAGCTTCACAAAGGTGACAAACTTGTGCCATTCGGGATTCATGTTGTTCACAAATTTTGAGTTCAAATGAATGTTAGGCATAGTCATTCCGATGTTCCTCATGTCATTCACTAACTTATGAAATCTCACATAGTACTCATAGACACTCTCATCTGGTTTCATCTTGAAGTGTTCAAATTCGTCATAGAGTTGGGATTCTCCGTCTTCCATAGTTAATTCTGAACTCGAGAGAAGCATCTTAACATTATCCCATACGCCTTTGCACGTGTTATGATTGATCAGCTTGTAGATGTCTTTAGGAAGACCTTGAAGAACAATGTTTGAAGCCCCGATATCTGCATCGAATCTCTTTTTCTCCTTATCATCAAGCTCATCATACATTTTAGGTCTGTCCATTCCGTAAACAGGAGTACCATCTTCATTAGTATCAAGTATGTCTCTAGTCGTCTCAACTCGATATGGTCCTTCATCAATGGATTTGAGAATGTTGACACCTTTTTCCTTTCCAAGGCGCATAACTGATTCGTTGAGCCCAAGAATCGTAGTCAGCCTGTCAAGCATGGGTGGACGTAGTACTGAGCCACCGCTTGAACATCCTGCAAGCTGGAGATGACAAGTAGGAACGTTGGTAGACATGTTTACAGTTTATACGGGATTTTATAACTCTATGATTAAACCGGGAAATAGATTCTTTCACCGGATTTTACTAAATCAAGAGAAAACCGTAAACAATCACTCAAGTCGCTAGAAGATAATGCACTAAGTCGCTAGAAGATAATGCACTAAGTCGCTAGAAGATAATGCACTAAGTCGCTAACGCTTAATTCGCTACACGACTAAGTCGCTAGAGTCCCAAGTCGCTAGACAAATGCAAGTCGCTAGGTAGTAACTCGCTAAGCCTCAAGTCGCAAGCAAAATTTTGGCAAGCAATTCACTGTCGCTAAGATACAAGTCGCTAAAGAGCAACTCGCTACCGACCAAGTCGCTATCACCAAGTCGCTACCCGTAGTGGAGAGTCCACTACTTGTACTGTAAATCGCTAGATCTAAGTTGCTAGGTTTAGAACTCAGAATCGCTACAAATTGTAAAGCAAGTCGCTACGAAGAAACTAATTCGTGAAGAAGTCGCTAGCATGAGAAACCACATAAACATCACTTTTCAATCCAAAACAACCCAACCAAGATGATTTAAGCTACCAAATGAAAACCTAAACACTTGTGATGATTCTAAACATAAAAGTACTAACAAAATTCAAACTTTAACACAAGAAATCAACCAAATGATGCAAAACCACTAAACTTTTTCAAACTCAAAAACCACCTAAAACCACTAGAAATCCAAAGATGTGCAAGATATGATCTAACCATGGCTCTTGATACCAATTGTAAGATATAACTTTTCACATACACATCAAACCATAACACAAAGTAGCATATAGATGGAATTCAAGAGAGAGAAAGTTAGAGGTTTAGGGAACTTAGTGAGAGAAAGTGAAAGATATTATTATGAGCTCCAACTCTCTACCTTGGGAGGTAGAGAGTATTTATAGTCTTACATAAATTGCCACACAACGGGCTGTGGATCAGGCATACCATGGGTAAAGACCCGTCCGTCCTCCACGGTGTTACTTAACTAAATACTACTTAACTTAAAATAACTACGACTACGAGCTTTCTAATGATTACATATACTTGAGGTGACCGACTCTTTAATACCCGGAATTTCTAATTCCTAACACGATAGGTCGTTCGTTGTGTAGTTAATGCTTGATTAATCTTGTGAACCTTAGACTATAACACCTAGAGTAGTTGTAGGCTAAACCATCCAAAGAGTACCTTAGAGTTAGAGTTTATAAAACCTAGATGATTTTGTAGACGAGACCCTTTGGTAGTTTCAAAGAGTTAGGGATAAATGCATACCCTACGACCTTAGACACACAACGCGATTAAGAATAAGGACGTGACAATTCAACCATCAATAGGAGATAATTAAGGAGTAATAAAACCTAAGTAAACACATCTTTAAATCATCATACGAGTACATAATAATCAGAAATAGACTACCCTCACCTTAGTTAATTAGATAATAGAGTAATCGGTAGAAATACCAACCCCCCCCCCCCAAATCCAAACCCCAGATTCTACTTTCTTCCCTAAAAAAACATAAAAGATAAAAAAATAATCTTCCTCAACCCCAACCTTAGCGTAGTAACTCCTCACTAGCATTCCTATTCCCATAGAGAACGATATCAATTCTCGTGGCTTACCCTAATACTACACTACAACGATTAGGTTCACCGCCTAGGGTGTTGAAAAACTTGCTCGACGAAAAGGAAGTTCCTTTGACCCCAAACGACGCGTGTAGCATTATCAAGTTTTTGGCGCCGCTGCCGGGGAATAGATTAGCTAGTTAGGAGTCCACCCCGTTTAGGTTTCCTTGCTTGATTCCTATCAAGTAAGCTTTTTTCTCATTTTTAGCTTCCTTGTAATCTATCCCCCTTCTTTGTGTTTATGTTCGTAAAACCCTTTTCATTTGTCGCTATGGCAAGTGAAGTTGCATTTGAATCATTAACAAATGAGGAACAATTGAATTTCGCAGATTGGATTGCTTTTTATTGTTCTAATGAATTTGTGAGTGATCTTAGAGATATCCAAAAGGAGACGGGTGTAAGGTTGGATGGATTTGATAAATTTTGTGCTTGTGTGGCTTCTATTCAACGATCATTGTTAGAATCAACTCCTTTAGTGAGACCTCTGGAAAATTTTTGAGAAAAGCCTCCTAAGCATAAACCATCAGTTGTCACAACTTGAGGAAATGGATAAGGAGGATTTATCCAACCTTAGGCATCATGATAAAAAAAGACATAGTTTTTAAGAACATGGAACCTAAACTCGAACAAGATTGTGAGATGGTTAGAGTTGAACCACCTATTTGCATGTGTGGGATAGATTTCAAAACATATGACACACATGAGGAATCCTTTAGGAAAATAGAACATAGTGATCAAATTTTTGAGAATGATTCTTATGAATCGGACCAAGAATTTGAAATGGCTAAAAAAGGATTTGAGATACTTAGGAGTGTATTTGGGTTAGATCATACTAAAACACATGATGAACTTTTAGGTTTAGATGCTTGTTGTCATGACCTCTCTCTTAGTCCTAGGGAAGTTCCTAATTTTGATAAAACGGAGCCTCAACCAAAAACCTTACCCAATTTTCCGTCTTTAGATGTGAATCTTGGAATTGAATTAGGCCCCAATCCACCCATCAAAATAAATAATCCGGGTAGTTGCTTGATAAAGGTGGTAGACTCTAGGCCATGTAGAGTGGAAGCTAATATAGGAGTAACCCATGACCTTACACACTTATATCACCCATTCATGGTTGATAACAAGAAACATTATGGGTTTAAACCGGTTTATTAGGTCAAGATGGATCCTTAACTAAGAATCTTTTGAAGTTGATAGAAGATGATCCATTTTAGGAGAGAGATTTGATTCACCCGCTACACCAATAGACTTAGGTAAGGTTATAATGAACGGAGCACACTCCTTTGAGCATATAAATCACCCATCACTCTCTCCTCACGTAGCAAATTTCCACCCTAAGGGTGTGTATCGCTACTATCACCAGCACTTAAACTTAAGTGTAGGGAGGCAACCCATGTGTATTTGTTTTTCATTTTTATTTGTGTGTCGTATATATTTTATTGATTGTGTATTCTCATGTTTAATTTGTAAAAATGCTTTATTTTGTCTTTAACCTCGTCTTAATTACATATAAAGGTATTTTACATAAGGGATAAGTGTAGGGAGGATTACACACGTTTTCAAAAAAAATGTAAACATGAGAATTTCAACTAATTAAAAGATATACATGTGTGTTTGTTCGAGTCAAATGCTTGTATCGAGTCATAATGGATGTTTTGCAGGAAATTTTTCCAGATTTTAAAGATATAAATTTTCCAGAAAATCGAAATGATGTCGGACACGGCGCCGTAGATCGCAACCGGACGGCCAGGAAGGAGCAAAACAACCTTACTTTTTTTCTCGTTTTCTGAGCTGCTTATAAATTTTGGAATTTTCCAGGTCTTAATTTTCCAGAAATTCTGTAAACATCCATTCCACAAGCATTATATCCTAGTTTAGTAGAGTCTTATATATATTGTTACCGCCGATTTTACACGAAGGTTTCGTTTGTTTTCTTCAATTGTGCAGGTTTTATTTATCAAGAAGAAGATACATAAGGTTGGAAAGAGCTTTTCACGCATACATTCTTCTTGGAAAGGATTTAACCAATACTTCACACACGGATCCTACCGAGCTAATCAGGGGAGTATTAGTTTCTTTCGTTTTTAATTACCTTCCATTATCATAACTTTGATACTTTCGGGGTACATTGGGGACAATGTTCAGTTTAAGTGTAGGGAGGGAAAATAAAATGGGACTTTGAAACTATGCTTATCCTTGATTATTTGCTTTGTCCAATTGTATTTGTGTAATAAACCATGAGAAAATATCGGTTAGGGTAATTTTGGCACCAAATTTAAAATTTTTCATGACATATAGGAGTGGGCCATTAGTCTTAACAAAAGCGTCTCACGGATAGGAAGTTATATGAATAGCACAAAAACCCTTTACCACCTAAATTCCACCCAAAATGTGAGGATCACCCTTAGATTAGTAGGAATTAAAGTATTCATCTTTAATGCTTAGTGTGTGAACCGGTAGTATAATAGATTCTAGAACTTGTTTTGTGATGCATCCCGAGATTGCTCGTAACACTACACTTGTGTAGTTAGGAATAACTAAATGATAAGAGGCATTAGGATAACCCTTGTTTGATACCCATAATATAATTACTTCTTCCACATCGGTTGAGTAATTCCCCCACACCCTTGCGTTGTACTCATCTTTAGTACACGATACCCCTAGTTAACCCCTCAGAGCATATCCTTTAGGCGGTTCTCGTGATGTTTCAGTTTTCCGGAATATTAATGAAGAGCATTGTTTACACCCCACCCCAAAATGTACACCCAAATCGCCTTAGCCTACCTTGTATGCACTCACTTTTAGTGCATCATTGTTATCACCCTAAAAACCCTTTGTTCAATTATTATTCAGTTACTTTGCATAAGTCAAGTAAGCTTCGAGTCATATCCTTTGTATACAGCTTTTGGGACGATCGGGACTCATGGAAAAGTTAAAGTTTATGAAATGGCCTGTGCGGAACGCAAATTCAAATTTGTTTGTTTGCGTAATAGAGTGTACTTTAAGCAGCTTCATTTCAACAGTAAGCCTAACATTACAACCCTTTAAAAGACCTCTTTGATAGTCTTTCCAAGGTGCTTACGCCAAAGCGATGGAGGTTTGATCTAGTCTCAAGCCTATGGTAATCTATGTGCCAGGAACGGTTAATGAGTGTTTATCTTCCATTTCCAACTTGTTATATTCCATATACACCCGAGAGATGTGAGTACCCAAACACCCCATGTGAGGTGCTAATATGTAATTTTCGTGCTTGTTATGACTTTTGCGGGGCTTATATGTGTTGTGGATTGTTCTAAACCAATGCTTCATGACCCCTAACTTATAAATTAATTGGCTAAAAGTGCATTTGCTTGAGGACAAGCAAATACCAAGTGCAGGGATATTTGATAAGGTTTTAAAATGTACCTTTTTGAGGGGTCGTTTAAGCCCTTATTTGATCACTTTTGTATCCGTTATTACTTAATATCGTTCCTTTTCACTTTTTAGGTCTCTTGAAGGCAAATTGCTGGAATGACACTTATTTGGACGAAAAGGCGCGGATATACGAAGAAAATGGCCAAAGTCAAGAATCGAGACACTCAAGCTGCTGAAACACAAGGGGACGACGTCAGGTGTTATATGCGACGCCGTCGCATCACTTTTGTGACGGCTCCGTAGCCAAATTGCTTATTTTCAAGTGACGGTGCCAGGCTTTAAAAGAGTAGGTCGTCGCAACTCAGACGACCTAGATTTGATCCAGACGGCGTCAAAGGCTGAAGAGGACGGCGTCACAAGCATAAGGTGAGGCCGTCGCAAGACTAACGTGGCCAAGACGAAACCCTAATGACGCGTGACCACGGCGCCACAAATCATAAGGTGACGCCGTCGCGAATGTAATCTTATATATAGAATCCGAATTTTTCAGTTTTCAGTGTGTAGTCTTTTTGAGTAAAAACCTAAACCAAACCAAGGCTGTCTTGTACAGTATTTTAGGGTTCTAAACCCTATCTTACACCAAGATAAGTGCTTTACTTCATTAATTCAATTATGTCTTCAATTATTCGTGTGTATGCTTGCATGTTCTCCATGTCCGGATAATTTACTTGTGTGTTTGCTTAGGGAATATGAAACTTAACTATTGAATATTGATTGGTTGTCTCTTATCTTAATTGTTAATGATCTAGTATTGCGATAGGTCATTCGTTGTGTAGTTAATGCTTGATTAATCTTTGTGAACCTTAGACTATAACACCTAGAGTAGTTGTAGGCTAAACCATCTAAAGAGTACCTTAGAGTTAGAGTTTATAAATCCTAGAGATTTTGTAGACGAGACCCTTTGGTAGTTTCAAAGAGTTAGGGATAAACGCATACCCTACGACCTTCGACACACAACGCGATTAAGAATAAGGACGTGACAATTCAACCATCAATAGGAGATAATTAAGGAGTAATAAAAGCTAAGTAAACACATCTTTAAATCATCATACGAGCACACAATAATTAGACATAGACTACCCTCACCTTAGTTAATTAGATAATTAAATAATAGAGTAATCGGTAGAAATACCAACCCCCCAAATCCAAACCCCGAGATTCGTACTTTTCCATTTCCTAAAAAAACATAAAAAGATAAAAAATAATCTTCCTCAACCCCAACCTTAGCGTAGTAACTCCTCACTAGCATTCCTATTCCCCTAGAGAACGATATCAATTCCCGTGGCTTACCCTAATACTACACTACAACGATTAGGTTCACTGCCTAGGGTGTTGAAAAACTTGCTCGACGAAAAGGAAGTTTCTTTGACCCCGAACGACGCGTGTAGCGTTATCATTACCCTTTGGTTTGTCTAGCCATAGATAGGATTTTTAATTGGTCTAAATATATTTTTACAAGTATGCAAGGCAATGTAAAGAGTTCAACAAATTTTTTTATGTATCCAAGGTTTGGTAAGCTGTTAAATGAATTTCAACTGCAGCCCCATACAAGAGTTTATAAAATCTGTTGCCTAAAGCCCAAAGTTTTTCAGAACATGAATAAGGATGGCAATAGGGTTGTTACACCACTTTTTCCTCAAATGCTTGCAAAGATTTCACAGGTACAGGGTGAAGATGCAACAATCCCAGTTGTATCCCAAAACACACCCACAATCACAGTTCCAAACATCAACTATACTCCACCAGTTCTCACATCTACGAGGAGGAAAAAAACAGCCAACTCCTCCCATTACAACACAATATGTCCCTGATCCTTTTGGTTTAGGAACAAGTAGTGGTGGTTCCAGGCTTCAACCTAGTCCAACTAGGAGTGAGTCTGAGCCAATGCCCTATGATTCACCTCTCCCAACAAGTCACACAGTTGGAAGTGTTGAGGGCAGTGGGCAACCTATGGAATTGATGGAACTTTGTACCAAGTTAGCTAAGCAGGTTGAATCTCTGGAGAAAGACTTGGCACAAATAAAGGAGCAACATGCCAAGGATGTTACACAATTGCAAGAAGAGATTCAGACCTTGAAGAAAGAGTTGCAGGGGTTGAAACTGAAAAAGAGAGCTGCAAAGATAGTGATATCATCTCCATCCTCACCTCAAGATGGTGACTCAGAGGGCTTCAGTAAATATTTTGGGAATTCTCCCACACAGGGGAGGTGCTGAAACTAAGGGGAGGAAAATAGACTTTGGAGATGAAGGTGATTTTGATTTTGGAGTTACTAAGGAAGTTGATACTCAAGAAGAAATTCCTCAACAGCATCCAGAGCAAGCAACTTCCACTGCTACAACCACTGATACAATTCCCACTGCAGAGCAAACAGTTCGCACTGCTGGACAAGAAGTTACCACTGCAGAGGAAGAAATTGAAAAGAAGAAGAAGGTGAAAGGTAAAGCAGTTGTACAAAGTGAAGAGCAATCAATAAGGAAAGTTTCAAAGAGAGAACAAGCTCAAATTGCTCATGATGCAGAAGTTGCTAGAAAGCTCACTGAAGATGAAGTTGCAACAGGAAAAAGCTAGATGAACTAGAGATTGCAGACTTCATGGAGGCTAAAAGGCTGGACAGAATGGAAACCACTGATCCAATGGATGAAAATCCACTTTCCACTGTTCCACCCACTATATTCAAAGAAAAGACTCCAGAGTTTAGCTATGTACCTACAGAACAAGAGATTGAGTTCTTGATTACTAATGATCCAGTAGACAAGAAGAAGGCAATTGACCTAGTTGCAGATAAGTCTTTAACTGAAGAACAAAGAACATCACAGTTGAAGGACTTCATTCAAATGAAGAATAATCAAGCACTTCAGGATGCAATTGGTTCAGTCAAAAAGGATCAAAAAAACCAAGACAACCAACCAAGGCACAAGTTATCTCAATGATGAAAGCTTATTGTAGTGTTGGTGTGGTGGAAAAAGCATCAGTTCAAAGGAAGACTGATGATCAGGTTGAAGGTATCTACTACAGGGTTAAAAGGCAAGATAGTGACTTCATTCCTATGAACTCTGAAGAAAAGAAAGTAGATATCCTCATCTGAAGAGAAAAGCCAAAGATAGTGAACCTCTCACACACAAGAAAACAAAATTGCTGAAGAACAAGAAGTTCAATCTGAGAATTCACTCAAGAACAAGCTGACGGTATGATTTTGATTGAAGAAGAAGATTTTTATCCTGACCCACTGCAAGTCAGACACCCTATTGTTGATTGGGAAGTGTATACTACTAGCAATTTTGCTCCAAACATGGAAGACAAGGCTAGGTGGTGAAACTTCATCATTCATTTTGTTTGAAGAACTTATCAAAGCGTGTGATAGAGTTGATCTTGATACATTGTAGAGATTAGTTCAAGAAAGGTTTGATGCTGACAAGCTTAAATATATGAAGGAAATGCAGTTATGGGTTGATCTAAGAAGGCTCTATGAACCAGATGCTAATGATACTTTCTGGAAGTTTGAAGCTCAATGTGTTGGTACTCCATGGACTTACTATGATTCATGTGAAGTTCATCATGTTTCTACAAATAATGGAGTGGATGCATTTATGTTTGCTGAGAAAGAATACCCACTCAGAGCTGGAACTCTCACTGTAATGTTGTCTACAACATTAAGGGTTCATGAAGATAATGAGAAGGTCAGAGCTTTGATACATAGGATTCAAGATCAATGTTCAAGAGCTATTCAGGATTTAAAAAGAAAGTGAAGTGTTTGGTAGAATTCCCAAATCCTTAGAGATGATGCAGATTGGAGAAACTTATTGATTTGCAGAGAAATCATAAGTTTAGGGGAGGATTGTTGGGAATAAAGTTAACAGTTACCACTGATAAGCTTGTGGAAGACACTGCTGAAGAATGCACTAGCCGTGGAAACACATTACCGTTGCTAGTACATATTATTACCACTGCTATTAGGATAATTGTTATGTATTCGTATTGATAAGTATAGAAAAGATCTTGTGTATATTCTTTATAGTTAGCATTATACTTATCTTGTAAAGGACTCCTTGTGTTATAAAAGGAGATCTTAGGTCATTGTTCTAGGTACGTATGCTTCAAGGTGTAACCCTAGTGATAAGCAAGATCACTCGTATTATTCTTAAATAATATTGAAGCTTTGTGTTATACTGTTCTCACTTACATTACATCATATAATCCATCTTCTAAGTATTACTAAGTATATTCCGCGTACTTATTAATATAACTCAAAGTATCATTAACACAAGGTGTGTGTTTAGATCCATCAGATTTCTTCTTGATCTTAGCTGCTTTCAAGATAGGTATATTTAGAGTTTAGATGTTCGTTTTCGCAAATTTGTTTATTATGAATATATTATGTTTGATATTTATGTTCAAGTATCTTTGTTTCTTGATGTCTCTTGATGTCTTAGGAACTAACATAAACAAACATGAGAATGATCTCGTTTTTTAATAACTGAACATGAACAAAAAAATTTGTCCGTTTAAGAGTTTGTATATGTTTTTGGCCGGTTAAATTTAAATGACAGAACATGAACAAGACTCTGTCCTTATTCGTCTAGTTCAGTTACCTGTGTAGTAATTACTTGTATATAAGAATCTGATTATCACTAATTGAAAGTCGATATTAGTAAGTTAACATCTCTATGTTCCTTCAAATTTGTTTACTTTAATGAACAAATATATTATAAAACAAGTTAAATTTGTAAAAAATGCTGCAAAACTAGGATGACTTGTTCTATGGTAAAAAAGTTACACCTTATCAATGACTCGATTGAAGCTAGTATGAATAAACCCATCTTGTTCTCTTGTATAAAAAAAATACAAAAGAAAAACTTTCTTTTCTTCATGTTGCTATAATAAACCATTAAATAATAAAAAAAAGAGTCAAATTCTACACGATTATTTTTACATGCCTTATGAAGACGTATACTTTTATTTATACATTTACACACTTTAAGATGTGTTAAAAATAAACACAATTACAAACATGCAAAAACATGATTTTATTCACGATTATAAGTGTGTAAAAAACTTACACACTTATCAATGCGTAGTAAGAAACACTCACACTATCTAAAAAGGTCACGCTTTCAAGCGTGTAAAATTTGTTTATTAAAAAAGGTAAAAGACAAATAGAGAGTGATTAATGCTTGTTTTATATTAGTAGGGAGTTTGTGCACGCTTCTAGATGTGGAGAGTATTTTAGTTGGTTTGTCAATATGAATTTTTAGCAACATGATTTCTACACACTTGTAAGTGTATATATATTTATATTAATTTTACACACTTATACATGTGTACTTTAGATTTTTCTTTTTAGCACTTTTTTATGTGAACATTTAACTATTTTGTCAACATTTGTAAATGTTGATATATTATCCATGCAACATTTGTCCACACATTAAGAAAGCGTGAATTTTGATATTTTAAACATTTAAACGCATGTGTTTTTAAACTTAAAAGTGCGTAAAATTTGATTATTTGTTGTAGCGAATATGGTACAATATGAAAAAAAAATGGTTTTTGGCGGAACCATTTCAAGCCCGTGTACCTTTTGGTACCCAACAACCCCACCCAACAAGGGTTTGATGCCTGTGAATATGGTACAATATGAACCATTTCAAGTCCCTGTACCTTTTGGTACCATGGGTTTTTTTTAATCAAATTTCAAAACCTTTTTTTGATTTAATCTTTATATTTAAGGTTAGGATAGATTCAAAAAATTGTGCGCTGTTTCGAGTACATAGGAGCAAGGTGGGATTTGGTTGAGGTTTGCATATTTGTGTGAGCTCAAGTGCATAGTATGTTAATTTCTTTTGTCTTTTTATCTTAAAGAATGGTTATATTATTTTTTAATTAACATATAAATTAATTATTATTTGTTAAATACTATATTTTCTAGCCCTCACACTTTTTTTTTTTTTTTTTTTTAATCTCAAAGAATGGTTATATTATTTTTTAATTAACATATAAATTAATTATTTTTGGTTGGGGTTGGATTTGGGCATGAGACTAAAAGTTGTCATTTGTTTGGAGGGTGTAGGATTTGGTATTATGATTGAATCCGGATATTTGAGCATCCTCAATTCCCACCAATATATAGTGGATTTCTGAAAGATTTTATTTTCGAGAGCCCATCTCATATTTTCACCCTTAACATTTTTTCATTTATAATATTATGATAATATATTTCTAACTCTAATATTTATACCAAATATACTCCCTCCGTCCCATATTAAGTGTCCGCTTACATCATACACAAAGTTTTAAAAAATTCCACTAACTATACTATCCACCAATCAAATGTCATTTTCACCCACTAAAGTCTTATCTCATTGGTTGAAATAGAATATGGACACTTAATTTGGGACATCCAAAGATTCTATTGTGGACACTTAATATGAGACGGAAGAAGTAGTAAACAAACATTTTTTTCCAGAAACTATTATCTTTTTTTATTATAATTTTTTTTCAACCCAATATCGAATACAAACCAAGCAACATCTAAATTTAAATTTAAATCCAAATCATAATCGTAAACATTTCCACGAACCAAACGGGCCTAAATATAGACTAAATATCGCTCGTAGTTGACAAGTAAATTAAGCCTAGCCGCCTCGCTAAACTTCAAAACCTTCAACTTAAAAATGTTTGTTATATAAAGGGAACACACTTTACGCATGATACCCATTTCTTCTTCAAAACCTTCTTCTCATATTTCACACCTTCTTCTTTAACTTTTCCAAAGATGGGTGTCGTACGGACAGACGAAAGCCGAAGAGCCGAGATCGAAGAGTTTCGTCGTATGCTCTTATCTTGCTCTCGCATCGTACATAAGTTTAGAACCGAACAAGACTCCAATAGCCCACGAGTTACATCACCTAACAGAAATGAATACCCAAATGATCAAAAACTTGTTTGTGTCACTAGTGGTGTCTCTTTTCTCGGTATCGCGATCGTGAAACAACTTTTGCTTAGAGGATATGTTGTTCGGATCATCGTACATAATGAAGGTACAAGTTTGTTTTGTTCTTGATTTTAGGAATCATCCATATGATTGTGTATAAATGTTGGAAGCGACTAATTTGACTTTGTATAGTAACTTATTGAATAAGATTTTGTTACATCTATGTCAACAAAAAATGTGAATTAACGGGAACACTCTGACTTCGGATGTCTTTTAGCGCCGGTCAAGGAATAGCTCCGGCAACAATTAATTATTCCATCAATCATTAACAATTCTGATTATTAACTAGCTGTTTAAATTTGAAATTACAGAAGATATAGAAAGGCTGAGGGAAATTGAAGTTGCTGGGGAGATTACGGGCAACAATCTTATCGGAGTCGTTATAGCGAAGTTTAATGAACGACAGAGTTTAATGGAAGCGTTCGATGGATGTTGTGCGGTTTTTCACACTACGGCTTTCATTGATCCTAGTGGACTTTCCGGTTATTCGGTAAGTTTAGCATTTTGCTGATTGTAACGATATTTTGAGTCGTTTGTAGTAGGTACGAAGTGGAAAAAAATAATATATGTTTTTTTCCGGGAAAATCTATGAGGACAGCATGTGATATGATCTTGCAACTTGCTAGATACAAAATTACAAATAGTTGAGATATTATTGTTTTTGCAGCTGTATGCATGTCGACTACCGAGTTTTTAAGTACCCACAATTCATTTTTTTAGTGTTACATGTCGTGTAACTTTTTGATAATTGTTTTTTTTTAAAGGTCAGTGATTGCCGAAAATCGTTTTAAAAATATACTAAACAGTTTACCTACGAGTCTTTAGCTTAACGGTACAAGTGAAACTGTATTAACTAATAAATGATTGTGGATTTAAATCACACGGAACAAATACAAATGTGAAATATTGTTAACGTTTTTTTTATTGTTTTTATTTTTTCATTTTTTTTTTCTTCAGAAATTAAAATTTAATCATCTGATAGTTATTACATAGATGTCATTTTATATGTGAGTAAGGTTTTCGCCACTAATTTATGTACCATTGATTATATTTGATAAAAAAGTTGAAACACAATCATGTGCACGTTGTTTTGTTAGTTATTACATATGATTATTCAATATTGTTCAAACACCCTATATTTGCTTTTTTGATTTGTTGTTATTCAACTTTTCATCTCCTTCTAGAAACATTTCATTTTCCACTTTATTATTTGTGGAAAATAATACTAACCATGTCATTATCTAACCGTTGACGAGGATAGAGCCAGCTGACTTTTCGATAAAGAACTTTGACCGTAAATATTTTTTTGTAAGTATATAATACTCTTGATGAAAAACTATACCAATGAAAATACTTAAAACCCAATCAAATATTTGCATCAAGTATTATATTCAAGATAGATATCTTGATCTAATGACCAAACTCCTGACACAGTATTATATTATAGTACTATCCTTTTGACATGGTCTAGAGTCTAGAACCTTTATAAAATATGATATCAATAAGATTTTTTTTTCCTACGTACGTGACATTTGATTTTTTTTTTTTTTTTTTTTTAATTTTATTTGATAGAAATGCATGGCGGAAATAGAAGCAAGGGCAGCAGAAAATATAGCAGAAGCTTGTGCAGCAACATCTTCTGTTAGAAACTATGTGCTTACATCTTCATTATTGACATGCATTTGGAGAGATCGTTCGGATACTAGTCTCTCGCCTCTAGTCGACCACAATAGTTGGAGCGACGAGTCCTTTTGCAATGGTAAAAAGGTTAGACAAATCGTTTTCGCACTAGTCAATAATTGGTGCAGCCAAAAAGTTTATAGGGGTTGGAAGATAGTGTGGTTTTCGAATAGTATACATGAGTTATAAAAAAGTCTGGTGGTTCAACTAACTTTCTAAATTAGCATAGTGTCAATCCGGCTTATCAAGCATTATTATATGGATACATCACCAAAATGACATTTTTAATATGAGAACTATGTCAAACTTCTATCGACCAACTTAACTGTCAGTTTCTCGACAAGTGTCGTAGATCTATTAGTAGATATGATATTATTTTCAAGAGAGGATTGAAAACCTATCTTAATGTGTTATTTGGAATATTGCAGCTATGGTATGCCTTGGGTAAGTTGAAAGCTGAGCGGGCGTCATGGCGAATAGCAGAGGAAAAGGGGTTAAAGTTGGCAACAATATGCTCGGGCCTTATAACCGGGCCTCGCTATTTTTGTACAAATCCATCATCCACCATAGCATATCTCAAAGGTCAGTTTTTGACTCAGTTAGTACTTCACACTCTCTTCACTTATTTTACAAACCATAGCTCACAATGACGAGAATATGCAGGTGGTCAAGATATGTATGAACAAGGGTTGTTGGCAACTGTAAATGTTGATAAATTAGCAGAGTCACATGTAAAGGTGTACGAGGAAATGAACAAAACTGGTGGTGGAAGATATGTTTGTTTTGACAAAGTGGTTCGTTGCCAAGGCGAGGTTCAAAAACTAGAACAAGAAACTGGAGTTAACATAAACACGATTTCACATGATGGTGCATTCCGATTTGAGTTGTCTAATAGAAAGCTTGATAGGTTAATGTCTCAAGTACATAGATGCAACAATGTATGTTAGCACGTCGGGTATTAGATCTCAAATGTCTTTTATCAAGAGATATTGCAATTTTCCCATGAAACGGGTTAAGCTAGAAAATTTAACTGCACATGAAACGGGTCAAACGAGTTGAAAGTCATGAGAAGTGTATCCAAATTTGACAGCTTACATCCAATATCTTATCGCCTTGTTACATGTAGTGAATTTGCGGGTTGGCCACACTACTAAATCAGCCGTTCTAAACTGAGCATGTTTATAACCTTTATACGACCAGCCTGGTCCACGCATATTGCCACTTGCAAATTGCAATGTTGATTAGAGAAATTTTTCAGAAATGAAGGTATCCTAATTCCTAACAAAGCCAAACATATTAAGAGCAACTAAGATAAGGTGGGGCTTAGATGGCTGCTTAAATGTGTTCAACCACTTAGCAGGCCATTCTCATAAAGAAGTGTCGTAATAGCATCCACCAAATAGACAACCACCTACCCGTAATGCTTTCTTCCAGTCGTAAATCAAATGTCGAAACACAAATTGCACTGCAAACTAACTTACATCATTGATGTCAAAATTTAATTACATCTAGTACAATATGTCTGGAGCAGAAAGTCGAGACGCACAATGCTTGAAAACTTGAAAGGATCCAAGGTGTTTGGACTCACGTATTTCACGATTAGGACCTGCTTATACAAATTATATTAACCTGATTGATTCGTATATATAGGATGTAGAGTAAACATGGAATGTACATGGAAAATGTATTAACTTCATATATAGTCATGACTTAAACATGGTAAAAGCACACGATAACAACCGTTTAAAGGGAACGTGTCGAACATGTTCATGTCTGATAAGGTCCAACTTAATAGGCTGGAGCTAGCGGTGTCAAAATTGGAACCAAAATATATCGTCTAAGAATCCCATGTCAGCTTTCTTACCGGGTATGTTTAACAAAGTGGGCTAGAGCTAGCGGGAGCAGGAGCTTATATTATAAGCTAGAAGATAGAGTTTATATTTTTATAACGTCGTTTGACGAATTAGTCGGAGCTGAAGTTTATTAATATAAAATGGCATAAAAATACATCAAATTAAATTCGGATATATTTCCAGCTTTGCATGATAATTCACTGGATTTTGAATGATATATAAGTAATTTGACTAACTATAAGCTCCAATAAGCCCGTTTCAGTTGGCTTGGCCTGATGGATGCTTATGGGTTATAAAGCTTCCATAAGCCTGTGCGACAAACATAACCACTATCTCTGAGATTACATATCTACTTTATTTTGATAATAATGTAGATCACATTAAACCGAAAAATCATCTGTAACAATTCATCCCAAATCAGTATAAGATAAAACATTTGAGCCTCTTATAAACCTAATAGGATAAGCTTACTGACAACTTCTACCATGAATGGTTTCTAGTTGAAACCTTAGTCACTTTTTTCCAACTCCTTTTTTCAACAATTTTCATAGTCACATTATTTAAGTGGTGAAAAACATCTCAATTTTTTATAAAAAAATAAAAAAAATTGAAAACCCGTCTAACCACATTTTTTTCCTAACATTTTTCAAAAAAGTGAAATACTTACTTTCCATACTTCAACTAAAATAATGAAAACATTCTTCATTTTTTTTTCTCTCTAACAAAAAATAATAATAATAATAACAAGACGTGATTTCTTAATCTACTATCCAAATATATCATTCTAACCCTAATCACCGTTTAAATATCCACCATCCATCTTTGCCATCCCCGCCGCCGCCCACTGCCGCAATCTGAGGTAATCTTTTTAAAAAGGAAAAATATAACTCTATTTAAACGGGTTTTCAAAATTCTCAATTTTTCTCTAAAGAAGAGATACCATTTCATTCTCAAAAAATCTAGAAACAGAATAACAAGACAAATTTTTTACGACAAAACACTACCTAAGGTACTTAAGCGAGCTCTCCATTGTTCGGTTGTGTTACAACTTTACCAATTTTAATCATATATATACAATAAAAAAAATATTACGAAAAAAATAAAAATAGGGGGCATTCCGAGAATCGAACTCGGGACCTCTCGCACCCAAAGCGAGAATCATACCACTAGACCAAATGCCCGCTTGTGTCAACAATTCAGTTTGTTTATTAATATACACAAGTATAAATATTATACATACAACTTCAAATTTCACTTATGTTTACCACTTATTTGCATACCAATAAGCAAATGCAGCTACAAATGCAGCCACAACAACGCCAGATGTTGCATACCATATATACACTGGTTTCTTCAAAAGAAAGCGAAAACCACCACCTTGAACAAGTGGTTTACGACACACTTCCTTCACGAAATCCACACCATCTCTTTGAAGCTTGCTCAAGTCCTTAACAACCGGTTTAAGCCTTATTGCCTTAGCTATAGCCTCATACTCTTCATTTCCGCCACCTTCAAGGAAACATCCAACTAACTGTCCTTTATTCACCCAATATGCGCCAAATTTAGTCCCTGAAAAATCACCAAAATGAATCACTTCCCCTACATTGTCTCCATAAAACTGCCAAGACAATGAGAACACCCTTGAGTAGAAGAATGGCAAGTAGTCGAAGTCTGAAGTGTTTCTTGGTTCCATTATAGTGGAAACAGCATGCTTAGCGGATTTTCTAGCTAAATCAACATGTTCAAGTCTTCGTGTGTCACCAAAAAGCTTAATGGGGAATGATGCAACATCTCCAACTGCATAGACGGAACTATTGCTTGTTTGAAATCGGCTGTTTACTTGTATTCCTCCATTCTCGAATGTGAGTTGGTCTTTAAAGAGGCTTGTGTTGGGACGGGCCCTGATTCCTACAACAACCATGTCGACAGGAAGGTAGCTTCCATCCTTAAGAAAAGCTCCCGTAACCTGTCTCATTTATGTGATATTGAGTTTATGTTTCATTTATTGTTAGCAGCTCAAATAAGGTAAAACTTATAAATAAGGTTTACAAGTTGCATTCAAATACCTACAAGTTACTACCTCCTAAATCGTTTATAAATTCCTAGTCCATAACAACTGAGTTTTGAAGTTAAAAGGTTGAAATTTACCTTTCCTGTGGAGTTGAACACAAATGATGACAAGGCTGTGCCTTTGATGAAATTTACCCCTTTTGACTTGTAGAAGTCTTCGTAATAGCTTGCTATCTTGGGAGTAAATAAGCGACCCACTAAAAGAAATGTAACCAGATGTGAGGTTATCCAAAAGCTAAGATTAAAACAGAACGCAGAATCCAAAAAATGGATATTAAAATTTACGTCAAAAATCATTGAACCTACAGCATTACTTATAACTTATTACGATAAATAGCTTGGTTGGAAGTGCTTACTGCAATATGAGCCAGGGAACACCATGGAAACGTGTATCTTGTTTATCACCAAAGCAGCAGCACATTCCATTCCAATGTAGCCACCTCCAATAACCATAGCTTTTCCACCTGTACACTTTCCCATCATGTTGACAAGCTTGGTTGCATCAGCTAAGTCGCGCAGATAACATACGTTCTCAGCATCTGATCCAGTTATGCCAATCTCCTCAAGTGTTTTAGCCTAAAATCAAGCCATTAAAATCATTTATGATAAATGTACTAACAAGTCGTCATAATATTTGATAGTAAGTTTCAATACCCGAGCACCGGTTGCAATGATGAGAAATTTGTAGGTAATTGTTTCTCCTATTGATGTTAATAATGTCTTACGCCTCACATCTGCGGACTCAACTCGAGTCCCTAGGATCAACTCAATTCCTGATGGTTCAAACACAATTAGCCATCCTTCCCGAAATTTTTATGAAAAGTAGATGTGGCTATTTTGACCCATTTACTTATACACGGGTCAATTCAGGTTATGCTTTCAAATCATTGACATAAAAAAAAACTGGATAAAAGGAAAGAAATAAAACTAGGGGACAATGTATTTTAACATTTAGCCTCCTAAATAATAGAAACAAGTTAGATTCGCATTAAGAAATTATTACGGAGTATTTCTTAATCATACTTGGCACATTAATCATCATTATAAGAATAGTTTTTTGGTGAAAAAACTCACAATATATCACCCTGCCCATATTGAACTTTTACCAACTAGTATAGTGTCAGAAATATTTACCATGATCCTTGTACCAGTTTGGCGTCAGTTTCTCTTCATTGGCCCCTACACACGTATGAAAGCCAGGGAGGCGCGCAGGAGCTGCACAACATAATTAATACCAAAAACTACACAAAGTTAGACTTGACGAGCCATACATTTCTGCCTGCAATTGCAGTCAGTTGTATGACTGATGCAAAATTACAGACAATCACTGATCCTTAAAAAATATTTTGCACCATAAGATTTCACAGATACCTTCAGGAAGTAGAAAACCTTTGCTCAGTGCAGGTCTTTCATAAGGAGCCACCTGCAATATTACATGTAAGATATCACACTTTAAGAAAATCTAAACACTTAAAATAAAGTACATTGTGTATCTTGTTACACGCTTATTGCTGTATTGTGAACTTAAACTACGGTAAATGACTAAATTACAACGAGAGCCAATATACTTGCATACTTTTGTTATTGTTTGAAAGAATTTTTACCCCCATTTGTAACATTTAATATACTTCCGGAGTTCCCGTTGTTTTTACTAGGGCAAATGATTGAAAAAAATATCTTACTTGCCATAATTTCTTTTTGTGGGTAGCGAACAATTTTTTTTGCTTTTGTGGGTACTTTTCTTTCAAATTTATCCTTTTTAGGGTATTTTGCGAAATTTTTGGACATTTTTGCCCCTCTTAGCTAATAGAAATTTTTTTCCCCCAAGGGCAAAAATGTCACATAGTACCCTAAAAATGATGAATTTGAAAGAAGAGTACCCACAAAAGCAAAAAAAATTGTTCGCTACCAAAAAAAGAAAATAATGGCAAGTATGATACTTTTTTCAATCATTAGCCCTTTTTACTATTGTATGCTAGTACCTATAAAATTGCTGACATGGCACCAGCTATTTTATGATGCGCCATTTTACCATCCATAGATTGTTACTTTACTTGCATATAATCATAATAAGATACAATATACAAAAGGAGATTTTTTTAAATTAAAAAGCAAATAAATTAAAAAAAAAAAAAAAAAAAATGGTGATGTAAGTTAGGTTTGTTGCAATAAATCGTTAGATATAACGCAATTGAGTTGAAGGCTTAAAAAACAAGATGCTGGAGGAAAATTACGGATTCATCGGATATGATACATAGTTCACCGGGAGATACATCTTTTTTGGTGAACTCAAGAGCTGCATAACCAGCAGCCACACCTCCACCAATTATCACGTAAACAAATGCTCTTCCCATTCTTCAAGTCTGTCTAGAATTCTTTGGTGTGAGCAGGCAACATGGCTTTAAAGTATGATGATGGAATACATAACAAGCAATTCCATTTATGATGCTCCACATATCTATTGCAGAAAGAAAAGTATACAATTCTAATGCTTTTTCGAGTATCAAGTTAAACCTTTTTCTTTCAAAAAAGGCTTAAAGTTAGCCTTTTTAAATGCAGAAACTAGCAGGGGAACCAACGGGAAGCAACATATTCACTTCATATTCAAATGCTTCATTTTCATGATGGTTGTCAAACATGTTTGAATTATGGATAAACAAGAATTTGGTCATAGATGAAATATAGTCGACCAAATTTCATTGTCTAAAATACTAAATGAATCAAATTTTTTTTTTTTTTTTTTTTTTAAGACAAAGTCAAACATACAACTATAATATATAAATTCACACAAAAGTAACAAGTTAAATTTTATCCTTCAAGTAACTTGAACCCACAATATCTTGGTTTGGTTCGCGACATAAACATCTCACGCATGACCAAAACATATTGTATATATTATAGCACATAAAGAAACATGTTTTTCGAGAAATCGTATATGCTTTTGAATGCACATTAAAAAGTACGTTAAAGTGAATTCTTTATCAACAAATGAACAAGTAATGTATGAAAATCTCAAGTTTTACACTTTTTCTTAGAGCAAAACAAAATATATGTCACAATGACTAACGTAAATAAATAACAACTGCTGAGAACTTCTACGTTATAAACGTGTAATAAACATTGGAAAAAAAAATTAAAATGTAACAACATGATCGAAATGGTATATAACGACAGGCCAATTACGCTACTTTGACAGTCTATGTAATGATGTAGCCAACATGAGTCACGAGTGTGGCTTAATAATTTTCAATACTGGGCCAGTGGCCTTTTAAAAGAAGCAACTGTGCTAAGGCCCGTCAAGCAGTAATTTGCTTCTCGATTTTTCTGTTATACTGTCTTATACTATAAGAGTATAAGGTGTTCATCGGTTTATTCGATTCGAAACTTCGGATTCTTCTAGTTAAAATTTTTTACTGAAAAAACCAAAACCCACAACTGAATTCAAATTGAATCAAACCAAACTGAATTTGAATTTGGTTCGATTTCTGTTTGACACGAATAACCCGAATTGCATAATTTATAATTTTTTTCTATTAATTATATAAAATTTTAGCGCCAAATGTTAGTCGATGGTTTGTATAGGTCGATAGTTTGTATAGATATTGGGCTCAAGCCTAATTATAGAATAGCCCATACTTTATTAATATTGATTATGCTAGTAGGCCCGAGCTCGTCTGTGGTTTCGGTCTGTTAAGGTTTAGAGTTTATCATGCTTTGTAGTTTATAAATACACCTCATTAAAAAACATAATAACTACGAGTTATCTATCATACAACATGATAGCAGAGCGGGTCTAATCTCCAAACCCTAGACAACCATGAGTCACCGCCTCTATGTCATGTCCCGTGTCAAATCTGTCTTCTCTTAAATTTCTAAACCCTAAACACAATGTAGCCCTCATACAAAAAGCATTTATTTTATTTTTTGAGAAATGATAAAGAGGCCTAATTGGGAGTCCTAAAAAATGCCTAAACTGAGGTGTCATGCTCTGGTTTGTGACATCAAAAGAACCCACTTCTAATTTCACCAATCAGATGATGACACCTCAATTTAAACATCTTTTTAAACATATCATTAATTCCATATATCATTACTCTTATTTTTTACCATCGTTACGTTCTTCGCTTTCTTCAAGTAAATCTTTTTCTTCTCTGCACAAAGTCAACCATATGAATTTGTCTACGCTTCTCTATTTTCATGTCTTTCTGATTTTCTTTTTCTTTTATTAATTCTCTTCCAAGAAAATAAAACAAGCTCAAATGTGCATGACTTTTACAACGTTTTCCTTTTATTATTTTTCTGGTTTATCCAGTTTGGTAGATGCAAAAGGATATATTGATTTATTCACTCTGACAGATGAAAAAAAATGATACATAGGTTTATCCAGTGTGGTAGATGAAAAATGATACATTGGTTTATCCAGTATGGTAGATGATTGTTGTTCTCTTTACATGATTAGTTTAACTAAAAATTTAATCTACCTGTGTTTCATGTTTAAGTTATGTAATGAAATACTTGTTAATAAGAGATAAAAACTTAAGGTAAAATGACACAAAGTTTTTCATCGTTTAAATTCTTATTAGAAATAAATCAAAGAATTTATACCCAAGTATTTGCGGAACAATACTTGGGATAGAAATGACAAGTATGGTGTAATCTCCTCTCTAAACTCAAGCTAAGCTTGAGTACAATTATGCTAACCAACTGAGTTAAGCTCATGGAATTAGTTTGTCAATGACTAAGCATTTAGTGCACAAACTTAACTTTAACTCCGCCTTATGAATCCATTTATACACATGTATGTTTGAGTTTGACAATCGTTACAATGAAGATAAAGATGACCTAAGCAAGTTTAGACAAAATACTTACGTATTTTGTCTCTGTTAATTTTCCACTTTAAGTAAAGGACAACAACGCTTTCTGAGAAGCAGTGATGACATTGTTATGATCTTTAACCTTTCAGGAAAAGTTTGACCTTTGCTTGATAAGGGCCCTGCCTTATATGTTTCAAACTTATCCCGCCTCGTCCCGCCTTTCATTTAGTCTTTAAGTCTTCAATATTCTTTATTGTTGAGGAGACTTGGGGTTCAATGAGCTATTGTCATCACTCCCTGAACCCATCACCTTCTTCTTTGGCTCATGTATCATTTACTCAGTCCCGCCTCACTGAATGAAGAGTCTTTCTTCTTGAGCTCGTCATAAGCTACCTGAAGGTGACTCACTGAGTAACTGTTCACTCAGTGACTTGAATGTTGTTTAAGGTTATGTAACACTTAGGTTGTTTTCTATTCAAATCCTATATTAAGACTACTTGGGTACTGAATTGACCCAACAATCCCCTTCTATTTGGATATATGATAACATCAAATAGTCCTTATATTTTAGTGTCAATTTCCCCTAAAAATGCTCATCATTTGTATTGTTTTACTTGAAAATATACTCTTATTTCTTAATTTATCATGTACAGGTCACTAATGAGCATAGAAACGAAGAGACGTGGATTTGGAAGGTTATTAAAGTAATTATACGAGAGTATGCTGGCCAGACATAAGTTACGGCGCAATTCCATACTCAACTTACGTCATAACTAGGATTTACTCTAGAGGACCAAAGTCAACGCAGTTTAAGGTTATGGCGTAACTTCACAACATAGTTACGCCGTATATAATTCCAGACTTTAAAGAATTTTAATGGTCTAAATACTTACGCCGTAACCCATTTGCAAGGTTACGACGTAAAAGTGATGAATTTCACTACGAGAGTTTTGCGGTCGTAACCCATTCTTTGGTTACGCCGTAAATATTTAACTATGGATAATATCGTTTGAGATACGATGGTTATGGCGTAACCAATTCACAAGGTTACGCCGTAACTTTGACGAGGCTATAAATATAAGCCATAATTTTGCATTTTCACATCATCTTCCCAACACACAACACAAAGGGACGAAAAAGGGCTTCCATAGGGACGATATTCAGCAGCATACGGAGCATTTTCAAGGGAGAATTCACGTCATTTGCTACATAAGTGATGCAGGTTTTACTGACCATGTTTTAATATTTATAATGTCTCGTTATACCAATGGTCTACCCTAATGCACTAACGGGCAGTGTACCCGGTCGTGTGTATTGTAGTATTCGGTAAAACCGAGGTCGTCCCAAGAGCTATGTGTGTGGATTAATACTAAGTCTAGGTCTCACAAATTTTAAGATGTTTTGATGTTGAATTTATGTGATCAATAAAGGAGAGTGGTGTTAACCTAGTTATTCATCCTAGCTAGTAATGTTTACGTCTAATTACTTCCAATTACTTCAGGTGGGGTCAAAGTCGAGAGGACAACATTCGGTCAGTTCCCCCTAACCTATCAGCAAAGATGCCACCATTAGAGAAGTCAGGTGTCCCCTCATAAGTCCAGTTTTTCCTGGTCCCCTAAGCCGAGTCATTAAGTTCCGCTACATGCTAGACTTATAATAATGAGTGCCCGGGCGCTAGCATCTTAGACACTCACCCCCTAATTCTTAAGTTCATCCAAACGGTAGGTGATCAGTTGGTCAAATCGCACAAGTAGAAAGGGTCATTAGTTGGTCATATCTTACCCTTCCCGTATCAGTCTACTCACTTAGGGTCAGTTGGTCATATCTCCGAAGCAACTAGCCTCTACCGCCATTCAAAACTACCGAAACAAGGGTAGCTACCAATAAACTATGCATGCATACACTTAGAAATAATTATACGGAAGTAATATAAACGCAAACAAAATAATTAAGGAATCATAACTAGGCTAGCACCAAGAGGTGCTTAGCCGCTCATATTAACCATACAAATCAATTCAATGTTTAATGTTACGAAATACATGAATCGAAAGTAGAGAAAAGATAAAATGCTAATGCTTATCGTAGGGGAGTGATTTCTCCCTTGGAGATAGCTCCGTATGCTACTCTAGATCTGCCTTTGGCTTCTTCCCACGTTCTCTGATTGTTGTGTGTGAAATGGGATGCTTTGAAATGCCGAAATCGGGTATTTATAGGCAGATCTTGGTTACGGCGTAACTAATAAAATAGTTACGCCGTAACATATAACTTCTTCGTAAATTGCACTAGATCTGCTAGTTACGGCGTAACCTTAGAAGGGGTTACGCCGTATCTTCAATAAATCTTGGTTACGCCGTAGTTGATGAATGAGTTACGGCGTAATTATCAGCGGCGCAGAACCTCATTTGACCTAATATGGTTACGTCGTAATCTTTAGGGAGAGTTACGCCGTAACCTTTTGATAGGTTGGTTTTCTGAGTGACGCTTTAGTTATGGCGTAATGTGAGAGAGGAGTTACGTCGTAACTTCTTCAAAGTGAGCATACTATGATAAATCTTCAGTAAACTCTCCAATTCCGCGTCTCTTTAGCTCCAATGCTCGTAATTTACCTGAAAGTGGAATATAATGGAAAACAAGCGTAAATCCATATAAATGATATAAATTACAAGCATTATCGGGGGAAATTGACACTTAATATTCTGGATAATTTGATGTTA
Source organism: Chrysanthemum makinoi (assembly GCA_910596185.1). NCBI lineage: Eukaryota > Viridiplantae > Streptophyta > Magnoliopsida > Asterales > Asteraceae > Chrysanthemum > Chrysanthemum makinoi. The sequence continues at coordinate 133,907,207 of OU343219.1, forward strand.
TCAAATATCCCCCCACTTGAACTCTACTTGCCCTCAAGTAGACCTTATTAGATAGATTCCTAAAAAGATATCTCCCATTACCTGGAAAATATAAGTTTACAAATCCCTTATGCTAGAATACAATAAAGCCGAACACCTCACGAAATGGGAACGAAACACTCAAATCTCTCAACTATTCTATGTGTCAATTTCGGGGTGATCACTAAATCGCACAATCATAGCATGTATTCTATCATAAGCTTGGCGGTTACACAAATCTCCACCACTAGAGTTAAGGACAAAATAATTTTCAAAGGCAATATGGGTAGACACGACAAAGGTTAAGGGTGACTCGTCATTACTAACATGTCACGGCGAAGTGGACAAAATCAATGATACATGACCAAATCCATGGCCAAGACACCAAAGATTGCTCGCTGCATCACCTAGACAGGCTTCATGACTAAAAGGTAGGATAAGACATGGGATATATAAATGGTGTAAAATAAAAATCAAGCAGATAATCTAAATCTATAACCAAGTCATCACCACTTACCGTCCGCCCAAAGTTCAAGCTTTGAAGTTAAGAAACCGGATCATGAAATGCTAGGTAGATGTGTCATTAGAGGACGTCATGATGGGCACACCACCTTTTCTTCAACTGTTGGCGCAATTACCAACTCTAATCTTCAAATGTGACCGAGGTAGCCTCCTCGATACTAAATCTATATAAAGCTCATAACATAGTGCTTATAACATCGCACTTTACAATAAACTGAATAACATAACTAATTTTTTTTTTCTTTTCGAATCACAATTTTTTTTTCAACATAAACATAACAACTAAACATAACATCCCCCCACTTGAGATGAACAATGGGAATTCGGGGGGTCTTCAATGATCTTTAAGAATATATCGTCGACGAAAGCGTGATTCCCGAACCTTTCCATTTTGAACCTTGAACTTGGGCAAATGATGACTTACCAATCACAAATAAAGACTGCAGGGTAGGCTAAGGTGTATAGGTGTAACGAAACAATATATTGGGTTATCAAAATGAAAGGAATGACTCAGATGGGTGTATCTAGGGGTATCTTGCACTAAAGGTAAGTGCAACAAATGGGTTTCACATGGGGGTCGAGAAGTCGAGGTGACTAATCGATAGACACACAATGGTAGGCTATTTGGGTGATAATCCTATAATACTGCCTTCTTAAACTGAAAAGTCCCTATACATCAAGCTAACTCAACATACCTCGTCTGGGTCTCGAAATGATGCAAAGGCCAAGTTCTAAAGTTTACAAGCTACCGGCACACTCATAATTTGGTGGATTTGGGGTAAAATATTGGAAATGGATAAGGCTAATCTCACCATATAATATTAAGGGTTATATGTGCTCGGCTAAGGTCTAATCTAGTTAGGTTAAGAAAAACATGTCAAAATTTTAAAAATGGCATAATTTTTCAAAATAAACTAGAAAACGAGGGCAAAACAAAGTTCAAAAGACAATTTTACTCCCGTCCCTCCACTTGAATCGTACAAAGTCCCTTTTGTACTAAGCATTAAATAAAGGTGAAGAGAAAAGTAGAATTAGAGCGAGAACTTCCCTTAAATTTGCTCCAAAAAGAAAGAAGGCCCACGAAAAAGAGTCGTGCCTTCGTATAAGCATCCACGAGCAAACTTCAATCCCTGAAATCACACTACCGACAAGCATAATTCTAAAAAGAAAAAAATGAAAAATGAAAAACAAACCTAACTCACTTTCGTAGGAATCACGGTTGCATTTAGCATATGCAACAAGCCTTTTAAACCACTTGGTGTCCCAAGTGGACGAAAAAAGGCTTCCATAAGGATGATATTCAGCAGCATACGGAGCATTTTCAAGGGAGAATTCACGTCATTTGCTACATAAGTGATGCAGGTTTTACTGATCAGGTTTTAATATTTATAATGTCTCGTTATACCTATGGTCTACCCTAATGCACTAACGGGCAGTGTACCCGGTCGTGTGTAGTGTAGTATTCGGTAAAACCGAGGTCGTCCCAAGAGCTATGTGTGTGGATTAATACTAAGTCTAGGTGTCACAGATTTTAATATGTTTTGATGTTGAATTAACTAATAAACTACTAAATAAAATAAAGGCAAAGGATGTGATCAATAAAAGAGAGTGGTGCTAACCTAGTTATTCATCCTAGCTAGTAATGTTTAGTCTAATTACTTCCAATTACTTCAGGTGGGGTCAAAGTCGAGAGGAAAACATTCGGCCAGTTCGCCCTAACCTATCAACAAAGATGCCACCATTAGATAAGTCAGGTGTCCCCTCATAAGTCCAATTGTTCCTGGTTTTCTAAGCCGAGTCATTAAGTTCCGCTACATGCTAGACTTATAATAGTGAGTGCCCGGGCGCTAGCATCTTAGACACTCACCCCCTAATTCTTAAGTTCATCCAAACGGTAGGTGATCAATTGGTCAAATCGCACAAGTAGAAAGGGTCATCAGTTGGTCATATCTTACCTTTCCCGTCTCAGTCTACTCACTTAGGGTCAGTTGGTCATATCTCCTAAGCAACTAGCCTCTACCACCATTCAAAACCACCGAAACAAGGGTAGCTACCAATAAACTATGCATGCATACACTTAAAAATAAATATACGGAAGTAATATAAACGCAAACAAAACAATTAAGGAATCATAACTAGGCCAGCACCAAGAGGTGCTTAGCCTCTCATATTAACCATACAAATCAATTCAATGTTTAATGTTACGAAATACATGAATCGAAAGTAAAGAAAAGATAAAATTTTAATGCTTATCGTAGGGGAGTGATTTCTCCCTTGGAGATAGCTCCGTATGCTACTCTAGATCTGCCTTTGGCTTCTTCCCACGTTCTCTGATTGTTGTGTGTGAAATGGGATGCTTTGAAATGCTGGAAATCGTGGGGTATTTATAGGCCAGATCTTGGTTACGGCGTAACTAATAAAATAGTTACGCCGTAACATATAACTTCTTTGTAAATTGTACTAGATCTGCTAGTTACGGCGTAACCTTAGAAGGGGTTACGCCGTATCTTCAATAAATCTTGGTTACGCCGTAGTTGATGCATGAGTTACGGCGTAATTATCAGCGGTGCGGAACCTCATTTCACCTATTATGGTTACGTCGTAATCTTTAGGAAGAGTTACGCCGTAACCTTCTTATAAGTTGGTGTTCTGAGTCACGCTTTAGTTACGGCATAATGTGAGAGAGGAGTTACGCCGTAACGTCTTCAAAGTGAGCATACTATGATAAATCTTCAAGAACTCTCCAATTCCGTGTCTCTTTAGCTCCAATGCTCGTAATTTACCTGAAAGTGGAATATAATGGAAAACAAGCGTAAATCCATATAAATGATATAAATTACAAGCATTATCGAGGGAAATTGACACTTAATATTCAGGATAATTTGATGTTATCAATAAGTTTTAGTATTTCGTATCAAACTTTTGTATTTAATTCAATGTCTTTCAATATGATTCTAAACATTGAATTCTTTGCATTATTTAATATGATTGGCTAAACACCTAAGTTCCGATAGGCCGGGTCTCCATAGAATAAGTCTATATTGTAGCTGGTACTTAATGAATCTACATAGGTTAACCCACGAACTCTTGTAATCATATGGTTACGGAATAGGAACCTATGGAACATAGGCTAGACAAATTTACCCGAGGAGTCTAGTGACTTTTACCCCCACATGGAGTGATAGAAAACATAAATAGGAAAACATAATTGCGTAACAAGATTATTAATTGGGCTAGCACATTTCTCTCTATTGATTGTTCACATCTTTTATTTTCTTTCATTTCATTTTGTTTATTTTTTTTATTATTAATCAACTCAAAACCCCCTTTAAAATCAGTGACATTAGAACTTAAGTTAGATCCGCACTCTTAGCTCTTGGGACGACCTCGGTTTTACCGATTACTAAACTACACACGACCGGGTACTCTGCCCATTAGTGCTTTAAGTAGACCTTAGGCAGATGAGTTTATAAATATTAAAACCTGGTCAGAAATCTTGTATCAAGTTTTTGGTGCCGCAGCCGGGGAGCTATTTTAGGAATTTATGTGAGTTTTAGATTTTTTGTTTAAGTCTTTCATCTCACGATTTCTTTTTCATTAGTTTCAGGTATCATGGGTGAAGTTGAAATTGATACGCTTACCATCAAGGAATACTTCGCTTTTACGCGAGAGAAACAAGGGCTAGGTATTGTTAGGCTGGACATGGAAGCAGATGTGCATTTTGAGATAAAGAATCAGTTAATGTGGGAGTTAAGAAAAGATCCCTTTTCCAAAATCAATACCGAAGATGCACACGAGCATGTCGACAATGTCTTGTACATCGTGAGCCTTTTCAACACACCGGGTGTTTCTCACGATGCGGTTATGCTCCAAGTGTTTCCGTAGACACTCACTGGAGCCGCAAAGAGGTGGATTGATAGGTTACCCCCTGGAACAATAAACACTTGGGATCTCCTCAAGAGAGCTTTTATGCAAAGATATTGCCCTTCTTCTAAGACGGCAAAACAACTAGAAGAGATCCACAACTTCAAGCAAACGAAGTATGGGATAGGTACAATGATCTCATTTATAGGTGCCTGACTCATGACCTCAACAAACAACAAATGGTAAATATCTTCTACAAGGGTATCAACATTCTCACAAGGCAGATGCTTGACTCTCAGGAGCCGATCTCTGGGATGACTCCTATTCAAGCCCTTAAAGCTATCCAAGATATGGCAAACCATTCACAAAAATGGCATGATGGATGTAGTAATAGAAGTATAGGCAGTAACATGGATGGTATTTCGGCGATCACTAACAATCTTGAGAGTCTTGGTAGAGACATGATGAAGTTAAAAGAAAATGTGCATGCTATTCATGTAGGATGCGAAACTTGTGGAGGAGCTCACCTTGCCAAAGATTGCCCTTTGAATGAAGATAAGAAATTTGAAGAGGTCAAGTATGGAGAAGGACCTTTTCAAGGAAACAACAAGAATAGCAATGGTTATCGCGTGGGACCTCCTGGTTACTATAATAGAACACCTTACAGGGAAAGAAAATCCAACCTTGAGGAAATCATTAATAAGTACCTGGAAGACTCCACCAAAAAGCAAGATGAACACGATGCATGGTTAAAGAATTTTCAAGAGACAACTAAAAAGAGCCTCGTTATTCATGATGAATCTCTTAAAAATCTTTAAGCCATGATTGGAAAGCTAACTGACGACATCCACCAGAAGAATGTGATGGAAGAAAGCAACTCAAAACCTGTAGTGCAAGGCAAGACGACTGTGGGATCTTGCAAGGCAATCTTTGCTGACAATGAGGTAAGAAACTCCAATGAATGCTCTCATATTACAAATCATATTTGTGGAATTTCTTTTTTTCAGGATAACACTAAGGAACATAGAGTTGTACCGAGTCTATTACCAGAAAAAGAGTTTAGCTCAAAAAGCTTCACTCTTCCTTGCACTATCGGTAATTGTGATTTGATAGCATTAGCCGATTTGGGATCTAGTGTCAATGTTATGCCAATTTCACTATTTCAACACTTAAAACTGTCAGGGCTTAGAGAAACTAAACTGATAGTAGAAATGACTGATATGTCTAAGACAACTCTGATGAGGATATTTGAAAACATACTTATTAAATTTAACAAATTTGTATTTCCTTCCGATTTTGTGGTTATGTTGAATGTGCCTAAGGAACACATCATATTAGGAAGACCTTTTCTTACTATCTCACATGTCCGAATTAATGTTTTTGAAAGAGAAATCTCGTTAGGAATAGATAACTATAGGGTAGTGCTTAACATGAACGGAATTGTGTGTCAAAACACTAACGAGGTAGAAAATTCTTGTGTGACCAACTCTAAGGATGAGAAGAAATCATCGGATATTCTTAAAATGTCTGATGATCTTCTTTCCTATAAAACTCCTCTGTGTATAGATTGTGAGCAGGAATGCAATCCTGAAGATAGTGATGGATCTTTTTTTTTTGGTTCCGATGATGAAGAAGGATGAGAGAAAAGAGAAAGGCTCCTATAAATGCAACAGGAACGGGCATGGAAATTATGGATGAAGGGGTAAAACACACCATGCCATCATGCAATCCGTTTGTTGATCAATGCAATGGCGGTGGAATGGTGCAACTAAGCCAATTGAAGAAAGCCGCAAAATTTTGGTGGTGTTTTATGAAAGATAAAAACATTAAAGAGAATTGGTTGAATTCAAATTTCATTGACGGTCGCTTCAACGAGGAAGTACGATGGACGGTTCATTTTTGCGAACCGATTATATTTAGGGACAAGGGATCGGTTCAAACATGGCATTCTTGCAACCCTTTTATGAAGAAATGTAATGGGGGAGAATATCCGAAAGAGGACACACTCGGAAGAAGAACCAATGAGTGGGCATGTTTCAACAAACACAAGAGGATTTACATTGGGTATCATGGAATATCTTTTGAAGAATGGGTCAAAATAAAATTTGAGAATGCTCCAATGTGTAACCAAATCGAAATTCAATATCGAGAGGAATGGGTCAAAGAAAATTTTCCACAAGATTACTTACCTTCCATGTCACATCTAAATGAAGAAGAAAATTGTACAGCTTGGGGCTCATCATTGAAATGGACGAGGCTGGAAATAGACACGGGTGAACACTTCCGTAAGGCTCCACTATAAAGCCCTATGGCCTTGAGTCTAACTTAAAGACTCGTTAATAAACAAAAGTGCTTTTTCAAGAGACAACCCGAATTATCCATTTCTTTCCTTTTTATTAGTATAGTTGGTTTGGTATCCTTTGTTACAACATTTTGCAAGTATTTGAGGAAGAAGGATTGCTTGAAAATGCACCACGGAGTTTTTCGCTCCTGGAATTTATCTCAGAAGGTTTCTACGGCGTAACTTTGTGTTATAGTTATGCCGTAACCATCCTCAGACATCTTCCATTTTGTCAGGTCTAATTACTTACGGCATACCTCAATTCATGAGTTTACGCCGTAATATCCTCCTATTCTAGAAATTTTTTAATTTCAAATAGCTTGCATTCCGTATCCTTGTATTAGTTTTTAAATAAACTATATGGGTATGTTTCCTGTAAACCCTCACGAGACTTTACTCGTCCACTCAGGATATCGAGTGATTTATAAGGCTTGTTGCATTCGCTAAATGCAACCGTGATTATGACGAAAGTGAGTTAGGATTTATTTGTTTTTACTTTTTATTTTTAGATTTATGCTTGTTTGTAGCATCGTGATTTCAGTGATTTGAAGTTTGATCATAGAGGCAAAGTAAAGGCACGTCTTTTCAAACGTGATCCTTCTACTACTTTTGGAGAAATTTCAGGGGAGTTCTCGTTCTAATTCTACTTTTCTCTCCTTCATTATTAAATTTTTGTGTACAAATGGGACTTTGTACATTTTAAGTGGGGGAATGGGAGTAGAATTATAACTTGAACTTTATTTGCCTGTTTTTCTAGTTTATTTTGAAAAATTATGCCATTTTGAAATTTTTTACATGTTTTTCTTAACCCAACTAGAATAGACCTTAGATGAGCATACTATACCCCTTGATTTCATTGGTGAGGTTTAGCCTTTCATTTTCCCCATATTACTCAAATCCACCTAATATTGAATGTGCTGGTAGTGTTGTCAACTTTAGAACTTGGCTTGTACATCATTTTGAGACCATAGACGAGTAGTGTGTCGAGTTAGCGTGATAAATTTTGGAGGGATAGTTCGAGAAGGCAATGTTTTAGGATTTACACCAAATAGCCAATATGTGTTTTATTATGTGTGTTTATCGATTAATCACCTCGACTTTTCGACCCCCGTGTTAAACCCTTTTGTTTCACTCACTTTTAGTGCAAGATACCCCTAGATACACCCTTCATAGCCAATCTATTCATTTCTTGACCCATATCATGTATTGTTTCGTTACACCTATCCTCCTTATCCTACCGTGTAGTAATGGTTTATGATTGGGAAGTTTCTGTTTGCCTAAGTTTGAAGTTCGGGTAGAGAGATTCGGGAATCACGCCTACATTGAACACATACTTTTTAAGATCATTTGAAGGCCATATTCCTCATATATGATTCATCTCAAGTGGGGGGAGTGACTTATTTATTAGTTACAAAAAAAAAATCAAATGTATTAGTTTGTTTATTGTAAAGGATAGTGCAAGCATTATAAGCACGATTCCTTAGTTATGATGGAGCTTATTGGACTAGTATCGAGGAGTTTGCCTCGGTTGTATTCATTTGAAGACATGACTTGGTTGAACACCAAGTTAGTGTGCACACCATTATATGACATCTACTTATAGCACACTAACTTGTCACATTATGATCCAGTTTTTGCGTCTTGAAGCTTGGATTTTAGATGGACGGCGTGCGGTAACGATTTGAATGTAGGATAAGACTATTTGCTTGTTATTTTTATTTTTCACTATTTATGAATCCCATGTCTTATCCTATCCTTTAGTCATGAATCGTGTCTAGGAGAAAAAGCTAGCAATCATTGGTGTCTTGGCTATGGATTTGGCGATGTATCATTGGTTTTTTCCCCTTCGCCGTGACACGTAGTATTGACAAGTCACCCCAGCCTATTAAATTTGTTCACCTAAGGATTGTATTGACCTTATCTCTAGTGGTGGAGATTTTTGTGACCGCCAAGCCTATCATAGAATACATGCTATGACTTTGCAATGAGTGACCACCCCGAAATTGACAGTTAGAAAAGAGAGAGTATGAGTGTTTGTTCCCATTTCGTGAGGTGTTCGGCTTCGATACATTCTAGCATAGGAGGTTTTTAGATTCATATTTTCCAAGTCAATTAGGAGATATCTTTTTAAGAATGATTCTAATAAGGTCTACTTGAGGGCAAGTAGAGTTCAAGTTAGGGATATTTGATAACATCAAATAGTCCTGATATTTTAGTGTCAATGTCCCCATAAAATGCTCATCATTTGTATTATTTTATTTGAAAATATACTCTTATTTCTCAATTTATCAATTTCAGGTCATTAATGAGCATAGGAACAAAGAGACAAGGATTTAGAAGGTTATTAAAGTAATTATACAAGAGTATGCAGGCCAGACATAAGTTACGGCATAATTCCAGACTCTACTTATGCCTTAACTAGGATTTACACTAGAAGACCAAAGTCAACGCAGTTCAAGGCTACGACGTAACTTCACAACATAGTTACGCCATATATAATTCCAGACTTAAAAGAATTTTGATGGTCTAGATACTTACGCCGTAACCCATTTGCAAGGTTACGATGTAAAAGTGATGAATTTCACTACGAGAGTTTTACGGTCGTAACCCATTCTTTGGTTTCACCGTAAATATTTAACTATGGATAAGATCATCTGAGATACGATGGTTACAGCGTAACCAATTCACAAGGTTACACTGTAACTTTGACAAGGCTATAAATAAAATCCCTAATTCTGCATTTTCACATCATCTTCCCAACACACAACACCAAGGGACGAAAAATGGCTTCCAGAGGGACGATATTCAGCAACATACGGAGCATTTCTAAGGGATAATTCACTCTATTTGCTACATAAGTTTTAGTATTTCGTATCAAACTTTTGTATTTAATTCAATGTCTTTCATTATGATTCTAAACATTGAATTCTTTGCATTATTTAATATGATCAGCTAAACATCTTTGGTGTTAGCCTAGTTATGAAATTGTTATTGCCATGATTTAGTTTTCTCGTCTTCGTATCGCTTTATGTTCATATTTTATTTGCTTATTCGTGGACACCTTTGTTTCAGTAGTATTAATGTTTATTAGTATCTAGGAAGCTAGGATAACTGACCAAAGAACCCTAGAAGAATAGGTTGCGAGTAGTGGTAAGAATTGACCATAGCAGTACCACTATCTTGCATGCGAATTGACCAAAGGATCACCTTCCAAACGGAGATACTTAAGAAGTTACGGGAGACCTAAGTTCCGGGAGGCCGGGTCTCCATAGAATAAGTCTAGATTATAGCTGGTACTTAATGACTCTACATAGGTAACCCACGAACTCTTGTAATCATATGGTTATGGAATAGGAACCTATGAAACATAGGCTAGAAGAATTTACCCAAGGAGTCTAGTGACTTTTACCCCCACATGGAGCGAAAAAAATTATAAATAGGAAAACTTAATTATGGCATAACAAGATTAGTAATTAGACTAGCACATTTCTCTCTATTGATTGTGTACATATTTTATTTGCTTTCATTTCATTTCATTTATTTTATTTATTATTAATCAACTCAAAACCCCCTTTAAAATCAGTGACATTAGAACTTAAGTTATATCTGCACTCATAGCTCTTGGGATGACCTCGGTTTTACCGATTACTAAACTACACACGACCGGGTACTATGCCCGTTAGTGCATTAGGTAGACCTTAGGTAGAAGAGTTTATAAATACTAAAACCTGGTCAGAAATCTTGCATCAATATAAATATAGCCTAAGTGTTTTGTTCAGTGTATGTGAGCAAAGGTATTCTTCTTACACTGAAGTTTCTATAAAGCAACAAAGGAACACTGATAAACATAAAACATCATTCATTCATAAGTTACAAAAGATCCTATCAGCTACTACATGTTGCTTTTAGGGTTAAGTACTTAGACTTCCTTAATCCCCTTGAGTTCAAGCTTTGTTTTATTGGATAGTAGCACTTCTTTGTCAGTCCTCTTGCTAATCATTTTTCCATCAGCTTCATGAAGTTTTCCTTTTTAGTGATCTTGACATTATGTTCCATTTTATTGTAAGCCAGGAGGGTTGTGGTTTCAACAAGATGGATGTCACTGACTCTTTGGAAGGCTTGATGACCAAATTCATCGACAAAGAAGATACCATGCTCAAGTTCCCTAATTACTTTATTGTTGACGAAAGGAACACCCTGAGGAGGATTTCTCTTACAGTGTAGTATAGAAATGAACTATTTAGGCTCAAGTTCAATTACCTTTCTTTTCCTTATAGGTTTTGGAATTGTGGGATCCTAAGTAGCAAGGGATAGGTTGTGACTAATACCAAGACTCTTGGAAACCCTTTCAAGTTCATCATACTTCTTCCCCATGGTTTCAAGCAAGTCAGGATACATTTTTTTTCTTTTTCTTCATAATGGGACCCATCATATCTCATTCCTTGACTCCATACTCTGAAAACCGGAATGGTGTGTTCTTTTTATAAACACTTTCACATCTCTCTACGGTGATTGAGATTGGCTTGCTGTTAGGGTGAATGATCATGTCAGTGATTGGTCCTTCACCTTTGGTCTGAGTCATGGTCCATACATACTTGTCATAGACCTTTTTCTTCCTTTCGGTGTTGATCTTGACCTTCCTATTGTGCTCCTTGATGAGATCAGCCTGAAGTTTGAAAAACTCTTCTCCTTTGATGAGCTTTTCAGTCTCTTGGATCACTTCTTTTGCTACTTCAAAGAATGACAGGTCTACTCAGCATCTCATTCTTTATCGTTTCTTCTCTTTCTAGTACCACAACCACTTGATCATTTGTTCCCAGAACACTTTCCCATTATGTAATAGAACTTATGCCTCAGGATATGGTCTTACATCCTTGGGTGACTTGATAAGTTTAGGTGGTGAGTCTTCAGTTTCCTTGATCTTCTTTCCTCTGTTAATTGGCTTTGGTGTAGTGAAGGAAGACTCAGGGAATATTTTGTTTGTTGTTGCTTCAGAGATGATGTGAGTTGATGTGGTTTCAGTTGATGGTGGAACTGTTGATTTAACCAGAGCTGTTGTTTTGATTGTTGAGGTTAGTGAGATTGTTGTTGTTGAAGTTTCAGGATGAATGGTTTGAAGTGGAACAACTTGAGTGACATTCTGAGCTTCATTGGTCTTAGTCTACTCAGTTTCCATTGTACTTCCTTCTTTGTTTGGTTCAGGCTCATTGACTGATTCAGGCTCAGCAATCTTAGTGATTCTTGATTTAGTGACTTTCTCTGGCTGCTCCCCCTCAGACTGAAAGGGAGATTTCTTGTGAGGATCCAATTGCCTAAATAGTTGCTGAATAGGAGTTGGTTTCTTTGTGATGATTTTCTCCCCCACAATAGTTGCTTGATCTTCAGTGGAAGCAACTATTGATTGAGGAGCAGACTCAGAGGTGGAAGAATTAAAAAGTTTTAAAATCTTAGTGACCATTAACTTCATTTCAGAAGTGTCATTTGTTAGACTGGTGAGATCATTCTTCATACGAGTTTGATCTTTAGAGAGTTATGTGATGTTGGCAGTGTAATTGTTGACCAGTTCATTATGCTTGGTGGTGAGTTATTGATAGTATGAGGAGAGTGAGTTGAGTTGAACTTGTTGAGCATATAGCTTTGAAAAGTTCTTCCTGTTGTGTCTTGATGTTGGGAATGTTTGCCTCCCTAAGCAATTTAGTGAGCTCAAGGAGGTTGGTGGAACTTAACTTATGGATGTCCATAAAGGATATCAGCTTCTTGAGGAGTTCAGGATCATCTTTAACTTCTTGCTGAATCTTAGATAGACTTTGAAGAATAGTTGAAAAGTTTGTCTCTTGACCAGTGCCCATTTTCTCAATAGATTGCATCACACCACTGAAGCTTTGTATGGCGTATCCATTTCCTTGTTTGTCAGTGCATAAAACCCTTCCACTTCAACCATGAGACTAGCATAGGAGGCAGCCGCTTCAGTGTGTATGTCCCAACTATTGTCTTCAATCCTTGTATATAGCCATTCATTATGCCAGTTAAATACTTTAAAGAGGGTTCGTTCTGTGACTGGCTTGACATTGTCTAATTCCCTGAAGCCTGATGATGGGTAACTAGATGACCGATCTTCTTGTGATGGAGAGGATGATGGAGAGTCAGGGTTTTCATGTGCTTCAGGATGAGGATATATATGTTGTGGATAAGCCGTCTGGGAAGATTCTTTAACGTGAGTAGGTTCTTCAGTGTCTATCTTCCCCAGCCTCCAAAAGTACATCATCTTCAAAACCTCCCCCTCTAACTCTTCATTTATAAATGTTTGTAAATCAGCAAGTGATGGAAAATATAATAGGTTAATATCCGACTCCACATCAAAAGAGGTATTTCCTTTGTTGTGGTCAGGTCTCGACCCCTAAAATTTAGCAGACTGGGGTTTATCTACCTGGTCCTTAGAGCATGTCCCTGAAAGAAAATCACTAACTAGTGATTGTTTAAGGGGCCCCTTTCCATCAGGGTTGGTCTGCCCCTCTGAAAATTTAGGCCCCTAAGTAACTCCCTCACGAGTGCCCTCATCAGGATGTGATTGGTTGTGGGTCCCCTTTCCAGTAGAGTAGTGCTGCCCTACCAAATATATAGGATCCTTTTCTCTCTAAGATCCAAGTTGTGATTTACTTGGATCATTATCAGGATGTAAGGGTTGAGATGATCCTGACTCAACTGACTTGTATATGTCAGTAAAGTGTGTGGATTCAGAAGGTTTGCCCGAGGACTCTGAGTGTGAATTCTCAATGCCCTCCGTTGGCGGTTGTTTTGAGGTCAGTGTGATGTTTGGTCCTTCAGTGGAGTTCTTTTTGGGCTGGGTCTTTTTGCGCCTTCTTTTATCATGCTTTGCACTTGAGGTCTCAGTGGCGAGTAACTTGGGTTCAGACACCTTCTTAAACCTCTTGATGTGCGCAGAAAGGCACGTTCGGGGTCGAGAAAACCTCCTTTTCTACGAGCAAGTTTTTCAACCTCCTAGGCAGTGAACCTAATCGTTGTAGTGTAGTATGGGGTAAGCCTCGGGGATTGATATCGTTCTCTAAGGGAATAGGAATGCTAGTAAGAAATATATGACGAGAAGGTGGGGTTGAGGATGATTCTTTTTTATCTTTTTTATGGTTTTTTAGAAAGCTAAGGTAAATATCTCGAGGCAATTAGTTGGGAGGTGGTACTTCTACCGATTACTTTACTTCTACTAATTATTTAATTACTATGGATAGCTATATTTAATTGAGGTGTGCTCGTATGATGATTAAAGATGTGTTCACTTAGATACTATTACTCCATAGTTATCTTTTATTGGTTGGTTGAATTGTCACGTCCTTTATCTTAACGCGTTGTATTCCTAAAATTCGTAGGGTGTGCGTATTCCCTAGTTCTATGAGGTTATCTCTCGTATATGATTCACGGAATCGACAAATCTAAGCTATTTTATCCATGCACCATATCATCATTAAGCATTAAACACAACTATAGCCTAGATGCACTTCTAAGCCAATTTCAATTAAGACAAGAAACAACCTAACAACAATCAATAACTAGGTTTCATAGATCTAAGCAAACACACAAGTAATTTAGCTAGACATGATAGACAAGCAAGCATACACACAATCAATCAAACATGGGGTAGACATAATGATAAATTGGATTAACAAACTTATCTTGATGTGTAAAATAGGGTATGAGACCCTAGAATACTGTCCAAGTCGGACTACAACTGAGTTAGGGTTTGCTCTCCAAAATTCTACACCTTTAAATACAGAAAAATCGAATTCTATATATAGATTTATAATCGCGACGGCGTCGCCTTTTGCATGCGACACCATCAGGTCGCCGTCATTAGGGTTTCGTCTGGGCCAAGTCATTGATGGGACGACGTCACTTTAGAGTTGTGACACCGTGGGTCTTTAGTTGAGACGTCGTCTTGATTCTAGATATGGGCCGTTTGGAGTGAAAACTGTGAGTGAAGCCCTCTATATTTAAAGCGTGACGCCGTCAGGCTTTACAACCAGGAATTTCATTAAGCCGTCGCGTGCATGTTTTGATCAAGTCTTCATAGAGGGACGGCGTCGCCCTTTGGATGGGACGCCGTCAGGTTCTGTTGATCAGTCTTGAGTGGCTTCGATGTTGACTTTGCCATTTTCTTCATGTTTTTGCTCCTTTTTATCCAAATGTGCTTCATTCCAGCATTTTGCTTCCAAAAGACCTAAAAAGTAAAAAGGAACAAAATTAAGCAGTAACAAATATAAAATGTGTCGAAATAGGGCTTAAATGACCCCCTAAAAGTGTACGTTTTAAATCCTTATCACCTTTGTTTCCTCTTCTTCTTCTTCTCCTTTTGGGAAGGAGAAGGAAGTGGAGACTTGGAAGTTTCTTCCTGAATCACCTCCATTATGTAGGTGGTAAGGTCGACATTTGTTACCTCGGAGGGGTCTCTTAAGTAGTTTGTTTTGTGTAGGACATCAAGGGGATAACCCTGTGTATCATCCTGAACGTACTCAATACCCAATTGATCTTTAAGGACACATGAAATGAACCTAGGAAAAGACATATGTTTTTGCCTAGTCTTTCTAGTGAGCTTGGTAATCAAGTCATTAAAAATAAGTTCTCCGATGACAATCTTTTTACCTATAAGGAGACGGAACACTTTCATTTGTTGAGTAGAGTTCAGTTGCTCTGTATAGGATTTTTTCCCACCCAGAACCTGAATGACAAAAGTCATCAAGACCCTCCAAACAGCGGGACCAAGTTTTTAAAATGGGGTTTTAGATAACAAGGTTCCTGAGGCCACATCAGGATGTAGTTTGTCATGTAGCCCTAACAAAAGTAATTCTGCTTTTACTTCCTCAGTAGTAGGGTTTGCTTCAAAATTTTCAGAAACATCAAGTCCAATAGTTTTTATAAAGGTCTGATAGTCTAAAACTAGTGGTTTTGGGCCATGTTTGGCACATGAGACTATGGAGAGATTATGCTTATTTTTTCAAAAAATAAGCTACTTAAAAAATAATCTTTGTTTGGCAGACATAACTTATAAGAGATTATAAAAAAATAATCTTCCATAATCTCTGAAAATAAAATGTTACTTCATGTAGCTTATAAAAAAATCCCCTTTTATAATATTTTTCAGCAACAACACCAGCATCAACAACAACACTAGCACCAACACAATCTATTTTTTCCAAACATACCTTTGACCCACTCTTCACTGTGTACTTGATGAGGGAGTTCTTTGTGACTTCAACTTATTCAACAACTGCAGTGCACCAGAACTCCCTAAGGTAGTTGTAATAGATCACAGAGGGTGTAATTGTGAAAGCTTTTGAGAGAAAACAGTTTTAAAGGTACTTTGTCATGTTTTTATATACAGGAAAGATTTCAGGATAGGCAAAGATGCCAACGACATTGTTTTTAAACATTTCAACACCTTTGTAGCTAAATTCGACGTTAGGTGCATATGTGATTGCTTTTGTGGTTGCCATTTTGCTTTTGAAAAGTGTATTTTTGATGAAAAAGATACACACAAAAGTTTGTTGAGAGAAGTTTTTGCAAAGTTTTGTTAGCATTTAAAAATGTATGTGTATGAATTTTTGAGAGGGGTATTTACAGAGTGGTGAGAGAAAGTTATTTTGTGATATCAGAATTTGTTTTTGAAAATGATTTTGAATAAAAACGTTTGATATCCGCATTTAATGCCACCACTCATATCACCCTTCGACCGTCGTTTTCACGACTTTCAAGGTGAACAGTCGCGCAGTTCTGCAACAATACTTTTGCAGAGATGACATATGCACATAAAATATCCGAAGAAATTGTTTGTGTGTGTGCGAATTTGATGCCAAGTGGATTATTGGTAGATGGTGTGGGACCTATGACTTTGGATGACAATTAGACAAAAGAACATATATTCTTGTATTAAATATGTTCAGTTTCCAACATAAAAGATTTAGTTACTAAATACTTAGAGCATTTAGTTGCTCATTAAATGTGTCTATTGTCAGTATCATGAGTCTACTGAATGAGTTTTATTCAGTGAGGGTTATTTGGGGTAGTTTATTTAGGGACTTTTATTTATTCATGGGCTAGGTTTATTTACATCATGTTGAATATGTTTAGTCAGAAGTATGACTATCAATATCCAACATGCCTAGTTCTGCTTTCAGTCTGGTGAAAGTAGGTACATCAAACGGTTTTGTGAAGATAACAACTAACTGATATTCAGTGGGGATGAAGTGTAACTCAATGTCTCCTTTCATAATGATGTCGTATCGATGAAGATAGAGCTTCTCTCTACCCAGATGAAAGAATTATCAGAAATTGTCGTATCAATGAAGGAAGTTCTCAACGAACTGCCTAAATCATTGTAAAAAAGATGTTGGGATACCAAAAGCTACAAGAAAAGCTCCTTTTTCCAAGTTTTAATGATGATGGATCGACTTTCATAGGGACTTTTGGTGATGTGTCAGCATCAGGGGTCAAATTCACTCATGATTTTGATGGCTTGCTTTGCAATAATCATTTCAGTGAATCTTGTGAATCCCTCTTTTCTTTGCCGAAAGTCACACTACACATATTTGAAGTCATCGATCCTAGAGGGTGGATCACCAAGGTGTTAGAGTTTATGGTTTTTATTAAATAATATAATATTTATTAACATATAAGACTATCAAATATATTAAATCAAAGTTTGCGAAAGCATGTAAAACTGATATTCGGATCATACGATTTATGCAATTAATCATGCTAAATATAAAAGAGATACCAACCTTATATGCTTGGTATGATCAAAAAACTAATAATAAAGTTAGATTACTCTCCACGGTTGATCCACACTACACGTTACATGATTCGTTTCAAAGTATATATAATTAATATATGATAGCAACACTTAACCGACCAATTAGTCAATCCGCTCTCTAACCGAGAGTGAAAATTCCAAATGGTCAAAGAAAGTCAAACTATATATATTTCCGGAAGTAGTTGATATTCCCGGGTCGTTTATTTCCCAACGAAGTGTGAAATAGAAAATTGGATTCGGTTTGTGATCGGGTGATTGAATAGTCGAGATATTTGGATTTTAGTACTTAAGATAGAAAACATAAACAAGGAAGCACATATAAGCACATAAATCAAGAAAACAAAGAACGATTAAATCCTAACGCAAACTAAACTAAAAACGAGCTCTTAATGAGAACTTTACGAGCTTGAAAACCTAAATTATTAAATTTTAACCCTAGAAGTTCAAATTTAATTTCTAAAAGTCCTAAATGATTAAAAATAGTTTCAGAAAAAAATATTTTTCTGATATTTATTTTATTTATTATGAATTAAAGATACTTTTAATCTAAAATTTTTATAAAATACTAAACTATTTTATAAAAATCTAAAAAATTCATGAAAAGTACTTTAGGTTGTTTAGAATCTACGAAAATTAAAAGTAAAATCAAGCTAATAGAAATAAGCTAGAAATAAGCTTAACAGGGAAAATAATCTAACTGGTAAAAAACGGGTCAAATAATAATCAATGCGCCCTAAGGAATATAAGTCCCTAGGGCGCATATGGTTAAGGTGTGTGTTAAGTGGTTGAGGCTCGGTAGAGGTCTCAGGTTCGAGCCTCCCAGTTTCCCACTTTTTATTATTGCAAATCTTTTTTATAACACTTGAAATAAGCTAATTATAAGCAACTTTTGTGAAAACAAAATTTTTATACCTTTGAAAATAAGCTAGAATAAGCTGTTTAAACATAACATATTACTAATAAAGCTAAAATCTAAAAATGCTCAACTGATATAAAAGCACAAGCTTCTATAAGCTTGTGCTAAATCCTAATAAGCTATAGAAACCTAAAATCTAACTTTAAAAAGCAAATCTAACCTAAGTAAAAGCAAAAAATAAGCTAGAAAATCACTAAAACTCAAATAAGCTAAAAAGAAAAGCTGCTATCAAATAGCCTAAGGGGCATATTTAAGCTACTGAATAAGCCACTAAACCAATAAGCTAGTCCATTAAACCTTGAAAACAGCATAGCTTATCCACTAAAGAACTTACAAGATCAATTTTCAAGCATTTTGAACTTAATTAGAGCTTAAAAATAAGCTGAGAAAAGGTGGTTAAAATAATTTTTATGGATTTTTAATGAAAGTGCAGACCTGAACCCCTACTTTTTAAGCTATCATTAAGCCACCAAAAGCTATAATAAAACTTCAAAACCTAAAAATAAATTAAAACTACCAACTAAATAATTCATAAAACAACTTTTTAAGGATTTTGGAAATAAAAATAAGCAATAAAATAAGCTGATAAGAAGGCTACTTATACTAATATTTTTGGCTTTTTGAAACTTTTTGAAAACTTGCAAACTCAAAAACTATCACTAAAAACTTTTGACACTTTAACTAAAAGATATAACATTAATTCTAAACTGATTTTTACTCAATAACAACACCTAAAAACAACTTTGGATAAACATTTTCAAAATAAGCTGATAAACAGTTTTGAACTATGACACTTGAACAATTTGATCAAAACCTTAAGAACTTACTTAAAACTGATTTAAACCAATTGAAAACTACTTGTTAAGCTACTTTAAGTCTAGTTTATACTTAATTAAAACTCAAAACAAAGAATAGCAGTTCTAGCACTTGGCTAAAACTGTAATCCAAACACCCCTTTAAGTTTATAAAAATGATTTTTGAACAGATTTAAGTCATAAAACCTTGAGATTATTGAAGACAGATGAATTTAAAATGATATCAAATACCTTTTAAGAAATAACTTTAGACAAATAAGTACTTTACCAATAAGCTAAAGCTTATTGGTTGTTGGGAATTATGCGAAGTAGGATTTCTACCGTCAATTCTGCCGAAGGATTCTGCTGAAGTAGAAGCAGAATCTGCTGAAGAAGAGATTCTGCTGAAGTATAAAAAAGCCGTGCCGTGTTTCTGCTGAAGGGTGGAAACTGACTAGGATCTGCATGCGCTGTATTAATTACATGCTAACCCATCATTATTCTTGAACTGCCCGAGGTTAGCATGGGTATTATTGTACTGCTCAATATTATTTAATGTTTACCCATAATATGTATGGGTTGAAACAAATGTTTAAATGCATGCTTGCATGCTTAGTTTAGGGTTCCTTGTCTATAAAAGGAACTTGATAGTATGTAATAGATAGCAGTTCAAAACATAGAGTTTCAGTCAATAAAAGATCCATAGAGGATCTAAGTGTTCTTAGTTATTATAGCTTGTATTTACATTCTGCTAAAGAATACAAGTTGTAGAGATTTTCTATTAGTTTGCTTGTGATTACATAGGCAACACTAACGATCTACGAGTGCTCAAGATCTGTAAAGGTCTTTGTGTTTTCATCAAGTGGTATCAGAGCCTCGGGAAAGTCTCTACGATACTAAGAACCATATTTAACCTCACCCCCATACAACCAATAATACATTCACCATGCCTGGAACTGATGATGAAACCGAAGTCACTAACAACAGCAACAACAACACCACCTCTATGCAACAACTTAGTCTTTCCAACAATAATGCTAAGTTTCCTTATCTAAAAAGGGAAGAGTATGATTTGTGGATGATGAAGATGCAGAACTGGATCTCCAATATTGATTGGAATCTTTGGGAGATTGTGAAGAAATGAAACAGTCTGAAGAAGACTATCCCAGATCTTGATGGTAAGTTTACCATTGCTCCTCCCAAATCTGCTGAAGAGATTCTAGCTGTGCAAAGAGAGCACAAAGTAAGAACCATACTTCTTCAAGCTATTCCTGAAGATCACTTGGGTGATTTTCACCACATGGATGATGCAAAGGACATATGGATGGCGCTCAAAGCAAGGTTCGGTGGCAATGAAGAGTCCAGGAGAATGAGGAAGTCCATGCTGAGACAACACTTTTAAGAGTTCAATATCTCAGAAGAAGAAGGTATCCACAAGGGATACGACGGTTTCATAAGATTTTGAGTCACTAAACCGGTGAATGCAAAACCGACAATGATGATTGCAATTCAAAGTTCCTACGATCTTTGCCTCCATCATGGTTACATGTAAGTATAGCCCTTAAGGCTAAAGATGGGTTGGACATGCTCACTTTTGATGAGCTGTACTACAAACTCAAATCTCTTGAACTTGATGTCAGAACTCCCTACCGTGCATCCTCTTCTGGTCATACAGCCTTTGTTTGGACATCTCACTCCAATATGATGATACATGCTCCTAGTCCAACTTACTTACCATCATCATCTTACACTCCCATTCCACCATATAACAATCGTCCCACTCCATCATGCCCTCAAGCTAAAACTGGTAGTATATTGGAGGATGTTCTTCATTCATTTCTTGCTGATTATGATACTCAGTAGCATCTTGTCTATGAAGATTTTGAGCAGGTGGACCCACTTGATATGGAGGAGATGAAACTGAAATGGCAGGTGGCCATGCTTTTAGTAGATATCAAAAGGTTTGAGGAGAGGTCAGGAAGAAAGTTTGGCTTCAAGGGAAAGGATTCATTTCGTTTTGACAGGAGAAAGGTCAAGTGTTTCTCTTGTCACCAGATGGGTCATTTCTCAAGGGAATGCAACGATAGGAAGAGTGGAGAGGGAGCTAACTACAATTCCTATCAGCAGAATCAGAAGGAAGCTAGAACTTCAGCAACTCTTGTCACCTTGGATGAACAGTCAACTGGGCGCACATGAACTGTGAATGAGGAAGTCGCTAATACTGAGAAGCTTGGATTGCTGGCAAGATGTACTTCGGAGGATAGGCATGATCAATTTGCGTTGATGGGACTTTCTACACAACTGTATATTTGGTTGTAGTGAAAGATACAATGAACTTAAAGAAGCTTATGATACTATGAAACCTAAATACAATGAATGCTATGTTGATAATGAAGCTTATAAACTTTCGTTAAAAACATTAGAAAGACAAAAGGTATGGTTTCAAAAGAATCAGATAGCTTATGAAGAAAAGATAAATGGGTTACGATTTGATCTAGATATTGCAAACATTAACTTAAAACGCACTGAAAAGGAAAAAGTGATGCTATTGCCGAGAACCTAGAGCTTAAAGAGAAACTAGCTGAGGAAATAGCTAGACATAAACAATGGTTAATATCAGGTGACAATCTAGCTAGAGAAATCTATAGTAGTCAACCAGTGACCTCTGGAATAGGTTTAGGTTTTCAAAAGTATGTAGGATTGGAAGCTAGGAATGATGGGCGTAAATCTACACCAGCAGGCTTAGCAAATTTAGTTAAAGAAGGTGATTTGCATGCTGTCCCTGGACCTATTAGAGGTGAATTCATGCCCACTGACACATCCATTACTTGTTGACTTTGATGGATCACACCATCTGTATGGCAAAAGTCAAAAGACTTGCCTGACCCGATGCTTCATCTAATGACTTTGTCTCTTGCTCGGACATAAAGTGAGAATTCATCGGATCAAGGGTCTACTTCTTATGCCACCGTGATTCAAGTGATAAGTCAGACCTTCCCAAGCCCTCACCCGAGCCTACACCCAAGCCTGCACCCAAGTCTATCTACAAGCCTTCTAGGGTAGCTGCTGAGGAATCAACTTCCAAGACAGTTTCCTCTGAAGACTTGTCCTTTAAATCTTTGCATAATAAGTCTGTTAAAAACAATTCCTTTAATGTTTCTGGTTTAAGTACTTCTACATGTAATAGAACATCTTCTTATTTGAATACATCTTCCAAAAGGAAGACATGTTTTGTATGTGGAAGTAAATTTCATTTAATTAAGGATTGTGATTTCTACGAACAGAGATTGGGTGTATGTGCTACTAAGCAAAAACCTAGACCAGTGTGGACCAATGTTAATAATATTCCACCTTATGTACGACAAGCAGGTTATACTGATTCTTCTTGGAGAAGATCAGTTGCTAGACCTTATGTGCAACCAACGAGCCCATACTTTAATCATGGTTATTGGCCTGCATATGTTGACTTTGTGAATGATGGGAAAGGATTTTGGGGTACTGCTGTCAAGCCCTCAACAGGTTGTTCTTGGAATAATAAGGGACCTAAATTTCAATGGAAACCCAAGAACAATGGTGGATCTTTCTCATCTGCTAGACCTAAATCTTATGATCCACAAGGCAGGTTCAAGTCAGCAATGACTTGAGCCTCCTTTGTATACTAACATTCTTTTGTATATATATTTTTTGTTACTATAGGATCATCCTCTTAAGCATAAAGATATTGGTATTGTTGATAGTGGTTGTTCAAGAAGCATGTATGGAAATAGAGATATGATGCACAATTTTGTTCCTATAGAAGAAGGAGGCAATGTGACTTTTGGTGGAAGTGATGGTAGAATCACTGGGAAAGGCACCATCATGACACCCCTACTGAACTTTGAGAATGTGTACTATGTTAGGGAACTTCAGCACTTCAACTTGTTCTCAGTCTCACAAATTTGTGACACCAAGAACAAGGTACTCTTCTCTGAAGATGAATGTCTTGTGCTTTCTAAAGAGTTCAAGCTTCCAGAAGATACTTCAATTCTGCTGAGAGTTCCTCAAACTCACAATCTATACACATTCAACCTCAATGAAGTTCATGTTGGGAATTATGTGAAGTAGGATTTCTGCTGTCATTACTGCCGAAGGTTTCTGCTAAAGTAGAAGCAGAATCTGCTGAAGAAGTGATTCTACTGAAGAGTACAAGCATTACCGTGTTATCTGAAGGGTAAAAGCGACTAGGATCAGCGATGCGCTTATGTATTAAATGCTAACTCTTTATTATCTTTGAACGGCCCGAGGTTAGCATGGGTTTTATTGTACTGCTCAATATAGTCTAGTGTATTAGTCATTAAATGCATGCTTGCATGTTTAGTCGATTGGGTAGTAAGAGATTAGGGTTCCTTGTTTATAAAAGAAACCATATAGCTTGTAATAGAGACATCTGAAACATAGAGTTTCAGTGAATAAAAAGATCCATAGAGGATCTAAGTGTTCTTAGTAATAACAACTTGTGTTTACATTCCGCTTTAGAACACGAGTTGTAGAGATTTTCTATTAGTTTGCTTATGATTACATAGGCAACACTAACGATCCACGAGTGCTAGATCTTTCAAGGTCTGAGAGTGTGCAACGTGTCAAAACGTTCTAACAAGTGGTTTCAGAGCCTCGGGAGAGTCTCTACGATCGAGAACCTTATCTTTCTCACCCACATACAACCAAAAACTTATTCACAATGCCTCGAACTGATGATGAATCAGATGTCACAAACACCAACAACAACAACATCATCAAAAACACCACTTCTATGCAACAACTTAGTCTCTCCAACAGTAATGGCAAGTTTCCTTATCTGAAGAAGGAAGAATATGATCTGTGGACCATGAAGATGGAGAACTGGATCTCCAATATTGATTGGAATCTATGGGAGATAGTGAAGAATGGTAACAGTCTAAAGAAGACCATCCGGATCTTGATGGTAAGTTTTCCATTGCTCCTCCCACAACTGCTGAAGAGGTTTTGGCTGTGCAAAGAGAGCACAAGGTAAGAACCATCCTCCTCCAATCAATTCCTGAAGATCACTTAGGTGATTTTCACCACATGGTTGATGCAAAGGACATCTGGATGGCTTTTAAAGCTAGGTTTGGTGGTAATGAAGAGTCCAGAAGAATGAGGAAGTCCATGCTTAGACAACACTTCCAAGAGTTCAATATTTCTGAAGAAGAGGGTATCCACAAGGGATACGACAGGTTTCACAAGATTCTGAGTCAGCTAAACCAGCTGAATGCAAAGCCTGACAATGATGATAGCAACTCTAAGTTCCTTCGATCTTTGCCTCCATCTTGGTTGCATGTGAGTATAGCCTTGAAAGCTAAAGGTGGACTGGACATGCTCACTTTTGACGAGCTATACAACAAACTCGGATCTCTTGAACCCGATGTCGATCTCCCTACCGTGCAACCTCCTCACGGTCATTCAGCCTTTGTTGGGACATCCCACTCAAATATGATGATGCATGCTTCAAGTCCATCCTATTTACCATCATCATCCTATCGTCCCACTCCTTCTCATCCTCAAGCTAAGTCTGGAAGTATATTGGAGGATGTCCTTCACTCCTTTGTTGCTAATTATGACACTCAGCAAAGCATCACGGTATATGAAGACTTTGATCAAGTGGACCCACTTGAGATGGAGGAGATGAAGCTGAAATGGCAGGTGGCCATGCTTTCAGTGGATATCAAGAGGTTTGAAGAGAAGGCAGGAAGGAAGTTTGGTTTCAAGGGGAAGGATCCAGCTCGATTTGATGAAGCAAGGTCAAGTGCTTCTCTTGCCACCAGATGGGTCATTTCTCTAGGGAATGCAAAGACAGTAAGAGTGGAGAGAGTACTAGCTACAATTCCTATCACCGAATCGAAGAGAACTAACACTTCAGCAGCTCTGGTCACCATGGATGAACAGTCAACTGGGGCACATGAACCTGTGAATGAGGATGCTGCTAATACAGAGAAGCTAGGATTGCTGGCTAGGTGCACTTCAGCAGATAGGCATGATCAGTTTGCCTTCATGGGTCTTTCTCAGGTACACAACTGTATATTTGGTTGTAGGGAAAGATATACTGAATCGAAAGAAGCCTATGATACTATGAAACCTAAGTACAATGCATGCTATGTTGATAATGAAGCTCATAAACTTTCGTTAAAAACATTAGAAAGACAAAAGGTTTGGTTTCAAAATAATCAGATAGCTTATGAAGAAAAGATTAAGGTGCTTCAGTTGGATCTAAAAAATTGCTAATATTAACTTTAAACGCACTGAAAAAGAAAAAGCTGAAACTCTTACTGAGAATCTAGAACTTAAAGAGAAACTTGCTGAGGAAATAGCTAGGCATAAACAATGGCTGATATCAGGTGACAATCTAGCTAAAGAAATCTATAGTAGTCGGTCAGTGAACTCGAATAGGTTTAGGTTTTCAAAAGTATGTAGGATTGGAAGCTAGGAATGATGGGCGTAAATCTACACCTGCAGGCTTAGAACATTTTAGAATGGAAGGTGATTTGCATGCTGTCCCTGGACCTATTAGAGGTTAATTCATGCCCACTGACCTGTCTATTACTGTTGACTTTGATGGATCACACCATCTGTATGGCAAAAAGTCAAAAGACTTGCCTAACAACGATGCTTCATCTTGTGATTTTGTCTCTTTCTCTGACAGTGACAATTCATCGGATCAAGGATCTACTTACAACTGTGATTCAAGTGATAAGTCAGACCTTCCCAAGCCCTCACCTGAGCCTACACCCAAGCCTGCACCCAAGACTATCTACAAGCCCTCTAGGATAGCTGCTGAGGAATCTACTTCCAAGCCTGTTTCCCCTGAAGACTTGTCTTTTAAATCTTTGCATAATCATTCATTAAAACAATTCCTTTAATGTTTCGGTTTAAGTACTTCACCTGTAATAGAACATCTTCTTTGTTGAATAAATCTTCCAAAAGGAAGACATGTTTTGTTTATGGAAGTAAAATTCATTTGATTAAGGATTGTGATTTTTATGAGCAAAGATTGGGTGTTTGTGCGAATCAGCAGAAACCAAGACCTGTGTGGACCAATGTTAACAATATTCCACCTTATGTCCCACAAGCTAGAACTGACCCTTCTAGGAGGAAATCTCCTAATAGACTTTATGTGCGACCCACTAGCCCATACTTTAAACATGGTTATTGGCCTGCATATGTTGACTCTATGAAAAATGGGAAACAATGTTGGGGCACTACTGTCAAATCTGTCAAAACTTCAGCAGGTTATTCTTGGAATTATAAAAGACCTAACTATCAATGGAAACCCAAGAATAATGGAGGATCTTTTTCTTCCCTCAACTGCAAAGTTTAAGGGGAGGCATATGCCTCAGGGGAGGATTTTATAGTAAACTTTGTGTTTATGTTGTTTGTTAACTCCTGTTTGTAGTTTTTGTATGGTATGTCTCTGTTTTGTCTCTGAGTTTGTTTTGCAGAATGCCTTGTTCCGTTAACATTCATCTAGTGTGGTTCTTAAATATCTGGTCAAGTTAGCTAAAAGCTTATTGCTTGTTTCTTCTAAAATTTAAAGTACTGAAGCAAACAATTTGATTCCACTGAAGCCAAAATTCTAAAGAGAAGAGTTTGAAGTCACTTTGTTCTTTCATTCATTCAAGAAACAGTTTACAACTTACAGCTTACATATGCATCTTCAAGATAATGAGCTATACACTTACGCTAATCCTAATCTAGTACATATCATCTATTCAAACATCTTAGTGAATGTTGGATATGCATGATCGCTCACAACTTTCACACTAGATGCTGGATATGCGTTCGTAGGACTTGCATAACCATCCATTCCGTCTTTCTAGATGGCTGGATATGCATGACCAATACGACGAAGATGCTAAGGATCAAAATGGAGAGGATGGACTGATGAAAACGTTGATGATGACGATGACCACACATGATGATGGAGAAAAATAATATGTCCTTTGTGCTTCATCTATTCATTTCAACCAAAATGCAACCCATCCACCCTCCTTAAGCCCTTCCTTTATACGATGTGTGTTGATGCACCAAAACCTCGTGCGAAAAGACCTTGGACCACCTCTTTATCCTTAGGGAGTGGCGGATTTCTGGCTCGTGGCCTTTGTAGAGGCTGTGGTGCTGGAGATTGGGAGTATGATGTTCTCTCCTTACAGGAGTCATCAGAATCTTCAACGGGAAGGGAAGGCTCTTTCACATCAGCAAGGGGAGGCTCTTTCACTCTCTTTGAAGTGGCTTCCTCATCTGAGTCTTCATAAGGTGATGCATAAGAACTTAACGATGAGTTGTCTTCTCCACCGCCTGGATTGCTTGACAAATAACTTTTCTTCCACCTCTCAAGACTGCTTATAGAGGTTGCATTGTCAACTGATGAAAGAACGATCAGGTTGGAACTACTCATGGTTATTTGTGATTAATTTTGGGGCTTTGAAGAAGCTAGGGTTTATAATGATTTTTGGGGATCTTTGATGAAGAGTTATGTGTGCATTGGGATCATTTTATAGACGGGTTCGGGGGTCAATGGGAATTAATGCGAGTGGTTGGCACAGTAATTCTAGAAACTTACCAAAGATTTCCTAGTCTTGGGTTGGTTTCTAATGAAGTGTATAACTTCAGCAGATTGGTTATCTGTTTCTGCTGAAGCGTTACACTTTCTTGGGTCATGTTGAAATACACGTAAGCTACGGTCAACCAAACGGTCTAATTCTTTTGACTATAACTTGGGCAACAACTACCACTCCACCACTCACATTATTCCACTTCAAAACAAAACGATTCCCTCTCCTTCATCCAAAACACTTCATTACGAGAAACATAACCCTAAAATCTCAATTCATCAAATGGCACTTGAATTTAAGAAGGATCACAACAAAGTTGCTTTTCTGGGAAAAGCTAAAGATGATGAGCTGTATGAACCGATGGTGAAATTCTTGAAAAGATCCAAGCTTTGCTTTGCTCTAACACATTCTCCGAATGCAATATATGAATCGCTAATCACTCAGTTTTGGGCATCTGCTTCAAATCGAAGTGAAACAGAGATTGTGGCTACGATTGACGAAACAGAGCACGTGGTTACGGAAGAGCTAATAAGGAGGAAGCTTCGCTTGGAAGATGCTGATGGAGTATATCACTCTAATCAGGAGGCGGTACTTACTGGACTGAGAGCGATTGGCTATCGAGGTACGAGGACTGACATTTGACTGAAGAAGCATCTTTGCCCTAAGTGGAGGTTCTTGTCTCACACGTTGCTTCAGTGCATTAGCAACAAGTCAGGTGGATGGGATCAGTTCTCTTCCCAACTGGGATGTGGTATTGTGTGTCTTTCCCAAGGGGTAACTTATAATTGGTCTAAGTTTATTTTTGATAACTTGGTTGAGAATATTCAAAGGAAAAAGAATAATGTGGCAGATCTGTTAACTAAAGATTTTGATGGACCAAGGTTTCAACACCTAGTGGTCAATATTGGGATGCTTAACCCTTAACTGCCTAGTTTAAGGGGAGGCATAGGCCTCAGGGGAGGCATATACCTCAAGAGAGTGTTGTATTTGGTCCTTTGCATTATTTGTTTTATTTTACTTAATAATGTTTCTATTCCTTGTATTGTTTATTCTTAAAAAAAAAAAAAAAAAACTCTCTTTTGCAGATTTGTTGTATTTTGTTGATGGTTTTTAACTCACCAGATATACCTTGTGTATATCAAAAAGTTGGCTAGTCCAAAGGGTACAACTTTGGTAAAGACATGTCAAATCTGTTGATAGCTGTAATGGTTTGCTCAAAATCATAGGGTCTGCAACCACCCATGCTTAATTGCTGAGAGTTGTATGGTCCTCAATTCACCATGGTCTATTCCTTTTTGGAATCCAAGAATTGACAAGCCCACACGTATATGGATTGTGGTAAAGGCAACTATCTCCATATTTGGTTATCAATTCACCAATTCTAAGAATTGACTAGTCCTGAGCAAACGGCTACAGGTAAAGACACCTCAAATCCGTTAATATAGTTGCTGATTTGCTCATAAATCAGATGGTTATCAATGTACCATAGTTTACGAACTTAAACATTTGGCTACTCCAGTAGTAATGGCTATTGGTAAAGAGACATCAAATCCATTATTTTCAATGATTCACCTCTCTCAGATGTTAACACACCTGGATGTGATGAGAATAGTATGCACCTGATAAGTATTGATGTACATTATGTCATGTGTTGCTGCAAAGACCTGGAGTCTCAAAGGTTGATCATCATAGAGATGAATTTGTTATTGGTTCTTTGTCTGCGATGTGTGATAACAATCCTCTAGTACTGAATTCTCAAAGATCTTTCAAGGTCAGGAAACTGGAACTTAACCAAGTCAAATTCCAGTTTAGGGGAGGATTGTTGGGAATTATGTGAAGTAGGATTTCTGCTGTCATTACTGCCGAAGGTTTCTGCTGAAGTAGAAGCAGAATCTGCTGAAGAAGTGATTCTACTGAAGAGTACAAGCATTACCGTGTTACTGCTGAAGGGTAAAAGTCGACTAGGATCAAGATGCGCTATCTGTATTAAATGCTAACTCTTTATTATCTTTGAACGGCCCGAGGTTAGCATGGGTTTTATTGTACTGCTCAATATAGTCTAGTGTATTAGTCATTAAATGCATGCTTGCATGTTTAGTCGATTGGGTAGTAAGAGATTAGGGTTCCTTGTTTATAAAAGAAACCATATAGCTTGTAATAGAGACATCTCAAAACATAGAGTTTCAATGAATAAAAAGATCCATAGAGGATCTAAGTGTTCTTAGTAATAACAACTTGTGTTTACATTCCGCTTTAGAACACGAGTTGTAGAGATTTTCTATTAGTTTGCTTATGATTACATAGGCAACACTAACGATCCACGAGTGCTAGATCTTTCAAGGTCTGAGAGTGTGCAACGTGTCAAAACGTTCTAACAGTTCATCCTGAAGGTGACCTCACTTTTTGGTGGCTAAAGCATCCCTGGATGAGTCTACCAAATGGCATAGGAGAATGGCTCATGTGAATTTCAAGACCATAAACAAACTCTCTAAAATGGGTCTTGTTGAAGGTCTTCCCTCCAAAGGTTTCTCCAATTATCATAATTGTGTTGCATGCAACAAAGGGAAGCAACACAGAGCTTCCTACAAAGTCACATCGCAGTGAGCATTATCTCAGAGCCTCTTCAGCTGTTACATATGGACCTTTTTGGTCCAACTCAAGTCAGAAGCATCGATCACAAGTATTTTTGTCTGGTGATCACTGATGGCTATAGCAGATTTTGTTGGGTGTTCTTTCTAAGGACTAAAGATGAAACATCTCCAGTGCTGAAAGACTTCATCACTGTAACGCCCCGACCCGACAAGGGTAAAGGAATCACAAGTAATGGTGTCATATCAAAGCAAACACAAACATTCAAACGAAATCTTAACATAAATGCGGAATAATTCAAGTCAAAACGACTTCAATACATAGGTCCCAGCGGAAAATAACTCTAACAAAATATCTGAAATAATAAGTCTTAAATGGCATCATAAGATCAAAGCTAAATAAATCTCTAAGGTAAGTCCTCTCATTCACTCATCCCAAAGCAAAACCCAGCTTCCAATGCTTAGATACCTGCCGCGGAAGAAAAGAGAAAGTGCGGTGAGCTTCAAAAGCCCAAGGAACAAATATGAAAGCAAAGCGAATACTAAACGAATACGAATACGAAATATAATAAACGAAAGATAGCAAAATCATAATCATTTTCAAAGTATAAATCAGAATTAACGAATAAAATTTATAGTTAACTACCACGAGCCCAGAATCAAATATCAGATCATAAACATATTCTCATAAGGCAACATTTCTCGTAAGGCAACATTTCTTGTAAGGCAACATTTGTAGGGAGACCTACCGAGTTATG
Source organism: Chrysanthemum makinoi (assembly GCA_910596185.1). Taxonomy (NCBI): domain Eukaryota; kingdom Viridiplantae; phylum Streptophyta; class Magnoliopsida; order Asterales; family Asteraceae; genus Chrysanthemum; species Chrysanthemum makinoi. The sequence goes on from OU343219.1 coordinate 133,938,430, forward strand.
AAGGACGTGCATGCACGCAAAGATCAATCATCGATAACATATAACAGATAACAGATAACAGATCTAGGATGCATCCATACGCTCCTTCCTACATATACAAAATATGCTCCACCATCCAGGAACGTGGCATAACATCACTCATGCCCTAGAGTCATATCAGAGGTGCATCACCGATACGGACATGGAACCCCCATGACTAGTGAAATATTTGGCTCGGGTTTCAAACTATCTTAGGTCAAATCGTAATGTCATAAGCGACATAATGATCATACTTTATCGAAGGTTATTCATATTTTCAAAATCAAAGTTTTCATATCATATAGTTCAAAATCAAATGTTTCATAATTCAGAAATCGAGTTCGGATAAGCAATAGCTCAAACAAAATGAATGGGTTCATAGCAAAGGCTTAGAAAACCCTAATAGAAAAGCTAACGAAAGAAAACGTTAAAAGGAACCTTTATCTGAAAAGGTCGAATATCTCGTACCTTATTCCAAAGCAAAAGATCGAAAATCAGAAATACGGAGAACAAAGGATTACTCCTTCTTCACAGAACCTATACACATTAACGGTCGTCCATGTTATTTATGATTCCATAATCGTCGAAATGATCTTTTAACATTTGGTGTTTATACTCAATGTATTCAAGAATCTTCATACTTTAGTATTTTATGATTAAATGAGACTTAAGTGTTTTATAATTACTATCGTAGATTAGGGTTCATTATGTCATTATTTAAAGTTTAGGGTTAAATGTGAAAATAGTTTAATCATCATAACTCACACATGAAATAACGAATTAATACTCTTAGTTTCAAACCCTAATCGACTCTCATTATGTTCTAGGGTTTTCTCCTTCTTTTAATATCACATTAATATGCATTTACTTTTCATGTTACGTCTTTTAATGACTCGCTACTTAACCTAACACGTAATAAAAACAATCTTTCCTTTTTATGTTTTCACCATGCACGCTATGATTTTATGACATACAAGTTACTTATTACTCGGATTACTTACACGCTTACACATTTACAAGTTCACTTGACTTATAATAACGCACACATATGAGACACGGTTCACAAACCATTAGGGTTTGGCATACCTTATTCGGTTCACATATCAAACTAGGGTTTATGTTTACATGACCTTTACTCGTTTAATACATGTTCAAAAACTCTTTATGTGGTTCGGTTCAATCTAGGGTTTTGGCTATAATACTTAACGCAAGTCCTAGCTTATCTACATACTTTACATATTCAAGTTATCAAGTTTTATACCTTGGCCGAAACATACACATGGTTCGGTTTTCAATACATATGGTTCGGTTTTATTACAACTCGACATATTCATACTCCGATTCAATAATACTTATTACGCATGACATAGCTCTTTAATACTTATAAGGTTTAAATCATATGGTTTGCCTTGTTTTGGGTTTCATACGGCTCGGCCACAAAATAAAACAACAAGCTCGACTAAAACCAAACATATTACAATATATTAACGCAAGGTACATCAAAAGAAAACGAGAACATGATATACCTAAACTTGGTTGAAGCAAAAACTCGACACCAAGGGTTGTTGGTATTTGGCCGAGTAGGAGAAAAAAGAAAAAGAAGAGGCAACAAAACTAGGGTTTCACTTTCTTGTAAATGTAGTGTATATATAGGTGGTATCATTTTTAGTTTAGGGCTTTAGGAGGGCTTTGGGTTTTCGGCTTGGCCCAACCGAACTCAACCAAACACACACCATTGGGCTTCGGCCTTTGATCCATCGAACAAAACAAACATTGCTCAAGTTATTTCAAACGCTTAAATATTTCGTGCATTACCAAAATCGATCACGTAATATATTTGAGTTTGGTTTTAATTACCGTAGTTAGGTTTTAAATTTCGTTATATGAATAAATGTATTTTACGTATTTTATAAATTTCGATTCCAAGGGTATTTTAGTCTTTATTCATGTTTTAGATTTTTAGGTTTTACAACTCTTCCCTCTAAAGAAGAATTTTCGCCTCGAAAATTGAAATGAAACGAAACGAAAATGAAATGAGAACATACCAAACTATTCAAAGAAATGAGGATAACTAGCTCGACGACTCTTCGGTCTCCCGGTAGCCTCACGCCCGGTGATTTTTCCAAAGAATTTTAACGAACGGAATGACTTTATTCCTCATGACTCTTTCTTGCCTTTCTAAAATAGCTTCCGTTCTTCGATAAAGACATATCGGATTGAATTTGATCAAACGGATAAGAAGCAACGTGTAACGGATGATAATTCTATCCCCTTAGAAGAGATACATGGAAAACATCATGAACATGCGATAACCGAGGAAGTGCTAATCGACACGAAACTTCTCCTATATGTTCCTGAATTTCAAATGGACCGATGAATCGAGGACTGAGCTTGCCCTTGATTCCAAAACGTTTCACACCTCTAAATGGTGAGACTTTCAAAAATACACGATCTCCAACCCGAAATTCTAAATCACGACGATGGTTGTCGGCATAACTTTCTCGACGAGACCTAGCCTCCTTCAATTTTTCTCTAGCAATAGCTACTTTCTCATTATCGATCTCAATCATTTCCGACCTTCAATTAACGTTCACCTACTTCATCCCAACAAGTAGGTGATCTACATTTCCTCCCATAAATAAGTTCAAACGATGCTGCCTTAATGCTAGCATGCCAACTGTTGTTATATGAAAACTCTACTAAACATAAATATTCATCCCAACCGCGGTCCATTCTAAAGCACAAGCCCTTAGCATGTCCTCTAAGGTCCGAATAGTCCTCTCGACCGACCATCCGTTTGAGGATGAAATGCCGTACTGAAATTAAGTCGAGTACCCCAAGCTTTTTGCAAACCTTTCCAAACGGAAGTAAAACGCGGATCTCTGTCGGACACAATAGATGCCGGAGTACCATGAAGTCTAACTATCTCTTGCTGAAAAATTTCCGCCAATCTACCAATACCATAATCCTTTCTAATTGGTAAGAAATGAGCATATTTGGTTAGTCGATCAACAACTACCCAAATCGCATCATGCTTCTTCCGAGTAAGAGGTAGTCCAATCACAAAATCCATAGATATCTTATCCCACTTCCATGTCGGAATATCCAATGGTTGCAAAAGTCCACTAGCCCTTTGATGTTCAATCTTAACCTGCTGACAAATCATACACTTCGACACAAATGTCGCCACATCTTGTTTCATACCATTCCACCGTAGTATGTTTCAAATCCCTATACATCTTGGTAGAACCAGGATGGATAGTGAAAGGAAAACTATGAGCTTCGGTCATAACTTTCTCGCGAAGTACCGAATCATTGGGAACACAGAGCCTATCTTCATACCATACAATTCCGTCATTTCAACCTTAAACTCCGCTCGCTTACCTTCTTCTACATTTTGGCGCCACGGCCCACAACCACCGTCATCTTTCTCGAGCTTCCTTAATTTGCGGTATAAGGTTCGACTCCACCTTCATACTAGCCCAATATCCATCAAAACCTCGTACACACAACTCAACATCCAAACGTTCTAAGTCACGAATAATCCTAGGTTCAATCTCAATACTTGCAAGAATGCCCGATTTCTCGACTAAGTGCGCCAAGAACCACATTAGCCTTACCGTGATGGTACTTAATGTTGGTGTCATAATCCTTAAGAAGCTCTAACCATCTTCTTTGTCTCATGTTAAGTTCTTTCCGAGTGAAAATATACTTGAGACTCTTATGGTCGGTGAAAATATCACACGCCTCTCCATACAAGTAATGTCTCCAGATCTTCAACGCGAACACCACAAAGAAAGCTAACTCAAGGTCATGAGTTGGGTAATTCTCCTCATAAGGTTTCAGTTGCCTTGAAGCATAAGCTATCACCTTTCCATGTTGCATCAAAACACAGCCTAATCCTTTCTTAGACGCATCACTAAAAATTTGAAATCCTCCGAACCGACATGGAAGAGTCAAAATAGGAGCGGACACCAATCTCCGTTTCAACTCCTCAAAACTCTCTTCTCGTTCATCCGTCCATACAAACTTTTCTCCTTTCCTCATCATTGTTAGGGGCAAAGCTAAACGAGAGAAACCTTCAACAAAACGTCGGTAGTAACCAGCCAGTCCTAGAAAACTCCTAACCTCAGCCATCGCCGTAGGTCTTGGCCACTTAGTGATAGCCTCAACCTTAGATCGAATCCATGGTGATACCATCGCAGATACAATATGACCAAGGAAAGCGTTTAATTTGTTTTAACCAAAATTCACACTTCAAAATTTGGCGCATAACTTCTTCTTCCTCCTAATCTCCAAAACTATCCAGAGATGTTGTTCATGCTCTTCTTCAGACTTGGAGTAAACCAAAATGTCGTCGATGAAAACAATAACAAACTTGTCGAGAAACTCATGGAAAACACGATTCATTAGGTCCATAACACGCAGCATTTGTCAAACCAAAAGGCATAACGAAATTCATAATGACCATATCCAGTGCTAAACGCGGTCTTAGGAACATCTTGCCCTCACACGTAGGCGGTGATAAACGGATCTCGATCAATTTTAGAAAAGAACTTCGCTCCTTGCGCTTGATCAAACAAATCATCAATATGCGGAAGAGGATAACGGTTACGAATAGTAATACGGTTGAGTTCGCGGTAGTCGATACATAGACGCATACTTCCATCCTTCTTCTTCACAAACAAAACATGTGCACCCCATGGAGAAACACTGGGTCGAATAAATCCATTTTCTATCATCTCTTGCATGCTCCTTCAATTCCTTCAGTTCTACGGTGCCATACGATACGGAGCCTTCAAATCGGTTCAAAGCACCGTGAATTAACTCAATGCTAAACTCAACTTCTAGCCGGGGAATAATGGGAAGTTCATCAGAAAAACGTCGGTGAATTCGCAAACAAATGTAAAGATTTTCAATGTTAGGATTCTCCAAAGATGTGTCCTTACATGTGATGCCAGAAAACCTTGGCACCCATGAGCAATCATGGTCCGTGCCTTCATAGCATAAATAAACTTAACAGATTTGAGAGGTTGAGAACCATAATAAACAAATTCAGGATGTTTTATGTCTCCAAAGATCGCAGTTCTAGCATAGCAAGCCGATGGAAGCTCTATGGTAAGCCAACCAATCCATGCCTAGAATGACATCAAAGTCGACCATATCGAGAGGATACAGATTTGCAGAGCTTAATCACGATCATCAAAACGAAGAGGACACTTAACGTATTTATGATCAATGACCATGTGGTTTTTCATAGGCGTAGATATCGATAAGTGATTCGTTAGCGGTTTGAGCTTCATATTAAGTTTCTTAGCAAATGTGATGATATAATGAGAGTGTGTGGCACCAGATCAAATAAAGCGAAGACGTAAAAATCATCAATGAAAAGAGTGCCCGTAATGGTATTCGCGCCCGCTTGATTCCGAGTAGTAGCATAAACACGTCCAGTAGTAGGTGGCGGCTTGATGTAGTTTCCGTGAATCACCGGTTCTTCTTAGGGCAATCCTTGATCTTGTGAGTAGTGGAACCACAAGAGAAACATCTACCAGTGGCCTTGAAACATGGTCCCGGATGAGCCTTTCCACAAGTGGTACGATAGGTGGGGAGGCAAAACTTCACCTGTCCTTTGTTGACCGAAGATCCCCGGCACGACCCCGATATGATCCTCGAGCCGACCGATCCTTGTTGTAACGCCGGTTATTGTTACTCGACTCGACGATCATTTCCATTCTTACCGCCAGCTACGCTATCCTCGACTCCTCGCCTCGTGGCCTAGAGTCCACATTCCTTCCTGTTGACCGACCTACTGATCATAACTCCTATCCACCGACCCTCAATCATAACTCCCGCCGAATTTCCTTTATAATCATTACTTTGAGTCCTACCTTGAATCCGATCACCATCGCGATTACGCTTGTTGGAACCCGAACCCTCATGAAATATCTCAATGTTACGAGCTGCGTCATTGCAGGCCGACACATCCTCATACTCTCGTTAAGCTCGGCCCAACACCCACTTCTTCAATCCCGACTTGAAGTGCTTAGCCTCGACGCCTACCATCTCCAGATTCGCTCCCACAAAACTTACCAGCCTCATAAACCTACCCATGTACTCATTTGAGTTCTCATGCTCAAACTGGTAGATTCCTTGATAATCCCTCTCATACCTTTGTCGCTCAAAGATCTGGAAGTAACGGTTATAGAAGATAGTCCGAAACTCGGCCCAAGTACAAGTAATAGCAAAAGCATCTCCTCCTCTCACTGTTTGAGTGCCTTCCACCAGCTCAAAGCATCACCCTCCAATTTAAATGCAGCCAAACGGGTCTTAAATTCATCTCCACAACCCAAGACTTCAAACGGCTTCTCAATATGAGTGATCCAAATTTCTACTGGGAGTAGCAAAGAAGGTTAAAAGAAAGAGGCTTGAGCTTACCGAACGCCGAGCCAAGTGTGAATGCCGACGGGTTGATTTCCTCCACCACTACCCGGCACCATTCGATTCGAATGTTGTTGATCACATGTCATCACCTCGTGTAGTAAGACCAGGGAAAAGAGTGTTGAGCGCATTAGCAATCGCAACATCCAAGTCAGGAACATCATCGTCTCCATCACCTACCTATATCGACGAAGTTTGAACCATCCGAACGATATTCAAACGATTAGCAAAATGAACAAAGGTGAGATCGAAATGGAAGTTAGAAGGAGACCTAAAGTCTACCCAATCCTCACGTGTCAAAGCCTAAGCTCTAAGGGTCTCAAAACCTAGGCTCCATATGTCACAGGTCCCGACTACAAGTCGTAAACCTGGGCTCTGATGCCATAAATTGTAACGCCCCGACCCGACAAGGGTAAAGGAATCACAAGTAATGGTGTCATATCAAAGCAAACACAAACATTCAAACGAAATCTTAACATAAATGCGAAATAATTCAAGTCAAAACGACTTCAATACATAGGTCCCAGCGGAAAATAACTCTAACAAAATATCTAAAATAATAAGTCCTAAATGGCATCATAAGATCAAAGCTAAATAAATCTCTAAGGTAAGTCCTCTCATGCACTCATCCCAAAGCAAAACCCAGCTTCCAATGCTTATATACCGCCGGAAGAAAAGAAAAGCTTCAAAAGCCCAGTGAACAAATATGAAAGCAAAGCGAATACTAAACGAATACTCAATACGAAATATAATAAACGAAAGATAGCAAAATCATAATCATTTTCAAAGTATAAATCAGAATTAACGAATAAAATTTATAGTTAACTACCACAAGCCCAGAATCAAATATCAGATCATAAACATATTCTCATAAGGAAACATTTCTCATAAGGCAACATTTCTCGTAAGGCAACATTTGTAGGGGAGACCTACTAGAGTTATGAAGGACGCATGCACGCAAGATCAATCATCGATAACATATAACGAGATAACATATAACATATCTAGGATGCATCCATACGCTCCTTCCTACATATACAAAATATGCTCCACCATCCAGGAACGTGGCATAACATCACTCTATCGCCCTAGAGTCATATCAAGTGCATCATCGATACGGACATGGAACCCCCATGACTAGTGAAATATTTGGCTCGTGTCAAACTATCTTAGGTCAAATCGAATGTCATAATCGGCCAAGATCATACTTTATCGAAGGTTATTCATATTTTAAAAATCAAAGTTTTCATATCATATAGTTCAAAATCAAATGTTTCATAATTGTAAATCGAGTTCGGATAAGCAACAACTCAAACAAAACAGAATGGGTTCATAGCAAAGGCTTAGAAAAACCCTAATAGTAAAGCTAACGAAAAGAAAACGTTAAAAGGAACCTTATGAAAAGGTCGAATATCCGTACCTTATTCCAAAGCAAAAGATCGAAGCGCTAAATACGGAGAACAAAGGATTACTCCTTCTTCACAGAACCTATACACATTAACGGTCGTCCATGTTATTTATGATTCCATAATCGTCGAAATGATCTTTTAACATTTGGTGTTTATACTCAATGTATTCAGTAATCTTCATACTTTAGTATTTTATGATTAAATGAGACTTAAGTGTTTTATAATTACTATCGTAGATTAGGGTTCATTATGTCATTATTTAAAGTTTAGGGTTAAATGTGAAAATAGTTTAATCATCATAACTCACACATGAAATAACGAATTAATACTCTTAGTTTCAAACCCTAATCGACTCTCATTATGTTCTAGGGGTTTCTCCTTCTTTTAATATCACATTAATATGCATTTACTTTTCATGTTACGTCTTTTAATGACTCGCTACTTAACCTAACACGTAATAAAAACAATCTTTCCCTTTTGTTTTCACCATGCACGTTTATGATTTTATGTGACATACAAGTTACTTATTATTTCGGATTACTTACACACATTTACAAGTTCACTTGACTTATAATAACGCACACATATGAGACACGGTTCACAAACCATTAGGGTTTGGCATACCTTATTCGGTTCACATATCAAACTAGGGTTTATGTTTACATGACCTTTACTCGTTTAATACATGTTCAAAAACTCTTTATGTGGTTCGGTTCAATCTAGGGTTTCAGCTATAATACTTAACGCAAGTCCTAGCTTATCTACATACTTTACATATTCAAGTTATCAAGTTTTATACCTTGGCCGAAACATACACATGGTTCGGTTTTCAATACATATGGTTCGGTTTTATTACAACTCGACATATTCATACTCCGATTCAATAATACTTATTACGTACATAGCTCTTTAATACTTATAAGGTTTAAATCATATGGTTTGCCTTGTTTTGGGTTTCATACTGCTCGCCACAAAATAAAACAACAAGCTCGACTAAAACCAAACATATTACAATATATTAACGCAAGGTACATCAAAAGAAAACGAGAACATGATATACCTTAACTTGGTTGAAGCAAAACTCGACACCAAGGGTTGTTGGTATTCGGCCGAGTAGGAGAAAAAAGAAAAAGAAGAGGCAACAAAACTAGGGTTTCACTTTCTTGTAAATGTAGTGTATATATAGGTGGTATCATTTTTAGTTTAGGGCTTTAAGAGGGCTTTGGGTTTTCGGCTTAGCCCAACCGAACTCAACCAAACGCACACCATTGGGCCCGCCTTTGATCCATCGAACAAAACAAACACGGCTCAAGTTATTTGCGAAACGTTTAAATCTTTTGTCGTACCAAAATCGATCACGTAATATATTTTAGTTAGGTTTTAATTACTCGTAAGTTAGGTTTTAAATTTCGTTATATGAATAAATGTATTTTACGTATTTTATAAATTTCGATTCCAAGGGTATTTTAGTCTTTATTCATGTTTTAGATTTTCAGGTTTTACAATCACCCTCGTTGAAAATCAGTTGAACAAGAAGGTTAAGGGCATTCGGTGTGATAATGGGACAGAATTCAAGAATGCTATTCTTATAGAACTCTGTAGGTCTAAAGGGATAAAGAGAGACTACAACAATCCAAGAACCCCACAACAAAATGGGGTAGCTGAAAGAAAGAATAGGACCTTGATAGAGGCTGCAAGATCAATGCTTGCAGACTCTAAATTGCCCACTATGTTCTGGACTGAAGCTGTTGGCACAACTTGCTATGTGCTAAACAGGGTCTCCATTACTAGACCTCACCTCAAAACACCATATGAACTTCTCTTTGGGAAGGTTCCAACCATTCATTACCTCAAACCTTTTGGTTGTCAAGTGACCATTCTAAACACCTGTGATCCGTTGGGGAAGTTTGATGAGAAAGTCGATGAGGGTTATATTGTGGGTTATTCAACTCATAGCAAGGCTTACAGAGTGTACAATTTATCTGCCAAGAAGATAGAGGAGACTTTGAACCTGAGATACATGGAAGATAAGCCCAATGTTCAAGGACAGGGTCATGTGTGGTCTTTTGACCTTGACTACTTAACTGATTATTTGGGTTATACTAGACATATGCCTAACCAAAGTGCAGGTTCTCAAGAGTCTCCCACTAACAATGCAGGTACCTTGGATGCGACTCGAAAGTGAATTTGAAAATGATGAACAACCTATACTTGTGCCTTCTTTCTCCCCTAATAATATTGTAGGTAACACCTCTAGAGATACTTCTGATGAAAGTGAAGATGCATCACATTATGTTGAGGACCTTGCTAGGCTTCAGACTCAAGAGTTTGCAGCTAAGCTTGAAGCTGAGAAGGTGAATGGGGAGCTTGCAAATGAGACCGCTGGAATCCATGGTTCTGCTGACACGTACAGTCTCTCCCATCATCATCAAATCAAGGCTCGGGCATTTCTACTCCTATTCCTTCTAAAGTGTCCACAGACTTTGGTGAACCCTATACTCGCTTTCCAAGACCTTCAGATCTTGGAAATCATCAACCCAAATCTGGCATTTTCACCTCACCTTCCTATGACACAACTTTTGAACCAACTGTGTCTAATCTTGAACCTTCCATTGAAGTCAACCCTACTGCTACTAAAAGAATCAACATCACTCACCCTCAATTTAATATTATTGGTGACATTCTAGCACCTGTTAGAACTCGAAGGGCTATCTCTAGTCCTAAATTTGGACAGGTTGCTTTTCTCTCTTATGTCTCAAATCAGCAAAGAGACAATTACACAGACTTCAAGCATTGTCTGTTTGCGTGTTTTCTTTCTCAAGTAGAACCAACCAGTGTCACTCAAGCTCTTGAAGACTCAAGTTGGATTGAAGCAATGCAAGAAGAAATGCAACAGTTTCAAAACCAACAAGTTTGGATCTTGGTACCATTACCAGATGGCAAATATGCTATTGGAACTAAATGGATTATGAAGAACAAAAGAGATGCAAGGGGTGTGGTTATTAAAAACAAAGCAAGATTAGTAGCTCAAGGTTACAGGCAAGAGGAAGGGATTGATTATGATGAAGTGTTTGCACCTGTTGCTAGAGTTGAGGCTATTCGAATTTTCTTGGCCTATGCATCTTACATGGGCTTTATGGTGTATTAGATGGATGTTAAAGGTGCTTTTCTGTATGGTGAGATAGAAGAGGAGGTTTATGTCACTCAACCCAAAGGATTTGAAGACCCAGATAATCCTAATCATGTTTACAAGGTGGTTAAAGCACTTTATGGACTACATCAGGCACCAAGAGCATGGTATGCTAGGCTTTCATCATTTCTGCTGAAGCATGGCTATAGAAGAGGTGCCATTGATAAGACTCTTTTTTTGAAGAAGAACTCGACAGACATCATACTTGTGCAAGTATATGTGGATGACATCATCTTTGGATCCACTAAAGAAGCTTGGTGCAGGGAATTTGAGGAGCTGATGAAGGGAGAATTTCAGATGAGTGCTATGGGGGAGCTTACTTTCTTTTTGGGTCTCCAAGTTCAGCAGAAACAAGATGGGATATTTATCAGTCAAGATAAATATGTGAGGGACATTTTGAAGAAATTTGGTATGGAAGGTGTCAGGACTGGCACAACACCTTATGAAGCTCCAAAAACAAAAACCAACAATGAACCAGATCTACCTGTGAATGTTCATTTATACAGGTCTATGATTGGTCCATTGATGTATCTAAAAGCTTCAAGGCCTGATATTACGTTTGCTGTGAGTGTGTGCTCTCGACATCAAGTCACTCCACTTGCTTCCCATCTGAACGCAGTCAAGAAGATCTTTAAGTACCTCAAAGGCCAACCTCATTTAGGCCTTTGGTACCCAAAAGAGTCTCCTTTTATATTGGAAGCATATAGTGATAGTGATTATGCTGGTGCAAATCTGGATAGGAGATCCACAACTGGAGGCTGTCAATTCCTTGGAAAGAGATTGATTTCTTGGCAGTGCAAGAAACAAACCATTGTGGCTACCTCAACTACTGAAGCAGAATATGTTGCTGCTGCAAATTGCTGTGGACAGGTCCTTTGGGTTCAAAATCAATTGTTGGATTATGGGTATAACTTCATGAACACAACAATTTTTATTGATAATCAAAGTACCATATGCATTGTCAAAAATCCAGTTTTTCACAGTAGAACCAAACACATTGAAATCAGGCACCACTTTATAAGAGATGCATATGAAAAACATTTGATAAAAGTGGCTAAAATTCATACAGATGATAATGTGGCAGATCTGTTAACAAAAGCTTTTGATGGACCAAGGTTTCAACACCTTGTGGTCAATATTGGAATGCGTAACCCTTAACTGCAAAGTTTAAGGGGAGGCATAGGCCTCAGGGGAGGCATATGCCTCAGGGGAGGATTCTGCAGTAATCTTTGTATAAATTTGTATATAATTTTGCTTGCTAACACTAACTTGCTAATGTTCATTTAGTTTGTCTATTTTTGTTTGGTTTGTGTGTTTCTCTGAGTTTGTTTTGCAGTTTGCCCTGTTCAGTTCAAGTTCATCAAGTGTGGTCCTTTGGTAAATGGTCAAGTAAGCTTAAAGCTTGTTTCCACTGAAAGCTAAGTACTGAAGTGAGCAATTTGTTTCAACTGAAGATAAAGTACTGAAGACAAGTTCTGAAGTTAAAATTGTTCATTCATTCATTCAAGTTACAGCTTACAGCTTACAACTTACAATCAACTTCAATGCAACTACAAGAAAAAGTACAATACATGATCTACTAATCCTATTCTAGTTCATAGAGAATAGTCCAACGACTGATGGATATGCATGATCGCTCATTTCTTCCATTCCAGCTGCTGGATATGCATTTGTGAAGTCTTGCATAACCACCCATTCCTTCTATCTCGATGGCTGGATATGCATGACCGGTACGACGAAGATGCTAAGGATCAAATGGGAAGAATGGATTGATGAAAACGATGATGATGAAGATGACCATGCGTGTCCTTTGTGCTTCATCTACTTGGTTTCACCAAAAAGCAATCCATCCACCTTCCTTAAGCTCTTCCTCTATACGATGTGTGAAGATGCACCAAAGCATGACGCATGTAGAGCAAGCATCACCTCCCTTTCGGCACGAGGCCTTTGTTGAGGTTGAGGTGCTGGAGGTTGGGAGTAAGAAGTTATCTCAGTAGTGGGTTCCTCTGAGTCATCAGAAGACTCACTTGGATCCACTACACTATCATCTTCAGAAGAAGGGAGAAATGGGGATGTCAAAGGAAGAGGGTCAGGTGGACGTGACCAAAACTGGAGGAAATCACTGGATGATGATGATGATGGAAAAGAGGTTGGATTAACAACCTCTGGTGTAGTATTCATGGTTAATTTTGGTTAATTGGGTTTGTGAGGAAACTAGGGTTTGTGATGGTAATTTGGGGTAAAATATGTGAGAGAAGTATGCATTGGGATGATTATATAGCCGGATGCAAGGGTTAATGTAAATTAATGCAAGTTAGTTGGCACAGGAACTCTAGAATCCTACCGAAGATATCCTTATCTTGGGTGGTTTCTGCTGAAGTTTATAACTTCAGCAGATTGTCTAGGCATTTCTGCTGAAGTGTTACACTATCCTTGGTCAAAGTTGAATAAACGTAAGCTACGGTCAACCAAAAGTTCTAATTCTTTTGAATATAGCTTGGACAACAACTACCACTCCACCATTCGCATTTCTTTACTTCAATTTAAACCCTTCCCTCTTCTCCTACATCCAAAAACACTTACAGTTCGAGAAACATAACCCTAAAATTTCAATTCATCAAATGGCGCTTCTATTCAAGAAGGATCACAACAAAGTCGCTTTTCTAGGAAAAGCTAAGGGTGACGAGTTGTATGAACCCATGGTGGAATTCTTGAAAAGGTCCAAGATTCATTATGCTCTAACGCATTCCTCTAATGCGATTTATGAATCGTTGGTTAAACAATTTTGGGAATCTGCTGAAAAACGCAGTGAAACAGAGATTGTTGCTTTGATTGATGAAACAGAGCACGTGGTGACGGAGGACCTGATAAGGAGAAAGCTTAGTTTGGATGATGCTAATGGGGTTTGTCACTCAAGTGCAGAGGAGATTCTCTCTGGGCAGAGAGCCATTGGGTATCAAGGTACAAGAACGGACATATGGTTGAAAAAGCATTTTTGCCCTATGTGGAGATTTTTAGTTCACACTCTGCTTCAGTGCATTAGCAACAAATCTGGAGCGTGGGATCAATTCTCTACGCAATTGGCTTGTGGTATTATGTGTATATCTCAAGGGATAACTTATAATTTTTCTAAATTTATTTTTGATAATATGGTTGAAAATATAAATAGGAAACAACATAAGTTTTTAATGTACCCTAGATTCTTGCAAATAATCATAGACACCTCTTCCCAAGTCCAAGCCTTTTATCCCATAGGAGCTCTTTCAGCTAAACTATTTGCCTCTATGAGAACTCACTTTGAGGGGGCACATCATCCGTTGACAGCAGCTATGTTGCCTCAAGGCAATGAGGCTGATGATGAGGAGAATGTTGCTAATATCCCACCCTCTTCAAATGTTGCTACTGATGGCAATCCATCAGTTAATATTGATGAGGGCCCCTCTTTTACTGCTGAAGCATCTCATATTGCTCCTGACCATACTCCACCTGTACCATCACCCAGACCAAGTTTACCACCTACACAGGCTTCATTTGATGAGTTTGAGTCTGACCTAAACAGGATGACCACACCCAATCCTCAAATGGAACCTTTTGATGAAGTACCTCCTCAGTTTGAGCATGACCATGTTTCCACTGAAAGGTCCAATGAAACTCCCATTACCACAGAGCAATCTGCTGGTGGAGCTGAGGACCCTATTACTCTTACATCTGTCTATGCTCTAGTTAACAGGTATGCAGCTGAGGTGACTGATCTCAAAAAGGAGCTTACAGAGACCAAGTCTACTCTTGGTGATAAGATTGAGGAACTGCATAATAAAGTTAAGGACCTAGAGGATCGACTTGAAAAGAGTAGCAAAAGGAAGTTAGTCATTTCTTCTGATGAGGAGGAAGAGGACTCTCGGCTTGCTTCTCTAAACTTCTTAACTGATGTGGCTCAGGAGATAGTTGTTCCTTCTTCAGTTGATGTTGAATCATCAAAAGATAAGGCACCAATTCAGTTCACTAGGAAGAGGAGACGATCTTATTTGAATAAGGGATCTGCTGAAGTCTCCAAGAAACCAAGTATTGACAATACTACATCTGCTGAGGTTCAAATGGAGGACATTGCATCTGAACCTTATCATCATGCACCTGTTCAAGAACCATCATGTCCCACCCCTTCAGCAGATGATCAAGTAGTGTTTCTTGTTGAAAGAAATTTTGATTTGGATCCTGTAGCTGATGTCCTTACCACACCTGTTGAAGATCTCTCTCAAAATGTTTCTTCTGAAGTTCCAATTGATCTGGTATCTGAACAAGAAAGGCAAGGACAAGAAAGCAGGTTTGCTGAGTTTGCAGATAAGAAGAAAAGTGAAGAAGTGGCTAAACAAATTGCAGATCAATGTACTTCTGTTTTGCCTCCTGAGAGACGAATAGAATTGGATGTTTTAGCTACTCAGATGCCTGCTGCACAATGGGATGCTCTGACTCAGCAAACCACTTCAAATCCTTCACTCGCTCAAAGTATCCTAGGTTCGGACTTTGACAGTGAAAATTTTGTGGCTCAAATGGTGGCGCTTGGAGAACAAAAGAAGCAAGAAGCTGAAAAGGAAAGCCCTTAGTCTTTGAAAAGAATAAAGCAAAGAGAGAGAGACCTCTTACTGAAGCTCAGAAGAAAACAGAGACGAGGATTGCGGTGAAAAATCAAAGTTCTTCGGTGCTTAACCGTGGTTTGACAATGAAGCAAGTCTTGGCTTTACCTGATGCAAAATTGTTTCACATGTACAATATGATTATGAAGACTTCTTCTTCTGCTCAACACCATCTTCCAGCTTGAAAAGAATTGCTGGGAATGAAGTTGCACCAAAGGCCAAAAGACCCAAGTTTGTTGAGATAGTGGATAATTTTGATGATATTCCACCAAAGTCGATCTCTCAAATGGTTTCTTCTGAAGCAACTTCTGAAGCCACTCCTTCATCAGACAAAGTCCCTTCTGCTGAACCATTGGCTGTTTCCCCTGATGCACTAGTTATGCCCTCATCTAACCCATATGTGGCATCTGCTGATGCAAAAGAAGGTACTTTGGTTAGGGAAGATGACCAGGTTACTTCTGCTGAACCTTCTGTTGTATCTGCTGAAGCTGCTACAGAAGTCACTAGCTCAACTGAAAAGGTCTCATCTGCTGAACCGACCACCATTTCCTCTGAAGCACCTAATGTACAAGCTTCTGCTCCATCTGTGGGATCTTTTGATACAGAAGGAGGTGGTTCGATTAAAGAAGCTAAAACCACAACTGTCAAAAATAAAAAGGCAAGAAAGGTGCTTGAAAGAATGCATGCCCTTCGTGATGGTGTATCACCTAAATCCACATCTACTTCTTCAAGTCCTACTACAGATGTTAATGATGAAACTAAAGATATTCCATCTTCGGAAATCTATTTACCTGGTAGAAGGATGAAGAGGATGGCCAAGAGAAAACACACATCTTTGAGAAGATCTGTGAGAAAATCGAGGACTTATGCATCGAAGAATAAGCCATCACCCAAGCATGTTCCTTTGGACCTAAAGGATGATGACTCAAGCTTTATTAAAGAAGGGTCTGCTACTGATTTTCCTGAGGGATATCAAAATGTGTTGGTCAAGTGGTCTCTGATAAATAATGAGATGAATGTCATTCATCGATTGGACAAAACTTCAATGGAGTTCACCTTTTTGAAGGAAATACTCCATTTGGTAGACAGGGCAGATATACTTACTCTGTACACTCTCGTCACCAACCATTAGCAATCTTGCACCACAAGGTTCTGGGATGTGCTTATTGGGAGATCTTCATGTCCTGGTTAACTCTCAATCTCCCAATGGTAAAGGGCATTTCATTTGGAAGAACTCACATCTATGGCAAGTTGAGTCCTGGAGATTTTATCCCCTACCTCGTGTGCATGTAGTTGAGACAAAGGGTAGAATCACAGTCTGCATGTTTCTTTGAAAGAACTTATCCATTGTCCAAGAGACTTATGGAAAGGATGCTTTCTCAGAAGTTGGAAATTCCTCCAGACCCAGTGGGAAATGAAAGAATAGACGCTGAACGACTGGTTGGATTGATCAAGGCTCAACTTCTACAAGCTCAAGCTGCATCTTCATCATGAATGCGGTAATCTACATTGTCTTTTGTTTTATGTACAGTCTTTTGTGATGTTTATATTCTTTGTTTTGTTTGATAGTTTCTTAGTTAAAAAAAAAAAAAAACTAACTTTCTCTTGCAGGTTTGGTGTATATAGTTGATGGTTTTAACTGATATACCTTGTGTATATCAAAGAGTTGGCAGTCGACTTTGGTAAAGACACATCAAATCTGTTGATAGCTGTAATGATTTGCTCAAAATCATAGGGTCTGCAACCACCCATGCTTAATTGCTGAGAGTTGTATGGTCATCAATTCACCATGGTATATTCCTTTTTGGAATCCAAGAATTGGCTAGCCCTCAAGTATATGGCTTGTGGTAAAGGCAACTGAATCCATATTTGGTTATCGATTCACCAATTCTAAGAATTGACTAGTCCTGAGCAAACGGCTACAGGTAAAGACACATCAAATCCATTTATATAGTTGCTGATTTGCTAATAAATCAGATGGTTATCAATGTACCATAGTTTTCGAACTTAAACATTTGGCTACTCCAGTAGTGATGGCTATTGGTAAAGAGACATCAAATCCATTATTTTCAATGATTCACCTCTCACAGGAGTTAACTCACCTGGATGTGATGAGAATAGTATGCAACTAATGAGTTTTGATGTACACTATGTCATTTGTTGCTGCAAAGACCTGGCGTTTCAAAGTTTGGTCATCATAGAGATGAGACTATTATTGGTTCTTTGCTACTGATGTTTGAAGAACAATCCTCTAGTACTGCAGTCTCTAAGATCTATCAAGGTTAGGAAACTGGAACTTAACCAAGTCAAATTCCAGTTTAGGGGAGGATTGTTGGGAATTATGCGAAGTAGGATTTCTACCGTCAATTCTACCGAAGGATTCTGCTAAAGTAGAAGCAGAATCTGCTGAAGAAGAGATTCTGCTGAAGTATAAAAGCCGTGCCTTGTTTCTGCTGAAGGGTGGAAGCTGATTAGGATCTGCATGCGCTGTATTAATTACATGCTAACCCATCATTATTCTTGAACTGCCCGAGGTTAGCATGGGTATTATTGTACTGCTCAATATTATTTAATGTTTACCCATAATATGTATGGGTTGAAACAAATGTTTAAATGCATGCTTGCATGCTTAGTTTAGGGTTCCTTGTATATAAAAGGAACTTGATAGTATGTAATAGATAGCAATTCGAAACATAGAGTTTCAGTCAATAAAAGATCCATAGAGGATCTAAGTGTTCTTAGTTATTATAGCTTGTATTTACATTCCGCTAAAGAATACGAGTTGTAGAGATTTTCTATTAGTTTGCTTGTGATTACATAGGCAACACTAATGATCTATGAGTGCTCAAGATCTGTAAAGGTCTTTGTGTTTTCATCATTGGTGATTAGACAATTTTGTATGAAAAGAGACTAAAACAGTTTTTAAAAGTTCTAAACTAACACAACAATATTTAAGTAACAATTAAGCGGAAATTAACAAGTAAATAAATAGATTAGGCAGTACTAATAAACTAAAAGTAATAAGCAGTTTTAAATCTAAAAGGAGATTTTACCTTGATCCTAGCTTAACAAGGATCAAATAAGCTCGAGGAGCTATTCTAATAGTTCCAACTTATCAAATGATAAGTTGGTGAGACCCTATAAGCCCTTCCATTTCTGGCTTATCTTCTAAACAACTTATTTTTATTCTTAAAATAGTTTGTTAGGTCACCATAAGTTAAATACAAGCATGAAGATGATAGAAATAAGGTGAGAAGGGACGGTTGCACACACAAACACACGACAATATGAGAAGGGTTACGCTTAGAGTATTATGTGTGTACAACACCTCTCCATGGAGAGGTTACATAGTATTTATAGGGGAAGGGAGCTAGGGCAACACATCTAGTCCCTTCCTTGCCTAATGGGCCTTAGCATGGGCTTTCTACATAAGTCATGCCTTAATTACTGACATAAAAGCCATATAAATGCAACCTATTACATATAAATGACTAACACTTTATATTAATGTTTAAGAGCATTTCCAACAATCTCCCCCTAAGTGATAGTTATAATGTAATAGCGATTGCTCGATGTCTTCTAGCACTCTTCTTTCTTGTGAGTAGAGATGCTTTTGATTCCAACAATCTCCCCTTGATTGGGATCTTGTTTCTTTTGAAGTTTTCAGCTTTTACGTCGTTGTAATCTTTGTTCTTTGTTCTTTGTTCTGTTTGTGGATGATGTGATTGTATGTTGTTGTCTGCATCTGGTCAGCTTCATTGCTCAGGTGTCTCCACGTCTTTCTCCAACATGCTCACACAGCTTTTGACTTTGAATCCACTTGTGGTGTAGTTCTCTTGTCTTTAAACTTTGTAGATTCTTTGGATTTGATGAAGAATCATTTTGACTTTTTAAGTTGCCTTTTGAGAGAACTTCATGTATGTTGTTGTTGGTATGAGCATGAGGAGAATCAGCATGATCTTTCCTCCAGGAGCATTCATCAGCAGCTGCACAAATTTGGTTAGTAATAAGCACCAATCGATCATTGTGGACTTTTCTTAAAGAATTGACCACTACGATTGTTTTACTGATGAATGTCTTGATTCCATTCACCTTGGTCGGCGAATCAACCGTCTGAATCTCGTGGAGGGACAGTTGGAATTACATTGAACGAGTTCAAGTAATGACCCACATCTTCAGGACTCGATTCTTGAAAGGAATCTCCTTAGCGGGATTTCCAGCACTTACAAGTTCGAACTTCGAGGGTGTTAACAGCATAGTGTGAAAACACATCTCTAATTCTAGCAAAGGCTGTTCCTGAACTGGAGGCCCTCAAGTAGGCTAACACGATGTACCGAAGTACATCTACAGTTTAGGTGAGTCACTGAGGTACACCGAAGCATCACCTCATGACTATAGACTGTTTGAGACAACACTAAGCGTAACCCACAAGAAGTTACCGAAGTGACCTGCTGTCAGGGCTATTTGATGTTGACCCTGGCAGGAGTTTCCATTTAATCACTAAAGATCACAATTGTGAATCCCCTCATAAATGTTCTCAGCAGATAGCAAGGATCTGCGAAGGACTCTAGAATATGTCACTTGCGTTCTTATTGTTGAAAGACAAGTGATGAAAGTTCAAGTGTTCCTAAGAGATCTTTTGATGAATCTCGTGGCTCTAGACTCAATAGTGCGCTTTGGTTTTCTTGAGCGAAGACTATGGAGAGGGTCTCCTTCTTCAATACCAACAATCTCTAAGAGAGAGTTGATAGATTACGTAGGGTTCCCTGTGAGAATGAAACAAGCTTCAGTTGAGAGAAACTTGAGTGGATAAGAAGGTTTAGTGCAGTGCGTCACTGGGTCCATGACGACTTTATCTTCAATACCGGTGTCATCTAGTGACAACCAGTAGCATATGAATTGAACCCGGTGTTTGCCCTAAGTTGAATAATTTTGAGGGCTATTTCTTTTCAACCTTTTCTTTACTTTTCTTTTTAATTCTTCAACTCCTTCTTTCTCCAATTCTCATTTTCTCCTTTTTTTAATCATACCTAAGGACTTCTAAATACTAACTATTGGTGATGTCTTTGGGTAGATCCCTCCGGCTCTGGCGGATCATAGGACGTTTATTCCTAAACTTAGTCACCTTATAACTCCATGATTATCCTATGTTGCCATAAAACTATTTTCATGAAAATCTCTCAAAGTGTTTATGAGTGAAAACATGTTTATAACACTTCGAGAGTTTTGTATTTTCAGAAATACTCCCCCTCCACATGTTCTTATGAGTTTTGACTGAAATCTGCACAGTGAGGGTAGAGCGCACACTTTTGAATTGATCGACTCGAGATAGAATATTTCCCACGAGACACGGTTACATCACTGACTGGGTCATCTTGAAGTTGTAAACACTCCTTTGTGAGGAGGTTATACCCGTCAAGGTTCATGTCTACCAAGAGTTTCTCGAATGGTACATTCTACTAAGACTAATCCTTTGCGAGACACGTTTACATCACTAGCGAACTAGTTTGAAATTATTACCCGTCCCGGACAAGTATTTTCGAGTTACGACATTTAAGAGCTCGTTAATTCAATGGTTAAGTCTATTCACACTTAGATTCAATCAAAATCCAACATATTTGTATCACACAATTTTTCTCCCCCTCAAAAATGGCATATTAATGTTGTTTTTGATAATATTTGATATCAAATATGACTATTTCGAGTTTTATGGGAAGATTTCCACAAAGAACATTGTTTGAACAAAGATATTTTACAAATACTCCCCCTCAACAAGTAATATTAACTTTTGAGGTTTTCAAAAAAACGAGAGAGAGTACTTGTTCTTTTGAGCAAAATTTTGAAAAATGTTGAAAGTTTGATAAATTTTACTCAAAAATAAGAAGCTTTCGCTCCTTTTATAAGGATTGTGGCACTGATGCGTACCACAGGGTCCTTTCATTACAAGATCGGGTTGTACACTGCTATGTATGTACAAACCATTATGAATAAATAAATCAATAATCAAAATACAATCAAGAATGTTTAAGGAGTACCCAATGATTACACACGACCCTGGACTTTCTTTTCACGCTGAAACATTGAGATAGAGAAACTCTGTCGTCCTCCCACATAGCTCTCCAGCCTTCTCATCTGATCCCGGTGGAACAACCTTTCATCCAGCCTTTTTATGAACCTGCGAGCTTCCTTTCTTTCTTCAGAATTTCACCTCATCTTCGAACCAATACCTTCCTGGATATCCTTTAACCGGTAAGCTAACCCATCACAAACCATTTTCAACGTATGATCACAGAACTTATGGATGTCGTCGAACGCCATGTAGCAAGTATGATGATGCTCACTGCGGTAGACGACCCCAAACTTCGGTTTGTGCAAAATAGTGTACTAAGGCAGTTGATTGAGGTTTGGAAAGTGTAGCAGCGATTTGGTAAGATTTATTTGCTTTTGGTATGATTCGACCGCAAGTTGTAGATCTTCAACACGTTCTTGAATGACTTTCCTTCAAAGGAAGATCAGCAGGGCAGTGATGAATTGAAGTTGAATTGCTGTAGAGAATTGCCTCATCCTTCCTTGTACCTTTGCAAGGAACATATCTTCGATGTCGTTAAGTGATAATCTCGAGAAATCGGCTTCAGTGAAATCATATTCCTATTCATCTTGTCGCTTGACCTTGATCTCTGACAAGAATGAATAACCCTACTTTGTCGCCAGTGTGACCTTCATTACAGCAACTATCTTCTTATCACTCTTAACCTCCTTGTTTGACCTTTGAACTTGACAGCTTCTGTAATACAATCTTCTCCTTGGTGGCCAATGATGAATTCCGTATTTCGCATCGAGGTCATAGTCCACCACTTTGTCAACATACAAGTTGGTGGCATCTTCTTCAATGGCTATATTGTCAGAGAAAACTGCAACTGGAATATTGAAGGTGAGTGATGTAGCGTACTCCTTGCTGACGCTACTACCGTGTTGAAAAAACTCAAGGTCGTTGTTGAAGAAGAAGCGGTATGGAATCTTCGGTTACTCGGGTCGGCCAATAGTAGGTAGAGGCTTTGTCCAGTCAGTGTAGTAGGGAATGTTATCATTTCTGGTAAAGTCGATGTTCGATTCAGGATGTAGCCAGTCAATGTTGTTAGACATTGCACGTGCAATGTTGTCAAGATGATATTCGACTTCAATTGCGCTGCATGATCTGTCTTTCAACAAGTTCAACGCGTCATTCTTTATCTTGCGCAATTCCCCTTTCGTCATCTTTTTCACTTTGAATTGATCTTGGATAATTTTCACCTGCTCCATTGTATGGACCGTCTACCGGTTTTTGACCTTCAAGTAATCTAGGCGTCGCATCAACTAACTGACTGAACCAATCATACTCCTATGTGTCGTCTTCGTTTAACCATGAGACAATAGAACTTTGTTTCTTCTTCTTCGATCGGGAGGATGATTCCGGTTGTTGTTGAGGTGATGGTTGAGGTTGGGACTCAGGAATGTCTTCATCTTCACCACCAGTATATGTAAAGTGATCACAGGTTATATGCATTGGTGGTGGAGAATCAACATCCCGAGGTTTATCCGATGAGGGAAGATGTTGAGAAGCTTGTCTTGTGGATGTGGTGGTGGTCTTAGGCGGTGGTGGTGGCATGGATGATGATGACCCGCCAATCTTCTTTTGACGTTTAGCATTCGGGTCTTTGTCCTCGTCCTCATCATCTCTTGGTCGCTTATTCTGACCAGCTGCTTTCTTGCAAGTTGTCTTTAGTTGATATGCAAGAAGTACCTCATAAAGCTTCGATTCATCAGGTGTGAAAGTAGGAGCTCGAGGAGACATCAGTAGAATCAACTGTGAGATCAAGTCTGCTTCGGTGACATTTGGAGGCTGGACTGGTCGGGTTTGCATGACCACCGCTGTTGTAGTAATCATTTGCCTGACCAGTGTTTTTAGCGTTAGGTAGAACTGATTTGAGAACATATCTTTAGAGATGGCAGGAACATATTTGAGGAGAAAGTGATGAGTGTAGTTTTTGATATGCTCATCCATTTCTACTTGAACATCTCTGTTGAGAAATGCTTTGATCTGTTCTCTTTCTCCTTCGAACGTGTCCATCTCTTGAGAAAGCTCATTGACCCTGTCAGCCAGCATGTTCAATTTTCAGTCCTGAAGAATTTGTTTGTGTTTTCTGGATTGATGCAAGGCTTTTTGGATCTTGGCTTTGGTTCGAGATGCCCAAGTATCGACCTTTTTCTTGACTAACTTTGATGATGATTTAGTTGTCGTTTCTTTGGATGGTGGTGGTGATGAGTGAGATGATGATTCGGCTTTGGAGGTGGGTATTTTTGAAGATTGCTGAGGATTATGTTCAGGGTTATCAAGGATGTAGTCATCAGTTTCCTTTCAAATGCGACCCTCTTCAGCCTTCTTATAAATTATTTCTTCAGCCTTCTTATCAAGTTCTTCTTCCGCCCTTTCCTTTTCAGCTTCCTCAAGATCTTTATCTGTGATTCGCTCATCAGTCTCTTGCTCGTTACCTTCAAAGTCGAACATTTCTTCATCCTCCAGCTGCTTTTCTTCTGTAGTTTCCTTGGTGGTGGCATCGGTTCCTTTACCGGGTTGATTAACCGGATCAAGAACTGATGTAGCAGGAACACCACCACTGGAACCTCCAGGGCCCTTAGTTTGTTGAATTTCGAATTCTTTAGCAACTTTCTCCTTCCTCAGTTGATTCAGAGTTTTCTGGTATTGTTTTTCTCCATCCTTAGGATCATACTCAAATTCCGAATCTTCTTCTTCTTCTTCCTCTACTGGCTTCTTCCCTTTGTCAGATGAGGGACTAGCAGGTTTGTCCTCTGACTTCTGGGTAGATGTGTCATCTTTTTGCCTTTCAGAGTAGATAATCACATCATCCGACTCAGTTTCAGAGTCGTCGTCTTGTGGAATTGGTTCTGGTTCAGCTTTAGGATGAATGATCTTGGCTGGGACTTTCCTCTTTAGGCTTGGATGTCTTTTCTTATACCTGCTTGTGCTTCTAGTGCTTCCTGCTCTCCTTGCCCTTGTAGTAGCCACTGGAGTTGTCTTTTCATCCATGAACCCAACTTTTCCCACACGTACTGCTTCCTTGTATCGAAGGTATGACTGGAGAACCTTGATTTCATCAGTTATCAAGCAATCAAGTAATTCCGCACCTTGTTTACGGGTTGAGGAGTCTTTGAATCTGACAATATTCAAGGTAGGCTCATACAACATTGAGTGTGTGTTGGGGTCATTAATTCTTATTGGGATATCCTGGTACTTCCTGAGAAGATTGTGGATCAGCAACTTTGTATATCTAATGAAGGGAATCTTGGAACCAGGCTTCTTGTAATGTTGCATCATGTCTTCCCAAATTAAGCTTACATAATCAATGTGTTTCCTATAAACCATTCCCCAAAATGTTTGAAGATGCATCAGCTTTGGGTGTTTATGTCCACTATCTCTCCCTGAGACTGACTTTGCGATCATGATGTAGAGAGTCCTCCAGGGTTGTGGGATATTCTTGAGATCGACACTGGAGTGCTTAGAGATGATGCCAGAAGCTTCGTCATATCCAATGTCAACCATGAACTTCAATACTTCCTATTCACTTGGAGTTGGAACGTATTCAGTAGACTGGATGACTGGAAGAAGAAGGATGACACGAAGATCCGCCACTATGATTGTGACTTCCTTGGTGCCAATGGTCACTTTCACTGCATCTTGACCATCAATTTTGCCCATAGTGTGCCAAAACTGATGGATGTAGATTTCGGGTACTGAAGCAGAGCTAGTGAGCATGAGACGGAAGGGATGATCTTTGAGGATGTCAACTGCAACTCTGCATAAGGATTCAGAACATGTGAAGTTGTTGAAGTCGACTCTGAGATTGTTCTTTCCGATGGTTTTGTGGTAATCCGTAGGGAAGATATCTGCCATAGTGAGCTCATTTGGGGCATTGAGATTTTCCTGATTGACATCCATTTCGCGATCTGAAAGGTATTGAGATAAAAGAACAAACATATTGAAAGACACTGTGTTAGTCTTAGTTTGATTTTATTGTCCAATTACTTGATTGAAGTTATCATGTTTATGAATGTTACGAGTCCAAAGTCACTTTAAGTACAATTGTTTGAAGTTGATGTGATAAGTTACATGAGTATGTTAATTTCGAAGTTTTAATGTCCAACTATCACTTAAACACACAACATTTTAACTTTTGAGAGCTTATGAGTAACATTTTGGTTTTTGTGACTTAAGTTTAACTATTACAAGTATTCTACGCGTAACATGTCAAAACAAGGTGAAAAGTTGGCTTAAGGGTAAACATATAAGTTTATGCGTAAAAACAGTGCTTTAGGCGTAGGCGTAAGCTTAAGCGTAAGGGCAAGCCTTAGGCATAATAAAATCTTACGCGTATGATAACATCAAATTATCCTAAATATTAAGTGTTAATTTCCCTCGATAATGCTTGTAATTTATATCATTTATATGGATTTACGCTTGTTTTCCATTTTATTCCACTTTCAGGTAAATTACGAGCATTGGAGCTAAAGAGACGCGGAATTGGAGAATTATCAAAGATTTATCATAGTATGCTCACTTTGAAGAAGTTACGGCGTAACTCATCGCTCACACTACGCCGTAACTAAAGCGTGACTCAGAAAGCCATCTCATCAGAAGATTACGGCGTAACTATCCAAAAAGATTACAACATAACTATATTAGGTCAAAAGAGGATCCGCGTCGCTGATAACTACGCCGTAACTCTTGTAAACTCTGGCGTAACCAAGAAATATTAAAGACACGGTGTAACTACTTATAAGGTTACGCCGTAACTAGCAGATCTAGTGCAAATTACGAAGAAATAGAAGATTACGGCGTAACTATTCTAGTAGTTACGCCGTAACCCAGATCTGGCCTATAAATACCCCACGATTTCCAGCATTTCAAAGCATCCTATTTTACACACCACAACCAAAGAATGCGGGAAGAAGCCAAAGGCAGGTCTAGAGGAGCATACGGAGCTATCTCCAAAGGAGAAATCACTCCCCTACGATAAGCATTAGCATTTTATCTTTTCTTTACTTTCGATTCATGTATTTCATAACATTAATTATTGAATTAATTTGTATGGTTAATATGAGTGGCTAAGCACCTCTTGGCGCTGTCCTAGTTAAGATTCCTTAATTGTTTTGTTTGCATTTATATTACTTCCGCATAATTATTTCTAAGTGTATGCATGCATAGTTTGTTGGTAGCTACCCTTGTTTCGGTAGTTTTGAATGGCGGTAGAGGCTAGTTGCTTAGGAGATATGACCAACTGACCCTAAATGAGTAGACTGAGACGGGAAGGGTAAGATATGACCAACTGACGACCCTTTCTACTTGTGCGATTTGACCAACTGATCACCTACCGTTTGGATGAACTTAAGAATTAGGGGGTGAGTGTTTAAGTTGCTAACGCCCGGGCACTCACTATTATAAGTCTAGCATGTAGTGGTACTTAATGACTCGGCTTAGGGGACCAGGAACAACTGGACTTATGAGGGGACACCTGACTTCTCCAGTGGTGGCATCTTTGCTGATATGTTAGGGTGAATTGACCAATTGCTGTCCTCTCGACTTTGACCCCACCTGAAGTAATTGGAAGTAATTAGACGTAGACATTACTAGCTAGGATGATTAACTAGGTTAGCACCACTCTCCTCTATTGATTACACCTTTACCTTTATCTGCTTTAATTAGTTTATCTCTTATCAAAATCATATTAAAAACTATGACACCTAGACTTAGTAATAATCCAACACACATAGCTCTTGGGCCGACCTCGGTTTTACCGATTACTACACTACACGCGACCTGGTACACTGCCCGTTAGTGCATTAGGGTAGACGATAGGTATAACGAGACATTATAAATATTAAAACCTGGTCAGTAAAACCTGCATCAAGTTTTTGGCGCTGCTGCCGGGGAGTTATATTAGGATTGCTATTAAGTCTTTCATTTTTGTTTTGTTTTAAAATTTCTCAAATTCTCACGATCACTATTCAATATTTCAGGTACCATGGAAGTTGTTAACATTGATGACATCACTCTTGAGGAATATTTGGCGTTGACAAGAGCAGAATAAGGGCCGGTTCTCGTAAGACCGGCAATTGGAGCTGATGTCCGTTTCGAAATTAAAGACCAATTTATGAGGGAGCTTCGTGCCAACCCTTTTTCAGGAAACAGGGACGAGGATGCGTATGAGCACGTTGAAAGTGTCCTATACATCGCAAGCCTTTTCAACATTCTGGGTGTATCTCATGACTCTTACTGGGGCTGCCAGAAGATGGATTTAAAGGTTGCCCGCCGGGGCAGTTAATACTTGGGCTCTACTTAAGAATCACTTCATTCAGAGGTATTGTCCTCCGCCGAAGATTTCTAACCAGCTTTTGGAGATCCATAATTTCAAGCAATAAGACGATGAAACGTTGTATCAAGCCTGGGATAGATACAACGACCTCCTTTGCAAATGTCCTACACATGATCTAAACAACTAGCAAAAAGTCAACATCTTCTACAAAGGAATCAACGTAACTACAAGACAGATGCTGGACTATCAAGGACCAATCCCGAACATGACTCCTACTCTAGCGATTGAAGCCATTCATTACAAGCAATTTGGAAAATCTTGGAAGAGATATGAAGACGCTCAGGGAAAATGTACATGCTATTCAGGTTGGATTCGATAAAAGTGAAGAATGGGGTCCAACCAGAGATTGTCCAATGGAAAATATAAACCCCCGAATCGAAAAGGTAATGTATGGAAAAGGAAAACCCTTCTATCAAAATTATAATCAGGATTCTTTCAAAACAAGAAATTCTTCGCTCGAGGAATCAATAAATAAGTATCTAGAAGAAGATGATAAGCGGCAAGCCAACAGGAACGCATTTTTCCAAAAAATTCCAGGAAACTAGAACTACTCTCCTTGGTCAGCACGAGGATCTGGAAGACGACGAAAAAGAATCAAAGATGGAGGAAAATGAAACTGATCAAGACAATTCATTTGACGATAGTTTCTGTAAAGCCATATTTTCCAACAAACGGAAACCCCTCTATACCCCTTT
The DNA here is from genome assembly GCA_910596185.1 of Chrysanthemum makinoi. Lineage (NCBI taxonomy): Eukaryota > Viridiplantae > Streptophyta > Magnoliopsida > Asterales > Asteraceae > Chrysanthemum > Chrysanthemum makinoi. The sequence continues at coordinate 133,967,239 of OU343219.1, forward strand.
CAGATACGATAAAGATGAGCTCTCCGGAATTCAAAAACAAGCTAAAATCATATGTAACAAGACGAGCTTCCCAAAGGATGAACTACAGACTGAAATAGAAGCTGCTACGGAGAATGAAGTAAGGTTAAACGCCAGATGCTCTGCAGTCATCCTGAATCAGATCCCTCTTAAAGAAAAAGACCCAGGAAATTTCATTCTCCCTTGCTCTATTAATAATTTACATAACATCAATGCCTTAGCTGACCTAGGGGCTAGTATTAGTATCATGCCGTTTTCCATTTGTAAAAGATTAAACCTTGGTCCCATCAAACCTCTTTACATGACTATTGAAATGGCTGATAGAACGGTTAGCATACCCAGAGGGATAGTTGAGAACGTGCTCATCAAAATCAATAATTTTACTCTCCCTGTCGACTTTGTTATTTTAGACTTAGAAGAAGATCTCGACATTCCATTAATTTTGGGCAGACCCCTTCTGGCTACTGCTCGTGCTAAGATTAATGTTTTTGAAAAAATCATCACTTTGAAAATCAACGATAGAAAGCTTACCTTGAATATGGATGACGTTGGAAAATGTCACCCGGTCGAAACTGTTTGTGTTATCAAGAAAGGAAAAAACAAAACTATTCCTCCCCCCATCGCACACAAACACTATGCTACTAATGATCGTAACATGCAGGGAAGGAAAGACAAAGAACACAACAAGGGAGGAATACAACGCGATAACACCTCGAGAACGAAGGAAAATGAGTCTGATGAAATATGGCACGAAGTTCAAAAAATGGATTACAAGTACTTTCCCAAAGTAAAATATCATTGGTGTACGGCTATCCCTATTAACCACGATAAAGGATATGATCTATGGGCTTCATGCAACCCTTACTTGGACGTCTGTGATGGTGGACATGACAAGGAAAGAGTAAAAAACAACAAGTACTTATGGTCCTCAACCAATGGCAAAGAGATAACATTCGAAGCCTGGGTACGAATTAGGTATGGAGAAATTAGCAATGATGATAAAATAAAAATATGGACTGATATTTGCCTCTGTGAACCCTCCAAAAATAATCATGAAACAACAACCACGGATCAGAGGCTCGTTGAACGAAAGCATTGGTGCGAAATAATAAAGACCATTGATGGGGATTCTTGGGCCTCGTGTGATCCTTACGATGACAACTGTAATGGGGGAAGTAATGCCAATAGAATAGGAGTTGACGAATTTCTGTGGAATTCAACAACTGACAATAAGCGAACCGAGTTACAATGGTCAGGTGGATTAAGATTTAACGATTGGGTAAAGATCAAATATGGAAAAGCGGATACGTCCACTAAAAATAAAATTTGGAAGGACTGCATGAACGAAGATAATCCTGATGAAGAAACTCCTCAAGATTTGGGTAACTCAACTAATGATGACAAGACGGACACGAGAGAAGATTGCAAGTATAGGCATTTGGATAATTCAATTGAAACCAATGACTACAACATAAAGGGAATCATAGATCACCAGGAGCCGCGATATAAAGCAAGGATGACTGAACTAGAAGATGAGGAGTATGAGCAAAGAAGGTGCAAGCTTCTTGGGATCCAATATAAAAAACCACAACCGATTTTCGCCAAAAGATTTAAATTCACTAGGTATCATTTGGGGCCGAACAAAAAATTCTGCAAAGTTCGGAAAGTGGGGATCAAGGAATACCTCCACATAACTACCAATGTCGCTTGGATCAGGAATAAATTAATGAAGGACATGGAGGAGGTTGGCCAAGTCCAAAGGCCACCATAAAGCCCCGAGGCTCTGAGTCTAACTTAAAGACTCGTAAATAAAGAAAAGTGCTCTTTCGGAAGACAACCCGAATTATCCCTTTCTTTTGTTTTATTTCCATTTCTGTAGGGTTTTGTGTTTAAACCATTTTTGCAGGAAAACGATGAGTAATTGCTGCTGCAGTATGCTGATCTGACTATAGTTACGACGTAACTCATCTCAGTGGTTGCGCCGTAACCAAACCCTTTGTAGTAGAATTTCGGATGCATCACCAATTACGGCGTAATTCCATCTCAATGGTTACGCCGTAGCTACACTCTTGCAGCACGGGTTTTGCCTAGTTACGGTGTAACTCCCTATAAGAGTTACGACGTAACTCTCCTCTGCTTTACTTCTTTCATTTTAAACACAATAACCATGTATTAGTATTTTAAATGAACTTTATGGGTGTGTTCCCTGTAAACCCTCACGAGACTTCACTCGTCCACTTGGGACACCAAGTGGTTTAAAAGGCTTGTTGCATATGCTAAATGCAACCCTGATTCCAACGAAAGTGAGTTATGTTTTGTTTTTCATTTTTTTTCTTTTCTTTTTTGAATTATACTTGCCGGTAGTGTGATTTCAGGGATTGATGTTTTCTCATGGATGCTTATACGAAGGCACGACTCTTTTTCGTGGGCCTTCTTTCTTTTTGGAGCAAATTTCAGGGAAGTTCTCGCTCTAATTCTACTTTTCTCTTCACCTTTATTTAAAGCTTAGTACAAAAGGGACTTTGTACAATTCAAGTGGGGGGACAGGAGTAGAATTATCTCTTGAACGTTATTTTGCACTCGTTTTTCTAGTTTATTTTGAAAAAATATGCCATTTTAAAAATTTTGACATGTTTTTCTTAACCTAACTAGATTAGACCTTAGCCGAGCACATACAACCCTTGATATTACATTGTGAGATTAGCCTTATCTGTTTCCTATATTTTACCCCAAATCCACCAAATTATGAGTGTGCTGGTAGCTTGTAAACTTTAGAACTTGGCCTTTGCATCATTTTGAGACCATAGACGAGGTATGTTGAGTTAGCTCGACGTATTTGGACTTTTCATTTTAAGAAGGCAGTATTATAGGATTATCACCCAAAATAGCCTATCATTGTGTGTCTATCGATTAGTCACCTCGACTTCTCGACCCCCATGTGAAACCCTTTGTTGCACTCACCTTTAGTGCAAGATACCCCTAGATACACCCATCTGAGCCATTCCTTTCATTTTGTTAACCCAATATATTGTTTCGATATACCCATACACCTTAGCCTACCCTATAGTCTTTATTTGTGATTGGGAAGTCATCATTTGCCTAAGTTCAAGGTTCAAGTGGAAAGGTTCGGGAATCACGCTTTCGTCGACGACACATTCTTAAGATCATTGAAGACCCCCCGAATTCCCATTGTTTATCTCAAGTGGGGGGATATTATGTTTAGTTGTTGAAAAAAAAAAGAAAAAAAAATAAAATAAAAAATAACAGTTATGTTATTTGGTTTATTGTAAAGTGCAATGTTATAAGCACTATGTTATGAGCTTCATATAGACTTAGTATCGAGGAGGCCACCTCGGTTACATTCAAAGATTGGAGTTGGTTAGTGTGCCAACAGTTGAAGAAAAGGTAGTGTGTCCATCATGACGTCCTCTAATGACACATCTACCTAGTATTTCATGATCCGGTTTCTTAACTTCAAAGCTTGAACTTTGGGGGGACGGTAAGTGGTGATGACTTGGTTATAGATTTAGACTATCTGCTTGATTTTTTATTTTACACCATTTATATATCCCATCTCTTATCCTACCCTTTAGTCATGAAGCGTGTCTAGGTGATGCAGCGAGCAATCTTTGGTATCTTGGCCATAGATTTGGTCATGTATCATTGATTTTGTCTACTTCGCCATGACATGTTGGTAATGACGAGTCACCCTTAACCTTTGTCGTGTCTACCCATATTGCATTCGAAAATTGTTTAGCCCTTAACTCTAGTGGTGGAGATTTGTGTAACCGCCAAGCTTATGATAGAATACATGCTATGACTGTGCGATTGAGTGATCACCCCGAAATTGACACTTAGAATAGTTGAGAGATTTGAGTGTTTCGTTCCCATTTCGTGAGGTGTTCGGCTTTGTTTTATTCTAGCATAAGGGATTTGTAAACTTATATTTTCCAGGTTATGGAAGATATCTTTTTAGGAATCTATCTAATAAAGTCTACTTGAGGGCAAGTAGAGTTCAAGTGGGGGGATATTTGATAACATCAAATTATCCTGAATATTAAGTGTCAATTTCCCCGATAATGCTTGTAATTTATATCATTTATATGGATTTACGCTTGTTTTCCATTTTATTCCACTTTCAGGTAAATTACGAGCATTGGAGCTAAAGAGACGCGAAATTAGAGAATTTTCAAAGATTTATCATAGTATGCTCACTTTGAAGAAGTTACGGCGTAACTCATCTCTCACATTCCGCCGTAACTAAAGCGTGACTCAGAAAGCCATCTCATCAGAAGATTACGGCGTAACTATCCAAAAAGATTACGACGTAACTATATTAGGTCAAAAGAGGATCCGCGCCGCTGATAACTACGCCGTAACTCTTGTAAACTCTGGCGTAACCAAGAAATATTGAAGATACGGCGTAACTACTTATAAGGTTACGCCGTAACCAGCAGATATAGTGCAAATTACGAAGAAATAGAAGATTACGGCGTAACTATTCTAGTAGTTACGCCGTAACCCAGATCTGGCCTATAAATACCCCACGATTTCCAGCATTTCAAAGCATCCCATTTCACACACCACAACCAAAGAACGTGGGAAGAAGCCAAAAGCAGGTCTAGAGGAGCATACGGAGCTATCTCCAAGAGAAAAATCACTCCCCTACGATAAGCATTAGCATTTTATCTTTTCTTTACTTTCGATTCATGTAGTTCATAACATTAATTATTGAATTGATTTGTATGGTTAATATGAGCGGCTAAGCACCTCTTGGTGTTGGCCTAATTAAGATTCCTTAGTTGTTTTATTTGCGTTTATATTACTTCCGCATAATTATTTCTAAGTGTATGCATGCATAGTTTATTGGTAGCTACCCTTGTTTCGGTAGTTTTGAATGGCGGTAGAGGCTAGTTGCTTAGGAGATATGAGAAACTGACCCTAAGTGAGTAGACTGAGACGGGAAGGGTAAGATATGACCAACTGACGACCCTTTCTACTTGTGCGATTTGACCAACTGATCACCTAACGTTTGGATGAACTTAAGAATTAGGGGGTGAGTGTTTAAGTTGCTAACGCCCGGGCACTCACTATTATAAGTCTAGCATGTAGCGGTACTTAATGACTCGGCTTAGGGGACCAAGAACAACTAGACTTATGAGGGGACACCTGACATCTCCAGTGGTGGCATCTTTGCTGATAGGTTAGGGCGAATTGACCAAATGTTGTCCTCTCGAATTTGACCCCACCTGAAGTAATTGGAAGTAATTAGATGTAGACATTACTAGCTAGGATGATTAACTAGGTTAGCACCACTCTCCTCTATTGATTACACCTTTACCTTTATCTGCTTTAATTAGTTTATCTCTTATCAAAATCATATTAAAAACTGTGACACCTAGACTTAGTAATAATCCAACACACATAGCTCTTGGGACGACCTCGGTTTTACCAATTATTACACTACATGCGACCGGGTACACTGCCCGTTAGTGCATTAGGGTAGACCATAGGTATAACGAGACATTATAAATATTAAAACCTGGTCAGTAAAACCTGTATCAGCGTAAAACTATACCATTAGCTTATATGCTTACGCGTAATCTTTGGCAATAGGAGTTACGCGTAAGTTTTACTCGTAAGCGTAAACATGGAAGTTTACGCATATCCTTCCAGGATACGCGTAGTCCCACTGTAGACCCTTTATGCGTAAGTTTTACACGTAAGATTGCTCTTATGCGTAACCTTTACGCATAAAGGTATATCATAAGCGTAAGTCATCAACACCTTAAGTCTGATCTTTTACTAGTAACAAACCTGAAACACATAAACACAATAACATGATTACAACGTAATCCTAACACTTTCAGATACACAAATCAAGCATAAAATCTAATCACATAGGCTAAGAACAGTTTACGTGTAAGAGTTCTAAAACCCTAAACTTAGAATCTACGCATATCAGATTTAGCCATAGGATATCATCAAGAATTGTTTATGCATGTTCTTAGAAGTCTAATGAGTAGTCTACAACAAGTTATAACACAAAACACTCAAAGAATCAAAAGATTCATGTACTTCGACCCTATAAACCCTAAAATTCAAATTATTAACTTTTGATGTTTCTGGGCATAATCTGAGGCTTATTTCATGTAATTTAACATGTTATAATACTACTGAGACCAGCTAATTGCATCAAAACCTCCTTATGCGGAAACCCCTAAATTCGTTCATAAACCTTAATTTTCAATAATCATCAATTCAAGTTTCTGGGTTGAAATAAGTGATAAAAATAGCATCATAACACATTTAGAAAGGTTTTAAGACAATCTATTTTATCACAAACACACTTTGGCTCAATCCCCTATTCTACGCATACGCGTAAACACAAAGAATCAAAATTTTTGAAGATTGAACCGTTAGATTTCAAAGTTTTTCAAAACCAATGTTTAAAAACATGATCTAAAACGTTTGCAACTTACAGTTTTTGATTTTGTAGAACGGATTTGAAGAACGAATGTAAGCCATTGGATTTTGGAGGTTTGAAAATTTAATGCTAGTAGTTGGTGCATTGAATGAGTAAGGAAAGGTGTTTTTGTTCAAAATAGTTTTGAAAGTTGACAAGTTTAGTCCCTTAACCTCACACATTTTCAACCAAGACCCATTAACTTCCATTTTGGTTATGCAAAACACCATTTTAAGGAAAGAAACTTGACGATACTCCCTCTCGACTTTAGAAATAGTGAAATTTGTAAAAATTTAAGTCCGAGCAGAATATTTAACAAGATACATATCCACCATTTTGAATAAACAACATATTTTTGGTAACATGCAAGTACAAGGTTTTATGAAACTGAAAAAATATTTACTTTCTCCCCCTCAATACTTGTTCGGGAAAATTGTGAAATGTTTGATTAAACACAATGTTGATGGAAGTTTTGTACATGCGATGTTTGGTTTTGATAGAAATTTAGTTAGAAGAATATTTTTGGATTTTATCTGATTTTATATTTTTTGTATTTTGTTTTTGAAAATTATTTACAAAAGAGGTTTTTGGTGTTTGACATTTTTAAGAATGTGTTAAAAATTCGTCCAGTTCTTCTAGAGTCAAACACCTCATACCAATACGGTGAATCAAATCAGTAAATCTTGCGGGAGGCAAGGCTTTAGTGAGAAGATCCGCCAATTGGTGTTCTGTACCTACAAAGTATAATTCAACGGTACCCTTTTCCACTTGCTCTTTGATGAAATGATATCGAAGATCGATGTGCTTTGACTTTGAGTGTTGAACGGTGTTGCACGAGATCGCAATAGCACTTCGGTTGTCACAGTACACCGGAATTCTGTCAAATACATAACCATAGTCTTTGAGTTGTGTTCTCATCCAGATGACTTGAGCACAACACGCATACCCGGCTACATATTCTGCTTTAGTTGAGGACAGCGATGTACAATCCTGTTTCTTCGATTGCCACGACAATAATTTATCACCAAGGAATTGTAAACCTCCTTAAATACTTTTTCGTGAGTCTCAGCATCCTGCATGGTCAGCGTCTGAAAAAGCTATTAGTTCAAAACCGGAGGATTCTTTTGGCCTCAGAGACGTGTCTTTCAGTTGGTCTTGACTGATAACGGGAGCAAAGATATACAGAAAATACAATGTCGGGTCTACTGGCTGTTAGATACATGAGGGACCCAATAATACTTTGGTATTTGGTAGGGTCAACTAATTTCCCATGTAAATCAGCATCCAGTTTGTTTGTATGTGCCATTGATGTTGCATATGTGCCACAACTTTGAATTCCATGTTTATTCAATATTTTAAGAGCATATTTGGATTGACTTAAGAAAATACCATGGGGTGATTGATGAACTTGTTGTCCTGAGAAGAACGTAAGTTCACCCATCATTGACATTTCAAAATTTGTTTTCATTAGTTTTGAAAAAGCGTTTGAATACTTTTTGTGGTAGAACCAAAAATGATGCCATCCACATAAATCTGAACATTTAAAATGTGTGCCCCATGATATTGAATAAACAGTGTTGGGTCGACCGATCCTTTGATAAAATTATGTTCAAGGAGAAAGGATGACAACTTATCATACCACGCCCGAGGGGCTTGTTTGAGACCGTAGAGAGCATTGTTTAGTTTGTAGACGTGATTAGGGAACTCTGGATCAACAAATCCTTCTGGCTGACTAACATAAACTGTTTCCTTCAGTTTACCATTCAGAAAAGCAGTTTTGACATCCATCTGATAAACAGTGATGTTCATGTGAGCCGCAAATGTTAAAGAAATTAGTACAACCTCAAGTCTAGCTACCGGAGCAAATGATTTTTCAAAGTCGATACCCTCTTCCGGTCTATAACCCTTAGCCACCAGACGTGACTTGTTTTGGATAACCGTACCCTCAGCATCTAACTTGTTTTTTCAAATCCATTTGAGACCAATGACGTAGACCCCTGTTGGTCTTTCAACCAATTCCCATACTTCTAAACGTTTAAACTGGTTCATCTCTTCTTGCATGGATTCAATCCAGTTGTCATAATTCATTACTTCTTTAATGTTTTTAGGTTCAGATTGACAAACGGTGAGTGCATAAATGCATTGTTCTCCGTCAATCTGAAGGCGTTGTCTAGTTACGACTGGTTGGTTCGGGTTTCCAATAATATTAACAAGAGGATGGTGTTTAGTCCATCGGTGTGTGGTGGATTCAGATGGCTAGTTGAAGATTCATCAACATCTGAGGTTGCAGTTTCAGTAGCAAAAGGGTTAAAGAATGCATTTCCATCATAATCCGCTAGTGCAAGTACATTTTGATTAAGAAGATCATCAGCTTGATCAGTGTCATTAGAGGCAGTTTGTTCGGCTGTTGTTGTAGATTCAATCGGAGGTGCATCAACAACAGTGGTTGTTTTGTCAGGTGTATCAGGGATTGGAATATTATCAGGTTGAGCAGCAGAAACATTTGATACATCTGGAGCACGTTGATCAAAATCATCACTAAACAAAGGAGCAAACAACGTTTCCATCTGACGACGAGTGAGTTGAAATGATTGATCAGCTGATGATTGGGGGAAGTTGAAACTGTTATGTCCGGGTTCCAAGCTGCTTTGCTCAGAAGCCATTTCTGTGAGCTCATCAAAATTAGCTTGAATGGTTTCCATAATTTCCTTTATATGACGTTTCCAGATTTGGTATCCCTTTGAGTTTTCACAGTATCCATCGAAGACTCCAATGTCAGCTTTAGCTTTGAGCTTTCCAAAGTCATCATGATCATTATTCGGGTAACAAAGAGCACCAAATACATGAAAGTGTTTGAGATTAGGTTTTCTGTTATGGATAAGCTCATAAGGTGTTTTGTTGTGGCGCTTAGTTATCATAGAACGGTTTTGAGTGTAGCATGCAGTTGACACGGCTTCTGCCCATAAGTAATCTGGAAGTTTTGCATTGATCAACATAGTTATTGCAGCTTCCACTAATGTACGGTTTTGTCTTTCGACAACTCCATTTTGTTATGGTGTCCGTTAAATTGATGTCTAGATGCTCAATTCCCACTTTCTCATAGTAATCTTGAAGATTTTGGCTCACAAATTCAGTTCCTTTGTCTGTTCTGACTTGTCTAACTGTATTCCAGAGTTGAAGTTAATTTTTCGTGAGAAAGGTGATGATCATCTGTGGAGCTTGATCTTTACTTCGAAGAAAATAAACCCAAGTCCATCTTGAGTAGTCATCAACAATTACAAGAATGTAGCGTTTTCCATTAATCGTCTGCACACGCATCGGGCCACACAAATCCATGTGAAAAAGATGAAGAACATGCTGAGAGCTGTGTTCTCTCTTTGAAGGAAAGTGAGCACGAGTGCTTTTCCCTTGTTCACAAGCTGAGCATAAGTGATCTTTTGAATACCTAAACCATGGAAGACCTTCAACTAGTTTGTGTCGTGCAAGATTGGTTATGGTTTGAAAGTTCAAATGTGAGAGTCTGCGGTGCCACAACCATGATTTTATAGATGTTGCCTTAGAACGTAGACAGATGGGAGATGAAGCAATCATGTCTTGCATTTAGATTGTGTAAAGGCTTGATGTGCGGTTTCTAGACATAAGATCGTTTCCTTGTAGATCACGAATGAAACAAGTTTTCTCCCTAAAAGCAACTTCCAAATCACCATCACAAAACAGACCGACTGAAAAGAGATTGTGACTATCGAGACTTTGGACTATCCGGACACATACTTCGTGAAATGGTTCATGACCTTTCACATAATAAACCCTGCTAATTTCGATGTTCCCATTGATGTAGTCTCCGTAGCCCATGATAGCTGCGAAGTGATCATTCTCGAACCTGACAGTGCCGATGAACTTTGAAATAAAGTTTGATAAAAGTTTTAGATTGCCTGTCATGTGCCAGGAACATCCGCTATGAACAATCCAAAGGATGATCTGTATCACCTACATTACACACAAATGACACAGGTGGAATAGAAGTAGAGGTGGAACCCGAAGAGTTAGAGGGTTCTGGTACAGTTACAGTTGAAACACACATGTTTATGATTTTAGGAATCCATTTAAACCCTGGTGTATTTTGTAACCATCTCTGCCAAGTCCAACTAGTTTGTGCTTTGGTCTTAGTGAATGCACTAGGTGATATTCTCTTCCAAGGAGGTAAAGTAGGTTCTATGGGTACATCAATGATATCAGTAGAAACACTAGAAGGTGGTTTACCTAGCACAGACTTAGAAGCATTAGTGAGCCTAGAGGTAATACCATTCTTAGGTTTCCGATAACGAGTCAAGATAGATTTAGCAACACATTTATCATGACAATCAGAAAGCATACTTTTAAGACATATAACACTAGAAGCTTCAAATTCAACATCAAAAGTACTTAAAGGTTTAACATTCGTTACATCACTTTTTCTATTACATTTGTCTAATGTAATGTCTATAGTGGGTGCAACATGTGTTTTATTCAAAGTCCTAGTGTGATCTTCTACTGCAGGGGCTTTTACTGATCTTCTCTTACGTTGCAACTTCCTATTGTTCTTGTTCTTTCTTTTAAGCTTTGAAGTGCTAACGCTAGGATAAGAGGCAACTACTCCTGTATCAGTGAAAGGAATCACATTATTATCTTGTGTTGTGTCATTGGGCTTCCTAATGTCAATTTTAAACTTTCCAGGTGCAAGGACATTTGTGTTACTAGACTTATCTTTCCTTAGTTTCACCAACTCCTCTTTCAACTCTATGATAGTGTGTAACAAATCTTGGTTTTCAGAGCGAATGTTTGCACTATCGTTTAAGACTTCTTTAGTGTATGCAAGATGATTATCAAGTTCTTGTGATGCTTTAGCACGAGTCTTTTTGAGCAAATTAAATATGACACCATATTCAGTTTTAACTTTTGCAATTTCTTGTTCATATTTGAAAATTTCACACTTTAAAGACACATTTTCCTCATCCAGTCGTTCGAGTTTTGGTTCAAAAGATTTACCACTTGGCTGTTTGAGTTTGTTTTGCAAAGCAAGTTCTCGATCATTACAATCTTTTTGACACCATTGAAGACGACGTTTTACAATTGAAATTTCATTTATCAAACGCTCATTTTCAGCTTTCAAAGATTCGATTTGAGACACATTATCAACAATCTCAACATGATCAACAAAATCAACAGAATTAACAGCAATATTATCAGATGCAGAAACAGTATTATGATGCAAAACAGTAGACATGGTATCAGCATATATATCATCTTCCAAGAGTCGATCGACATAGTTTCGAAAAGATTTGTTTTTCTGTTTAGTTTTCAAAGTCCATGCCTCGTTTGCATTGAAAATTGTTTTCAATTGCCCAATCTCCTTCTGAAGATCCCGTTCCCAACATTTTACACACATACGAAGATTTCGAACATGGGGTAAAAGTTGTTTTTGAAAAATATCCCTTTGTTTTCGCGCATAAGGCGATTGAAAAGTTTCAACTTTTATGTCCGAATTACGTTCAATTTCTTGTTCCAAAATATTAATGTCAGACATGAATGTATCAAAATATTTAAGTAATTGACATCTTTCGGTTGATGGTGTGTGTCACACCCCCAATTTACCTGTTTTGCAGCGGAATGAAATTCCTGGGGGCATTGACTGTCATAGCACCACATCACAGTTATATTGAACGACCTAAAGTGTCGTTTTAAAAACACATCGTTGGATATTTCATAAAAACATAATCAGAGTACAACATCGGTCCCAAAAGGTTTAACAAGTTTAAGGAAATACAAATATGTTACATATCCCAACGATGTTTTGAAATAAACCATAATGTACATAATGTAAGTCGACGACTCAAAATATAGGTCCCTAAACCATGTCATGATGAACGTGCCTCAATTACCTGAAAATACATTGCTAAAAACGTCAACAATAATGTTGGTGAGAAATCATAGGTTTATGTAAACATTTTATACGACTACACAAGTATTGACCATGCATGACAATCAAGTCACGTAAAAATAATGTTACAATTGCCTTAAGCCCATGACCCCGAAACTAGACTGATCAATTATGTATGCCCCGCCACAGAGTGTTTGCGACAACTCAAATGAAATCAAATGAAATGCATCCGTTCACCTGGTTGGGATTCACCAACCCGAATGGAGGCGTCACCCTCGATAGATCTATCCACTCATCCTCGCTTCAATGATTAACGGTTCATGGTTCAGGAAATGGGGACTTTCAATTGGCATATGTGGTAACTTAAGCAATGTAATGAATTTAACATACTTGGTATCGCATAAAAAAATGTAGTGCAATGTATTCTCCTCCGTGGGTTTGAAATAATCGAAAGCATGTAAAAACGGGGCTATGAAAACTCACTTGGATAAACTGGAATAACGGCAAAAGTGAGTACACCGAGGTTTAAAATCGTCAACCGGGACCTATTATCAATGATATGATATGTCATGAATTGCAATGTAATGTTATGCATGCACTTGATATGTTATTTATACCATTTACGACCTTTTGAAAATATTACTCGTCGTCGAAAAATACTCTTTTGACGTCTTGACCAAACAAAAATGACTTTACATGTTTTTACGTCAAAATGTCATCCTACAATGGTTTTATAATGATTTTTAGAGAAATTACCACTTTTCGTCGCAAAACAATGTCGTCGGAAAAATCATGAAATTGCCAAAAATGGCTCCGGAAAAGTGGTCGTAAAACAGTGCACGTTGATCGTTAGAGAACGAAATCGACGGTTTTGGAAAGTTTGTATCCATATCTAAAAGTTTTAGTTCAGGAGTTTTCGTCCAAAAGGTCTCGATCATAAAGATATTAAGGGTTAAAGTTGGTGGGTTTTGGCTAATAGTGTGCAGAAAATTAGTTACGGCAAGTTTAAGAAAAAGTGTATATCTTTGTCGTTTCAAATCCGTTTTCTACGTTTTATATGTCCTTAGCTTCGTATCAAAGTAAACTAATATATTTTTGACAAGTCGAAATAATTTGTGAAGCTTAAGGCTCGTTTTTGACTCGGACAAAATGAAAACATGTTGCTGAAATTTTCAGAAATAATATTTTCCGTCGTCAAACTTGTAAAATCCATAACTTCTTCGTTATAAGTCCGTTTTTATCCGTTCAAAAAGCCACGGATTCGTTTTAAAGTATATTTTCTAAATCTCAAGACCAAAATGTCGTACCAACTGTTGGTTTTTCCAGAAATTCGTTTTAAGGACAGAACGTAAAATATAGTTTACGAAAATAGTTTTTCTCGGACAAAACCTATTCTAATCCCTTCAAATCAACTCCAAAACTAATCTAATCCTACCATACACCTTCTTAGGGTGTCATGGGTTCCTAATCACCATCAAGACCAAAGAATAACTTGGGAATAATTATAGGATGACTATTAAGTATATAAAACCTTAAAAATCAAGAAAGAAATGGTATAAACTACATAACATGCATAAAAGCTCCAAAAATGATAAGAAACATATGAAAATGACAAGGAAACTTAAAAATGATGAGAGTATGCTTACTAGTGCAAGTGAAGAGGTGATAAGAACCAAGGTTACCTAAATACTCTAGATTTTTATTTCAAAATCTTAGAAAGAGTATCAACTAGATTGTTAAACACACTAGAACTTGAAGAAAATTTTCTTGATCCCTTTGTTTTCTAGCTTGGCCGGTTCTTGATGAGCAAAAGAGGAGAGAAAGATTTTTTTACACCTTTGATAAAATGAGTTGTGTGAAGTAAACTTTGAGTTAGTAGGACTTTTGTATCAAAATTATTAGCTAGACAATTTAGTAAGAGAGCCATACCAATCAATTAAGACTCCCTCCCTATGGCCGGTTTTGGGGGAGGGTTGTCTACCCATAATATATTTTTTTTTTTTTTTACTTGTAGCTTGTGTAATTTGTAGATATTTTGTGAGACTTTTGATAAAATGTATAAGTATAGTAAAGTTAAGTTAGAGTAAAATGAAAGTTTTTATTAGATCAAAATACAATGTAATGAGTTGATAAAAATTGTAAAAATACTTTCCTCGTGAAAATCGGGTGATAAAATAATTATCGTAAAATTTTTAAGAAAACGACGTAATAATTAAACTTTAACGATTAAAATACCAAATAAATGTGAAACACTAGGAAAACTAAAAATATAGTTTTTATAAACTAAATGTAAGTTTAAAAATACCTCGGGATCATTTTTGAAAGTAACGGATTAAATGTTAAAATAAAACTCACGCGATAAAGATTTTTAAACATAAAAATTACGCGTTGAAGGGTGAAATGAAATGTCGTGAATGAATGAATGATATGCACATGATGTCCATGAAATGTAGACTAATCATAGTCCATATGAAATGTGCGTGATGTCATGATCATGAATTCGCCGCTAAACCTCCAAGGTTACGCGAATTTGAACCAAGTAAACCAAGTTTACTAAAATGTTGAAATAATGAAACGAACGTGTCGAAATGACCTGAAGTACGGATTGTCACATTCGCCCATCCAAAAAGGAATTCAGTCCCTGAATTCAATCGTTGTTAGGTCTAACGGTGTCGGCGAAAAGATGTGGATACTTGCGTCGCATCCGGTCTTCCCGCTCCCAAGTAAACTCGGGACCTCGACGAGAATTCCAGCGAACCTTGACGATAGGAATTCGACTCTGTTTCAACTGCTTGACCTCGCGGTCCATGATTTCTACAGGTTCTTCTACAAAATGGAGTTTGTCGTCAAGCTGAACTTCGGCCAATGGAATAACGAGCGATTCGTCCGAAAGACACTTCTTCAAGTTTGAAACATGAAACGTGTTGTGCACATGACTGAGTTCTGGTGGAAGATCAAGACGATAAGCTACCGGACCAACTCGGCTCAAAATCTTGAACGGTCCTATGTATCTCGGGTTTAACTTTCCACGTTTTCCAAAACGTACCACGCCCTTCCAAGGCGATACTTTCAACATAACTTTGTCTCCCACTTGAAATTCCAAATCCTTGCGTCTAACATCCGCATAACTTTTCTGTCGACTTCTTGCAGTTCTAAGTCGATCACGAATCTGAACAATCTTCTCGGTGGTTTCCCGTACCATTTCTGGACCAGTAAGTTGCGCCTCCTACTCGCCCAACAAACAGGTGAACGGCACTTACGACCATACAGTGCCTCGAATGGTGCCATCTTTATACTGGTGTGATAACTATTGTTGTACGAGAATTCTATCAATGGCAAATGGTTAGCCCAACCATTTCCAAAATCAATGACACATGCTCTAAGCATGTCTTCTAATGTTTGAATGGTCCTTTCACTTTGACCGTCGGTTTGTGGGTGATATGCTGTGCTCATCTCTAATTTGGTTCGAATGAATCTTGCAATGAATTCCAAAAGTTTGAAGTGAATCGACTATCCCTGTCGGAAATGATAGAAATTGGTGCTCCGTGCCTCGAGACTATTTCCTTGACATAAAGTCTAGTGAGTTGCTCCATGGAATAAGTCTCTCTAATCGGTATGAAATGAGCTGACTTGGTAAGGCGATCAACAATTACCCAAATAGCATCGTAACCTCCCGATGTCTTAGGAAGTTTCGTAACAAAGTCCATTGTAATGCGTTCCCATTTCCATTGAGGAATTTCTGGTTGTTGGAGTAATCCGAAGGCTTCGATATTCGACTTTCACCTTAGAGCAGGTAAGACATTTGCTAACGTACGTGGCAATCTCCGCTTTCATGTTCGGCCACCAATAAAGCTTCTTAAGATCTTGATACATCTTATCCGATCCTGGATGAATAGAATACTTTGACTTATGCGACTCATGCATAATCAATTCTCGTATTCCGCCATGCAATGGAACCCACATTCTATCCTTGAAACATAGTACTCCATCTGCTCTCTTTACAAAACCATTTGCGCTTTCGGGCATACCATAAAGCTTTTCACTTGGTCGATTCTCCTCCTTAAGTGCCTCGACTTGTGCTTCATGAATTTTCGACGGTAAAGGAGAAATAATCGTCATTCCCAATGATCGAACTCTTAAAGGTTTAGGCCTCTCTTTCCGACTAAGAGCATCAGCCACAACATTGGCTTTTCCCGGGTGATACTTGATTTCACAATCATAGTCGCTGAGTAACTCCAACCAACGACGTTGCCTCATATTAAGCTCCTTCTGATCAAGAATATATTGCAAACTCTTGTGGTCGGTAAACACTGTGCACTTTGTACCATAGAGGTAGTGTCTCCAAATCTTGAGCGCAAAAACTACGGCTCCTAACTCGAGATCATGAGTTGTGTAGTTCTTTTCATGAGTCTTAAGTTGTCGAGAAGCATACGCAATCACCTTCTCGTTTTGCATTAAAACAGCCCCTAGTCCTTTATGCGAAGCGTCGCAATATACAACAAAGTTCTCAATGCCTTCGAGTAGTGCCAAAATCGGCGCTTTGCAAAGCTTTTGCTTCAACAACTGAAAAGCAGTTTCTTGTTTCTTTCCCCACTCGTACTTCTTGTTTTTCTGCGTCAACTTGGTCAAAGGTCTCGCTATCTTCGAAAAACCTTCGATGAACCTTCGGTAATACCCGGCTAGTCCTAGAAATTGTCTAATTTCTGTAGGATTCGTTGGAGTAGCCCAATCTTTCACGGCTTCAATCTTTGCCGGATCAACTTGTAGTCCTTGACTATCAATGATGTGACCAAGAAATTGCACTTTTACGATTCCAAAATCACACTTCGAAAATTTGGCATACAACTTCTCATTCTTGAGTAGCCTTAAAATCGCCCTTAAATGCTCTTCGTGCTCTTCTTTGCTCTTGGAGTAGATCAAGATGTCGTCAATGAACACAATAACAAACTTGTCCAAATACGGTTTACAAACTCTATTCATGAGATCCATGAATACCGCGGGTGCATTAGTCAATCCAAACGGCATCACTTGAAACTCGTAATGACCGTAACGTGTTCTAAACGCTGTTTTCGGAATATCCTCTTCCCGAACTCGAAGCTGATGATAACCCGATCGAAGATCAATCTTGGAGTAAATACTGGAACCTTGCAACTGATCGAACAAGTCATCAATTCTGGGGAGTGGGTAACGATTCTTCACCGTTAACTTGTTCAATTCTCTATAATCTATGCACATTCGGAAGGATCCATCCTTCTTCTTCACAAACAAAACCGGTGCTCCCCAAGGCGAAGAACTCGGCCTAATGAATCCTTTGTCTAAAAGCTCTTGCAATTGATTAGACAACTCTTGCATTTCGGATGGTGCTAGACGATACGGTGCTCGCGCAATCGGTGCAGCTCCGGGCACTAAGTCAATTTGAAATTCTACTTGTCGAGCCGGTGGAAGTCCCGGTAAATCCTCGGAAATACTTCAGAAAATTCACGAACAATAGGAACATCTTCAAGTCGCTTCTCCTCCGACTTTTTCTCGGTTACATGAGCTAAGAAAGCAAGACAACCTTTCTTAATGTACTTCTCCGTTTTGATGCACGATATGATACTAAGTCTGGTTCCACTTCGCTCCCCACGAATAATCAAAGTTTCGCCGTTATAAGGAAGATGAACAACTTTCTCATCACAAATGATCTTCGCACGATGCTTAGATAACCAGTCCATGCCGATGACGACGTCAAAACTACCAAGCTCTACGGCATGAGGTCTATGTTGAAGGGATGATTAAGAAAATTGAATGTGCAACCGCGAACAATGGTGTTGGTGCAAACTACGCTACCATTAGCTAATTCAACGTTGTATGATATGTCTAATGTAGTTGGTTTAATGTTGAGCAAAGGTACAAATGCATTGGACACAAAACTTTTATCGGCACCCGAATCAAATAAAACTAAAGCGTAACGATTATTGAGAAGAAACGTACCCGTTATGACATTCGGGTCCTCCCTATCTTCTCCGCCTCCGATGACGTAAACCCTTCCTCGTGCCAAACCTTCTTGATTCGGATTTGCTTGATTCTTTCCTTTCTTGCAATCCCTCTTGTAGTGTCCAATTTCCCCGCAACCAAAACATGTAACTTGTGGTGCATTGCAATCCCTAGTACGGTGACCAACTTTCTTGCACTTCTCACATGGATCAGGACATCGACCCGGATTGTGGTGACTCAAACACTTGTTACATTTCGGCAAAACCCCCGAATATCCTTTTCCTTCTTTTTGACCTGCGGCATAAACCTTAGCAACTTCTTGCCTCTTGGGCTGGTTGTTGAGTAGCATTCCTACCCCTGTTGTCCCACTTGCGCTTGTTATTGTTGTTGTAGTTGCCTCGGTTAGTGTTGTTGAAACGGTTGTTGGGGTTGTTGTTGTTGCTTCGGTTGGTAGTGGTGTACTTGCCTCGCTTCACCACTTGAGCCATCAATTTCTGAGTAACTCGAATGGCTTCCTCGATAGTTTGCGGATCGAACGATGTCACATCTCCTTGAATCACTTCGGGAAGTCCTCCAATAAAAGCCTCTAGCAATTTTTCATTATCAGATACCATTGATGGGCATAACGCGGCTAGTTCCTGAAATCTCCGAATGTACGTATCAATGTCATAACCAATAGTGACCAATTCGTAGAACTCCGTCTCTAACTTCTTGATTTCTGTCCGAGGACAAAACTTCTTAGTCACCAAGTTCTTAAATTCCTCCCACGAAAGCTTAAAAGCATTCTCCATTCCAATTGGTTGAGCGTATGAATTCCACCATGACAACGCTCCATCGAGCAAAGTGCTCGTAGCAAACTTAACTTTACTGTCATCCGGACAGTTACAAAGCAAAAATACCGACTCCAACTTCTCAAACCATCTAATCATTGCTGTTGCTCCCTCGGTACCACGAAACTTAGTGGGTTCAGCACTTTTGAAATCTTTGTACGAGCATTTCTTAACCCCAGATCCTCCGACATTACCAGTAGTAGCAGTAGCTAAACTAGCGGCTTCAGCCAGCGGAGCAGCAGCAGCAGCCACTGTTTCTCGTTCGACTCTTAGTGCATTAGCAATGCTATCGTTTACCAACTTCTGAATAGCGGCTTGAGTCATCTCAACTGTAGCTTTCTTCGGTGCCATAACTCTTCAAAATCACAATATGAAACAATCATGAGAACTCGTAAGAAGAAACAACCATCATACAAATATATCCACAACCACATCATGCATAAAGATAAATGGAATCACAACGGAACAATAACGAAATATCACAATATAATCACAACACACGTGAATAATATACATGAAAATTTCGGCCTACATGGACCGATATCATAGATAATAATAACCATTCATAATAGTAGAGTCAATACTTGATAATTTGTTTGTACAACAACCAAAATACAACAAGTTCTTTAAACTACGTCACACACCCTGTGACTAGGATACTAATGGTCAAAACTATACAATGACAAAAGTCTACATAAGGCACCTCATGGTGCTCCGCCTGTCCTATCCTGAAGATCACGAACCTGCATAACCAAACTATCAATCAAACTCCTCATCTCATCCATCTGACCCTGCAATGTAACAATACGCTCACGGGCTAAAGCTAACTCCTGAGGATGACTCAGTAACTCACCCCTGAGTCATCTCGGCTCGGTCAAACAGCTCGGGCATCTCCTGCCTCAACTCTGTGATATGCTCCCTATCCCGAACTCTGCGGTCTGAAGACCCGAAACTCTAAGTCAATACAAACCTCGCCTAATATCAAACCCTCGACCTCCTCGGCGATGGGCTCAACTGTCAACCGACAACTCCCGCAATCTGTCGAGTCAAACTATCAATCTGTAATCTGCCGTGGCGTCGATACGGGCACCTAATGCCTCTGTGGAAGGCTGTCGTGCAGCAGCTGCCCTAGAACTCTCGCCTAACTCAAATCTAACGGCGCTCGGTCGATGGTGGTGTAGGGATATCGAAACGTGCACGCTTTTTGGGCGGCAAGTCCGATGCGGGTGCAGGATCTCTAAGGAAATAAGACGATGATGGTGATGATGGTCTGGGCAGAGGTGCTGGTGGTGATGGTGCAAGCAACGGGTTATGAACTGGGCTAACGTGAGGTGTGGGTGCAACCTCGCCCTCCTCGAAGGGTTCGGTCTCAGTGTCGGTCATGATCGTGGGAAGGCTGCAGTGGATCCGATAGAAGATACAATCTCAGTGGAATGTGATGGATCATCATCCGATGATATGGTAATAGGGTGAGAATCTGAAGACATGTCTGTGACAACCGATATGAACTAAATGTAAATAATCTCGAACAAAGTGTAAGTGAATCCGCATGATAACAATGAACATGTACAATGATGAAATGATGAGATGCTATGATAATGTAGCTATAGTCTAGGGTCAATGATGCAACCTAGTTCTCTATACCTGTAGCTCTGGTACCAATCTGTCACACCCCCAATTTACCTGTTTTGCAGCGGAATGAAATTCCTGGGGGCATTGACTGTCATAGCACCACATCACAGTTATATTGAACGACCTAAAGTGTCGTTTTAAAAACACATCGTTGGATATTTCATAAAAACATAATCAGAGTACAACATCGGTCCCAAAAGGTTTAACAAGTTTAAGGAAATACAAATATGTTACATATCCCAACGATGTTTTGAAATAAACCATAATGTACATAATGTAAGTCGACGCCGCGACTCAAAATATAGGTCCCTAACCATGTCATGATGAACGTGCCTCGCCACGAAAATACATTGCTAAAAACGTCAACAATAATGTTGGTGAGAAATCATAGGTTTATGTAAACATTTTATACGACTACACAAGTATTGACCATGCATGACAATCAAGTCACGTAAAATAATGTTACAATTGCCTTAAGCCCATGACCCCGAAACTAGACTGATCATTAATGTATGCCCCTCCACAGAGTGTTTGCCGACAACTCGAAATGAAATCAAATGAAATGCATCCGTTCACCTGGTTGGGATTCACCAACCCGGATGGAGGCGCCACCCTCGATAGATCTATCCACTCATCCTCGCTTCAATGATTAACGGTTCATGGTTCAGGAAATGGGGACTTTCAATTGGCATATGTGGTAACTTAAGCAATGTAATGAATTTAACATACTTGGTATCGTACAAAAAAAATGTAGTGCAATGTATTCTCCCCCGTGGGTTTGAAATAATCGAAAGCATGTAAAAACAGGGCTATGAAAACTCACTTGGATAAACTGGAATAACGGCAAAAGTGAGTACACCGAGGTTTAAAATGATGCGTCAACCAGGACCTATTATCAATGATATGATATGTCATGAATTGCAATGTAATGTTATGCATGCACTTGATATGTTATTTATACCATTTACGACCCTTTTGAAAATATTACTCGTCGTCGAAAAATACTCTTTTGACGCCTTGACCAAACAAAAATCACTTTACATGTTTTTACGTCAAAATGTCATCCTACAATGGTTTTATAATGATTTTTAGAGAAATTACCACTTTTCGTCGCAAAACAATGTCGTCGGAAAAATCATGAAATTGCCAACAATGGCTCCGGAAAAACTGGTCGTAAAACGTAACGTTGATCGTTAGAGAACGAAATCGACGGTTTTGGAAAGTTTGTATCCATATCTAAAAGTTTTAGTTCAGGAGTTTTCGTCCAAAAGGTCTCGATCATAAAGATATTAAGGGTTAAAGTTGGTGGGTTTTGGCTAATAGTGTGCAGAAAATTAGTTACGGCAAGTTTAAGAAAAAGTGTATATCTTTGTCGTTTCAAATCCGTTTTCTACGTTTTATATGTCCTTAGCTTCGTATCAAAGTAAACTAATATATTTTTGACAAGTCGAAATAATTTGTGAAGCTTAAGGCTCGTTTTTGACTCGGACAAAATGAAAACATGTTGCTGAAATTTTCAGAAATAATATTTTCCGTCGTCAAACTTGTAAAATCCATAACTTCTTCGTTATAAGTCCGGTTTTATCCGTTCAAAAAGCCACGGATTCGTTTTAAAGTATATTTTCTAAATCTCAAGACCAAAATGTCGTACCAACTGTTGGTTTTTCCAGAAATTCGTTTTAAGGACAGAACGTAAAATATAGTTTACGAAAATAGTTTTTCTCGGACAAAACCTATTCTAATCCCTTCAAATCAACTCCAAAGCTAATCTAATCCTACCATACACCTTCTTAGGGTGTCATGGGTTCCTAATCACCATCAAGACCAAAGAATAACTTGGGAATAATTATAGGATGACTATTAAGTATATAAAACCTTAAAAATCAAGAAAGAAATGGTATAAACTACATAACATGCATAAAAGCTCCAAAAATGATAAGAAACATATGAAAATGACAAGGAAACTTAAAAATGATGTGAGTATGCTTACTAGTGCAAGTGAAGAGGTGATAAGAACCAAGGTTACCTAAATACTCTAGATTTTTATTTCAAAATCTTAGAAAGAGTATCAACTAGATTGTTAAACACACTAGAACTTGAAGAAAATTTTCTTGATCCCTTTGTTTTCTAGCTTGGCCGGTTCTTGATGAGCAAAAGAGGAGAGAAAGATTTTTTTACACCTTTGATAAAATGAGTTGTGTGAAGTAAACTTTGAGTTAGTAGGACTTTTGTATCAAAATTATTAGCTAGACAATTTAGTAAGAGAGCCATACCAATCAATTAAGACTCCCCTCCCCTATGGCCGGTTTTGGGGGAGGGTTGTCTACCCATAATATATTTTTTTTTTTTTACTTGTAGCTTGTGTAATTTGTAGATATTTTGTGAGACTTTTGATAAAATGTATAAGTATAGTAAAGTTAAGTTAGAGTAAAATGAAAGTTTTTATTAGATCAAAATACAATGTAATGAGTTGATAAAAATTGTAAAAATACTTTCCTCGTGAAAATCGGGTGATAAAATAATTATCGTAAAATTTTTAAGAAAACGACGTAATAATTAAACTTTAACGATTAAAATACCAAATAAATGTGAAACACTAGGAAAACTAAAAATATAGTTTTTATAAACTAAATGTAAGTTTAAAAATACCTCGGGATCATTTTTGAAAGTAACGGATTAAATGTTAAAATAAAACTCACGCGATAATAATTATTAAACATAAAAATTACGCGTTGAAGGGTGAAATGAAATGTCGTGAATGAATGAATGATATGCACATGATGTCCATGAAATGTAGACTACTCATAGTCCATATGAAATGTACGTGATGTCATGATCATGAATTCGCCGCTAAACCTCCAAGGTTACGCGAATTTGAACCAAGTAAACCAAGTTTACTAAAATGTTGAAATAATGAAACGTGAACGGTGTCGAGAAATGACCTGAAAGTACGGATTGTCACAGTGTGATTTTACTCAAAGAAGGTAAAAGACCATTTATTTGTGCAACTTGTTGGACGGAAACAACATTAGAAGATGACTCAGGAATTGGTGTGATAACCCAAGGTGCGTTAGTATCATCTTGTTGTTTAACAAAAGTTATAAGAGGGCATTTTGAATAATCAAAGGGTTTGTTATATAAAACATTTTCCATTTTCAATCAACTCTCGTCATCTGCATCGAATTCCTCTTCACGGTTATATTCAACAACACTCATAATGGAATCTTCAATTCTATGTTCTGCACTGTACACTTGAGGATTTGGTTTGAATGCTCTATGTGAAAAACGTGGTTTGTAATCAGCAAGAATTAGCCCATATCAATCTGGATTTGGCTTAAAAGTAAACTTTTGAATTGTTGTAATTGATGTTTATAAACAACATTTCGAAACTCTTTGATTTTGTTTTGTAATTCAACAATTTCATCAAGATACTGATCAATTCGCGTCCTTGAATGTTTTTTGTACTCAGAAAACTTTTTTTGGCATGATAACAACTCAAACTTGACTTTTTGAGTTTCCGAAGTAAGAGCGTTAATTTGTTGTTGATGATCAAATTTTTGTTGTTCTATTTGAGAAAGCAATTTATTCTTGGATTCAACTAGATCACGTATCTGTATTTCCAAAGATTTTTCATTTTGGTATGATTTTGAAAAGCGACTTCAAAACTGTATTCACGTTTCTCTTTTGTTTCAAAATTATTGAGTTGTAACTTATAGCATTCATTATCCTTAGTTAATAGTGCAATCTTAGAATTAAGATTTTTATAAATCTCATTGCACTTCTTTAATTGAGATTGGGTGGTCTGAAATAAGGTCATGAGTTCGGGATCTGGATTAGACAAAGGCTCATTTTGTTCAACTTGAGTCTCCACATAATCATTATTTAGATCCTCAAATATAATCACGGAGTCAACTTGATTATCAATGTTAACCATAAGGTCATCTTGATCGTCAAAGGTAACTACGGGATCCATTTGATTATCTTCGTGATGAGATGTAGAAGGCTCATGTTGAACACTTTGTACCTCGTCGGATGCAGATGCAGGCGGAGATATCAGATCATGTATAAGACATATGTTAGGATCCGGTACCTTAGACAAGTCATCAGTGTCATAGACTGGGCCTGTGTCACTCATGTGGAGCTCTTGCACGTTGGCTATCAACATCACAGCTGCGTTAGCTTGCAAGTCCTCCATGTCATCATCAGATTCTGCATTAGCCATGAAGCTCTGTTCCTTGTTGGTAAGTGTTCCACCACCTTCATCCTTGAGAGCCAAAAGTAAAGCCTCCTTGTGATAAGCGCTGCCTCTTGTTCTCGGCTTTGGGCAAGCATTCATTAGATGACCCTTTTTGTTGCAGTTGTAGCATCGAAGACCATTATTCTCAGTCTGAACATTTCCCTGATCAACCATTTGAACCTGTTGTTGTGGAGCACCAATGTTATTCCTTCCATTAGCATTAAAACCTTGACCACTACCCATCTTACGACCATTTCCATGGTTCTGAACCTCAACCATTCCATTTTTAACAACAGCTTGATTCCTTGTGTTAGATGAGGTACGAATACGGTTGTTGGATTTTTTAGCAAATCTCCCGAAGGCTCTAGCAATTAACGAAAATCCTTGATTCAACGTATTGAAAGCTTATGCATCCTCATTTGGTGTCTCACTGTAAAGTGCTAAATCAGTGTTATTGTTGTAAGGAACCAGTTGAGTTTCTTGTGATTGCTGTGAAGGATCATATGGTGTGATCTGAGAAGATTGTTGTGGTGGATTAGTAAAAACAGTTGGCAAATTTGGAAATTGAGGATAACAAGCTTGAGTGTACAAAGCAAGAGTTTGATTATCCGGTAGAGTTGGAGATGCAGTGATTCTACGGATAGCTTTGTCTTTGTCTAATTCCTTTTGATGGTGCTTCAAGTAGTCATACAACAATCCGTACATTGCTTGATGAAGATTCTTAGCTTGACGGATGAATGTAACATACTTCTCCCAATCAAGACCAAGACAGCTTAGGAACTTTGTGTTGATTGCAATCCTTGGCATAATGATGTTGGGTTTGTCCAAGTCATTCATGATGTCTGTGAACCGATGATAGTATGACTATAATGTTTCCCCTGGTTCAATCATGAAATTCTCATAGGATAAGTAAAGCTTTGATTCCATGTCTTCTTGATTGAGTTATGTGCCTTCCATTAGAAGATGAATGTGTTCCCACATAGCTTTTGCAGTTTTCTGAGCATCAATACTGCAAAGAATCGGATTGGGTAAACCCAAAAGGATATATTGCATTGCATGTTCATCTGCTTCCAAGTGAAGTAGTTGTTCAGTAGTGAGTTGATCTACTCTGAGAGTGGTGGTAACATCATCTCTTGGTGGATCAGCAGTTGGATCTCCGAGGACTGTTGTAGTAGGCATTTGAAAAGGACATTCAAGGATGACCTTCTTCAAAAACTTACCATGTGGTTTCTTGAGATCACAAAACCTAAAAGACCGTATCACCCATTGATCATAGTTTTCGGAAGTGAGCATTGGAGGTCTATCAAGGGATCCAGCTTAATGAATGGATTGTTGGCTGCTTAAAGCTTCACACGTCTTTGCAAACCAAGAAGGTTCCTTTTGCATTGTCACATTCATAGCATACTTAGCTGGAAACTGATATTGGAAGTAGTTAGCTTGCTGATATTGTTGACGAGGGTTTGGTTGAGGGATTTCTGGTGGAAGAGGTTGTGCACCTTGAGGAAAGTAAACTGATGATGGTTGTTGAAATTGTTGTTGAGAATATTGTTGTTGTTGTTGTTGTTGTTGAGGATACTCATGAGGAAAGTAGTTAGAGTATGGTGGTTGAGATATCTTGAAACTTGTGTAGATGATGGATCTTTGTAGTTGAATGAAACTTGGTGTTGTTGATGATGTACACTTAGGCGTAAACAAAGCTTAGCCGTAAACTGATGAGCTTACGCGTAAGTTCCACTTACCCGTAAACAAGAGAGCTTAGGCGTAAATACTTCTTACACGTAAGCTTTAGGTTAAACGTAAGCTTAGGCGTAAACTAAATGCTTAGAAGTAAGAACCTTAGGCGTAAGTAAGCTTAGGCGTAAAGTGTTTACTCGTAAGAGTTTAAGCTTATGCGTAAAATTAGGGTTTTACCCAAAGATCCTTTACACTTGTCCAAGTGTAAAAGATATCCAAAAGTCAAAGTGTTTTCAGGCTTATCCAAGCAAGAAAACACTGAGTTAACCAACAGCTTTGAAGATCGTTGAAGAAATTCCTTACCCGTAGACTGTTAGGCGTAACTGAGACTTAGGCGTAGGAAACTAGGGTTTTGTTAGGTGTAAAAAGTACAGAATTTACCAAGCTTGATTTTTTATGCACTAAACGTTTTGGAAACTTGATTTTAAGGATAAAACAGCTTCAAAAACACCAAAATAACAAGGAAGTTTGAAACTTGATGATCCAAAGTGAAATATAACCTTACGCGTAAAACAAGTACACGACCCAAAACCAAGTTCAAAAACTAATCTAAACACGTAAAGTTTGAAACTTTTTGCAAAAAACAGAAACTTTAACACTAAATAAACCTTAACCCATAAGAATCTTGAGTTTACAAGTGTAAAAATCAAAGATTTTTAGCAAATGAAAAGTGTATAGCGAGCTACCTTACGCGTACGATTAACAAATTCAAAAACAAAAGTGTTTCACCCAACTAGATGGCGTATGATAGCACTGTTAGGTCACCATAAGTTAACACAAGCATGAAGATAATAGAAATAAGGTGAGAAGGGACGGTTGCACACAAAAACAAACGACAATATGAGAAGGGTTAAGCGTAGAGTATTATGAGTTAACAACACCTCTCCTTGGAGAGGTTACATAGTATTTATAGGGGAAGGGAGCTAGGGCAACACATCTAGTCCCTTCCTTGCTTAATAGGCCTTAGCATGGGCTTATGGGCTTTCTACATAAGCCATGCCTTAATTACTAACATAAAAGCCATATAAATGCAACCTATTACATAGAAATGACTAACACTTTATATTAATGTTTAGGAGCGTTTCTAACACAGTTTATGAAACCAAAATACTTAAAATCAGACCACAACTAAAGCAAGCTATTGAGAAGCTTGATTGAGTGTTTGTAAGAGTAATAAGAGCTTATTTGAGATTATAAACAACTTATTTAACCCAAAGCAAACATTATTAAGCTTAAAAGTAAATTGAGTCAAATATTTAAGAGAGACTGAATTTTATTGAAACTTTAAAGGAGTACAATACTGAAATGGAAATACGATTAAAACCAGTAAGGAAATTACAATAAGCTAAAATAATCACTAAATTAAGCTGAAAAATACACTCTAAAACTACACGCTTGTGAGGATGAGGAGGCCTCTTTTTATAGGGAGCTTGTGAAACTTCTAGGTCTTCTGAGGTGCTGAGATCTTTAATCCTAAGCGTTAATCATTTCCAATCATTCCTAATCATCAATCTCTGCCCTTGGATCATGTGCCACTTGTTTCAACGAATCAAACCCTTTAGGATAGCCAGTGTGGACTCAAATGATGTCATTCCTCTGTCTTGTCAGCTTCTTCTAGAAGGGTTAATATTCAATTAAGTGGGGTTAATTTGGCTGGTGAGATGCAGGGTAAAAGGTAGGAGGAGATGAACAGTAAAACTGGAATTGGCGCGTTTTATTTTTATAAATTATTTGACTAGGATAAGTGGGGGTTTGACCTGGGTAAAGGGTAGTGGGTTGGATGGGTTGTAGGCTTTTGGGCTTGGTTTGGATTGGTGTTTAAGATGGGTTTGGTTAAGAGTTTATTAGTTTAGGATTTTAACCTAAGTTAGTTCTAAGACTAACTTTGCAAAAGTATTAGGACTAATGGTGTAATTGTCTAGGAACATAGGGTGATAAAAAAATGTAGAAATTCATCCCCGCTTAGACTTTTCACACTTTTTCCAATCTCGTGCTCGTTTTTGTCTTTCTTTTTGTTATTTTCTTATATCCGATACCTGCACATACATAAACACAAAAACAAACATATATTTGGCATTTCTGATAAGTTTTTGGTCTTTTGAGTCCGTTTTTTATAAAGAAAAGGTATGTGATAACACACATACCATTACACGATAACTAGTGATGCTAGTCGCAACACCTTTGAATACGCAATTCAATCGTACCTTTACGTAGAGACTTGCAATACAAGAATTAAAACCTGAAACCGTTGGGTTTTATTAGTTCAATCGGCCACAAAGGAGAAAATGGAAGAGGCAAGAATTATTATTTTGTGTTATCGGATTAAAAGAGCGGGCCTTTATATTTATAGTAAATACAAAGCCTTCTAGATCCTTCATAACCTGATAACCAAGTTAATCCACCTCCTTTTTTTCTTTCATATTAGTCGAACACTATTAAGGGAATATTAGAGGTTTCATAATCTTTGATTTGTTTATTTATTTATTTATATAATATATAATACTAAAAGATTCGGTCCTAAAATTTATTGTGGAGTCTCAATGACTTCAATTTTATGTATAAAGTTAAATGATGGGAATGTGAAAGATGTACAAAGTCGGTTTATGTACTTAATTTTGTCTCTTCACATTTTTAAAAAGAGTTACGAACATAATTATTGCTAAAAACTCTTCATACACTCATAATTTAGGTTAGTCTTTTCATGAATCTCAAAAGTTGCATGGAGTATTCAACTTATAAGAAGGTATAAATAGCAGCAATTGCTTCACTTTGGTTAGGGGTTCCGGTTCAACAGCTTACTACTGATGAAAGAATGTTGCTAGTGGGACTTGATGAACGATTAAAGGAACGAGTAGCAGAAAAACCGCAAAGAAACAACCAAAGCACAGTTATGTAGAAAACCCAGAACTTATACAGTCGGAGAGGCAAAAAAACCCACAGTATCAGAAGAGAAAACACACATACAAACCTTGATCGATATACCAACACTATATTTAATTTAAATCATGTCGAAATTTAAATTCATCGTCCTTGATTTTTCAGAAGTCCCCAAACCAAGCTTAAAAACGAAATCACTACTAAATACAACTTAGATGCTAACACTACCCATAGATTCTACTTGTATACGCGCATATACTTCTTGCTCCCATATTCCTAATTCCTCTAAGGATTTTATTCCAAAAATTGAGTTTTTTCTTATTTCGATAAGTTTTTAGCCCGATAAAAGCACCCAGTTTAGACGCTAACTAGTTTAAAATCCTTCCCTCGAGAACCGTTGCCCATAAAAATGAGGTCCACATCAAGGTCCTAATTTAATACGATTAGGGGGATATCCTTTTTATTTCGACCGAAACAACTCATCTACGAGTCTAGACATAGAAGCTTTATTAGGATATCCCTGGAGTTGAAGTTTGCCATTATTAACAATTTTAAGCACATTAGCCCTCGGCCCTTTATTTGACCTTGGAAATTTTCCTCCACCTTTTTAAGTCTGAGACAACGGCAACTAACCATAAAGAAACATAAAACTTTTATGGCTTTGGATTATTAAATTTATTTACTTCCACCTTTTGAACAACCATGTCAACGGGAATGAACCATCAAGGCATAGTAGTCTATTATGGCTTCAGTTTATTATTATTACATATATGGTGCCAAACCCCGAGTCCTGCGGTCTTTTGACAACCAAAACAATAGCGTACTAACTACTTGGAATCAGTATTTTATTTCCCTACAACACTGGAAGTACCCTGATGTGTACCTAACTTTCATAAGCAAGAACTCTTTAAAGAAGGAGTAAAAACTAATTTCGCCAAATGCACCTTTAATTACTTTGAATTTTTTTTATTTTTGTGTTTATTTAGATTATGGGAGCAAAAAGCCACCAATAACCTTTATGAGCTCTTAAGATTTCCAAATAATCTAACTCTATTATTTTTCATTCTTCGAAAATTTAAAATCTTAAATAATAAGATCATTGAATGCTTAGTCGAACAAAATCAAGCTTTGCATATATAAAGTCAATTATGGAAACTTGCAAATTTTTGGCTTTGTTAAGCTAAAATTCGCTTTTTAAAGCTTCTTGTATAAAAGACTAGCGAAAGCTTTCAATTATAAAGGTTAAGGGGACAAGCTAGAGCTCAACACGCTCTATCAAGTCAAAATTTTATTCCTACTCTCACCAACGGAAAGTCAACAATGTTTCAAAACACTTATAATATTTTTGCAGATTTGTTTTAGTTGAAATTTTGGAGGAAAAATGGGGTTGCGAGAGTATAAGGCAAAATGCAAGGTAAAATCAAATCGAAAGATTACCCCCACAGACTAAAACGAAACATTTTCCTCAATGTTTTGAAATAAGGGTTCTCTTACGCAAATCTAAAGCCGTTAATTAATTATGCTAATAGATAACGTTAAATCAATAAGATTTTGGATATCGGATTTCCCAATAAGCAACGAAGGATGAAACTCGAGTGGAGGAAAGACAAAACCACGAGCACGAGATTCTTTATAATTTGGGTAAATCCTGGACGTAAAACAACAAGCACAAAACACGAGAAATGTAAGAGGTGGGCCTCCTCACGTTACACTTATTAGAAAAGAGAAATAAGATAGAAAACACGGGTTACCTCCCGAGAAACGCTTTTTTATTATCAAGTCGTTTAGCTTGACTCGCCACGAATTCCTTTGTCCTTGGGGTCACCATAAATAGCAGATTCGTTTTTCAAAGAAATTTCATTATAAATTTGGCTGTTAGTGATTTTGAAATTTGCATTAGGTTTATGTTGAGATTTTCTCATAAAAGAGTGAAATTCATCAACCATGAGAATTTCGGGATCAAAAGCTTTGTCTTCATTTCCGAAAGGAAATGTAGGTAAGGTTTCAATCTCAAAGGAATCCTCAAGGAAGTAAAAAACATTATCGTGTAAATTAGGAGACAAATCATCAAAATTAAGAATTTGACTTCTCTTAGAGTGAACTCCTTTTAAAATTAATATCTCGGGATTGAAAACTTTATCCTCACTTCCGAAAGAGAATGAGACTAAAGGATAAATCTTAGTAGAATCCTCAAGAAGAGTGGATTCACTCTTAGATAAAACAGGGTATAAAACATTTTGATCAAAAAGCTCATCGGTTGAAGTTTTCAAATCCTTTACTTTCGAGGGATAAAATGGATCATTGTATAAAAGATTTTCCAAAACCTTAAGATCATTTTTAAAATCAAAATCATCATTTTTCGAAGGAAATGAGTTAGTGAGAGTAAGTTCATCGGAGAACTCCTCGAGATAATCATTACTTCTTTTGAAATCAATTTTTCTCGGTGACTTAATTAATGGATCTCAATTTGACAAATATTCTAATTCTCTCAAATCAGATTCGTAGTCAAAGTTATCATCCTCATTTCCCGGTGGAAGTGGATCGATACGAGTGAGTTCATCAACGAACTCCTCGAGACTTAAATGAAAAGGTAAATCCGTGAGCTCGGGCTCCGAAGGATTTTCATTAGAAATTTCTTTTATTTCTTCACTATTAATTTCCTTCGGAGGGAGTGAAGGTGACGAGTCTTCGTTTAACATTTTCTTGAGTAAAAGAATATCTCCCTATGGATTAAATTCGGTATCATCAATTTTCGGTGAAATTGAATCATTTTTAAGAAAATCCTCGATCTCTTCCAAAATGAAGTCACTTCCCTCGAACGGAGTGAGAGAAGGGGAAGAGTCGGCAATGATAGGTTCGAAAGATGAAGTGGGATTGCCACTCGTAGAATTGTTTGAAAATCCAAGAACTTCTTGAGCATTCTCCTCACAAGCAATATCTATGACATCAATTTGGTTTACCGATATAGCATTGTTATTATAGGAGTATCTCGAAGTTTGATTAAGATTAAACGTTACGGCTTCATTATTAACACGAAGAGTTAATTCTTCATCATAAACATTGATCAAAGCACGTCCTATCCTCAAGAAGGATCTCCCTAGAATGAGGGGAACCCGAGGATCGGCATCAAAATCAACGACTACAAATTCGACCGGAAAATGGAACTTTCCCACTTTAATGAAGAGATCTTCGACGACACCGATTGCACGAGTAATTCATCGGTCCGCAAGCTCGAGAGTCATAAGAGTAGGAGTAAGTTCAGGAAGTGAAATCTTCTTCCATATGGAAAGTGGCATCAATTTAATGCTAGCACCAAGATCAGCCAAGGCTGAGCATTTAACTATTCCCTGAAAGTCACAGGGAATGAGAAACTTGTCGGGGTATCCAAGTTTCTCTGGGGGTAACTTTTTCAGGAGCACCGCCGAACAATG
This sequence comes from Chrysanthemum makinoi, assembly GCA_910596185.1. NCBI lineage: Eukaryota > Viridiplantae > Streptophyta > Magnoliopsida > Asterales > Asteraceae > Chrysanthemum > Chrysanthemum makinoi. Next base: position 134,000,357 of record OU343219.1, read on the forward strand.
CTCATTTAACGGGGTTTTAGCCAATTCAAATAATTTTTCCTTATTGCTCAAAGAAATTCTTAATCTTCGAAGAAAATTTAGGCATAAGAAGAAGAGCTGTAACATATTGGCTTTCATAAACACATCACATATAATATATATATGGCGTATAATTTAGGTTCTAGAGAGAGAAAGTGGAAGATTTCAGGGAACTTAGACAAAGAAAATGGTATTGTAAAGCTTCCAACCCTCTACCTGGGAGGTAGAGGGTATTTATAGTTTCTAAGACACGCCCTACTGGCCGTGGATCGCATGGGTAAAGACCCATCCGTCCTCCCATTGTTACTTTTCAAACTACTTATTAACATAACATGATCATACTATCACAGCTTTTAACAATACATATACTTGAGGTGACCGACTCTTTAACTACGGATTTCTAAATCCTAACAATCTCCACCCAAGGAGGTCACCTCACTTTACATGAATACAAAAAAGATATTACATTTTGATTGTTCTGGATTCTAGATTAAGATCTTTGCTCAAGAGTCCGTGAAGCCTTTGATTCTTCATGTTCATGTTTGTTAGCTCAAGTGGAGGTCTTTAATGAATCACGTAATGATGAGTTTTGAGCTGCTTTGAGATCATCACCATCATAAATCTCCGACTCATCCATTGTTGTAAGGCATCATGTGAAGTTAGACTTTTGGACGACATGCTCATTCTGGATCATGATATCTTCTTTCATTAGAGAAGGAAGCTTTAGTTGATTCATGATATTTGCATAAAGTAGCGTACATGGAGGAAAAATATGAGTCGCTGATGCACTTATCAGGATTTCTTTAGATATGAAATGATATGGTACGAGCGGCTATGGATTGATGCCTCGCTTCGACAACAGAACCGCCGGTGTTCCTCGCAACACTTAGCAATAAAAGTGCACGAAGTGTCTTTGATCACATTCGTTGAATTGAGGTATAACGCCCACGGTTCTTAAGTTAATAAAAACCGGCCGGCGACTGAAAAAATTC
>OU343219.1:134001466-134078126 GCA_910596185.1 Chrysanthemum makinoi
ATTAGATTGTATATAACTTACTCATCTAAGGATGAAGTTTGTATCAATTATTTTTCTTATTTTAGGTGCTTCTTGACACCCTCGAACAAGGAGGAATATCCTTTAAGCACTCATATAGCATCGCTCATACACTTGGTTGTATGTGACATATTTGTCTAAAGACAAAGCTTCTATTATACTAATATTTATTTTGAAGGTTCATCTTGACGCCTCTAGAGCAAGGGAGCCATCAAGAATTTATTGAATGCATCTTTATACACACTTGTTGTATATCACTTGTCCAATGACGAATATAGTTTTGCACTAATATTTGTTTTGTAGATTTTTAATCATACTCCCTCGACGCCTCAAACAAGTGGGAGCAACCTGCCATGGAGCATGCACGCATTTAGCATCATTCTCCTACTTTCAACAAGCATTTGTGCTTCCGATAAAAAAGTGGAGAAAAAAGCACATTGCTATGCATTTTTCTTTTTCATATATTTCATAATTTTGTTGCATAAACTAACCTTGATGGTAGGTTAAGCCTCTTTATTTGATCCATGGATCCCCTACCAAACAAGGGACGGATTGAAGTGGACGATTTAACTTCGCTAGGGATGATGCAAGCTCAGCCTTTTGGGGAGAAATTGTTAAACCTATGACACTTTTGTTTCGACAAAAGGGGAGAAGAGTGTAAACGAGAAGGTAATGTAAAGGTAGTAAGGATATTAAAGTAAATTTTACATTTTACTTTCTATTACGCCATATATCTTTTTCATCATCAAAAAGGGGAGATTGTTAGTAAATATTACTTATATTTAATCTATACAGACTCGCTTGTTTTGATTGATGACAAACATGTAACTTGTAATACATAACGTAAAATGTACAAGTTACTTGTAATTACATTTGTCTCAACATACATTCAACACTCTCATGTCTCAAGTCCTCGTATGTTACAACACAGGTTCGTATATGTTTGTTATGTGGCATTATGATCAAACACATTAACAAATCATTTAGAATGTTTAAAATACGCTTAGAGTCACTTCAAGTATAGGTTAACCATTCTATTTCAACCTCATTTTACATTTTGCATTCACAAGTATTTTATGCTAAATACATCTTTTGTAAATGTCTAACAAATATATACTTTTATTTGTACAAGTAAATCACCCATAATATTCATACAAGTACTAAAGTTTACTTTACACTTGACAAAATATATTTTATTTTGACAAGCACTCAACTAGATATTTTATTTTACAAAAAGGTTACTTACATTTTGTCACACCCCACCTCTAATTATATTTTGCAAATGAATGGAATTCCTCGGGATTGACCGTTATAGCATCACAATCCAGAGCATTGGAACGACCTAAAGTGTCGCTTTGGAAAATACATCGCTTTGATTTAATAAACAATCGTGAGTTTACAAAGTAGGTCCCAAATGAAAATCAACTTGTGCGGAAATAAGTTTGTTACAATTCAAACGATATTTTTAAAGCAATGAAACCAGTGACGCTGCCGTCACCACTACTCCATGAGGTGTCCAAATGCATGCCATGAAGTGAATGCCTTATATTCCGAGATAAAAACATGCTACAAGTGTCAACACAAAGGTTGAGTGAGTTCATAGAGTTTGAGTTGAAATGTAAAGCCTTCAAATCGCTTTATGCAGCAAAGGCATTGTAAATCGCTGAAATGTAAAGATTATCAAAATCGCTTATGTAGCAAAGGCATTGTAAATCCACTCGCCCAAGTCCCACCTATACAAAACTTGCAACCCGTGTGTTCACAACCCACCGCCGTAATATGTAGAGTTTATGATCAAGTGCATGATGTCAAATGAATTCACATAATAGTGCATGACTCAATGTATCGAATCGTTTATGCAAAGAAAGGCATTGTGAATCCACTTCGCCCCAAGTCCCGCCTTTACAAAAACTTGCAACCCCGTGGTGTTCACAACCCACCCGCTGTAATATGTAGAGTTAATGTTCAAATCGCTCCAAGACCGTTAGTCCATAATCGATACCAAGTCCGGTTAGGATCAATGAATATACCAAGTCCGTAGACCAATGAATATACCAAGACCGTAGACCAAATGAATATACCAAGACCAAGTAGACCAATGAATATAATATGGAATGTATGGCAAAATCAAGTGCACCACGATGACTAAGCATTCAGTCGGCTAAACATAATGATTGCAAATAGTCATGAATGTAATAAAAATAGTCGAAAGCATGTATCTCCCCAAAACAGCTTATGAAAGCATTAAAACAAGAAAAGTGGGCTATGGAAACTCACTTGGTGAATGGTGCTAAGACAAAAGTGAGTACACCGATGTAATGCGATATCTGACCTATGATGAACGAGATATGACACAATGAGTTGCAATGTAATGTTATGCATGCATTTCAGATGTTATTTATACCATTTACGAGTTTTGAAAATATTACTCGTCGTCGAAAAATACTCTTTGACGCCTTGACCCTTCAAAAATGACTTTACAAGTTTTTACGCCAAAATGTCATCCTACAATGGTTTTATAATGATTTATGGTGAAATTTTCACTTTTCGGTCGAAAAACAATGTCGCGGAATTTTCTTGAAATTAACAAAATGGTTTGGAAAACTAGTCGTAAAACGGTGTACGCCGATCGTTAGAGAAATTAACTCGACGGTTTTGGAAAGTTTGTATGATATCTAGAGTTTCAGTTCAGAGTTTTCACATAAAGGTCTCAACATAAAGATAATAGGGTTAAATAGGGATTTTAGTTACCGAACACTTAATTCGTGAAAATAATATAGTTTTCTGTAATAGTTACGGCAAGTTTATGAAAACGTGTATATCGTGAAGTCGCTTTCAACCGCTTTCTACGTATTATAATGCGCCCTTAGCTTCGTGATCAGTAACTAATATATTTTTAAGTCGAAATAATTTGTAGCTTAAGGCTCGCTTTTGACCCGAACAAACTAAAAACAGTTGCTGAAATTTCAGAAAATAAATATATTTCTCGCCGCCAACTTTAAAATTCCATAAGCTTCGTTATAAGTCCGCTTTTAATCCTCGCTCAAGCTGCCACGGATTCGTTTTAAAGTATATTTTCTAAATATCAAGGCCAAAATTTCGTACCAACAGCAGGTTTTTCCAGAAATTCGAATTAAGGACAGAACATAAAATATAGTTATCGAAAATAGTTTTTCTCGGACAAAACCTATTCTAATCCCTTCAAATCAACTCCAAAACTAATCTAATCCTACCATACACCTTCTTAGGGTGTCATGGGTTCCTAATCACCATCAAGACCAAAGAATACCATGGGGATAATTATAGGATGACCATAGATATAAATATAACTCTAAAATCATGAAATAAATGGTATAAATCACATAACTTGCATAATATCTCCAAAAATGATAAGAAACATATGAAAATGACAAGGAAACATGAAAATGATGAAAACATGCTTACTAGTGAAAATGAAGAGGTGTAAGTAACAAGGATTAACTTAAATATCCTTGGTTTTATTTCAAAACCATACAAAGGATATATAATCTAGGTTTAAACACTTGATTTTGCAAAACTTGATCCCCTTGTTTTCTGGATGCTTGGCCGTTCTATGGAGAAAAGAGAGGAGAGGATTTTGTTTTAACACTTGAATGAAAAAGATGAATGAGAAAAATATCAAGTAAGACTTTGTATTATTGTATAGACAATTCATTAATTGAACCATGCTATTTTTAATAAAAACAACTCCCCTAGGCCGGATTTAGGGCTTTGTCCACAATATATATTTTTTAATTATAATGTATAAACATGTATATTTGTAGTATTAGAAAGTGTAAATAAAGTGTGTAAATTGTAACTTGTAGAGTAAATGGAAATTTTTGGTGCAAGTAAGTTTTTAATAGATCAAAATAGATTGTAATGAGATAATAAAAATTGTAAAAATACTTTCCTTGTGAAATTTGAGTGATAAAATAATTATCGCGACAATTTTAAGAAAAACGAATTTAATAATTTAACTTTAACGACGATATACCAAATAAATTAGAAACACTAGGAAAACTAAAAATATAGTTTTTATGAACTAAATGTAAGTTTAAAATACCTCGGGATCATTTTTGAAAGTAACGGATTAAATATTTCAAATAATAACCTCACTTATAAAGTTTATTAAATATAAAAAATTACGCGTTGAAGGTAAAATGAAATGTCGTGAATGTACTAATGAGATGCAAATGATGTCAATGAAATGTAGACTAATCTTAGTCCATATGAAATGTACGGGATGTCATGATCATGAATTCGCCGCTAAACCTCCAAGGTTACGCTAATTTGAAACAAGTAAACCAAGTTTACTATAAATGTTGAAATAATGAGACATGAATCGTGTCGAAATGACTGAAAGCACGGATTGTCACATTCCTTCATTCTAAAAAGGAATTCAAATCAATTCAATCCAGCACTATCGGGTTTAGGGTTTGATGTGGCAAACTTTCCCATTCCCCGCAGCAAAATCCTCAAAAGACGTTTTGGTAACCGATTTTTGCTTAATCCCACAACTCATCAAACAAGAACTGCTCTACGATTAGGCTAAATCGTTTAGTAACAACTTGTTTCTAGCTCGATCTTTGCAACTCATCAAACAAGAATCGCCACGCGGATCAAACCGAAACAAGTGGTTTGAAGAAAATCTATTGAAAATTTGGCTCGATTACGGAATTGCTTACACATATAAGTTTGATACCCTTTCATTGCATGATTCTTCCTGAATTAGACATAGGTGGTCAGGCTATGTATAATTTAGGAGTAACTATGCAATGCTTGGACTAATCGACTCATATATTGTTTGGTGTTGAGTCAATCGATGTTAAAATTGTGATGAATATCGAGGAGAGAAGACATGGAGAAGTGTCGCTAAAATGATAGTTAAAGTAAAAAGAATTAAAATCCTCGTAAATGATAACAAATCTGAAAGAAAATAAAGTACGATAGATGAGAATATTTTACAACGAGTGGTTTATCAAAAAGTAGTACATCTTAGGTTATAAAGATTCGATACGATGAAAACATAAACTTAGTAATGACATAGAACATAAGGAGAAATAAGACTGTTAGTTTCCTAACTTCTTCGCTTTCCGCCGTTGATACCTTGACGAGATCCTCCTCCTCCTTCTAACATATATACATTCCCATGAGCACCTTCGACTTGTTGACCTTGGTTTTGAGGACATTGACTTCGATAGTGTCCTTGCTCCCCTACATCCGGCACGAACTCATGGTCTTGCCTCTACAATTCCCCGGCATGGTGTCCGTTTTGACACTTGTAGCACTTAACGTAAGTAAGACCGCGGTGATGATACTTACATCGATACATAGTGGGTAGGTTCCAGATAACCTCTCTCTTCTATTGGTGCAGCAACATATACCATTGCGCTTTGCCCTCTTTTCTGTTGTTATGATGGTTAGTGTTGCGGTTTTGGTTGTTGTTGTTATAACTCCCTGGTCGCTTCCATTTCCCTTTGTTGTTGTGAGTTGGTTACCGTTGTTGGTTGTTTTGGTTATTGCGGTAGTTGTGCGTTGTTGGGGTTGTTGTTGTTTTGCTGGTGTTGGTGTACTTGCCTCTCTCTTCACTACCGGCCATGAGCTTTTGAGTCAACCGTAATAGCTTCCTCAATCGCTGTGGTCAAGAAGTCACATCTCCTTGAATAATCTCGAAGTCCTTCAATGAAAGCCTCCAATAGCTTCTCATTATCCGAAACCATAGATGGGCATAACACGGCCAATTCTTGAAATCTCCGAATGTAAGTGTCGATATCATACCCAATAGTTTTTAGTTCATAGAACTCCGCCTCCAACTTTTCACTCCGCTCGAGGACAAAACTTCTGAGTCACCAAACCCTTAAATTGCTCCCAAGTAAGCTTGAAAGCATTCTCCATTCCAATCGGTTGAGCAAGAATTCCACCACGACAACGCTCCATCGAGTAATGTGCTCGAAGCAAATTTAACCTTACTATCCTCCGGACATTACAAAGCAAAAACACGATTCCAATTTTTCAAACCATCGAACCATTGCCGGGCTCCCTCGGCCCTCTAAATTTCGTGGGCTCACCACTTTTGAAATCCTTGTACTAACATTTTAACTCCGATCCTCCCAGATTCCAGTAGAGTAAGCTAGCCTAGCTGGCCAAGAAGAGCTTCATGCCAAAGAAGCTGAAGCAAAGCCCATTGTTTCCCGTTCAACTCTTTAAAGCATTACAGCAATGCTATCATTCACCAACTTTTGAATTGCCGCTTGAGTCATTTCAACTGAAGCTTCGTGCCATATCTTCTTCAAAACAAGAGGAAATGTGAGACGAAAAAACCATGTTAATAATAAGCGCCCAAAGAGATGTGATAAGAAATGATAAGTTTGAGGTTATTTTTCAAAATGATCGACGGTTTCCTAAAAGATGGGTTATGAGGTGTTGTGAGTGCTTCAATGTATAATGGTTTAGAGACTTAATGTGTGAATAAAGTGTAACTCGACATGTTAGTGGTGAAACAAAGGAGTGAGAGTGACTTCACCCTATTTAAAGGTTTATCTCGCATTCGACGCTATCGATGATGAATCACCGATATAAAAATTGTGATAGGGAATGACAAGGAATTCTCCACGCTAGAGTATGGGGAAAAGATAATGGGATGGGCATTTAAGGGCATCCATGTGACAATCGATATGAAATGAAAGTAAATAACTCGAAAATGTACGATAAAACCGCGCATGAAGTGAACATGCACTTTTGATGAAATGATGAGATGCTATGATGATGTAGTTATAGTCTAGGGTCAATGATGCAACCTAGTTCTCTATAATCAAGCTCGATGCCAACTGTCACACCCCCAATTTACTTGTTTTTGCAAATGAATGGAATTTTGGGATTGACCGTATAGCATCACAATCACAAGTATATTGAACGACCTAAAGTGTCGCTTACATCGCTTGATTTAATAAAATAATCAGAGTTTACAAAGTAGGTCCCAAATGAAAATCAACTTGAGCGGAAATAAGTTTGTTACAATTCAAACGATGTTTTAAAGTACGTAAAACCAAGTGAGACGCGTCGTCACCACGACTCCATGAGGTGTCCAAATGCATGCCATGAAGTGAATGCCTTAGATACCTGAGATAAAACATGCTAAAAAGTGTCAACACAAAGGTTGAGTGAGTTCATAGAGTTTGAGTTGAAATGTAAAGCCTTTCAAATCGCTATGCAGCAAAGGCATTGTAAATCGCTGAAATGTAAAGATTATCAAAATCGGATGTAGCAAAGGCATTAAATCCACCGGGCCCAAGTTCCGCCCATACAAAACTTGCAACCTCGTGGTCACAACCCATCGCGTAATATGTAGAGTAAATGTTCAAGTGCATGATGTCAAATGAATTCACATAATAGTGCATGACTCAATGTATCGAATCGCTTATGTGCAGAAAGGCATTGTGAATCCACTCAGCCCAAGTCCCTACCATACAAAACTTGCAACTCGGTGTGTGTCCCAACCCACACAATATGTAGAGTTATGTTCAAATCGCTCCAAGACCGTTAGTCCATAATCGTATACCAAGTCCGTTAGATCAATATTATACCAAGTCCGTTAGACCAATGAATATACCAAGACCAAGTAGACCAATGAATATACCAAGACCGTTAGACCAATGAATATAATATGGAAATTTAAGTATGGCAAAATCAGCACTACGCATGACTAAGCATTCAGCCTCGCTAAACATACATTTGTAAATAGTCATGAATGTAATAAAAATAGTCGAGCATGTATCTCCCCAAACAGCTATAAGCATTAAAACAAGAAAAGTGGGGCTATGAACTCACTTGGTAATGTAGAAAGCAAGACAAAGTGAGTACCCGAGATGTAATGTGATAACGTGAAATCTTGACCTACATTAGTCCATATGACATGTAATGAGTTGCAATGTAATGCGTTATGCATGCATTTCGTGATGTTATTTATACCATTTAATAAGTTTTGAAAATATTACTTGTCGCCGAAAATACCGCTTGACGCCTTGACCCCAAAAATGACTTTACAAGTTTTACCCAAAATGTCATCCTATAATGGTTTTATAATGATTATTGTGAAATTTTCACTTTTCGCCGTCGAAAAACAATGTCGCCGAATTCTCTTTGAAAGTGACAAAAATGGCTTTGGAAAACTAGTCAGAAATGTGTACGATCATAGAGAACTAACCCAACGGTTTTGGAAAGTTTGTATCGGAATCTAGAAGTTTCAACAGGAGTTACATAAAGGTCTCAACATAAAGATAATAGGGTTAAATATGGTCATTTTAGTTACCGTAACACTTATCTCTCGTGAAAAATAATATAGTTTTTCTAAAAATAATAAGTTACGCAAGTTTATGAAAACGCAGTATATCAGAATCGCTTCAAATCCGCTTTCACGATATATCGCCCTAGCTTCTCGATCGGCGCAAACTAATATTTTGAGAAGTCAAAATAATTTGTGAAGCTTAAGGCTCGCTTTTTGACCAACAAACTAAAAATCAGATAGCTGAAATTTCGAAAATAAATATATTTCGGCCGCTAACTTTAAAATTCACCACGGCTTCTGTTATAAGTCTTTAACTCGTTCAAGCCGCCACGGATTCGTTTTAAAGTATATTTTCTAAAAATCAAGGCCAAAGTTTCGTACCAACAGTAGGTTTTTTCCAGAAATTCGGATTAAGGACAGAACGTGAAATATAGTTATCAAAAATTTTCCGACAAAACCTATTCTAATCCTTTCAAATCAACTCCAAACTAATCTAATCCTACCATACACCTTCTTAGGGTGTCATGGGTTCCTAATCACCATCAAGACCAAAGAATACCATGGGGATAATTATAGGATGACCATATATAAATATAACTCTAAAATCTTGAAATAAATGGTATAAATCACATAACTTGCATATCATCTCCAAAAATGATAAGAAACATATGAAAATGACAAGGAAACATGAAAATGATGAAAACATGCTTACTAGTGAAAATGAAGAGGTGTAAGTAACAAGGATTAACTTAAATATCCTTGGTTTTTATTTCAAAACCATACAAAGGATATAATCTAGGTTGTAAACACTTGATTTTTGCAAAACTTGATCCCCTTGTTTTTCTTGATGCTTGGCCGGTTCTATGGTGCAAAAGAGAGAGGAGGATTTTTGTTTAACACTGAGGAGATGAAAAGATGAATGAGAAAAATATCAAGTAAGACTTGTATTATTGTATATGTACAATTCATTAATTGAACCATGCCATTTTAATGAAAAAACACCCCCTAAATGGATTTAGGGCTTAATTCAATAAATATTTTTTTTTAATTATAATGTATAAACATGTATATATTTGTGTAGTATTAAGAAATGTGTAAATAAAGTGTATATAATTGTAACTTGTAGAGTAAATGGAAATTTTTGGTAAGTAAGTTTTAATAGATCAAAATAGAATGTAATGAGATAATAAAAATTGTAAAAATACTTTCCTTGTGAAATTTGAGTGATAAAATAATTATCACACAATTTTAAGAAAACGATTTAATAATTTAACTTTAACGACATATACCAAATAACTTTGAAACACTAGGAAAACTAAAAATATAGTTTTTATGAACTAAATGTAAGTTTAAAAATACCTCGAGATCATTTTTGAAAGTAACGGGTTAAATATTCAAAATAATAACTCACGCGATAAAGTTTATTAAATATAAAAAATTACGCGTTGAAGGTAAAATGAAATGTCGTGAATGTACTAATGAGATGCAAATGATGTCAATGAAATGTAGACTAATCATAGTCCATATGAAATGTACGTGATGTCATGATCATGAATTCGCCGCTAAACCTCCAAGGTTACGCGAATTTGAAACAAGTAAACCAAGTTTACTATAAATGTTGAAATAATGAGACATGAATCGTGTCGAGAAATGACCTGAAAGTACGGATTGTCACAATTTTATTTACAAGTAACTTACCTTTTTAATAAGTATATACATTTGTTTAAATGTATTTTTCATAAAAAGGAAAACACTCTTTTATTACCTCATGCATAGTGTCATCTAAATCTTTAAAAGATTTTGGAAAGATTTTGGAAGATATTCTAAGATATCAAATCTAATAAATTATTATATTTTTGATTACCACTTTTGGTTATAAATACCATCCCATGATTTTCTCATATCTTCATCCCTTCCAACATATATTCTCTCTAACATTATTTCATCACTTAGATCTATAGATAAACATGTAGTAGCATACATCAATAACCCTCACCATCACATGATCATAATGCTTCTAACATTCATCTTTGTTGTAAGCATATTTTACATTTTGATCAACCAAGGAAAGTTAAGAGATCTAGCCATCCTTATTCACCAAAGCATATCAACATATGAAGATTCAAGATCTCTTGATATCCTCATTGATTGAAGACTTCTTATTTAAGAAGATCATTTAGATTAGTTATTCATATCCATTAGACATTTATGTCATGGATCATCATTGTAAATATCATTGCATCATCACAACACTTTCACCAAACTAGATTAGATGGTTTATGTGTTTGTACCATAAAACACAAGGTTTGTTATGTTGGGCCATAAAACATAGTGGAAGTGGTTGTACCCTTGAAAAGAACTCGACATCTAGCTTAGTGTCGGAAATATTGTATAGGCGATGTTAGGTTGGTTCTACCTCGAACTAGAACCCGGTATTTAGCTTTGTACCGGAAAAAGTGTAACCGACGATTGTAAGGTTTTCTCCGCCGAGAAGGGAGCTTGTTGATTTAGTGAAGTAACTCTCGAGTTAGGTACTCGGGGAGTGGAGTAGGGCGAAAAGGAGATCCGTGACCGAACCACTATAAATCATCGTGTTCGGTTTGCACTTTCCTTTCTTTATCTCTTTACTTTTATAATTGCTTATGATGTGGTTTGATGATGATGCCTGTGTGACAACTTGGATTACTATGCTTTATATTAGTCATAAACAATAATTGATACTTTCATATAATAACAAGCTTCATAAGTGATTTGATACAAAAGATCTAACGATTTTAAACGGTAACGTATTCACCCCCCCCCCCTCTACGTTTTCACATACATTATGGAAGACTTGTACATTAAATCAATGATCCATGTCCTCTTTATATACTAGAGGATTAGGGTTTACAAAATACTACGAAGGACTAAATAATAAATCTTCTTTTGCAAGTAAGTCCTTCAATCTTTTTGTAGATTTCATTCTTGTCACTTTAAGTCCTTGATGTTTCATTCTTTATTATTTTGTATCATCAAATCAATAAACCCAATAATCTTCCCCTATTTGATGGTGACAAAACAAACACGGTTCTTGTACGAACTTCCCTAGACGAAGTAGAGAAATTGAGATAATTAAATCTCACCATGAATGAAACACTCTTGTCTTCCCCTTAATCCATGCCATGCCACTCCAACATCTCTTCCTCTTTTTGTTATCAACAAATAGGGAATGTAAGCAGTAGAAACTTCCCCTTGAGTGGTGCATGAACATCAAATGATTCTTCAAATCTGTAAGCTTCTTGTAATGATCACTTGTGAAGAAAACTAAGTATAACGAATTTGATGAAGTAAAATAACCCAAACTTGTGTCTTATGTCTTGTACTATCCACGTGACGTTGAACTTATACCACTAACAAAAATATAAGTAGATCGCAACCTCTTGACAAAATCCTCATCTTTAATGAGACACTGAGCACTACAATGTAACTCATTTAAGTGATAGTTAACTAGGTCTTCATCCATCCACCCCTTGACCTATGAAAACTAGATTTTGCAAGTCTTCGTTAACATTCTTTAAGCACGAACAAGTTACTTTTAAACATTGTAAGCCGTTTAAAAATATAATAAGAACACGCACCTGTGAAACTCAACTACAACATCAAATTAGTGATAATCAACTTTCTTCGTAATCAACTAATCTCATAAACCAAATATGAGCTTGTCAAAACCTTTAAGAACAAATTCCAAATACCCTGTGTGTGTAAACCAATCTCCTGTGTGTGTCGCCAAAAATGAAAACCAATTCCAAAACCATACGAGAACCAAAAGCCATTGGTTATCTGATATCGAATAAAACTAGTAGTATGAACAACCTTTCTCGGACAAGCTGAGCAGTACAAAAAATCCATATCGTGAAGTACAATGGCAGCACTAATCCTGAACACAAAATAGGATCAATAATATTATGGATATTCAATCCATGATAAGTAGAAAATAAATACCATGCAGACAAGACAAACAAACTGTCCCATGATATATAATTGTCAAAGACCCATGACAAAATAATGTAAGAGTCACACCGACCAATTCATTAAAACAAGTATGAGATTTGAACCAATTTTAACCCTTTTGTCACCGTCTCATGATCTCATCTTAACCAATAAAATCAATATTACTTACCCAAGATTCATAATAGATACGATATCATGCACTAGATCCAATTGATATTCACCTATCTGTATGGGCCACCAATAACCAGTAAGATGTTTCAAAGTAGCAGCATAAATAAGGTCGAGTATATAACTTAACTCGCATGCAACTCATTCCATCTATATTCGAAACAATTTGTTGAACCTCTCGTACCAGCAGTCAAGTAGTAGTAGTCACTGACGCGAGCATTAGTAACCAAGAAGCATAGCAGTGGTAACCGATAACACGAGCAGTAGAAACCAAACATGCTAGTAGTGGTAACGAGTAAAACTAGCAGTGGAAACAAAAAGATTGGCAGTAGTAACCCGAATCGTAACAGTAGCATAAACCTGTTACACTTATTAATCGTATGTTCTCCATTGCTTCTTCTCCTCTTATAACACTAACTCTCTTCTTCAAACTAGCTTCCATCCATGAATCATAGACACCACACAATGTATAAACAACTTCCATAAAGAATTAGTACAAGTAAAAACGAATTCAAGAAGTTGAATATGCATGAAAACCCTAAAAATCGTCTTTGAAAACCTCTAGCCATATTCAACATTGAATAACTTTTGCTAGAAAGCTTAGATCGACGATCCCTTCGGTGAAAAGTTAGATGGGTATATAGAGAAGCTCCAGTAACAATTGTAGCCCGATCCAACGGTTAACGAGTGAGATATCGTCATTAGAAAACTGTGCTGCAGAAAAGTTGCGAATTTTGCATAAAACGATTTCCTTCATTCTTTTTCGCCAAGAAACCTTGTGAATCCCTAGGTAACGAGCTCCCCAAGCTCTGATACCAATTGTGGAGTTTGTTAGACTCCATGGATCGTTTAGAGCCTTAGGGTTTAACAATAACAATGATTATAAATGTACACACAGCGGAATTAATCAAATCACAATTATTGACACAAGGTTTTTCTTCACAATCACCTCCAATATATTAATACGTGTTATCTAAACTATAACAGGGATCTAAGACACCTCAGATCTTGGAGGTAAATAACTAACCTAGGCGTTTACAATAAACTACACGCCCTAGGTTACACACACACACACCTTTGACTACATTATGGAAGGCTTGTACATTAAATCAATGACCCATGTCCTCTTTATATACTAGAGGATTAGGGTTTACAAAATACTACGAAGGACTAAATAATAAATCTTCTTTTGCAAGCAAGTTCTTTCATCTTTTTGTACATTTCCTTCTTGTCACTTTAAGTCCTTGATGTTTCATTCTTTATTATTTTGTATCATCAAATCAATAAACCCAACACTTATATCCGATACCTGCACATACATAAACACAAAAACAAACATATATTTGGTATTTCTGATAAGTTTTGGTCTTTTGAGTCCGTTTTTTATAAAGAAAAAGTATGTGATAACACACATACCATTACACGATACCTAGTGATGCTAGTCACAACACCTTTGAATATGCGATTCAATCTACCCTTACGTAGAGACTTGCAATACAAGAATCAAAAACCATTGGGTTTTAATAGTTCAATCGGCCAAAAAGGAGAAAAGGGAAGAGGCAAGAATTATTATTTTTGTGTTATCTGAAAGATTATGCCTTTGTATTTATAGTAAATACAAAGCCTTCTAGATCCTTCTTAACCTGATCACCAAGTTAATCCACCTCCTCTTTTCTTTTCATATTAGTCGACCATTATTAAGGGAATATTAGAGGTTTCATAATATTTGATTTGTTTATTTATTTATTTATACAATCTAAAATACCAAAAGATTCAGTCCTAAAATTTATTGTGGAGTCTCAATGACTTACATTTTATGTATAACGTTAAATGATGGGAATGTGAAAGATGTATAAAGTTGGTTTATGTACTTAATTTTGTCCTTCACATCTACAAAAAGAGTTACAAACATAATTATTGCTAAAAACTATTCATACACTCATAAGTTAGGTTAGTCTTTTCATGAATCTCAAAAGTTACATGGAGTATTCAACTTATAAGAAAGTATAAATAGCAGCAGTTGCTTCACTTTGGTCAGGGGTTCCGGTTCAGCAGCTTACTACTGATGAAAGAATGTTGCTAGTGGGACTTGATGAACGATTAAAGGAACGAGTAGCATAAAACCTGCAGCAAACAACCAAAGCACAGTTATGTAGAAAACCCAGAACTTATACAGTATCAGACGAGAAAACACACGTACAAACCCTGATCGATACACCAACACTATATTTAACGTAAATCATGTCGAAACTTAAACCCAAACACGGACACGAACCTTCAGCGGACATGAACCAGAAACTCCAGTAAACATGAACCAATCAAATCAACTGGAGTAGGAACTCCAACTCGGACAACCTGCACTATGCTCCAATCACGAACAATAACTACCAGTGAACGAACCTGAAACCCTTTATTTGAACACGAGCCGATCGAATTAATTCAAACAAAGCAGGAACATCAACTCGAACTATACAGGTGAGAACACAAATCAATTATGTTTGTTTTGTATTCTGATCCATGAAAGTTTTCGTAGTACTTTATTTTAGAGTGGCTTAAATTTAAGTTGTGAGTTGAAGTTTTGGAAGGAGCGTATCAATATGTAATTTAAATAGCTAACCGATCATGAAATCCCGGATCTTGGGGAGGAGGTTTTGACTTAGCTAAAATAGTTTGTTACAAATTGTTATGATAGTGATACGGTTTCCAAATATACAGCGATTTGATATACTTCCAAGTCTTATAGATATGACCGTGGAACAACTATTCCTACGAGGAACATGGAGTTTAAAAGGGAAATTTATTGACGAAGCTTTGTTTATTCCATAAATAATATCTAATAATTAATGTGAATGATTAATATTATAATATAGTCACATTTTGTATTCTTTGTACATTATAAAATCAATATAATGTTATAAAAATATTGGGTATTACATCATTACCTCCTTAAAATGATTTCGTCCCCGAAATCAATAGAGAAGAAGTCTTCATATTTTGTGTGAATAAGTAATTATATATTTATATATTTATGTTTGAAAAATGCGGGTTATTAAGGTTTTATCTAGCTTGAACCCGTTTGACACGGTGTAATAATTAACCAACACATTTGACCCGGGTCAAAGGTTGTTGTGTGTTCGAGTCTTATTGCGAAAGACATATAAAATAAGTATATGTCGTGTGATTAGTTTAATATTTTATTAGAGAAAACAAGACCCGTATCGCGCACGGGTCATAATGCATCGTAACTAATAAGTATTTTAACCTATTATTTATTAATACGCTATATAATAAATAAATAAGTGAAAATGACTTATAAATCATTTTGGTGTTAATATAATATAAATATATTATTTATATTATGACTTAGAGTATCTAAGTGTATTTGTGTGTGACCTCATAGGATCACATATACTTAGCAGTATAAATATGTAATGTGCTTTGAGCATATTTCAAAAGCTCCCGGCCACTTGCGAATGGCACACTTACATTGTATTTATACAAGCAAAAGTTAATGTCTAGCAACACATCAATGCCCCTAAAATATGTGAAGTTTAGTTTCTTTAAACCTTTAAGGATAATGGGTTATAATCAATTTTATCTTTTGTTTCAGATACTTAGTTAAATATAAGACATGGATTAAATGCATTCTTATTTATTTAACCATTCACTTTCTTGACTTTAGATCTTGAACTAGATTACCAAATTAATTCAAGATTTATCTTATTATATTTGTAAATGGCTATGTAAACATTTGTTCAAATCATCAAGGGGCCTAGAAGTATCTAACTCCATGATTCTTGGAGGAACAAATCACACCTTGACTACACGTGTTAGCCATTTGTTTCACATTATTCCCAATGATATTATTGCAGCCTTATTCAGGTCAATGTTTAATCATATTAAATAATAATGTTCCACACTCGCATAACCTGCAAGTGTCTCAAGTCTAAGGAACAATTGACTTAACCATTTACAAGTTTCACTAAATGCAATAATCCATGTAGTGAATTCTTGTAGGATGAGTTAATCAAATATTTATCTTCATAAATACATATGAATCTGATTAGTCTAACTATTAAATATTCATTCATGAATATAATCAATATTCTCACATTTTTGTTGATTCGATGTTATTCCCATATCATCAACCGAAAATAGATAATTTAGAAGAAATAATTATTCATGGATTTTAAACATGCAAATATCTAAAACAATTAATATAACATAAAAAGATCGCTACATCAAGTACATCAATTTCATAAATAATTAAATGTTTACATTTAATTATTCAAATACTAAATAAAATATCAATTAACAACTAGCCAGTCAAAGTCATACTCCTTCCGTCCTAAAATATTAGTCCACTTTGGTATTTTTGATTATCCAAAATTTAATGTCTACTTTCAATAACAACCAATCAAAATGCTTCTAAGTTTGTGAGAATGAAATTTTATTGGTTAACATTGTAAGAGACCCACTTTTCTTAAGCTTTGTGAAATTTAAAAATAGACATATAATTTGGGACGGATGGAGTATTTCCTTAAGTATGACATGCACACTTATCGAAAGACATGGGCTTTGTGAATGTGTAAACTAGGCTGCGATTTTTTAAAACTTTAAGAATACTACTTTCAAAATTTACAAATGGTGAAAGTTTTGAATAATGCAATGTGCGTTTAATTACAAGTATACCAATACTAGCATTACATCTGCACACTCGCATAAGATGTTTGAAACTTGGAAGTCCAATTCCTATTTCATACATTCTTATAATCAGCTTCCTAAGCATTAACGTATTCATAATCTTTTAATAGATATTGCAACTATGCTCTCTATTGAGCATTTTTAGTCAATGTGTGTATCATTCATGATGAAATTATAGTATGACTAGCATCAAGTACCATCTCTAGCAAGCATTAGTGTATAATATCAAAACTAATCTCCTTATTCAAAATCTGTAAACAAAGTACGCATCTACAATCTTTTAAAGGCACCATAGAATATTTCTCTAATAATAACGATATAATGACTTTCAGTTAGATCTTATTGTTTTAAATGAAAATAATAAATTCTAGTATAATATAACATGTATACATGTAATTAGCTTAGATACTTAACTTTCCACCAGTAAAAATTCCCATATATCCCTTTAACCATGTTTTTCCTTACCCTACACCTAACGTTACAACTCTTTATAGCCACCTCTTTGATAGTCTATCCTAGGTGGTTACGCCAAAGCATTGGAGGTTTGATCATTTATCAAGCCTATGGTGATTTATGTGCTATGACAGGTAGTGAGTGTAAATTTTTTCATTTCCATATTGTTATATCATTTATACATCCAAGAGATGAGAGAATCCAAACACTTATGTGAGGTGCTAGTATATATTTTTGTGCTTGCTGAAACTATTGTCAAACGGGTTGTGCCATAAACTATATTTATTTAGTAAGCTAAATGCCTCCGATTTGTATTACTTATTAGGTAAAAAACACATTTGTTTGAGGACATCCAAGTCCCAACTGTAGGGATATTTGATGAGGTGTAATTTCATACTCTTTTAAGGGGTCATTTAACCCTTTAACTCGTGCATATTTAATCATATATTACCTTAAATTGCTTCTTTTTGAGTTTAAGGTACTTGGGAGAACAAATGCTAGAAAAGTACAAGTTCCGGGCTCAATTGTACGAAGAACAATGAAAAACGACAACTCCAACAACGCGACCGACAAAGGTGACGTTGTCACCTCCAGTGACGGGTCAATGGCTGGAGACGGCTTGTGAATACGACGTCAGAAGAAGCTAACGACGTCAAAGTGACGCTATCACATTTAAGTCGATGAAAAAATGAAACCCTAATTGGCGGCGAGATGACGCCATCACAATCACAACGTGATGCCGTCACAACCTAAAATCTATAAATACAAACGCTTTATTTTAATTAGTATGTGCAGCTTTGAAGAAAGTTTTACCACCGAGCCCTAGTTGGTTTTTAGCAGTATTGTAGGCATTTTTGGCCATTGAAGACCTCATGTATTATTGAGATAAGTACTTTTTCCCAACCATTCACTCATGTATATGTGTTATTGTGTGATTTGCTTATGTGCTTGCTTCTGTATTACTATGCTAAGCTAAACTAATTAGTATTTACTTAAGATTGTATGAAACATAGTTATTGATTGTTTGTTTATCTTCTTTTGTCAATGGTGTGTACGTTAGGAGTTGGAAAACTGCTACGATACTACAAGGCTAGCTTGAACGTCCACTAAAACCTGTCCAATTAATACTTATGTCTTAGGAATTAACTGAATAAGGTATTTATTGCGTGTTCTAGTTATTGGGTGCGATATTGACATTCATACATGTGTCTCCCATATAGGCTAGTTCATAGATGTGAGACTGACCAACCCGCAATAGATAATAAGGAATACTCCGCGTTGCATTAGAAAAGTAATTGACATTCGATAAACAAAGACAGATAATAACTAGGGATTAATGAGATTTTAGGTAAATACGTTTTTCCTCTTATAAGAAGTTCATCACCAATTTTCTTTTCTTGTTATTTATTTTTATCACATATAAGTTTAATTGGTAGCTTAAAACCAACCTCTATAAAATACCGAATTTTTACTTGTTTTCAATTAAAATACAAAAATTATCAAAAATAATCTTCCCTCAGCCTTTAAACTTAAATTGACATACACTTTAAACCTACCTCACTATTCCCCTAGAGAACGATAAATCCCCCGAGTCTTGTCTATACCACACTACAACGATTAGTTACTCTGCCTATGAGGATTGTAAAACTTCGGTATTGCAATCCGCCGCATCATTTATCCTATAAAATAATATGTGTTAATTCTTATAAAACTAAATGCTTTATTTCAAGACAATCTCGAAATAACTTTACTTACTTGGTAACTCAAGCTCTCATGGGATTAGACAACATTTTATGTGTATAATCACCAATGAAACATGCATATTTCTCACACTTGATTCATCAATGGTAAAAGAAAGTATGAAGTTATACTATATAGATGATGGACTTTCCATATTCACCATTCTTTAGCTTGAAAATGGGTCATGCAATTTCTCCCATATTGGCTTACTATACGACAAAATTATGTAACGCTATAGTATGTTTATACACATGAGACAAAATCAACTTTGGCCTTGTCCTCACTATGTTTGCATTTGCTTGATATTTCTATTTGCTAATCAATTAATCTTATAAGGGAATGTCTAACCAATGCCCTTAGGGCATTGGTTAGACATTCCCATCTTATAATAATACATCGACGTATTTAAGAAGTTATGAGTTGGTTAACGTGTAGAAAACATGTTCTACAGTTTTCAAAGTATCTTATAAGCTTCAAAGAGTTTGAACACCAAACTAGGGTTGTAAAACTAACTTGTAAGCATAAGATATATGCAACCATTCTTAATCATAATTCATTAGATTTCCTGAGTAATGATGCATAGAGTTTGATTAGACTTGAGAATTTTTAGTGTTTCTATTCTAGCTTT
Organism: Chrysanthemum makinoi; assembly: GCA_910596185.1. NCBI lineage: Eukaryota > Viridiplantae > Streptophyta > Magnoliopsida > Asterales > Asteraceae > Chrysanthemum > Chrysanthemum makinoi. The sequence goes on from OU343219.1 coordinate 134,021,473, forward strand.
CTCTGCCAATGGAAAAGGATATGAAACTTGTTTCTTTCTTTTCAATAAAAACTATTAGTTGCATTTACATTCCTATTATAGTTTTTCTCTAACAAAAAAGAGGATAAGAAATGTTTTATTTCTTTCTTTCAAGAAAAAAAAAACTAATTTGTGTATCTTCTAAAAAGATCAAACATTGTTTACGATTCATGTTGCATTATTTTCATTAAAATTTCAAACTATATTATTATTTTAAATTAATAATCCTTTTATAAACAGCATACCCATGTTTTAAAATTGGATGAGGATCCCCTCATGTTCATTTGAACATGAGAGGTAAAGTTGTGCATATCCTGATTGTGCATTGCCATTAGTGTGCAAAACATTTATTTTATTTTAATTGAAATGTACAATCATATCATGCACAACTTTACCTCTCATGTTCAAATGAACATGAGAGAATCCTCATCCAAATTATAATTTAATAAAAGACTAAGGCCCGTTCATCCTTCTATTATTACATCAGTTGATTTGCTAGTAATAATAGATTTGATAGGTAGATAATTCATCATCAATTATATTACGTGTACAAATCTTAGATGCCTTATTAATGTCCAACATTAATGTCAAAACATTAAAACATACCGTATATGTTTAGTAAAAAAGCTAAGATATGTTCGACTTTCTATTATCATAGCAGTTGATCATACTATAATAACAGATGTGATGGGTAGGGGTGAGCATGGTTAAGGTTAGTACGGTTTTTGCTAAAGACCAACCAGCATCCGTAGTTGTGGTTTTAAAAAAATGAGAATCCACAACAACCGATGCCTTAATTTCTTTCATAACGTAAAAGTCACGTCTCGCGTCATAGCGGCGGCTTAGCACCACCATAACGCACCTTTTAAAACCCTGAATATACCCAATAAAACCATTTAATAAACACACACAACAAATCTCCCACAACTTGATCCTTAACAAGACCGAGTACTCGTTTTTTAGCCCAAAAGGCATGGGACATGAGTCACCTTAATAGGGGTAGCCACGTCCAATTTGCCACATAAAAAAGAAAGACGCGTGCTACTATGATTATCACGGATGGTCTAACATTCAGAACAAACTTTCGGATCGTTGTTGATTCTTCTAATTATTAAACCCACTATAAGTCCCTTTTCATGAATTCGTCATGGTTCCTCGTACACTAATTTGTACCATGTTCTAATCTTTATCGACCCAACATGTGCTTTCACCTTATCTTACACGTGACAAACATTTACCTTTGTATCATTTGTCAAAATGATTCTACCATTTAAAACACGTGACATAAAACAACAAATTAAAAAAAAAAAAAAAAACAAAACAAAACAAAAAACAACTTATATGAATAAGATCTAAATCTGATTAGAGTTTGCTTCCGTATCCTTTGAGTAATAGTAAAGGCCCACAACAAACTTCCATTTTCTTTCACAAAAGTAATAATCCTTGTCAATTCAACCCAAAAAGATTTCTATTTTCTCTATTGTAATGACATCCAACAACGACATATGTAATGAAAATGTATATCACAGTTCAAGATCGACATCATACATTGCGTTTAACATCAAATGTAATAAGTATCTTTGTCCATAATTCAGTTACGTACGTATAGTAATATATAAACCCTAAAACGTACATCGTTTGGAATAAGTATATATCGAATGATACATACTATTGCAACGACCTTATTTAGACTAGTTGTAACAAGGCCAAGATTCATGTGTCAAGATCGAGCATCATTGACGCGTTATGGACCACTTTTGAAAAGTGATTTGGTCATTCATATGACCAAAAGAAAATGTTGTTATGTGTAGTATTGTAGAGTATGTTTGTGTTTAAATAGTGTATGTTTGTGTGGTCACTACTAAGACTGTTTTTGTTGAATTGGTGACAGGGGGATGGAGTTCGAAAGTTATGCTCGAAGGAGCAAACTTTGAAAATTTTCAAAAACTAAACTACAAACGATTCGTTATGTGGCAAATTACAAAAATAACTCGATATTTTTAAAAAATTTACACCAAAAATTCTTTTCGATAGGGGCAACCCCCCTCCCTTCCCGTTTCCGCCTTTGATTGGTGAAGAGATTGGTTGATGAGGTGACGGTAGTGGATATTGTCATTACTGCATCCGGTCTTTACATATTTCAACAAAAGTTATTATTATTATTATTACTATCTTTTTTTCTTTTAGAAACCCCAAGTAGCAATTTGTTGTATGTAAATTTGCATATTAACTAGAAAACCTGAATTCAAATAATTTTGTTTACTTTTTTTATTATGTTAGATTATTTACCTTGTCATGCATGCTTTTCAGATGTGTTTTTGATAAATATGGGCGTGGCCTACGCAGGCACCCCATGAAATCCTTGGCAAGCACCTCAAAGTAGCGTGGACCCCATTCTGACCGTACGGCGCCCCTTTTCTCTTTTCTTTTTTTCTTTTTTTTTTTTTAATAATTGTGTGTAGTGTTTTTTATATTGTATTTAATTTGTGTAGTTTATAGTGTGTATAGTGTATTTAATTTGTGTGGTGTTTTTTTTAGTATAGTGTATTTAATTGTATAGTGTTTTTATATGGTATTTATTTTACGTTATGTTTTTTAATTGTGTATAACAACAAATGTTAAACATTAAAACATTAAACAAGTATAACAACAAATGTTACTAATATTACAATAAAACATTAGACATTAAAACATTAAACAAGTAAAACAACAAATGTTTTCAATATTACAACGAAATATACTCCACATGAAGATTATTAATGTCATTTATAAGCTCGTAGAGTATTCCACTCGGCTGACATGCGTGATCAAATGGATTTCTTGCCAATTCCAGGGATGCCTCCAACGCTTTTATTTTTGCCTGCAACAAATTGTTTTCAGCCAATAGCATGTTGATCGTTGTATCTTTAGTTTCCAGCTTTGAGCACTGCGTTGATGAAGAGGCTTCACCAAAGTACTTTTGTTGAAATATTTCCTTCCACATGAAGTATCGACACCCATAGTCTTTAGTCCCCTGTTACATGACGAAACAATTATAAGAAATATATTCTAAACAAACAAGTTATTGATATATTTACGCAAATAAGCAAACGTTTAATTATTTACCTTTGAGAAAGGACATGCATAATACTTCAGACCACAAGTTTTGGGCTTGTGGGATGTTCTTTCAATTATTAATCCACGTTGACAACGACACAAGTAAGGATTTTGTTGTTGCATCTGGCCAAAAGAATTTGTATAATTATTCACAACATAAATTAGTGATATCATGGTGCCTGCCTAGGATTATATTTGTTGTTGGTGTTGTTGGTTGATTGTTTTTGGTGTTGTTGCTTTCACCTGGGATTATATTGGGTGTCTGCCTAGGCCACGCCTTTGAGAATCTTAGTACATTGCCTTTGAGAATCTTGTGAACTTTTGCAGTACCTGGTAACTTGTGAGAATCATGTTCAAAACGTGTAACTTGTGAAACCTGTGAAGTTCATGTGAACTGGTAACTTGTGAGTGTCTTGTGCTTGTGCAGTTTGAGACTTGTGCAGTTGTGAGGCTTGTGCATTTTTGAGGCTTGTGCAGTTTTGTGAGGCTTGTGCAGTTTTGTTAGACTTGTGCAGTTTTGTGAGACTTGTGAACTGGTGACTTTGTGCAGTTGTGACTAAAATTTTTCTGAGGCGATGATGGTAAAAACCGAATGGACGGTAAAGTGGGATCAAATCTCACTTTGCAACGGGTTTGAGCCTACAAATTTTCCGAGGCGATGATGATTTTTGAGCCTAAAAATTTTCCGAGGCGATGATGAAAACTGAATGGACGGCAAAGTGAGATAAAATCTCACTTTTGCAACCTTCGAACTGAGCCTCAAAAATTTTCCGACTACGGTTTTTTTAAAAAATTTAAAACTGAATTTATAGCATAAAAAAACTTGTATAACTAAAAAAAAACTTGTAAAAAAAGTTATAAAAAACTTGTTAAAAAAGTTATAAAAAACTTGTAAAATTGTAAAACCAAAAAAAAAAACTTGTAAAAAAGTTATAAAAAACTTGTAAAACAAATAAAAACATGTACAAAAAACTGTAAAAAAAACTTGTAAAAGTAAGTGGTATAAGTGGTAAAAAAATAAGTTGTAAAAAAATTTGGCACGGAAATTGAGAAATCAATCATTGGTACTAATAATTGGCACGGAAATCGAGGCAACCCATGCAAAAATTCAGCCACCCCCTGCCATGGGGTGCCTGCATGGGAGGACCTGTTGTTGTTGTGTCATATTAGACTTGTGGGGGCCTGACATGCGTACTTACCTAATAAAACATGTGTCATGTAAAGTATTTATTTGGTACCGTAGCTAAAAGATGTAATTGTAGTACATGCTAAGATTAGAAAATTTTGGATATGATCCACACCTACAACTTATAAAAAGAAAGGAATGAATATGTTAAAGAGATCTACCTTAAAAGTAGTTGGAGTTATTTAAAGAGTTAATACTTACTTTTGAGATTGAATTACAGGATCCATAATTCCATATATTCTAATTAATATAGATTGTTCAAATTTACCATTGCTATATTTGAGTCTTTGACCGGTAAATTATCAGACGGAACTCAACAAAAAAAATCTATATATGCACTTGCTAATTGTTAGGTGAATACAATATAAAAAGTGATTCTATACATTAATTATCAGGTAACAATCACTTGTAAACTATACCCAGAACCGTGTAACACACCATGTGAGATTGACGTTTTATACACCATGTGTCTTCTTTTCTTTGAAAATAGACCAATTATGACCATATTTAAAAAAATATATATATAGTTTCATATATCACGAGTAAACGAGTAAAAATTACATTTTTCGGGTTATTAGTGAAAGTATTTGACTAAGATATGCGTGGTTTATTCGGGATTATTACCCGTTATCGTTTTCCAACTATTTTCTCACCGCCTCCAAAATATGAACTTAGTTAGTTTTGAACTTAAGACTTCATGTAAAGGATTTAAGAGTGTTCAACCATTATGTCACGTTACGGATGATTATCCATCAGGTTTGTCTAAAGGGTGCCCTCAGAGCAAGGTTTAAGATGATTATAAAAGAAAAGTTTGAATTTATTAAATTACAAATAAGATTTAATTATGATAATTTATAAGGTTAATTAATGTGTATTAAATACAATTTATAATATAGAAAGAAAGTTTGTGTTTAATAACTATACATTAATCAATGCTCTCAGGCACTCGTTAGACGACAATCCCTTATCCATAATATCATCAAAATTTCAATATACAACTCATAATTAGCTTAAATGCAAGTCCTTGACATATACATAATATCAACAAAATTGTGGAACACACTTTTATTTCGCAATTATTAATTCCTTTATAGAAAAATTATAAATGCATGTGAAGACTTTCCTTAAATAGTTGGAAAAAGTTAGGCTTACGTCCCCTTCGAGTCTTCAACACTCGCACTCATGCATCAGTTTAGATAAAAATAGAAAGCAAAGATTGGACTTTCTAAAAATAGCAATCAAGATCATTCCAGCTCTTTCCACGTGTCACTCTCTCATTGGTTTCGTTTGGTATATGTTTTTTTTCCTTCTGTCGTTTAGCTAAACTAAATGCCAACCCAAATCTAGCCTTAATAAATTTTGCCAAATTTAATGAAGATTCAATATGATTAATCTCCATCACATGTCACAACAAAACTTAATTAATTAAGTACCTATGTTTATGCAAAAATACAAACAATATATAAAGATTGATAAGAGTGTTATTAATGATCGGTTAACTAGAAAACGTAATCACTTCTTAATAAGGATAACAAAAAATAAAACTATAAAGGTTAATTATAGATTATGCTTTTCAAGGATAGTGTACTTTTCACCAATCAAATCAAAGGGATTAGTTAAAATCATATACACATATTTTTAGTAACAAATATAATTTGGAGGGTTACCAACTATGTATTATTCTACATATTTGACTAAAATGATCACCAACACTTATTTCTATTAAGAGTACAGAAGAAAAGGCAAATAGTAAAATGAGTCATTTTGGGATAATTGGTAATGAGCAAAAAAAGTGTAGATAACCCGCCAATTTTATTGTATAAGTAAATGTAACAACTACTACAGTAACTTTGTTGTGGTGATACATGAGTCTATATAGAAGACCATATAGATAATTATGGTTCCATGTTTGACTATATATAAACAAAGACACAAGTCAAACAAGGTTGTTACTTTTTTTTTTCTTGACTTATATGTTTATATATGTATGCTGTATAGATCTATAAGTCTCTTGCATGTATAGTTGTGTGATTGCTAAAACGACTTAATCACTATTTAGTAACTGCATGGACCATAAGTCTTCCATACTCCACATGTTCTCATTTGTTTCAGTGGGAAATGGACCTGAAAAACTTTGGAAATTTTCGTAGGCCGTTGGAGAGTACGTTTCCATTGGATTCATAGCGTTGCATGTTTGCGTTGAGCTCGTGGTGGCTTGATCAGTATGCCCCGAAGAAGTTTGCCCACTGAAGTTTTCCGCTTGCTTGATATGCTTCTGAATCCTAGTCCTCCAGTAATTTTTTATCTCGTTATCGGTTCTTCCTGGAAGATGTTTTGCTATTTTTGACCATCTGCAAAAACAAATTGGTGTCTTGAGGTTAAGTAGTTGTAAATAAGTAACAAATAATGAAGGAATTATAATACTTTACCAAAAAAAAAAAACTGAATATATGCTTAATACTTTACAAATTACTACAGTAGCTTGTTTCTAACAAACCCAAATTCTCTTTACCTCTAAATTTCCTCCACGTACATATTAATAAGCGATTTTACATAACATGAAGTTTAAATAAACTATCAAATATTTCATGGCGAATAAGATATATTATATTTTCTTATATTCAAACGAACATGAAAGTAAATATTAGCGTGGGAATAAATAGATAAATGAGCTTCAGTATTCACACTCTAAAGTTCAGTAATATGTCACTAATGCTCAAAGAATTATTTTACTCTCTTAGGAGATAATGAAAATTCTATATAGAAATTGAGATAGATATTATAAATGGCCCACAATATACATAATGAAATCATATAGAACCAAACATACAACATGTTCCACGATGCAAATCAAAAGTTATCATGTTCCACGTTCCAAATTCATCATATATCTTTTCGCTAAAACATATATATTTAAAGGAGGCTCGTCTCGCATATTATTTCATAAATGTAGTGAAACTTCATATAAATTTCAAAAAAGAGAAGCTATCAAAGTTTTAGTTTTTAATAAAGTTTGGAACCGGAAATTCGTCATGTCGATGGTCCGAAGATTCGATGCCTACGTGATGAAAGAAGCAAAAAGCTACATGTTTTTTTTGGGTAAGTTTAGGTAAAATGCGTGTCGAAATAAAATTCAACAAAACTTCTCAAGAAATTTAGGAAAAGAAACTTGTAGGTAAATTTATTTTTATTAAATCTTTGTACTATACTACTTATAGAATTCAAGATCAGAAGTATATCTACAGTTTTGTTTTTTGCCTTTTATTCATATAAAAATCAACCAATAATTCTCAACATCATTACTTTAAAGAAAATTAACTCTGAAATTTTTAAAAATATGCTCACAAGTAGTAGTATACGCATCATTATATTTCCTCTACATAATAAGATGATTCTTTGCAGGAAATAGACCTAAAACTACAAAAGGGTCCGGTTTTTATTTCCTCGTTTGAAAGATTAATTGAATTCGAGTGCACCGCCAAGGAATCCTAGACGTAAGGACCACCACATTGTCTTGATGAGCCAAAACAAGATGGAATCTGTCGATTTCAAATGAAAAATTGTAGTGCGGAAGCTCCTTTACTGCTCGGTGAAATGAAATTTACACATGTGATGAATAAAAAAGAGTTGCTTCTAAAAACGGAAACTTTTTATTCATTGATATGATGTTTCATAGCTTCACATTTTGGATTCCCGGCTGATGATGTGCTTGTATTAAGGGAATTATATGCTTCGATTGTAGTTTAAAATAGGATTAATCACAGTGGCGGACCCAGGATTTTCGAGGGCGGGGGGCAAAAAAAAAATTTTTGATAAAATTTGTGATGAACTTTAATAAAAAGGTCATAAAAAAAATTTACACTAAAAATTGATATTTTTTTTAGATTAAGATAGAGATCTAAGGTTTTTACATTGTTTGATGTTAAGGTGGGGGGCAATTTGATTTTATAATGGGGTGCACTTTAATAAAATGGTCATAAAAAAAATTTTACACTAAAATTTGACATTTTTTGGCGAACCATGGAGGGCACCGCCCCCCCCCCCCTATCCTCTATGTAGTTCCGCCCATATAATTACTATACATAATTTTGTTTAAATCTTAGCCACTTCCTTGTGTTTATTTGCATAAAATATGTTGATTAAACTTCAAATATTATTAACCAATAAAAACATGATTTTTTTCAAGAATTCCTCATTTAACATGGATTAGACTAAATGAACCAGTTAATCGAAAAGATAAACCAAACTACTAATCTTGCTCAAATGTTGTTTGCGAAATACAAATCCACATGATATCTCAACACCGATGAATTGATCATTAGTGGACAGTTGAACATAAACCATTGATTTATTAGCCAGATAGATAGTGATTTTCATTATATCTAATGGATAGATAATTAGTTACAAACCTGTTTCCCCATTTAGCATGAAGCTCCATGATCAAGAGTTGTTCTTCGGGTGTAATATTACCCCTCCTTACATCGGGTCGGAGATAGTTCAACCATCTTAGCCTACAGCTTTTTCCTGTTCTCTTAAGACCTAATTAATCACATAATCACAATCAATATTAATAACCAAGGTTTATTACAACATAAAATCATTTTTTCTAGCAAAAAAGGAATTGAACCATCAAAACTATTACCTGCTGATCTAGCAAGAGAGTTCCAAACACCTTCACCATGATTTGCTATGTAGTTGATAAGAATTAAGTCTTCTTCCATTGTCCATGGCCCTTTTCGAACTTCAACGTCTTGCGAAGAGTTGCATAGTTTTTTGTCCATCTTTAAAAAAAAATAATAATAATAAAATTGCTTAAAGATTCTTCTAAAAATGTATATGTAGAGAGAAAGTGTGGGAGAAAGGTAGAAAGAGAAAGAGATGGAAGAGTTTGTTGAAGAAATATTATGTAGACGGAGTTGGTTTTATAGGGGAAGCCTAAGATGACATTTAACATGCTAATTATGCTTTTTAGTTCACGTTAATCAACTTTTTAAATCTTTAGGCCTAACTTCCTTATTAATCTTAGTTAATTAGTGCTAAGTTAATATAGTTAAGTGATTCAAGATTATTGTCTAGTATGCATGCATGCATGGCCCCTACGCATGCAAATTCTATATATGTATGTATTTTTGTATCCCTTTATTTTAAATAGTATAATTATTTAAAGATAAATAAACAAACAAACAAGCAAGAAAGCAAAGCAAAAGAAAAAGATATAGTTGCATGTGCCTTGTTAAGAAGACAAGTCCAAATCACACCTTAATTATTTATTTAGTTAACTTAACCTCAACTCGAAACCAAGTAATATACGTTCCACAATATGCCGCGTAGGTGCTGCGTTGGTTCATGAGTATCGTCATATATGATCGGCTAGCTCATGGGCGGAGGTACGAAGAGACTAGGGAGGGTGAAGGCCTCTCTAGATATCTGATTAAGTGTATAATGTTTACTAGTTTTCTTTTAGGATTAACACATATTTCACCAGTACAGGCTTCCAAAGACAAACGACAGCCCATTTTCTGCTTTTAGATAGGGAACACGTAGACATTTTTTTCTATTTTAAAGTGTATATTTCTGACCTCTCATAATTTTGGCGCTTCTAACAAAAAATCAAAAATCGTCAAACTCCATCGCCGAGCTAGCCTAACTTGGCTTGCTGTGATTTTAGTTTAATTTTGAAAACTCCGGTAGAATTTCTCAGTATGGTCATTTGGGAAGGTCCTCGAAGGACGACTCCCATACAATTATTGCGTTACGTTACCAAAAACAAAGACTTGAAAGAAATCAAAGCTTTTACTGGGTAACTATAATAAGAATGTGCCAGGCCCAATAAGTTACTTTGGGCTAACAAGTAAAACTAGCACAACCTCTAAAATGGCGTTCTATAGTATTTGGTATGGTAATATGCATCAGTAGTACATGTCAGGGAGATCACACAAAACGCCAATAAAGAAAATCGATAGGGTTGTAAACGAACCAGACGAACACGAACGGAGCCTTATTCATGTTCGTTCATTTAATTTTAACCGGACAAATAAACGAACACGAACGCTTAAACGGACGAGATTTCTTGTTCATGTTCGTTTATTAAGAAAATGAGTTGTTCATGTTCGTTTATGTTCGTTCATTAAGACACTAAACGAACATAAACGATCGAACATAAATGAACATGGACAAACAATCATAAACTTTATTAAATTATGTATCTAATATCGTTTTATCAGTGTCGTTTTGTTTAAACAAACTAATTTAAAAATTATACAATTAAAAGATTTGATATACGAACATAAATAAATAAATGAACATAAAAGAACGTTAACGAACGCATAATCGGACGTTCACGGACATGACTTTTGTTCATGTTCGTTCATTTAACTAAACGATCGTAAAATATTGTTCATGTTCGTTCATTTAATAAATAAACGAACCTAAACGAACTTTTTACCGAACCGTTCATGAAATGTTCACTGAACGTTCAGTTCGTTTACAGCCCTAAAAATCGAGCTTTGATTGTCGATGGTTTGAAGAGAAGGGTAGACCAAAATTTAGGTGTGATGATAGACTTAAGCATGATATTAAGGAGCTTTGTTTTTCCGAGGACATGACATATGATAAGATCGCATGGAGGGATAGAATTAGAAAAGAGGGTTAGACAAGCTAGGTTGTTTGTTGTTATAAGGTAATTTTTTGCATTTGGCCTTTATAGATGACTCTAAATAGCCTTGTCTCTTGCATTTTAGGTTTAGAGTTCCATAGACTGCCCCTATACGTTTTTTAGACGTTAAGTGCCCCCTTTTCATTTTGATTTGCCCGTAGGTTTAGATCGTCATCACATTGCCCATTCCTAGTACTTCGCTACACTCTTAGGTCTGAGATCTTTATTTGTTTTTAGGCCCTTTCCTTTTGCGCGCTTGAGCCCTTGCTCATTTTGCCTTTTTTGTCTTTTATGTTTACACTTATGTTTCCCCTTTGTCTTTTTTGCGCTTTCTATATTCTATATTCTGTGTTTTCTTGCAGCGTGTGCTTTTATGTCTGTGTGCCTCTATTCCTCTTAGATTTTATGATTGTTTTTTGTTAATAGCTTTGTATGCTTGCTTTTCGTTCTATGTGTTTATTGATTCTTTATTCTTATTATGACACACAATCACATGAGCACTTATATATGAGCATACCTGCACACATACTTTGTCGGAGGTCGATCTCCCTAGAAGTAGTATCCACACTTTTGGTTTTATCTTGAGGTAAAGGTAGAATATGTTTATATTCTACCTCCTCAATACCCGCTCCAGTGAGATTAGATATGTTGTTGTTGTTAATATGGTATGCATCAATTTATTTGAAGGAAAAATAAAATATGTGATCAATTTACAAACCTTTTTCTTATCAAAATGATCAAATGAATAATAACTTATAAGAACAATCACAAGTTTTTTTTATCCTTGTCATTAAGGCAGTAAACGAACTGGAAAAATGCGAGCAGAGCTTTGTTCATGTTCATTTGTTATGTGATTTTTTTCTTGCACTCAAAATGTCATATGCGTATTTCCATAATGGGTGTCGTACAAAATGCCTTTATAATTAGTAAGGTGTTGTAAATATTTGAGTCCTGAAAAAAAAAAGTTGAAACGAAAAAAAAAAAAATCAAAATATATATTCCTAATAAATTACTAGTGCGTACTACATATATAGTTTACGGGGCTTAGACTACTCTTATCCATAAGCACTTTTCATTTCACCACAACACCACATCAATTTTCTCTCTGCTTTCACAACCTTTCACTTTTCACTCACACCACTTCATCTTTCAACCTATTTTATTTATTTATTAAAATACTCACTTTTATATAAGAATACTCTACACACTCTTACAAACCAAATAATAAATAATAAAACATTTAAGGGGAACCCACTTGACACGAAATCATATAAGGTGAAGAGTTCACCGTTCGTGCCTTATTTTTTATTTATTTATTTTATTATTATTATTTTTTTGCCGCCGTGAACAAACACCACCTAGTCACATTGCCGCGTGAGTAGGCTGGTTACCGATCTCCACTAGCACCATTTTTAAAGACTTAGGGTGTGTTTGTTTTTCAAAAAAAAATCTTACTAACCCTCATACTCTTACAAGTAAGAGGAGGGAAGACGTTTTGGTTTGTTTTTTTTCTTTTGAGTCAGACCCAGTTAGACATATAACATCTTAGTCAGTAAGAGGTGGGTGACTTGTCTTACTAGCTCTTACTCGATAAAAGAATGAAGACTTGTGTTAATATATTATATTTGATGGTTTATTAACTATGTTATATTTATGATAAAAAGTCTTGTTTCATATTTACATAAGTTACTTATTATCGTATTGCGTTGGTTTAATAAATAAATTGCGGAAACGAGCACTTAAAATCATTCGGACATCAATTAGACAAAAACAAACTACATTATTTCGTTCAGATTGAGACTTTCTAGCCACCTCTTACTGGTAAGATGTAGTAGTCAGATTCAGACCTAAAACATTTTAATGAAATAAACACACCCTTAAAGTCCACGTCTTAGATATAAGGTGGTGATCCTATAGAAAGGTTACACAGTATAAAAAGTCATTACATGAATACATGGTGACAATTGTCCTTTTGTACTTAAGCCTTTTATTTATTTATTTATTTCACTCTTAATTGATGAACATTCTGATTTAACTGATAAACATTGTGATAACAAAAAAAGAAAAAGTTTTTCAAAAAGAAAACTAATGAACAACATGATCTAACTGATGAATATTGTGATGTAATTCAACAAAAAAACTGATAAACATTCAATAAAAAGAGAAAGTTTTTCAAAAAGAAGCCTGATGAAAAACGTGAGCTAACTGATGAATATTGTGATTTTGTTCATCAAAGAAAAATGATGAATATTGGGATTAAAAAAAGAAGAAGAATAATCATCTTCTAAAAGAAAACTGATGAACAAACATTGTAATGTTGTTCACCAAAGAAAACTAATAAACATTATGATAACAAAAAATAAAATGTTCAAATTTTTTTTTGATGAACAACGTTATTTAACGGATGCATATTGTGAGGTTATTTATCAAAGAAAACTGATGAACACCTTGTTAATCAAATTTCAAAAATTATATATCTGTGAGATCACATATCAAAAACTATTTTTTTCTATAACATTAATAAGTATTTACTTTTGATATACACGTTAAAAGTCCTAAATTAAAGAAAAACTCAGACACATTTTATCAAACACATTGTAAGCATTTTCATCACTTCATTTATTTGATTTTTTGATGAAAAACTTTAGAGACACAAAATGTGAAGAACTGATTACTTTATGTTTATTTATGTTAATTTGAAGTAATTACATGCCGATTTTAAGTATTATATCATGGATAAAGAAATTAAAAATGAAAAAGAAAAAGTCGAAGGAAAAGGTAAGATTCGAATCAAATTAATGGTGGAAATTACTTTTTAAACTTTTTATAACTATCAATGCAACTAAAAGCATGCACCAGGCTCCAAAATTCTTTTGGGCTCACAAGAAAATCTAGCCCAAGCTCTAAAATGACGTTGTGTTGCGTATGGTATACATCAATGTATCCGAAGTTTCGAACTACTGAAAAGTTCATGAACGTGATTAAGTTATATGAATACAGTTGCTAATCCCAAACCTCGCTCAGACGAGATTAGATATTGATGTTGAGTTGCTAACTTTCATTGAATCTTCGTATTCTTTTCTAGTGAACATTTTTTGGTTCAGGTTCATGATCACTTTCATGTGATGAAGGAAAATTAGTTCTTGTGGGTCTGATGTCGAAAAATCATCGTTGTAAAAACACATTTCGTGTTTCATGTAGAGACACTTGATCAATGTAAAAATTAATAATATGCTTTTTAATCTTCGACCGATGAGTAACGAAATGTCCTTAACAACAACTTTCATATATTTCATTTGTCCTAAAATAAATGTCCACTTTCGTGGTGACACACATTGTCAAAAAAGTATAAACATTTCACATTTAATCAATCAAAGTAACATCTAGAAGTGGATACCTATTTTAGAACAAACAGAATACATAATCAATACCACGAAGAAAAATCTAAACGGGATACAATACCATGACATGGTTTATTTTTTTGCCATACATTATATTCGTACCTGCGCCTTTCAACTTCTAGCACAGCAAGAGTAAATGCACTTAGAAGAGGTCACCAAAAAATGTGGTACACTATTCTAGTGACGCAATCTACAACAAGAAATGGGATTAATTAATTAATTGGATAATAACTTTGTCGGTTTTGTTTCTAGGCAAACCAACAAAATAGATTAAGATGATGAGATCTTTAAGATAATTAGCGTCAAGACAAAAGTGCATGTTAAGTTAGGTTTAAGCAAGTTCTTATTAATCTGCACCAAACCTAAAGCGAAATAAAGGACAATAAAGGACAAATTTGCATCAAGAACTCCATGATCAATGGTTTAGACCAAAACCATAATAAATCTAAGTTTAAAAGGACTAATTCCTAACTTGGGTCTCTTTAATTACAATCAAGATTTGTTGTCAACCATTCATGATCTCCTACTTGAAGTTTTTGATATGATGTTCTCAATTAAGAACCCTTAATTTGTCTTCTTTCACACTAGCTAGTAGACAAGTTCACTATATATGCAATATGGAATTATTACATTTAGGGTAAGGCTAGTCATGTTTAGATCACCTTAACTTTAGAATATACTTGGTTAGTAGGTTAGCTGAGATTTGAAGTAAGATAAGATACACATGGTTTTTGATTAGACTGTTTAGCATTAGTGGATTTATCGTTTTATGTAACTAGATTGAGTTCAAAATATAGAAATAGTTGGTTAGTTGAGATCCGAACTAAATAAGAAACATCGGTCTTGCTATTGATTAGACCATTTAACATCCTTGAACTTAACGGGTTTTTTTCAAAGTAGAGTGTAAAAATATGATGAGCGCTCGTCTAAGCATATGCATGTTTTTGCTAAAAGAATAAGAGAACGTTCATCTGTTAATACTGACTAGGAGGGTACCCGCGCGTTGCAGCGGCGAGTACTCAGAAATAAAAATTTTCGATGAATAATGTATTTTATTTTATTGTGTTCTTTTTAACAATAAATTTACAGATATCAAAATTTCAGATAGCCGGCGTTCGGGCTCGAACCCGTTGGCCCGTGTCTGCTCGGGATCGAGCCCGTTTGGTCCGCGCCCGTTCGGGCTCAAGCCCATTTGGCCCGTTGCCCGTTCGGACTTCAATATTTGTATAATGTGATTTATTATTTGTAGTAGTGAAATTTAATGCAGGAATTGTGTTTTATTTGGTTGTACAATATGCTTGATAATTTGTATTTCTTATGTTAGGGGTGTTTTAATAAATGTATTAATTGTATTTATTAACCAGTTAAATAGTTTACTACATTAAATAGCATTAATGTGGTGTTTTGTTGTACACTATGCTTCTTGTCTTGTACGTTTGAAAATTATGTGCATTAAAGTGTTGTACCTTATGTTTCTTTTCTTGTAAGTAGTAGTCATTATAGTTATTAATAACATTGACCACTTTAATAACATTAATGTTGTAAGTCTGAAAATTATATCATGCTTATTTTGTTGTACACTATGCTTATTTTGTTGTAAATCTGAAAATTGGTTGCAGCTATTATACATTGTGTTTAAATTGTTGTAATTTTTGGTGAAGGGGTGTTTTCAATAGCATTAATGTTGTTTGATAAAATTTTGGTTTTAAAATGACACCACGTTTTATTTTATTGTACAATATGCTTACTTTGTTGTAATTCTGAAAATTGAGTGCATTAAAGTGTTATAAATCATGCTTAATTTCTTGTACGTCTTAAAATTAAGAGTGATATGCCTTCGTGCATTATAAGTAGTATAGATACGCGTTTTGAGTTTGAAAATGAGCGGGTATCAAAGCAAAATTGTACTTAGAGGTGAATTTTTGGCTCATAGTAAACATTTTTAGCACATTAATCCTGTATTTCTAGATGATTTTCTTAATTATAGAAATTAAGAAAACACAAAATAGAATACATCATGTTAATTTGGAACAAAATTTTCAATATTGATGTAATTAACTTAAAGTATTAAGGTAAAAGCATGTTGGGACAGAGAGTTCCTCTTAGTTTCACTTTGAGTGACGTGGTCGGTTACAATTCATACGAATTTTTCCGTACTTAAAAAGAACCAATGCAACATGTGAATTCATAAAAAGGTTAGGTTGGTCGGCAAGTGAGAGTGAGCCACTCACCTTGCTTTCCATTCACCCGTCACTAACTTGCCTTCCATTTACACTCACTCGTGACTCACACATATCAAGAGAATTAAGGTGAGTAACTCACCTTATTGATCCACGCAAAAACAATTTGTTTTTTTGTTCAAAGTGTGTAATATTAAGATGTGTGGGAGTGAGTGCCTTGTTCACAAAAAGGTAAGTGGTAGTGAGTGGAAGAGAGAGGAGAGGGAAAGCTGACGTAGCACTGATGTGTAAGGCATAGTTTTAAAAAGCGCGCCTTGAGGCGCGCCTAGGTGCGCCTTCCAAGGCTCAAGCTCTAGGATTTTTGGATCGAGGCTCACGACATGCGAATCCCATAAAAGCGCAGTGCCTTGGGGCTTTGCGCCTTTGGGGCTTTTGCGCCTGAGAGATAACAGTTTTGGGGCTGTTTTCTAAATATTAAGATAATATACATGGGCCTTATAAGTTATATACATGAGCCTTTTAAGTTATATCTAATTACCCTAATTTTGAAAAGAACTAAAACACACAATCAAGTGGGTAACTATAGATTCTGATCATTTTACAAATATGTAATCTCTCTCACGTCATAAGTTTATATCTTGAACTGATTTTTATTGATTGTCTATTTTATTGATTTGTAAATAACGTCATAAGTTTATTTTATCTTCAAGTACCACATCATAGGGTGAGTATTTGTATGATTTGCATTATGCCTCGAATATTAATATGTTGCTTGCTTGATATTTGGGTTAAATTGTGAACTTTGTTAGATGTAAGTCTGCAAGTGTAGGACACAAGCATATTTAGTCTGATATGGATTTTAATCTATATGTAGTTCATCGAGCCAAAGAGTTGATCCATTTGAGAAGTGACAATTGATCCATTTTAATCTTTATAATGGCTATATGTGTCATGTATTAAGTATTTAATGTTATTTAAGCTACATAACTGGTCACATATATTATAAAAAAACTTAATGTATTTAGTGCGCCTCGTATTCATGAATCCCGCGCGTTGGTATGCGCCTCGCCTCGAGGCTCTTTGGTCCCCTTCGCGCCTTAACGCGCCTTGAGCCTTTCAAAACACTGGTGTAAGGTGAGTGCGGCTTCTCCTTGCCTTCCAGCCTTAGATTAAGTGTGGATTAAGTCACTAACTAGAATTATTAGTAGTTTTGTCTAAAGAAATATTGATATGAGACATCATTGAGTTGTGACCCTTTTGAGTAAAGATTGTTTTGTCTGTTTTCTTGCTCAACCAGACAAGCTTTATGAATTGACAATAGCTTACGGCCAAGGCCAATCATATCGTGATTATTGTCTTATAAACCGATGCTGATCAATTTCAATAGTGTTTACTCAATAATATTGAAAGATTAGCATCGAGAATTGGCTTTGACCTATAGCCATGATGTCTCAAAGGTAAAACAAAAAAAGGTTAGCGTTTTTGGGCCCTTAAATATTTAAGGCTTAAAAAGCCTCTTTGGTACATTTTGGATGTGTTTGGTGTAGGGCTTATTGAGGATTATAGGAGCTTGAGTTTTTAAAATACGCTATCTATAAAATAAGTTTTGTTTGTCATACAAGATTTTGGAAGCTTTTACAAGCCATAATCCCTCATAAGCTCAAGCCACTTGAAACAGACTTACAGAAACTTAAAGTTAGCCAAATTACTTAAATACCCTTCGAAATATAGTGGATTATCATGCAAAAGCTGAAAATATATCTGAATGTGATTTGATGAATTTTTATACGGTTTTATATTAATAAACTTCAGCTCCAACTAATTCACCAAACAACTTTATAAAAATATAAGCTCCAGCTTCAGCCCTAAATTTAGCTCCAACCTTAGTTCCAGCCCATTTCATCATACATATAGTCTGATGCACAAACAATAGATTGTATGATTGTACTTTGTAAACACACCAACAAATAACAAAAACAATAGAATCGAAAACTCTGGCATGGAATATTAGTGATAGCGTGGGTTCGAGGTCGAGAAGACTTCCTTTTCTACGAGCAAATTTTTCAACCCTTTAGGCAATGAACCTAATTGTTGTAGTGTAGTATGGGGTAAGCCCAGGGGATTGATTCGTTCTCTAGGGGAATAGGAATGCTAGAAAGAGATGTATGACGAGAAGGTAACGTTGATGGGGATTCTTTTTAGTCTTTTTATGTTTTTTAGAAAGCAAGGTAAATATCTCGGGGTATAGGAGTGGAGGGTGATAGTTCTACCGATTTTAACTACTTTTACTAATTACTAAACTAATTAACTACTTAAACTTTAATAGATTATGCTAATTGTAGATGTGCTCGTATGATGATTAAAGATATATTTACTTAGATGTTCTTACTCCCTAGTTATCTCTTATTGGTCGGTTGAATTATCACATCCTCATCTTAATTGGTGCGTTGTATTCCGTTTGGTCATAGGGTGGTGCCTAATTCCCTAGTTTTATAAATTGTAACTCTTCTATAGACTATCCGGGATCAGTGAGTATAATAGTATCTCCCCCGAATACTCTATTATCCATAAGCTACAACTCACGCAATAAACGCAATGAATGGCCTAAGTGCACTCTTAAGCTTTTTTGCTATTTAGGACGTTCAAGCTCGCAACAATTAAAGAAAAATCTAGTTTTCCATACTCTACCGTCTACCAATTAAGACAAGAAACAACCTAACAATAATTAACAACTAGGTTTCATAGATCTAAGCGAACACAACGATAATTTAGCTACTCATGTTAAACAAGCAAGCATACACACATACAACTGAACATGGGGTAGACATAATGATAAAATGGATAAACAAACATATCTTATGATATAAAATAGGGTATGGAACCCTAGATACTGTCCAAGTCGGACTACAGCAGAATTAGGGGTTTCTCACCAAAGTTCTACCTCATTTAAAACAGAAAAATCGAATTCTATATATAGATTTACAAGTGCGACGGTGTCACCTTTTGCTAGTGACGTCGTCAGGTCGCCGTCATTAGGGTTTCTTCTGGTCCAAGTCATCGTTGGGACGGCGTCAGTTGATGTGTGTGACGCCGTCATTCTTTATGAAGGACGTCGTTTGAGATTGGTTCTTGGGCGTCTGGTGTGGAAAATGAGAGTGACGCATTCCAGAGTTTAAGCGTAACGCCGTCAGGTTGTAGAACCAGAATTTGTTCTGAGCCGTCATGTGTAATTTGATCGAAACTTCTATAAAGGGACGGCGTCGCCCTTTGGTTGGGACGCTGTCAGGTCTGCTGGGGGGCCTTTGATCTTGACTTTGCCATTTTCTTCATGTTTTCGCTCCTTTTCGTCCAAATATGCTTTATTCCAGCATTTTGCTTCCAAAAGACCTAAAATGTGAAAAGGAAATATTTTAAGTAGTAACGGATATAAAATGTGTTGATTTAGGGCTTAAATGACCCCCTGAAAACGTATGTTTTAAATACTTATCAATTAGCTTGTAGAAAAGCTAATAATTGTAAAAATTCATACTCAAACCCTGCAAAGCAAAAGTGTGCACAACCGAGTTTTAAAAAAGAGTAAATTACACCGTTAGTTCCTGTGGTTTAGCGAATTTCATGTTTAGTCCCCACTACTCAGAAATTACTATAGACCTCTCCAATGTTTATATTTCTACACATTGCTAGTCCAAAATCCTAACGATCGTTATATGGGCTCGTTATCTTCAATCACGTGTTGGGCACGTGAGGGTATATACAGAGAAAATGACAAAAAAAATGTTACACCGTTAGTCCTTGAAGTTATCTTAGATGAATTTGACAACTAGCAAAAACTTCCAATATGGAAATTGATTCAAATCTCATCTTTCATTGAAATAAGGATGGACCATACTTGTAATAATCCAAAACAAAGGATTAATGCATCAAATGTGTTTTTGCATTAAACCTTTCATAATCCATTTTTAACTAGTTGATTGTTTAACACTTTAGAAAGGGTTCAAACATGTTTTCCTATAACTCTTTCCTAAGCTATCTTGAAAGAAAGAAATCACAAAATGGCTATAAACTTTTGTTCAAATCTTGTGACCCACGGATCCAAAACAAGGGATGGATCCCTGCAGGGATCAATGGATCCGTTTAATTATGTGAAAATTTTGCTTGCCTATTTAAACAGCTCATTTTTCCACCATTTAAATTAATCTTTTGGAATGCAACATTAGGCATCTTCATGATCATTACGTAAATTATCAAGATTAAAACGCTGGCAACCCTAAGCGATTAGGTTTTTTTGTTTGTGATCTTAACGTTGGTCTGTATGCGGTATTGAGGGTCTTATTGCTGTGATTTATTCATGATGGGGATTACGAGAGAGAGGGATAAAGGTGGGGGAACTTTGGAACATGATTTTGGTGGTGCGGATAACTACTCATCATTGAAGGAGACTACTCCGGAAAAGGCTCCCGGTGTCGTTACTCCTGGAGTTGAGAGTCTTAGCATGGACACTAACAGTGCTAGTGTTAGTTCTCTTAATCGCACCTACGATCATACTACTTTGGCTAGTAATATTAATGACATGGCTGGAAGTAAATCCTTTAAAACTTCTATGCCTAAGGTGGCTTTGTTTGGTAATCCGAATGTGACTAAGGAGGGGGATGAGCATGTCAAAGATGGATTGAAAGCTCCTACATTTGCAAGTAAGGTGGGATCTACTTCTGCTACCCGCAAAGTTAATTTTCGCGCTTTTGATACGGGTAAGCCTCTTAGTGAGAAGGCCGAGGTAAAAATTCCTTTGTCATCTGTCTTGGAAGCTAATTCTAAGTTTGATAATACTCTTTTCGGGTATTTTATTGGAAAGAGGGTTGCATTTCCCGTAGTTGATAACTATGTGAAGAATGCATGGAAGAAGTTTGGTGTGGTATGTTCTATGATGAATTCTAAGGGTTTATTTTTCTTCAAATTTGCCTCTATTGAGGGATTAAATGGAGTGTTAGAGAATGGACCTTGGTTTATTCGATCCGTTCCTATTATTTTGAAGAAGTGGACCCCCAGGACGAGTTTTATTAAAGAGGACTTGGGTTCAATTCCTGTCTGTGTGAAATTACATGATATTCCTATTGCTGCTTTTATTGAAGATGGATTGAGTGCCATGGCTACCAAACTCGGTACGCCTATTATGCTTGATGCATACACGAGCTCTATGTGTTTGCAGTCATGGGGGCGTTTTGATTATGCCCGAGCTTTGATTGACATCAAGGCGGATCGGGAGCTTAAGGGGACAATGGTTATTGCTGTGCCAAGTTGGGATGGTGAAGGGGAGGTATTGCATACTATCAGAGTGGAATATAAGTGGAAACCACCTCGTTGTGGTGTTTGTATGGTTTTTGGCCATGATGAGACCCAATGTCCCAAATGTGTGCCTGTTGATCTTAAACATCAAGCACAAAAGAATGAAGGGTTCCAAATGCCTCAAAGGAAGGCATTTCATGGTATTGAGGTTGGGAAAGGGGCTAAATTTAGCCCTTCTAAACATAAGAAGCAGGTGTATCAGCCTGTTTCGAAGAAGCCAGATGCTACAAAGGAAAAGAGTACTGAAGTGGCTAGTACAGGTGGGACAAATATTGCTACATCAAATCCGTTTGATGCTCTTAATATGGTTGATACTGATGAGGCTGATATTCCTAGTGTTACTGTTGACTTGACCAGAGATGGTAGCTCTGCTAAGGGTGGAAATGGTAGCACTAGTACTACTCCTATTGTTGGAAAAATTAAGGAGCTTCAAAATCTAATTATTGAGGGGAAAGTTACTCTTGTGGATGCTGATGGTAAACCTCTTAAAAAGGTTGATTTGAAAGAAAAGGCGCATGATACGGCTACTAAGTCTAGTTCGTCTTCCTCTCCGTATTCTATGGTGGGTAACCCATTCTCTAAAGTGGGGGATGTGATTGTTTCTGACAGTGATGATGAGGAGGTGCTTGAGCCGGATAATCCTGTGGCTAAATTTCTCGCATCAACAGGCGGCGGTCATGAGCTTGAAGATTATTATGATGATTATGCGGATCAGGTCTATGATTTACCAGGGCAATTGGATGCTTTTTCTGACATGTATGATATCAAGCTCCAAGGTAGTGGTAGTAAGAAATCTAGACGTTAGGTTATGCTTGGTTTTGTGTCAAATGTAATCTAGTGAGTAGTGGTTGTTTTAGTGTTTTAAGGATAGGAAGTGTCTTGTTATGTTAGCTTTACCGCCTATGTAACGGGCTGAGATATGGGACTTAACTCATATCCTTTGTATTTAAATGTTTTTTGGAGTAATATATTTATCGGGGAAACCCTTTACCAAAAAGAATGCAACATTAGGCATTCTCAAGTCTTCAAAACTCTCACTAACACTTGATCATAATGATTATCAAGAGAAGATCAGCCATATCAAGCTTAGAGTTCTTATCTAGATTGGTTACTCAAATCCATTAGACAATCATGTCTTGTATCACCATTATACAACACCATGTATTACCACACAACGTCTTGTATCACTATTATACAACACCATGTATTACCATACACGAAATCCGATACGAAAATTAACAGGTTTGGGTTGAGTCTATATAGATTTTGGTTCGGGTTTGGGTCGACCCATGTAACCCATTTATTAAACAAGTCAGGTTTGGGTTGGGAATAAATTAAGCGAATCGACCCGCCAACCCGTCTAAGATTTTTTTTCTCAAATTAAAAATTATTTGTATTTTATTGTGCGGGTTAAGTGGGTCGACCCGCAAACTCGTTTAACTTGTGTAATGTGCAAACTTTTGTATATAAAACAGGTTAAATAGGTCAACTATAAACCCGTTTAACCTATTCAACCCTTATAACCTATTTAACCCGCCAACCAAAGTATATATACGGGTTAAATGGGCCAAGTTTGGGTTATGTGTAAACAGGCTAGGGTTGACATAGTTAACCCCATGATTTAAATGATTCAGGTTCGGGTTGGGTTTGTCAACCCGCACCCGCCAATCCGAACCACACCTGAATTACTATTATAGAAAACTAGAAGGGGGGTTGAATAGTTTTATCGATTAAAACTTCGTTTTAAACTATTTAGATTGACTTATGTCAATCTATTTAATATGTGCGTTGGATAATGATAGATAAGCATATAAGTAAGTAATGCAAAGATAAAGAGTAAAGAAATACAAAACTACGACACGAGTATTTATAGTGGTTCGGCTACAAAGACACCTTCCGTGCCCAACTCCACTCCCCGAGTACCCCACTCGAGAGTTCGTAAGCACTTCACAACACAAGCTCCTTAATGTGGCGGAGAAGCCTTCACAACGTCGCCTACTCTTTATCCGGTACAAGGCTAGACACCAAGTTCTTCCACGAGGTAGAACCAAACCTATCACAACGTTGCCTACACTTTATCCGATACAAGGCTAGATACCGAGTTCCATTACAAAGGAGGAACTACTACCCAACACTACACCACAACACAACTACCCCAAAGGAGACACACTCCTTGTTACAACACTAGAAGGATATCAATATCCTTTAACCCGAACTATCTATCTTGTACATCGATGCACCATATCGAAAGTACACCCTTGGCACCTTTCACTAATGCTTTCGACACGACCCTTCGGCACCTTCGGCACCTTTCACTAATTCCTTCAACACAACACTTCTATGGAGGGGGAAAGAACTATCAACAAGATACACTTCAGTGGTCTTGATGATGACGAAGTTTAGCAACTCATGACCTTGAGCTTGCACGTCTTCAAGAGGTCATGATCTCTCCTTTAAGAGGAATCTAGAGAATCACACAAACATAAAACTACATAGAATGATCATTTGGATCAAAGGTTTGAGATGTTACAATACTGAGAGAAAGTATGTGTAAAAGTGGCGGTGAGCAAGAGAGAAATGACTCACTATTTATAGACAAACTTGTCTACTGTCCCACGGATCCCTCCTTAGAGGGATCTGGCTAGTGCAAACCTAGGGATCCGACTACTGGGTCAGTTTAGTCCGGATTCCAGGTTGCAAACCGAGTTATGGGTAATGGATTATGGATACCCAACAAGATGCAATGTACCTAGACATTGGGTTATGGATCTTGGGTCATGGGTCATGGATTTTGGGGCATGGATCATGGATAATACCCAACATGAATTCATGCACAATGTCATGCAATAGGTCATGGGTTATGGATCATGATCCATGGGTATGGGTTATGGACTTTGGTTTTTATCTAACAACATTCATTGTACCTAGTCAATGGATCATGGGTCATGGGTCATAGACTTTGGTTTTTACCCATTACTTTACCCATTACAATATATACAAAGTATATATGTACATTTCTATATTATGTAAACACTAGTTGTTATACATATGCATTTCTATAAGATGTAAACAATATTATTTATTTAGTGTTTATAAAAAATGTCTTTGGTTTTATATAACTTATTTACTAAACATGTTTTGATATGGTTTTAATATGTTTAGTAAAAGTGTGTTAGTAAACTATTGGCTCAAACCTTTTACATATTTTGTGGAAAACTAGAAGGGGGGGTTGAATAGTTTTGCCAATTAAAACTTCCTTTTAAACTATTTAGATCGACTTATGTCAATCTAATTGAATGTGTGTTGGATGTTGATAAACAATCATATAGAAATATGTAATGAAAAGATAAGAGTAAGAAGCACAAAACCACAACGCGAGTATTTATAGTGGTTCGGCTACAAGGACACCTTCCTTGCCCTACTCCACTCCCCGAGTCACCTACTCGAGAGTTTGTAATCACTACACGACACCGACTCCTTATGGTGGAGAAACCTTTACAACGTTGCCTACTCTTTTTCCGGTACTAGGCTAACCACCGGGTTCTTTCACACCAAGGTGAACCACACCTACCACAACGTCGCCTACCATTTATCCGGTACTAGGCTAGATACCGAGTTCCATTACGATGGAGGAACTACTACCCAACACTATACCAACGACTAATCCCAAAGGAGACCAACTCTATATTACAACATCATCAAGGATATCAATATCCTTGGATCCAATACTAATCTATCTTGTACATCGAAACACACCATATCGAATGTACATCTAAGGCACCTTTCACTAATGCCTTTAACTAGATCTTCAAGACACCCTTCATTAATTTCTTGTGACTTGACTTCTAGGCACCCTTCACTAATGCCTACAATACGGACGATCGACACCTTTCACTAATGTCTTCGTCTTGACACTTGAGACATCTTTCACTAATGTCTTCAACACTACACTTCTTAGAAGAAAGAAAAGAACCATCAACAAGAGGACTTCAGTAGTCTTGATGATGAGGAAGCATAGCAACTCATGGACTCGCCTTTACGAGGAACCTAGAGAATCACACAAAAACAAAACTAAAAACATAGATCACTTGGATCTAGGGTTAGAGAGTTTTAAACTCAAGGAGAAAGTATGTGAGAAAGGGGTGCGAAACAATGAAGAAATGGCTCACTATTTATAGAGAGAAAATGCTTACTGTTCCCCGAA
This sequence comes from Chrysanthemum makinoi, assembly GCA_910596185.1. Classification (NCBI taxonomy): domain Eukaryota; kingdom Viridiplantae; phylum Streptophyta; class Magnoliopsida; order Asterales; family Asteraceae; genus Chrysanthemum; species Chrysanthemum makinoi. The sequence continues at coordinate 134,047,556 of OU343219.1, forward strand.
TCCCACGGATCCCTCCCACAAGGGATCCGTCTTGCATAAAACTAGGGATCCTTGGGACGCTCCTCTTTGCCCATGGGTATTTTGGTTATGGGTCATGGGTCATGGGTTGATCCATGGGTTTCTTACTAGATACAATGTATCTTATGAGTGCAATGCACCTAGTCAAATGGGTATGGGTCAATACCATGGGTTATGGATATTATCCATATATGATATAAGCATGATGTCATGCAATGGGTTATGGGTCAAGCTCCATGGACTTTGGGTTGTACCCAACTACATTCAATGTATTTGGTCAATGGGTTATGATACTTAAGTTTCTACCCATTTAAATTACCCAATATACTACATACTAGTTATGTATATATTTTACCCAAATATGTAAACACTAGTTGTTGTACATATGTAATACTAAATCATAAACTCACTTATATTTGTTTTAGTGTTTTATGTGAGAACGTAAGTATGTTAGAAACTATTAGTTCTAACCATTTACGTATTTTATTTGTTTCGTTAAAATGATTTTACGTTTGTTATCGACAAAACATTATAAGATCGTAAAATATAAATAACCGTTTTTACGGCTTATTTGTATTAACAATCTCCCCCTTTTTGTTGATGACAAAATATAAAATTATTTTAAGGAAAAGCTAAAATTCGTAAAAGTTTGAATTTGTAGTTTTTACTTTCTTCTCCCCCTTTTTGTCGAAACAAAAAGAGCTTTGAAAGGAAACTAACACATTGTTTTAAGAAAAACATGTGAAAAATTAGAAAAGAAAGAGAAAGGTAGAGAGCAAGTAACGGGATAGGATCTCGTCTTAACTCCCCCTTGACGAGTCCATCCTTATGTGAGGGCGTCAAGAAAAATAGTACTAAGCTAGTTCATTTGCAGCTAAGTTTGCAAAAGATTTCGTCTATGTGACGAATGTGCTCCCCCTTTATGATTGAAACTTTGCAAATGGATGTCATGAAATGTAATCCTAATATTGCAAGTAATTTTGCAATGTATTTCTTTGACACAAAGCTCCCCCTAGCTTTAGGGTGTCAAAGTCTTCATGTGTAAATTGAATAACTACAAAACAAAGGTTAGAAAACAAGTATAATGCATGATTTCCTGCAAATATGACTCAAGTTAGTAGAAAAATACGTTTCTGTCTCACGGATCCCACGGTTCTCTCCTTGTAGGGATCCATCTAGGCAAGTTTAAGGGATCCGTCTGGCTGATGATTAATTTCAGCAATGGTGATATAACAAATAATGTTAATATCAAAGTGAGATATGTATTATACAACATAATCATATACTCAGAAATATAGCAAGTAGCATGTATTTTCATTTAATAAAACTAGAGATATGATATACATGACTCTAAAAACTAAGAAAATGATTGATACATGACTTGGAGTTACTAGACTTATCTAAGTAACGCTTGATACTAGGACACCACTAAAAATCCTCTAGCTCAAGTTTGTTTAGGTTTAATCTCGTCGAAACGTTCGAGGAGGTGATAGAACATGAAACGTTGATCTTCTCGTACTTCATGTATCAAACTTTCAACATGTTGACAATGATAACAATCTTTGTCATGGCTAGGTAGTGGTGGTGGAAGAAATGAAATTACTTGATGCGAAGGGTAAAGTGAAGCGGGTTTGGGAGCCTCAAACTACGGAGGGATTGGTGGAGGCACATTTGAAGATGGCTCGACCAAGAATGACGGTGATGGTAGGGAAGTGTCAACTTCCATATGGTCGGGTGGTTGACTTTGATAATTTCTCATAATCCAAATGGGATTATATGATAGTGACGGCGAAACGGAAGCCGGAGCTAGTGTTGACTCAACACCTTGATTATGTTCCATTATTCCTCCTAATGAGGAGAATGTTGCTGGTGGAGGAGGATGAGACGGCCTAGGAGGCAAATCCTCTAAATTGTAGAGGTGTGGTGATGATAGTGGAGTTATGAATGAAATAGCTCTAGGAACCAATGGTGATGGTTTAGTGGAGATGGGATTGTTTGGCCTAGGAGGTATGGTGGTGTTTGACATAGGTAGTTTTGTGGGTACTATCCTTTTAGGGATTGGTTTGATTGGTGGAGGAGAAATCTGGACTTGACCGGAGATGATTCGGTTGAAGATATTTCGTGTACAACACGAGCAATTTTCTTGGGTGGTTCTTTGGTTGATGAGTTACCACTTGGATTTTTCCTCACGATGAGATGATTTCAAGAAGTTTGTAAAGATTTCTAAGTGCTGAAAGTTAGAATGAAGATGATGACTTTAGGACTCCTAACAATGTGGTTTATAAAGCAAGGGATTTGCCAAGTGCATTCAAGACTTATGCCACTAAAATTCAATGGAATGTGATGATTAACATGCACAAGAGTCAACTTTAGAGTTGTACTAATCTAGGAACTCATTTAAGATGAGATGTAGTATTCAAGTTAGCAAGATGAGCTTGAAATGATTGTTTTGGCTAGAGTTGACATAAATCTGTCATACGGATCCCACGGTTTCCTCCTTTGAGGGATCCGCCTAGGCTAATCCTAGGGATCCGTCTATCAGCAGTTAAGAAAAGATAGCAATGATGTTTGTAAGGTCTAATGCCTATTTCTTCTTGAGGGTTTCAGTTTATCAAAGTGTCTTAAATGAAGTGGTGCTCAAATACTTAAGGGTAATGAGTGATGTAGCTAATAATTGCCTTTTATAGAAGAAATTGGAACTTTCTTGAGTACCAATGAATGAACAAAGATGACACTAAAGATTTTGAGAGTGTCAAGTGGAGCTAAATGATCCTAGAGATCAGATAGTGACTTAGGATAATGTTTTAGAGAATATCCTAAAGGCTTAAGATGGAAAAACTAGAATTTGATCAATTTTGACCAATTTTGAGGTAAGGATGATTATGATCAATTTTGTCATAATCGAAAGTTTTCCAAAGTTAGATATGAGGGATTATGTGAGGAATGATGTGTGAGCTTGAGAGCGGAAGAGTAACGGGTTTAAGTGAAATGATAGATCAACAAGCGTCTTGATTGTGATCTAGGTGAGTTATGTGTGAGTAGGAAGGATCTACTTAACTTGATAATGACTTAATTTGCCTTAAGACATTATGTCTAGTTTAGTGTGAGGTGTTCTAAGGATATGTTTGAAATACAATGTTTGCAATTGCATTTTCTGTTTGTCGGATCCCACGGTTCCCTAAGAGTAGGGATCCGTCTAGCACAACCTTTGGGATCCATCTATCTGCTAAGCAGAACCTTTACTAAAGGTATGCAATGATTTTGACAATGCATTATATTTTAAGGTTAGTTAAGGAGGTTCTAATACTTAGATATCAAATGTAAGATGTTTTATTTCATGAAGGAAATTGGATTACATTGATAAAGCATGAGTACAAAAGGATTGATCCTATTTGAAAGACTACTAAGTTCCTTGAGAATTTTCGCTAGAAGGATCATCAAATGGTTGATGAGTGTTGGTGGAATCAAGAATGAAGAAAGTCTTCATGAGAGATGTGTTTAGCGGTTCCATCATCTTGTTCACAAGTACGTACAACGGACTTTGAAATTGAGGATGAAAATGCATGACGTTATGATAGAGGCGCGTCAAGAACATTCCATAAGGGATGAGTTTATTCTTGGAGCCTTGAAGATTTACAATTCGCCTTGCGAAGAAGTAGGCGAGATTGTATGGTTGTTGTGTTAGCAAACAGTACATTATGTGAGCACAACAAGCGGGAAGGATTTCTCGATTTCCCCTAAGACTCCAAACATTTTCACGTAGAATGAGTGCAAGAGGTTTGTACTCTTCTCGAATGTCCCGTGTAAAGATAATGTTTGGATCGGAGTAATATGGTCGAGGTTTGCATATTATGTGATTCAAATCCTCCGGGGAGGGTATGTGTGAACAATATGGACTATTTTCTTCACGAAAGTTGAAGAGAGAATCAAGAGACCAATCTTCGGTGAAGGCACATTGTCCATGATTTGGAATTCGGATAATTTGAGCAAATTGCCCAAGGGTTAAAACAAACTTTTGGTTTTTGATCCAAAACCAAAGAGATAGAGAACGATCCTCATTACGAACGAGTTCGACTTGACGGAAGAATTCCAATACAAACCTTGGACATATTTTCTCATTAATTTCGAGAAGACATTCCAATCCTATGGTTCAGAAGGAGGTATTGATACCTTCTTCGAATTGTAGAGAGGTGTCTACAATACATCCTTCGTGGAAGTGACGGTTTTCGAGATTATTGAACCCACGGACATGATTGCCAGGTGTGTTGGGCTCAAGGGAGATGTTAGGAGTGTAGACGCTAGTGAGTGAAAAATCAAACTCATATTCATGCGACATAGCGAAACCTATAGGAAAGACAAGTTAATAGGATGTGACGTATTATGGGTAAAACAATGATTACCTAACGTTTTTACAAGATGTTTATTAACAATGACATTTAACTAACTTAATGTTTGACATTCTAGTAAAACATTTTTTAGGAAGAAAGTGGTTTTTATTTTGCATGAAAATCTGTTATCCAGAAGGACGGTTCCAACGGTTCCCTTCTATAAGGGATCCAACTAGTATACTTGCCGGGATCCGTGGGTCTGTAGTAACAGAAACAGATTTGATAAAAACATAGGTTTTACAATTTTATACCAAGATATGTGTTTTAGTCTACATTTTCTTTTAAGTTGCATACATGGCTTCTAATGTATCATGAAAGAATACAAAACATATAAATCAAAAGAAATGACAAACACATTATGATAAACTAGACTATTAATAATATTACATTCAATGGTAAGAATGATACAAAGGATTGGGTATATGATCCCAATGTAGATTAACAACACAAAGTATATGTCTCCGTATGAGAACTTCATCATTGGGAACACAAGAGCGATGAGTGTTAAGGCGATGAGCATGAGAGCGACGTAAACCATGTTGATGACGAACCTTCTTGGTTTTGGTTTGAGATTAGATGAGAGGAAGAATAAGTTTTGAATGAGAGGTAATTTTTGAAAGTGGAAGATTTGAAAAAGTGGGGATTTGATAGAGTTGAACGACGGATGGTTTATTTATGGGGAAGGAGGAATTTTTTGAGATTTGTGTTTTGTTTTATTATTAGAAGGATATGATTTTTGGATTAAATGAAATAAAACACAAGTTTTATAAACTACGACTTTAGACGAGAAAGTAACACGTATGTGAGAAAGACTTCCTAATGAAGCTACATGTAATACATGTATATGCACAAAAGATAATCATAAAAACCTAAGCGAGCATACTTAATTATCAATCTAATTTCATTTAGAGATAAGTAGAAAGTTATACCTCTAGTGCACTTAGGAATGTCTTTACAAATGACACAACAAATGTCAGTAGACAATTCCGGCTCCTTTGTGTTTAAGATACCTTCTTAGGGAAGGTATTCTTGTTACCAAGTGATTCCTATGGCTTGGTAGGTATGAGCTTTGACTAAGCAACATGACAAAGAGGATAAGTGCAATTAAATAAAAAATAAATAATAAGAAAAATGTTGTCATCTAATCAACATCTAAACAATGAGTTTTAACCATGGATCGTATCAAGTTTTTAAAGTACAATATACTTCAAGAAACATGGTAATGAAGCTCTGATGCCAATTGTGGAAAACTAAAAGGGGGGGGGGGTGAATAGTTTTACCAATTAAAACTTCCTTTTAAACTATTTAGATCGACTTATGTCAATCTAATTTGATGTGTGTTGGATGTTGATAAACAATCATATAGAAGTATGTAATGAAAAGATAAGAGTAAGAAGCACAAAACCACAACGCGAGTATTTATAGTGGTTCGGCTACAAGGACACCTTCCTTGCCCTACTCCACTCCCCGAGTCACCTACTCGAGAGTTTGTAATCACTACACGACACTAACTCCTTATGGTGGAGAAACCTTCACAACGTTGCCTACTCTTTTTCCGGTACTAGGCTAACCACCGGGTTCTTTCACACCAAGGTGAACAACACCTACCACAACGTCGCCTACCCTTTATCCGGTACTAGGCTAGATACCGAGTTCCATTACAATGGAGGAACTACTACCCAACACTACACCAACGACTAATTCCAAAGGATACCAACTCCTTATTACAACATCATAAAGGATATCAATATCCTTGGATCCAATACTAATCTATCTTGTACATCGAAACACACCATATCAAATGTACATCTAAGGCACCTTTTACTAATGCCTTTAACTAGATCTTCAAGAAACCCTTCACTAATGTATTGTGACTTGACTTCTAGGTACCCTTCACTAATTCCTACAATACGGACGATCGACACCTTTCACTAAAGTCTTCGTCTTGACACTTGAGACATCTTTCACTAATGTCTTCAACACTACACTTCTTAGAAGAAAGAAAAGAACCATCAACAAGAGGACTTCAGTAGTCTTGATGATGAGGAAGCATAGCAACTCATGGACTTGAGCTTGCTTGACTTCAAAGGTGGTGATCTCGCCTTTACGAGAAACCTAGAGAATCACACAAAAATAAAACTACAAACATAGATCACTTGGATCTAGGGTTAGAGAGTTTTAAACTCAAGGAGAAAGTATGTGAGAAAGGGGTGAGAAACAATGAAGAAATGGCTCACTATTTATAGAGAGAAAATGCTTACTGTTCCCCGGATCCCACGGATCCCTCCCACAAGGGATCCGTCTAGCGTAAATCTAGGGATCCGTGGGATGCTCCTCTTTGCCCATGGGTATTTTGGTTATGGTTTATGGGTTGATCTATGGGTTTCTTACTAGATACAATGTATCTTATGAGTGCAATTCACCTAATCAAATGGGTATGGGTCAATACCATGGGTTATGGATATTATCCATATATGATATAAGCATGATGTCATGCAATGGGTTTTGGGTCAAGCTCCATGGATATGGATCATGGACTTTGGGTTGTACCCAACTACATTCAATGTATTTGGTCAATGGGTTATGATACTTAAGTTTCTACCCATTTAAATTACCCAATATGCTACATACTAGTTATGTGTATATTTTACCCAAATATATAAACACTAGTTGTTGTACATATGTAATACTAAATCATAAACTCACTTATACTTGTTTTAGTGTTTTATGTGAGAACGTAAGTATGTTAGAAACTATTAGTTCAAACCATTTACATATTTTATTTGTTTCGTTAAAATGATTTTACGTTTGTTATCGACAAAACATTAGAAGATCGTAAAATATAAATAAACGTTTTTACGGCTTATTTGTATTAACATATTTTATTTGTTTCGTTAAAATGATTTTACGTTTGTTATCGACAAAACATTAGAAGATCGTAAAAAATAAATAAACGTTTTTATGGTTTATTTGTATTAACAATCTCCCCTTTTTTGTTGATGACAAAACATAAGATTATTTTAAGAAGAAAATAAAATTCGTAAAAATTTGAATTGGAGTTTTTGCTCTCTTCTCCCCCTTTTTGTCGAAACAAAAAGATCGTCGAAAAGAAACTAACACATTATTTTGAGAAAAACGTGTGAAAAGTAACAATATGAAAAATAGAGAGTAGGAGCAGAAAAAGATTCTCGTCTTAGCTCCCCCTTGACGAATGCTCCCAATTGTTTAGGGCGTCAAGTAATTAGGAAGTCTAAGCTAGTGTGTTGTAATTATGTTTGCAAATGGTTTCGTCTTTGACGAAATGCTCACCCTTGACGAGTGCTCCCTTTTTATGAGGACATAAAGTAGTATAGAAAAACCTAAGTGAATGTATTGCAAACGTTTTTGCAATGCTTTGCTTTGACGAAAAGCTCCCCCTTGTTGAGGGTGTTAAAGTCTTCATGTGTATTTTAAAAATCTACAAAACAAAGGTTAGAAAATAAACATATGGTACATAATTTCCTGCAAATGAGATTCATATTAGTGATAAATAATGTTTCTGTTGCACGGATCCTTCCTGTGAGGGATCCGTCTAGGAAAAATTGAGGGAACCGTGTACCTGCATTCTTTTGGTAGCAATGTAGATGTAAAAAGTGATGTTAACATCAAAAAGAGTTATGTATTATAACACTAAACATATTCTCATAACAATATAGCATACAACATGTAATTTCATTCAATAAAACACGAGAAATGGTATACATATCTCTAAAACTAAGAGAATGACATAAGCATGTAGTACATTTTCTAATAGTTCTAAGTTGTGCCGAAAACTAGCAAAGAGCACCATTATGATTGTATTCTAAAGCTCTAAGGATGAGTAGATTTGTTGATTTGGTCAAAGCGTTCAAGGAGACGATTAAACATGAAATGTAACTCATTTCATACTTCTTGAACTAACTCTTGGGTATGTTGACAACTAGAGCAATTATTGGAGGCATCAGAGATGGAATGTTTTCGGGTGAGCGGGAAAGAGGTTCCATAAAGGATGGAGGGATTTCTGGAGGTGAGTTGAGTGATATAGGTTGGGGTTCAACTAAGAATGAAGGTGGTGATGTATGGGTTGGTGGTGGAGATAGGGAGGTATCCATATGGTTCGGTCTTTGAGATTGGTGATTCCTTGTTCCTAAAGATGGACTATTTGATGGTGAAGGTGAGTAGAATGCGGGTGTTGGTGATGTTTCAACATCAATGTTTTGGTGTGAAGGTGGTTCCCTATTTAATTAGAAGGATGGTGAATGAGAAGCCCTAGGTGGTGAGTCTTCTAAACAGTAAAGGTCTAGATGTGAAAGAGGTGTGGTGAAGGAGTGTATTCTAGGTTCTAGAAATGATGACTTAGGTGTTTTAGTCGAGCTAGGTGTGTTTGGTTTAGAGGGTATGGTAGTGTTTGGTGAAGGTCTTTCTAACTCAAAAGGTCGAATACTACTTCGAGCGGTTCTTCTATCTTTGGTTGGTTGAGTTTGTTGAGGAGGAATTCTAGTATTTGAGGCCTTGACGGGTGATGACTCATTTGAAGAAATCTCATGAATAACATGAGCATTTTTCTTGGAGGAACCTTTGGTTGATGAGGTTGTGCTAGATTCTTTAGTCATATTGAAAAGTAGGATGTAAGGGGAGTCTTAGCTATTGATTTTGAATGCTGGTTTGAGAGCACAAGCACACTTGGTTTATAAAGGATGAGATTAGGTTAGTGAATTAAATTTTAGACCACTAAGGTTTTTAGTATGCACTAAGGTCAACTTCAGTGTTGTTTTATCCTAGGGAGTCATTTAAGACAAAGTAAAATGTTTAGATTACCAAAGAGAGTTTGAAATTGATGAGTAGAGTGAATTTTAGCTGTTCTTTAGACCCGTTTCCCACGAATCCCTAACTTTGGGGATCCGTCTAGTTAAAATCTAGGGATCCATCTTCAGACAGTAATGAAATGGAGTGATGATATTCTATCAAGGTCTAGTACCTATATATCTTGAGCTTTTAAGTTTCCTAAGGTGTCTTAAATGGTATAGGACTTAAATGTTCAACCATAATGAGTAAGGATATCTAATTATGGTTTTTGATAAGAGGGTGGAGTTTTCATGTATGCACATAAGTGGTTAAGCATGATACTAAGATTTTGAGAGTGTCAAATAATCCTAGAGATCAGATGGTGACTCAAAGGAAATTTGAAAAATTCCTTAAAAATCATAAGAAATAAAAAATTAGTTTTTAGCCTATTTTGAGATAAGGATGACTAAAATTAATTTGCTAAAATTGAGAGAAATATCAAACTAGGTTTTTTGAGATGAGATAAAAAAAATGTGTAAACATTGGAGCGGAAAAATGGTGAGTTATGAAGAAATGATAAATAAAAAACACCTTGAATGTGATCTTAAGTCGTTCATAAGTGAATGTGGGATCATCTGAGCTTAAGGATAGGTAAAGTGATCCTAATGTATTATGTTTAACTAGTATAATAAGGTCTAGAGGGTTAGATTCATGTGAAGGTGTAGGAATTCCATAACTGCCCACCCGGATCTCATGAATCCTTCATTTGAGGGATCCGGCTAGTTATTGCTCAGGGATCCGGCTGTAACAATTCGCATTTTCGGGTTTTAACTATTCATCCTCAGATTTCACTATTCATTTTTACTATTCATCATATTTTGGGTCATTATTTAAACTCAAACTTTTTCCCGAAAAAGTTACTATTCACAAATTACTATTCACGTGTTACTATTCACGAGTTACTATTCACCATATTTTTATTATTTACTAATTTCGCCTAATTTGAACAAGTAAATACTTTTACACGATTTTCATGCATAAACAATGTACTCTGTACTCCTAATATATAAATATCTATTTACTATTTATAAATATCTAGATATTTTAAAATAAATATCTAAACACTATTCATCAAAATATCTAAACACTATTCATCAAAATATCTAAACACTATTCATCAAAATATCTAGATATTTTCAGATATTTTCCCTATAAATAGAAAGAAAACTAATTCATTTTATTTCACAGAAAAACACACACATTTCCCTCCTCCTCCTAGATGCCGCCACCCTTAACCCTCCATACTTGATTTTTAGGCTCCGAGTTATACACATAAGTTGAAGGCATAAGTATTCTCTACGTAAAAATTTAGTTTATTTTGTATTTTCGCGGTTGGATTAAGAGCTACACAATGGTGGGTTGGAGCTGTGGGTCCCAGGAAATTCTCAAAACTTTTGCAAGAATAGATCGGGCAATATTAAAGATGGGTTTTTGTTTTTGAAGCTATTGGGATAGTTATGGGGTAGATATGAGGTGATTTAGAGGTTTTTATAGTTTAGGAAATGGATTTTTGAATTTAGATGCGGAAGCGCTGCCCAATTTTCGAGTATCATATACTTGAGGCAGCCGTATCAAACAAAAGCGGGCTCGAGTATCATATACTTGAGGCAGCCGTATCAAACCAAAGCGGGCTCGAGTATCATATACTTGAGGCAGCCGTATCAAACAAAAGCGGGCTCAAGTATCAAACGTATGAGGCAGTATCAAACAAAGCGGCTCAAGTATCACAACGTATTGAGGCAGCCGTATCAAACAAAAGCGGGCTCAAGTATCACATATTGAGGCACCCAACATATCTTTGGGTATAGGCACCCAGCATATCTTTGGGAATAGGCACCCAACATAACTTTGGGTAGTGGCACCCATCATAATTTGGTTTCATCATGAGCTTAGTGCAATAATAAATGTTTTGTTTTCAAACCATTGGTGTGAGTCTATAGCTCACACTACAAACATAATGTGTTCAACCATCAAACAAACTCTATGAATTTCACTCAACCTTTGTGTTGACAGTTTAAGCATGTATTTGAGTCCATAATGTCGGGCGCGGAGGAGCAGGACTAGATCAAGAAGGCCATAAATTTTATTATCATTCGAAAACTCATTTAATGTATTTTGTAAACAATGGAACCAACTGGGACCTCATTTTTGTAGACTCTGATATTTATAAATCGAATGATAAATCTTTTAAAACGACTCCATTAGAGTACGTTTTCTATTGTTATGACTGTTGTGCCATGAAGTAACACCCAGTTTGAATTCCGCTGCGTATCACGAAATTGGAGGTGTTACAGATCCGGCTTTTGGGACCATTTCCTTCACAGAACGCGTGCAAAATTTTGCAACCCGTATCGAATTTCAAACCTATATGTTTCAACATCAAGAATTCATGTATTTAAGTAAAGCATAGAAAGTATGGCATGTAAAAGTGACATATAGGCATGCAATTAGGAGAAAGACCGACTTTTTGATATGATATCAAAGAGTCGTAAAATTCCTATTAAATTATCCTAGGTTAAGGTGCCTTTGTTATTCGCCATACCATCGACTAATACTGAGTTCTAAGATAAAAGAAATATTGTTTAAGATGTTTACATCACATTGTTCAAATTAAGGTCCTTGACCATAACTCCCATTACTCTCAAACTTCTCCTTAAAAACCCCTAAAGCTTCACCTTCAAACCCCCAAGCTTCCATCTCATTTCTTTTTCTTCCCCATTAGAAAGTTGGCAAGACATTTAAACATCCCCTTCATTTGTTGGAACTCTTGAGAAGGGCTTGGGATGTCCGACAATTGCTCAATGAAAGCCACGGGGTCGAGATGGTAATTGCCTATAGGGTGGCTTCCTTCTCCCTCCCTCTCTTTGGATGAGTCCGTTGGGGGATGAGGTCTTTTACCTTCAACCATGAACCTCGTTTTCTTCTCATCGGATAGAGGTACCATGACTTTGTTGCAAAAGAAGTGGTCATCCGTATAGGGAGAGGGTTCTAAGGCAAAGACAAAGTTAGCTAGGCGAGTAAGGAGCATAGCATAAGGTAGTACCATCTTGTCCGTCCTTGAAACGCTAGCCATCCGCTTGACCATGTAGTAGGCGAGGCTGAAAGGATTTGAGTTGACAAGGCAATAGATCATGTAAACTAGACATACGTTAGGATGATCCTTGTTTCCAACCAAGTAAAGGACATTCTCCCTAAGAACTTGTTCCCATTTCTTGTAGAGAGGGAACATCTCCAAAAGTTCCATTTGGAAGGGATCCCAATGGATGATCTTTGAGTTCCTAGTTACCCGAGTTGGGGAGGCTCTTTGAATAAAAACATTATCTCTCACCGTGGCCGGTTCCGGGAGGGGTGTGAAATAAACCGCATGCTCATCGACCATGTCATGAAGGTTGGCTAGTGACCATTCATTGTAATATATGCATACTCCATGGTGAGGAATGCGAAATATCCGAGAAAACTCAACAAGGGTCAAGGTGTAGTTGTGTTCATTGATGACGAAGGTAATTGAGATGGTTCCGTCCTCATTCCTTATTATCCTAATGCTTTTGTAGAACTCAAGAACAAATACGGGGCCTATTTGTTCGTTGATGTTGAGGAGACATTGAAAGTTGATTCCCGAAAAGACCTCGGGAATGTCGGTATTGTTGAGAAAAGATTTTTCGACTACACGGCCTTCATGAAACAACCGCTTATGTAGCATTTTGAAAGTCTTTCGGTCTTCCGGGCTAAGACCTTCCTTTCGATGGTGCATTGGTATGTAATGAGCCGTATCTTGGTAATCTTGTTGCCTAGAGCTTGACATGATTGTTCCTAAACACCAAAACCACAATGTGGTGTTAATTAAGTGAATAGTTCCTTTTTTAGGTTCATCACAATTTTTGCTCAACACATCTCTTTTGAATTCATTATGAGTTCTAATTTGTATTAATAATCTTTATTCTTTGATTAGTTATCTTAGAAAATAATGTGATAGCAAATTGTGACAAACCCACTTGAATCAAAGTTCTCAATATGTAAAAATTGTACCACTAGGAACTAGAGAATGGAAATTACAATGTAGTGAAGATAATACTTACAAAAGTGATTGATTTCCTTGGAATGATGAAGAAGGATCTCCTATGAACAATAATTATGGGTTAATGTTCGTATGTGAAAGAGTAAAGTAAGGAGTATAAGTGCGATTATCATCAAACATTTATTCTGTCTTACTGATGTGTCAGTTCCCATGGATCCCTTGCAAAAGGGATCCGGCTAGTTAAAACTCGGGGATCCGGCAGTTCAGTAGAGAAACAGTTGAGTGAGTTTGATAATTTTGACACGGGAGTTTTTGAATTTGATTTTTGTTAATGGTCTTGCTCTATAACTTAGGGTTTGTTTTAGGTTCAAGGTTTTGACGAGTCTTCGTGTTTACAAAACACTTTTGACGAGGTTCCTTTTTACGAGTAAGTCATAATTTGGGAAGTTAAGAATCATGTCAAAATTCTATTTTAGCATGATATGGAAAGTTTCGAATGGAAACTATTGACATATATTACTAATGCAATGCCAATATCCCCATGTGAGAAATGATGAACCAAAACTTTTGATTAGTCAAGTTTCTTTACGAGGTAAAGATGTATAATGACTAGAATAGGGGTTGAATAATTTTACCTATTAAAACTTCATTTTAAACTATTTAGATCGACTTATGTCAATCTATTTAATATGTGTGTTGGATAATGATACATAAGCATATAAGTAAGTAATGCAAAGATAAAGAGTAAAGAAACACAAAACCACGACACGAGTATTTATAGTGGTTCAGCTACAAGGACACCTTCCTTGCCCTACTCCACTCCCCGAGTACCCCACTCGAGAGTTCGTAAGCACTACACAACACAAGCTCCTTAATGTGGCGGAGAAGCCTTCACAACGTCACCTACTCTTTATCCGATACAAGGCTAGACACCGAGTTCTTCCACGAGGTAGAACCAAACCTATCACAACGTCGCGTACACTTTATCCTGTACAAGGCTAGATACCGAGTTCCATTACAAAGGAAGAACTACTACCCAACACTAAACCACAAGACAACTAATAAGGATTTAAAAGGTACACTTTTGAGGGGTCATTTAAGCCCTTAATCGACCACTTTTATATCCGTTACTGCTTAACTTCGTTCCTTTTCACTTTTTAGGTCTCTTGAAGACAAAATGCTGGAATGATGCTTATTCGGACGAAAAGGCGTGAATATGTGAAGAAAATTGCTAAAGTCACGATCAAGACACTCAAGCTGCTGGAAACGCACCCGACGGCGTCACAAATAAAGGGCGACGCCGTCCCTCTAATTGCGATGGCTCAAAAGTGAAATTGCTATTTTGTACCTGACGGCGTCATGCTTTAAAGAGTAGGGCGTCACAACTTAGACGTCGTTAGAAGATGAAGCCGACAGCGTCACAACCCCAAAGTGACGCCATCACAAAATTGACTTGGTCAAGACGAAACCCTAATGGCGGCGATCTGACGGCGTCACAATTAAAGAGTGACGCCGTCGCAGTTGTAACTCTATATATAGAATTCGAATTTTCAGACTTTTAGGGAGGTAGAATTGTGGAGTAAAACCCTAAAATGATTTTTGGTTGTCTTGGGCAGTATCTTAGGGTTCTCATACCATATTATACATCAAGATAAGTAATTTACTTTATTGATTTCATTATGTCTTCGATTGTATGTGTGTATGCTTGCATGTTTACCATGTTCGGCTAATTTACTTGTGTGTTTGCTTAGATCTATGAAACCTAGTTATTGAATATTGATTGGTTGTCTCTTCTCTTGATTGTAATTGTCTTAGGATTTCAATAGGACATCATTGTGTTTTTAATGCTTGAGTAATCTTTGTGAACATTAGTTTATAATCGCCTAGAGGTATTGTAGGCTAAAAATCCAAAGATAACCTTAGAGTTAGTTTATAAATCCTAGAGATTTTGTAGGCAATAACCTTAAGGTATCCTCAAAGAGTTAGGGAAAAAAGCATACCATACGACCTTAGAAGACACAACGCGTTAAGAATAAGGACGTGACAATTAAACCATCAATAAAAGATAACTAGGGAGTAATAGCATCTAGGTAGACACATATTTAATCATCATACGAGCACACATCAATTAGACATAGACTACCCCTTAGCTTAGTTAATTAGATAATTAGATAGTAGAGTAATCGATAGAAGTACCAACCCCCAAATCCAATACCTTGAGATTCGTACCTTTCAATTTTCTAAAAAATATAAAAAAGATAAAAAATAATTTTCCTCAACCCCAACCTTAGCGTAGTAATTTCTCACTAGCATTCCTATTCCCCTAGAGAACGATATTAATCCCGAGGCTTACCCTAATACTACACTACAACGATTAGGTTCACTACCTAGGTGGTTGAAAAACTTGCTTGAAGAAAAGGAAGTTTCCTTTGACCCCGAACGCGCGTTGTACGTGTATCAAGTTTTTGGCGCCGCTGCCGGGGAATAGAATAGCTAGTTAGATTTCCACCTCGTTTAGGTTCCCTTGATTGATTCCTATCAAGTAAGATTTTTTCTCATTTTTAGCTTCCTCGTAGTCTATCCCCCTTCTTCATGACCTTTGTTCGTAATCCTATCACTTTTCATCATGGAAGGTGATAATCAACCACCACTCATCAACCCACCATTAAATGACCCGCCAAGAGGCCGCACTCCTTGTGATTACTCAAGACGAAGCAACCTAGGCAATAGGAACACCATTGAGCTCCCCGATCAAGCTCAAACTACAGCCCTTCGATCCGACACCATCCGGTTGGTTCAAAATGGATGTGCATTCCATGGACTTCGTTCCGAAGTTCCTAATCAGCATCTTAAGGATTTCCTTAAAATCGTCGATTCCATCGACCTCGATGCTACTACTCGGGAGACCACGCGCTTGCGTCTCTTCCAATTCTCTCTACAGGACCAAGCTATTAATTGGCTTGAGCGACTTCCTGCCGGCTCCATCTTAAGTTGGGATAATCTCACCACTCGTTTCCTTGCCCAATTATTCCCACCGGGGAGAACTACTAAGCTTAGAAATGAAATCTTGATGTTCAAACAACATCAAAGAGAATCTCTCTACGAAGCATGGACTCGATTCAAGGACTTACTCCATAAAGTCCCTCATCACGACATTGATCTTTGGCTTCAAGTTCAAATCTTTTACGATCATGTCAACTTCTCAACTAAGCGAACCATCGACCAAGCGGCCGATGGTAAACTTAGTGATCTCACCGCGGAAGAATCGTGGGGTATAATAGAGGACCTTACTCTCTATGACAAAGAAATTTGGAATGACCCTCGTGAGTTGCCCAAAACCGTCAAGGCAATTTCCTTGCCTCCTATTAACTCACAAACTTCCGATCGTAGGATGCTCGAACTTGAAGATCAAGTCAAATTCCTAATGAGCTCCTATGAAAATCCTAAGTCTTCACGCCAAGTGAATAAAGTCTCTTCCTTGTGTGAGCTATGTAGTGGTCCTCATGACACTCGTACTTGCACAAGACTCCCCGAACAAGCTTCCGTTGACTATGCATCCTCGCGTACCAATGGAACAGGAGGAAGATTCCCTACAAAACCCGGACCTAGGACTTTCAATGATGCCCGAGAAGCATGGAAAGGCAAACACGAATTCTATTGGGGACAAACCAAAGAATTCACCTCCAATGATTTCTCATGGCCCCCCTCTCACGGCCCTAGCCAACAAAACATAGAAGGGATGATGCAACACCTAGTTACATCCTAAGAAGCTCAAATAGACAAGCTCTCGGATCGCTTTAATCAACAACAAGTCGAGATGGATAGGAAGATAGATAACCTTTTGAAAGCTATGACCAATAGTGATAGGAAGACCACCAAAAAGGTTAATGCCATCTCGACTCATTCTCCCGAAGCTTCCGGTGTGAAAATTAAGGACCCAAGTAAGTTAGCCAAGCACGTTTAATTTGTCAATACCATCACCTTAGTAAAGCCTAATAGGACCAATGACGAAGCGAACCATGAGACGGTACTTTAGGTTAGTGAGACTCCTAAGAATGAATCGACCGATGAAGTTGATGAAGTAGGCAATGACTATTTCAATAAGTTTACTACAGAAGAGGAACTCTCTCGCCACCCACACTTAGTGCGCGACCTCCGTCACATGTATATTAGGAAAAGCCCTAGAATCAAGTTTGGGAACCTTTAGAATCTCAACATACCATGTTGCATAGGACATCTATTTATGGCAAAGGCCTACATTGACCGCAAGTCCCCAATAAACATCATGATTAACACGTACTATAATTAGGTGATGAAGAAGCCTATCCCAACTAGGCAAGATCCCGATAATCCTAGAGTTAGATGTAATTTCCTTGGCATAGTTAAGGGATTGCCCGTCTATGTAGGTAATTTTACGTATCCTTCGGATTTCATAATTGTGGATGATATTAGTACGACCATAGATCCTCGCTTGTCCCACGTTATTCTAGGAAAGCCTTTCATTGAGAACGTTGGGATGACTTATGATCCGTCGTTAGGAATAGTGAGATTTAAGGATAAGACCAATGACATAGCTTACCAAATGCCGTTTAAGATTGAGAAATTTTCCTCATTATCCAATGATGAAAAAGAAATTAAGCTATCGGTCTACTATAGGAATGAGGAGGATAAGGATAAGGGAGTAGATTATGTGATGGATAAGATTTTCGGTTTCTATAAAGATTGCTTGAAACTAGGACCGGAATATAGAACCGATTGTGGAGAAGATGACTTCTTAGAAAGGTACATAATAGGGCACTACTATAACATGGAAAACCCCAATAGAGACCATCATGAGGAAGAATGTGATTATAATGAAATCACGTAGGGGCACGACTTCGAGTCTAGCTACAAGACTCATAAATAAAGAAAAGTGCTTCGTGGGAGGCAACCCATGCTTAATTGTTTGCTTGTTTGTGTGTCATATATCTTTTTATTGATTGTTGATTCTCATGTTTGAATTTGTGAAAATGCTTTATTTTATCTTTAACCTCGTCTTAATTGCATATAAAGGTATTTTACAAAAAGGATAAGTGTAGGGAAGATTACACACGTTTTTAAAAGAACGTGAACATGAGAATTACAATTCTTGAAAAAGATATATATGTGTGTTTATTAGAGTCAAATGCTTGTATCGAGTCATAATGGATGTTTTGCAGGAATTTTTCCAGATTCTAAAGATGTAATTTTTCCGAGAAAAGCAGCAGAGACCAGTTTCGTGGAGATAACTGACGGCGTCGGGATTGCAACCGCGGCGTCGGGAGGAGCGGCTTGACTTATCTTATTTTCTCTCCTTTTCGTGCTACTTATAAATTTTGGAATTTCTCGGATCTTAATTTTCGTAAAACCGTAAACATCCATTCCACAAGCATTATATCCTAGTATAGTTGAGTCATATATAGTTTTACCGATTTTCTTGAAGGTTTCATCTGTTTTCTTAAGTGTGCAGATTTTATTTATCAAGAAGAAGATACATAATATTGGATGAAGCTTTTCACGCATACATTCTTCTTGAAGAAGAATTTAACCACTACCTCACACGGATCCTACCGAGATAATCAGGGGAGTATTAGTTTCTTTCTCTTTTAATTACCTTTCGTTATCATAACTTTGATACTTTCGGGGAACATTGGGGACAATGTTCAGTTTAAGTGTAGGGAGGGAGAATAAAACGGGAAGTTTGAAACTATGCTTACCCTTGATTATTTGTCTTGTCCAATTTTATTTGTGTAATAAACCATGAGAAATATCGGTTAGGGTAATTTTGGCACCAAATTTAAAATTTTCATAACATGTAGGAGTGGGCCATTAGTCTTAATAAAGCGTCTCATGGATAGGAAGTTATATGACTAGCACAAAACCCTTTACCACTCAAATTCCACCCCAAAAATGTGAGGTTCACCCATAGATTTGTAAGAATTAAAGCATTCACCTTTAATGCTTCGAGAGTATACCGGTAGTATAATAGATTCTAGAACTTGTTTTGTGATGCATTCGAGATCGCTAGTGAGACTACACTTGTGTAGTTAGGAATAACTAAATGATAAGAGACATTAGGATAACTCTTGTTTGATACCCGTATTATAAATACTTCTTCCACATCTGTTGAGTAATTCCCCCACACCCTTGCGTTGTACTCATCCTTAGTACACGATACCCCTAGTTAACCCCTCAGAGCCTATCCTTTTCGCGGTTCTCGTGATGTTTCAGTTTTCCGGAATATCAATGAAGAGCATTGTTTCCAATCCACCCCAAAATTTACACCCAAATCGCCTTAGCCTACCTTGTATGCACTCACTTTTAGTGCATTATTGTTATCATACTAAACCCTTAGTTCAATTATCTAGTTGCTTGCATAAGTTGCTAAGTCGAGTCATATTCTTTGTATACAGTTTTGGGATGATTGGGACTCATGGGAAAAGTTAAATTTTATGAAGTGACGGGAAAGAACGTTAAATTCAAATTCCCTTTATTTACGTAATAATGTACTCCAAGTGTTTTGATCTTTTCAATTCAGGTCAAATTAGTGTTAGAGTAATAAAAACTCAAGTGTAGGGATGTGCCTATAAATCCCTTATATTTTGATGTTATCGTAGAGGATGGTAGAGTAAAAGTGTATGAAAAAAAATCAAAAAAAAAGAGTATGAAGAAAAAATGAAAAAAAAAACATACGGGCTACCATCCTACATCTATCTTTAAAATTATGTATGTTTGTTTCAAGTTATCTAGAGTTTAGAGTGTCGAGTCTTGGCTTAGCAACGCCATTCTTCTCATGCTTGTAACATAAAGATTTTTTACTTGCCACCACTAAATCGCCTATCTAACCAAACCCTTTGTTTCCCTACCGTAAGCCTAACATTACAACCCTTTAAAAGACCTCTCAGATAGTTTCTCCTAGGTGCTCACGCCAAAGCGATGGAGGTTTGATCTAGTCTCAAGCCTATGGTAATCTATGTACTAGGACCGGTTAACGAGTGTTTATCTTCCATTTCCAATTTGATATATTTCATATACACCTGAGAGATGAGAGTATCCAAGAACCACTTGTGAGGTGCTAGTATGTAATTTCCGTGCTTGTTATGACTTTTTCGGGGCTTATACTTGTTGTGAATTGTTCTAAACTAATGCTTCATGCCCCTAACTTATAAATTAATTGGCCAAAAGCACATTTGCTTGAGGACAAGCAAATACCAAGTGTAGGATATTTGATAAGGATTTAAAAGGTACACTTTTGAGGGGTCATTTAAGCCCTGTCGACCACTTTATATTATATTCTGCTTAATTTCATTACGTTTCACTTTTTAGGTCTCTTGAAGGCAAAATGCTGGAATGATGCTTATTCGAACGAAAAGGCGTGAATATGTGAAGAAAATGGCTAAAGTCAATATCAAGACACTCAAGCACTGGAAAGGCACCCGGCAGTCAAAAATAAAGGGCGTGGCCGTCCCTATAATTGCGACGGCTCGGAAGTGAAATTGCTATTTTGTACCTAACGGTCGGGCTTTAAAGAGTAGGGGCGTCAACTCAGATGGCCTAGATCAGATTCGGCGTCGGAAGATGAAGCCCGGCGGTGTCACAACCCCAACGTGGCGCGTCACAGAATTGACTTGGTCAAGACGAAACCCTAATGGCGGCGATCCTACGGCGTCACAATTAAAGGTGGCGTTGTTAGTTGTAACTCTATATATAAATTGAATTTTCGGACTTTTAGAGAGGTAGAATTATGGAGTAAAACCTAAAATGATTTTGGTTGTCTTGGCAGTATCTTGGGTTCTCATACCCTATTATAAATCAAGATAAGTAATCTACTTCATTGATTTCATTATGTCTTCGATTGTATGTGTGTATGCTTGCATGTTTACCATGTCCGGCTAATTTACTTGTGTGTTTGCTTAGATCTATGAAACCTAGTTATCGAATATTGATTGGTTTTCTCTTTCTTAATTGTAATTGGCTTAGGATTGCAATAGGCCATCGTTGTGTTTTTAATGCTTGAGTAATCTTTGTGAACATTAGTTTATAATCGCCTAGAGTTATTGTAGGCTAAAAATCCAAAGATAACCTTAGAGTTAGTTTATAAATCCTATAGATTTTGTAGGCAATAACCTTAAGGTATCCTCAAAGAGTTAGGGAAAAAATCATACCCTACGACCTTAGAAGACACAACGCGTTAAGAATAAGAACGTGACAATTCAACCATCAATAAAAGATAACTAGGGAGTAATAGCATCTAGGTAGACACATTTTTAAACATCATACGAGCACACATCAATTAGACATAGACTACCCCTTAGCTTAGTTAATTAGATAATTAGATAGTAGAGTAATCGGTAGAAGTACCAACCCCCAAATCCAATACCCCGAGATTCGTACCTTTTAATTTTCTGAAAAATATAAAAAAGCTAAAAAACAATCTTCCTGAACCCCAACCTTAGCGTAGTAATTTCTCACTAGCATTCCTATTCCCCTAGAGAACGATATCAATCCCGAGGCTTACCCTAATACTACACTACAACGATTAGGTTCACTGCCTAGGTGGTTGAAAAACTTGCTCGAACAAGAGGAAGTTTCCTTTGACCCCGAACGCGCGTTGTACGCGTATCAACAACTACCACAAAGGAGACACACTCCTTGTTACAATACTAGAAGGATATCGATATCCTTTAACCCAAACTATTTATCTTGTACATCGATGCACCATATCGAATGTACACCTGTGGCACCTTTCACTAATGGCTTCGACACGACCCTTCGACACCTTTCACTAATGCCTTCAACATAACACTTCAGTGGTCTTGATGATGACGAAGCTTAGCAACTCATGACGTTGAGCTTGCACGTCTTCAAGAGGTGGTGATCTCGCCTTTAAGAGGAACCTAGAGAATCACACAAACATAAATGATAAAAGTACATAGAATGATCCTTTGGATCAAAGTTTAGAGATGTTACAATACTCAGAGAAAGTATGTGTAAAAGTGGTGGTGAGCAAGAGAGAAATGGCTCACAATTTATAGGCAAACTTGTCTACTGTCCCACGGTTCCCATGGATCCCTCCCCAGGATCGGCTAGTAAACCTAGGATCCTGCTTGGGTGATTTAGTCCGGATTTCGGGTTGCAAACCGGGTTATGGGTTATGAACCATGGTTATGAGCAATGGATTATGGATACCCAACAAGATGCAATGTACTTAGACATTGGGTTATGGATCTTGGGTCATGGGTCATGGACTTTAGGTCATGGATCATGGATAATACCATCACGGGTTATGGATCATGCTCCATGGGTATGGGTTATGGACTTTGGTTTTTATCCAAAAACATTCATCGTACCTAGTCAATGGATCATGGGTCATGGACTTTGGTTTTACCCATTAACTTTACAATATATACAAAGTATATATGTACATTTCTATATTCTTTAAACACTAGTTGTTATACATATGCATTTCCTGTATATATTTGGTATATGTTTGGGTTTTATATAACTTATTTACCATGTTAAAATGTTTTAAAAGTTTTAGTTATGGCAAAACATTAGAAGATCGTAAAATATAAATAAAATTATTTTTTATAGTTTATTTGTATTAACAGCCACCCCTACCACCAACCATATTCCAATCTAGAGGTTAGATAGGTTTGTGTTTAGGCCTCAAAACACAAGGGTTATATGTTGTTTTTTAGGCTTTAAAATACAATAGGTTTGGTTGTACATGAAGAAAAACCCGATATCTAGCTTACTATCGGTAAACTTGTTAGCGACGTTGTAAGGTTTTCACAGCCGAGAAGGGAGCTTGTTGAACAATTGGAGAAAATCTCGAGTAGAAAACTCGGAGAGTGGAGTAGGTGAAGTGAAGTTTCGTACCAAACCACAATAAATCATCGTTTCTGGTTTGGTCTCTCCTTTACTTATTGTCTTGCATTATGTTGATAAGTTTTCATTCAACCTCGCTATTATTATTGTTGTAGAATTAATATAGTCACTTATCATACTGCATCATACTTAATTGGTTATTTGATACAAGAAATTATTTTTCTAAAGGGGAGATTATTAGTGCAAATATGAAGATATTTAAACTAAATGGTCTCTTATATGTTAATGACGTCAAATATGTAACTAGTAATATATAAGATAAAATGCGCAAGTTACTTGTAAATATAAATCATCAAACATATATTCATCAATACTTCTTGTCCTTGATATCTCGAGCCTTCTCGTGCTTTAACAGAGGTTTGAATATATTCGTTATGTTGCATTATGATCAACACATCTATCAAATCATTGAGAATAAAATGTATTTTGTAGTCTTTATGTATTTACAATTTCAATCATTCTCTTTTAGAACTCTATTTTGCATTTCCTACAAGGTATGAACATGAATTTACAAACTATTGCTTAATGATCAAAGCTACATTTATTATATATGTATTGCATCAAAACACTTTCATCATTTTGAAAAATCTCTTGCATCTTTTTATAAAATGCATCCTAAACACTCACACCATTTTTTAGAAACTCATTAAATGATTTATAAAAATGATTTTGATAACTAGAAAAATCTCTTTATTTTGTGAATTGATTCAAAACTCATCTTTCATTGAAATATGGAATAACCATACTTGTAATCATACAAAACAAAAGAGTAAGGCATCAAATGTGTTATTGTATTAAGCCTTTCATAATCTATTTTTAGCCATCGAATGTTTAACACTTTATGTTTTACTCTAACTCTTTCCTAAGCTATCTTGAATGAAAACAATTCAAACAAAAGTTGAAAGACATCTCAAAACAGCTTTAAACCTTTTTTCAAATCTAGTGACACACGGATCCGAAACAGGGGATGGATCCCCGGGATCCGTGGATCCGTATAAGTTTATGAACATTTTGCTTGCCTATTTAAACAACTCATTTGGCCATCATAAAAAATAAGTTTTTTGCAATGCAACATTAGGCATTCTCAAGTATTCAAAACCCTCGCTAACCCTTGATCATAATATTTCTAACTCTAATTTGAGGAAAGCATATTAAAATATGAAGATCTTCTAAAACAGCGTAGAGCTCTTGTCATCTCCATCCATTGAAAGCATATCAACATGTAAGGATCCACCACAAAAGTCTTAGAGCTCTTGTCATCTTCATCAATTGAAAGCTTTTTATCAAGAGAAGATCAACCATATCAAACATAGATTTCTTGATGTCTAAATTAGTTATTTAAATCAATTAGACAACTATGTCTTGTATTATACAACACCATGCATCACTGCCATAGAACACCATGTATCACCAATCAGGGCCCTCTCGTGAAGTTTGAAGGCCCTGTGACAAATTTAAAATAGACCCTTTAATTCGTAACTATAAAAACTAAGTATTCATAAAATGTTCCATAACGATCCAAATAGCAACACTTATTTATCCTAATTTTTCTTGCAACATCTTTTTTTCTATGTATGACGATTGAGTTATCAAAACATTATAAAATAAAAGATCAGTATTACCACCTTTTTTTTAAAGTAAGATGCCTAGTATATGTAATTTATTTGAAATATATTATAAGAGCCAAAAATATTATTATTCTCCAAGACATATTACAAGTTGTACTTGTAGTTCTTTTGGTGAAATATATGGGGTATGATTTGGACTTTTTGGATTCTGGACTACAATATCAATGGTTAAATTGAAACTTTAAAAACATAATAGCTAAAAGATAAATAAAACATTAGGAGGGGCCCACATGCAACATCTCTTCTTTGTGGTCATCTTCCCTATCAAAACCAACGTTTCAATTCTTCCATTAAAGAACAGACACAAGATTTTTTCTTTATGTTAAAAAAATATTATATTCTCCATCTTATACCATTTGTTAACAAGATTAAATCCTCTCAAAATGAATTCATACTTATACAAAAATTTTAGAGATCGGAGGCCCCTTGAAAATGGAGGCCCTGTGCGGTTGCCCATCTCGCACATGCTCAAATCCGGTCCTGTCACCAATCATATATCAATCTAGAGGTTAGATAGGTTTGTGTTTCGGCCTTAAAACCCAAGGGTTATAGGTTTGTTATTTTGGATATTTAAACACAACAGGTTTGGTTGTACCCTAAGAAGAACTTGATATCTAGCTTAATATCAGTAAACTTGTAAGCGAAGTTGTAAGGTTTTCTTCGCCGAGAAGTGAGCTTGTTGAACAATTGAAGAAACTCTTGAGTAGGAAACTCGTGGAGTGGAGTAGGGCGAAGATAAGTTTCGTCCCGAATCACTATAAATCATCTTGTCTGGCTTGATATCCCATTTACTCATTGTCTTGCATTGTGATGATAAGTTTTCTTTTAACCTCCATATTATTATTATTGTAGAATTATTAAAGTCACTTATCATATTGCACCATACTTAATTGGTTATTTGAAACAAGAAATTAAGTTTTTTTAAAGGGAATGTAATCATCACCTCTACGTTCCACAGCTAGATGTAGTGATGATCTGACAAAACATTCCCACTCACCCTCACCTCGACATCATGTCATTCTATTTCTTTCTCACTCACTCATCACTCATACCCTCGTAACTCTCACTCACTATTTACTTATACATAATATTTATTTTAATATGTATCAAAACACATGCAAACATATATATCACTCACACAAACACATATTCTATCACTCTTTTTAAGTCACCATTGTAACAGAATGAGACTTTTTTTTTCTTCTCATGCATGACCTAAGAAGGTATGTAGTGGTAGTGGTGTGTGGTATTTGTTCTAACACGTGATTAGGGACGAAGCCAGGATTTGAGGTTAGGGGGTCGGCTCATTACTTTGTCTTAAAACAGTAACCATACTATTACGTGTAATGTACTATGAAATTACAAAGTCTTGCAATTTTTATACCTTGTGTTTATGGCTGTAAATGTGTTAGATATTAACTTTTCACATACACATCATAACATTAACACAAGGTAGAATATAGATGGAATTCTAGAGAGAGAAAGTTAGAGGTTTAGGGAACTTAGTGAGAGAAAGTGAAAGATATTATTATGAGCTCCAACTCTCTACCTTGGGAGGTAGAGAGTATTTATAGTCTTACATAAAAGCCACACATCGGGCTGTGGATCGTGGCATCACAGTGGGTAAAGACCGTCTGGTCCTCCACGGTGTTACTTAACTAAATACTACTTAACTTAAAATAGACTACGAGCTTTCTAACGATTACATATACTTGAGGTGACGACTCTTCAATACACTGAATTTCTAATTCCTAACAATCTCCCCAGGAAGTCACCAAATCATGCACTAAAATTACATTGAATAAAAACAGATATGACATTAACAATTGTTCTTGCATTCTTGATGTAGTCCTTTGTTCCTAAGCTCGTAGCCATTGATTCTTCACATTGCATGTTTGGTTACTTCAAGTGGAGGTCTTTTCTTGATCCACGTGATGATAAAGTTGAGCCACTTTTGAGATCATGAGCTAGTAGAATCTGTACATCCTTTGTGGTGTTGGTATGATGTTGTGACTTTAGGACCGACGCTGCTCACGGATCATGATATCTTCTCATCCCGAGTAAGGGAAGCATTTGTTGAATCATGATATTGGCATTAGCGAGAAGCATGGTGAAAATATCGAGTCATTGATGCACTAATCATGATTTCTTTTGAGATGAATGTGTTAAGTGAGCATCCGGCTATGGATTGACCGCTTTATTACGAGCAAGAACAAGCGTCGGCGTACCTGCATACAACAGTTAGCAATAAATCGCACGAAAGTATCTTTGATCACTTTCGTTGAATTGAGGTACGGCCCACGGTTCCGTTGATCGTACAAGTACTTTGTGATCGAGTATAATTCAATTTCCTTGTGAGGTTTTAGCGGTATGCTCTGCATTTGTTCTCAGAGCGAACATCTCAAAGACAACACGGAGTGAGTGAACCGGTAATTTGAGTCGATTGATGAAAAGATATTTGAAAAACAATCGAGTATTGCTCAATAGAAATTGTTTTGCAATACAACGAAGGTTTTAATGAAAATCAATTATCAATCATAAACACCTTTTGATTTGAAAAATTAGTACACGGTCGACGTGCTAATGAAAAGAGTTTTAAGCACAAAGATCGGTTTTCAAAGGTATCCGTCAATCCATAACACGAACGGGATTGATTCAAAAGATTGAATCGCCCCATTGTTTTACATTCAGTTGTCACATGGTTGATCTGTATAATAGATCTCACATGCCACCTACAGGAGCTTGTTAGATGTTGGCTCCAGAAGGCTTTCCATCTTCATTATGAATGTGTGAACACATCACTTTCGGATGTTCAATACCACAAGGATAATGCGTAGGACTCATAAGATATAATCTCTCTTTCCACATTGTGTGAAGCAGAGAGTCTTCATTGAAAGTGTCCTAATGAGATTTATTGATGATCTCGTGGCTCTAGACTCAATTTGTGCATATTTGGATCTGTCTTGGGAGACTGGGAGAGGGTCTCCTTCTTCAATATCAACAATCTCTAGGAGAAAGTCGATAGATAATGTCGGTTCCCGTGAGAATGAAACAAGTCCTTTTAAGAGGAACTTGAGTGGTTTGGGAAGTTGAAGTCAGGTCGTCCTTTGGGTCCATGACGTCTTGTCTTCATCTAGATGTTACCATCAGTAGCATATGAATTGAACCGGTTTACGCCTAAGGTTGAATAATTGGAGGGCTATTTGTTTTCACCCTTTTCTCATTCAATTCTTTTTCATTCTTCAACCCCTTCATTGCTTACCGAGACTTCATAGCTAGAACCTTGTTGGGTTTATTCGATTACTAGCTCGTCTCGAGTGCACTCTTCCCATTCCTCAATTTTCTCCTTTTATTATCATACCTAAGAACTCTACACTAACTAGTGGATAGTTCACAGGTAGATCCCTCCGATTACGGCGGATCTTGGGAAAAAAAACCTAACCTTATCATCCTTATATCACCGTACATAAAGTAAAGTTGGTGGTGTCTATTTTGGTATTGTTCATCTGCCATTGGAACCAATGAAAACCATTTGAAAATCAACTGGATACTTGTGATATATTATCAAAGCATTTTGTACACGAATTGTTTTTGATATTTTTAGAACGAGAACTCCCCCTCAACATGTGCATCAAGTATTTGAAAATGTTTTGCACCACGGAGGCAAGAGAATTAACTTCTTTGATTACCATTTTCTCAAAGATATCAACATCACTTCCCAAATCGAATCAAGTAGATAAAGCATTTTGGGGAAGGATGAGGTTTTCATGATTTTGCTCCCCTCAATATGTGCTTCTAGGTTTGAAAGGAGTTTTACACATACTAGAGGAACACGCACATTGAGATAAGTTATCACGTTTCAAATCATAGGTTTAAGATAGATGCTCCCCTCAACATGTGCATGGAAAATTTGAAATCGTTTGTCACATGGGGGATAGCACATGTACATCCTTATAAAACCATTTACCTAATTATCGGTTTAAATCCATTTTAAATCACATTCTCCCCTGATCACAATTATCAAATCATTTGAGATTTGTGATCTCTTATAGATTTAAATTGATTTTGAAAGCTTTTAAGGAGAATTGTGACTTGATTATGAAAGCGTTTTAGCGATAAGGATGGGATTTTAAGACTTTAAACTCCATTGATACAACATGCATGTATATCTTTTGAAAACAATTTAATGCCAAATAACTTTTTAATTTAATTGAAATCATTCTCCCCTCAATCAATGACATAGGTTGTTGTTGATTGAGAGATAGAGATTTTGACAAATAAGTCCTGATGATTATCAAAAATAGAGGCCGAGTTATTTTTCAAAGCATTTAGTTTTCAAGAGATAAATGTTTATAGAATCAGAGCATGGAATTTGAAAACATGGTAAAACATGGCTCTGTTCTTTCTTTTAAAAGCGGGTTATTGCACGAAAATGACAATAAACCATTGTTTCTCTTTCTCCCAACAATAAAATTTATTTTTTTTTTTTTTTTTTTTTAGAAATTGAACAACATCTAAAGTCCGTGTCATTCTTTGAGTGCAGACACAAGACCGTAGATATTTTCGAACCGGAAAAACATGACAAAAAGACAATATTTTTAAGATTTTAAATTTTTCAGATTTTTAAGGATTTTTGAAAGTTTTATATTTTTCTATTTGGTTTTATAGGGTTTTATAATTTTGTATTTTGCTTTTGGATAAATATATACAAAGATATAGATGAAGGAAAGACCTTTACTCCTCGTCTTCCTCACGAAAGGCGTTTGAGTGTTTACGGTTGAAGGCTTTTCTAGCCAAGTCGAGGAAGAATAAACTCAAAACGTTCTCTTGGAAGAGCTTTGGTGAAGATGTACGCTAAGCGATATTCGAGACCTCACAAAATATAGTTCCACCACACCTTTTCCACTTGTTCCACGATGAAATGATGTGAATATCGATATGCTTTGCTCTTGAGTGTTGAGCGTTGTTGCATGAAGAGACAATACTTTTATTATCCGCAGTCTGAGAGGATTTTGTTGAATTCAAAGCCATAGTAAGATAATTGAGATCTCATCCATAAGATTTGAGCACAACAAGATGACATGGCTATGTATTCAACCTCTATAGAGGAAATAGAAGTACTCATTTGCTTCTTTGAAGACCAGCTCACAAGCTTATCACCCAAAGGCACCTCGGATGTACTTCGGCGTGTATCTTGACAACACTGCATGATCGGCATCGCATAGGCGTTAGTGACATACCGTGTGCCTTGGGTACCATAGTCCCATATTGATGGTTCCTTGGAATCGAAAGACCGTTTAAGCGCTTCAAGGTGCTTTTTAGTAGGCTTAGCACGGTATCTAGCACACATGCAAGCGGCGAACAAGATATGCGGTCTACTAGGCGTGAGGTACATCAGGGGATCAATCATACTCACGATATTTCGTTTTTTCAATCATGATCCCTGAGTGGTCCTCATCTAGTTTGGTTCGATCAATCATGGGGTGTCAAGCGAGGTCACATGAATCAAAACCAAATTTCTTTAAAATCTCTGTTGCATATTTAGATTGATTTATGAAAATGCCTCGGGGACTTTGTGAAATTTGTAATCCCAAGAAAAACGACATTTGTCCCATCATTGACATTTGAAACTTAGGACTCATTTCATTAGAAAAATGATCACATTCCATTGGGTCGGTCGAAGCAAAAATAATATCATCAACATAAATTTGAACATGAGTTAAATGTTTGCACGACTTCTGGTGAACAAA
>OU343219.1:134078226-134113223 GCA_910596185.1 Chrysanthemum makinoi
TATTTGTTCAGCAATGGTGTTCAAGATCCATGAAATGATCATGTCATTTGTCCTTTCCTAGGGTGCTATGAATCTTGAATCAATCACTGGTTCCTCATACTCTCCAGTAACAATTTTCAACTTATTCTTGACATTCAATGCTATCATCATAGACTCTTCCATTGTTCATATTTATCTAATCCAGTTAACTTTTTTGATATAAGAATCAAACTAGGGTGATCATTTTAATGTAGGAAAAGTAGGTGATTAGGTGAATTTGGATCATCTTCTCCATTGATTATTTGTGTGTTAGATGTAGTGTTTGTGTTATTGTTAGAATTTTGTGAATTTGATGTCATTTTGAATGATTTTGAGTGATTGAGTGGTGGTCTGTTATGGTTTTAGTGGTGGTTTGTAACTTAATTTGATCAAAAGTGATGATCGAAATTTGTTATTTTGTTGAAGTTTGTTAGAAAACCATCATGCTTTGTTGAAGTTTGTTAGAGCTCCGGTGGAGGCTCTGATACCATAATAAAGATGAGAGGGAAATGTATTATTGAAAGTGAAAACTTAATGATTAAAGTGATCATTACACTGTTATATACAAAGAACAATAAGGCAGGAAAGTTAGTTATTCAAAGTCTGAAATTTGGTAGCGTTGACTAAGCTAGAAAACTAACACTAAACTTAATCTAAAACTATGAATGCATACTTCACGATATGTTATATTTAATAGCAAGTAAATGTACCAACAGTAATAGTGTTGGTGACAATTCTAATGCCTATAAACATACATCTAGGAATTTATGGAGGACAAATAATGTGTCAAAATGGAAAGATTCCAAAGTTGACAAACTAAATTTCATCAAACTTTGTTTAATTTTGGGTTATAAAAGGCCGAACCTGTGAGCATTTCCTTGATATTCTGAATTTAAGTCGTAAATGCTAGAAAGTTGCAAGTAATAAAAATAATGAAGTGCTGAGTCGTTTTAGGCAGCTAGTGTCGTTGTTCTTGACCCGTTATGATGGAGTCTTGGATTCTAGCTAAACGAAGTTGCAAATATAAGGCTCTAGATTGCATTCTCTTTATCTGTCTTTATTTACTAACATAACCGATAAAAATATTGCCTCATTTGCTTCGGGTTGTCCGTTGTTGTCAGTCATTAGTCTTTTTAAATGCTCTTCCCGTTATCAGTTAAGGATTGAAAATCCAAACAAGTTTTTGTGTAAATCTTCAAGACACGTATATCTTGCATGCTTGGTGCTATAGAATAAATGACCTTGAAATTTCTGTAAATCTTTAGGACCATTTGTGTTATGTGGTCTCAATTTTTCTAAAGAAACTAACTCATGAAAGAAGGAATATTGATCGAGAACAAGAGTGCTAATCTAATAGTAGTACTATAGTACTACAATAGTAGCACTCTTTTTAATTATGGGGAAGTAAAATATTGTCAAGTTGAATTTTATATATATATATATATATATATATATATATATATATATATATATATATATATAGTAGGGATTCAGTGAGAAGTAAATTAAAATAAGAAGTGGTGAGAAGTGACCAAAATCACGCATTTGAGATGCAACGACTTGCATTAGATGCATATCTATTTATATAGATGCAACATCTTGAGTTTCAAAAGTTAATTTGATGTATAGATGGTGCAAATTGATTTTCATGATTTCGGCGCGTGCAGAGGAACAAAAAACAAGAGAAATCATGAAATGCATCTAATATACGTATATGCATTTGATTAAAAGCTAGAAAACATACTATCATGCGTTATAATGCATCTAAAATTATAGAGATGCTTCTAATTTAGGTCGGTGCATCTCGGATTTGCGGTTATAGTTCTTCTTATTCCTTCTTATTTTAAGTAATCTTCTTATTTGATCATAACTCTCTCTCTCTCTCTCTCTATATATATATATATATATATATATATATATATATATAGAGAGAGAGAGAGAGATCATTAAAAAGTTGATCTCAAGAGAAAAGTGAGAGAAGTGATCTCAACCGTTAGATCTCCCTCCCTTCCCCTCCTCTTTTTCGCACCAAACTACAAGGACCCGATTGTAACTTTTTAAATTTTCCAAGGTTTATTTTGTAATATCTCCAAGGACCATATATAATGCATAAATTTTTCATTTTTTTCTTTTTCTCTGGTTCAATTCTCTCAGCTCTTCCACAATAAACACGCTCTTCCCGGTGATTATTACTTATCATATTCAACAAAGATAATCATCTCCACACGATCAAAACAACAAACACTATCTGTTATCAGATTCAATAATCATCTCGTTCTAATGTCTCAAATCGCCGATCAAAGTAAGTTTTAAGATATATTTTGATTATAATTTTGTTACTCTTTTTATCAAAGATCGAATATAAATCTTACGGCATTGGTTATTGTTTTATTTGCACAAATTAGTGTTTGTTATGAGATAGTTTTTTTTGTTTTATGAAATTTGCTTCGGTAATCATCATCTTGCATATAATTGTACCGATTTTAAGAGTTTATTAACATGATTCATTGTATATAATAGTTATTTGAAACGAACTTGAGAAATAAATATATGGAAAACATGTTTACATAGGCTGCACACCAAGTGTTTGATAAAATGTTTGGATGGGATATTATAACTGGGATGCACTAATTTTACACTGTGATGCCCTGAATTATATGTTAAAATGGCCTATTTTATTTCTACTATTGGTCACAAGTTGTTAAGCCACATGATATACATGATACTGATGTTAGCAAGATATATATAACATGCTATATTCAGTGTAGTCACCTTATTCTTCTGATGTCGTATAGTCAGTTATAACATTGCTAGTGGAAATGGTCTTTTATATAGTGGTACTGACAAGATACGTTTATTGTAAATATTAAAATGATATCAACACTTTTGCCTTTAGATCTCACCCTTTGAACAATTGGCCAACTACATTACTGAGTAAGTTTACAGTTTATGAGGCCAAGCTTACCAATTTTAAAACATCAAATTTGAGTCAAAGGTCAAGCTTACCAATTTTAAAACATCAAATTTGAGTCAAAATGCCTGACTTGTTAAGATTTCTTTCCAATAATATTGATATTTGTTTCGAAGCTGCGTAAAGAAATAGTTGGTGATTATTAATTTCATGATAAAACCAACATGAAGTTTAATTCTAAAAGTGCCATAGTTTGAGAGCAAAAAGTCAAATTGTGCAATTAGTTTACTACAGATCATGAGTTTTTAAACTTTAAATCCAGGTGAAGCATATATTGCACGTCTCGGACTATGGGGATACTATTCTATCCCAAGGGATAATCCATACACCAATGATAAAGATTTACTACCAGATGTAGGCTAGGTATATAAAACATTCCCTTCAACTTTTTTGATGCATAAAGACCATCTTATTTCATGTGTGCTGATGTAGGCTAGGTATATAAAGCATTCCCCTTCAACTTTTTTTTGCCGTATTACTTGATGAAGTATATTAAATTTCTCGTTTATCACAAGAATGATTACGAAGAAGTAGATGTGATCACTAAAAACGGGAACTACGTGGTGGAGTGTTTATGAATGAGACACTCTTTACACTCCTAAGCAAGCAACACACGGTGGAAACACATCTACAATACCCATTAACCCAATTTTCCTTGTAATGGGATATAAACATTCTTATGTAAACAAGAACTAAGGTTCAGCTTCCATCACTGGAGGGTTCTTCTATCGATCCACAACTGATCCATGCTTATCTGAAAGGTAGAATAGTCAAGATTATATGAAATGTTTACTTTTTAATCTAGACTAGCTTAAATTTAAAAAAATAAATAGAAAAAGTGAGTGCTAATTCCATATGTTGGTGATTTGCAGTTCCTTGTTTGGGGATTTATAAGCTCACAATATGTTGGCAGGCATTGAAACGCCTAAAAACAATGGCAATTTCACGACGAGCGGTATTTCTTTTGGTTATGCTAAGGATTCACCTGAACTTTGTAGTCTTGTTCCCGGAAGTGAACTTCCTGCATCGAGTTACCTCTTTTCGTTTGCGCTAGATAACAACAAAGATGTATATTTGTTATCCAGTAGTGGCGTTTATAGAATTGTTCCTCCAAGCCGTTGTGGATACACTCGTGACTTAGAAAGTACAACCACGGGCCCAAATCCCGCTCCACCATCCCCTCGTGGTTCAAGTGCAAACATGTTGAAGGGTTCAACCAAGATTCTACTGTTGCTCGTCTTGTTTTTCCTTGGGTTAGGATACTAAACTTAAGTTCAAGAATACGAGCCTTTTGTTTTACACGTAGGATTTATAAAGTATATTATCATCTATCA
This sequence comes from Chrysanthemum makinoi, assembly GCA_910596185.1. Classification (NCBI taxonomy): domain Eukaryota; kingdom Viridiplantae; phylum Streptophyta; class Magnoliopsida; order Asterales; family Asteraceae; genus Chrysanthemum; species Chrysanthemum makinoi. Next base: position 134,082,550 of record OU343219.1, read on the forward strand.
TTTTTCCTGTCTTTTTTTCATATATTATGTAATATTAACTACAACATTGATGTCTACTTATGCTTTCTTTAGTCTTGAAAGATACTTTACCTTTATCTTAAATTTTTGAAATAGACTTTGTATACTAAATAGGGTTAAGGGATTTGATTAATTACATGAAGGAAGTTGGTTTAACAACCATTAAACACTGCATAACAATTCTACTAAACAGGACTTGATAGATTACATGATGAAATTTTGAAGCAAAAATGGTGAAAGTTAAGTAGTTTCGCCATATAAAGCCTACTGAACAGGACATAACTTATCAAAAGTATGCTTAAAACCATCATTTTACACCTTGCACATACATCACCAACAAAAGATTACTACTAAAAATGGGAAAGATGCATCTTTTAGATTAAAATCCAACAAAATCTTTCCATCTAGTTCAAGTTCTACAGTAAATTACAACGAAAAAGATTTTGTTGGTACCAAAACTTCCCCCGCACGTGCAGATGTATATAATAAAAACCCATCTAAGAAAGAAGGAAGATCATCAACAAAAATAATCAAAAATCCTAAAGGACCTTTCTTTATCACCCACACTTTTCCTGAAGCTATGTGTCATTGTCATCTTAATCATGATCAAGGATATGGGTGGGTGTCATCTCATGTTGCAACATTGAAGCCGGCCATGAAGCTGTAACTTGTTCCACATGCATAACATTTGTCTCGGAGATTGATAGTGTGTTGTATAATAATCTTCAATGCAACCAAACTGGAAAAACTTCAAACTGTGTACATATTCCACACGTTTTGTACTGTTGAACTGCTCTACCCACATTCCCATACTCACATCTTGCATCTTGAATAACTTCAACTTGTGATTTTCAAACTTCGATGCAATGAATTTGGCAATATCAGAAGATAGAATGTAGCATGTGCAATTTGTATATGGTGGCTAAAATGATCTACATTTACAGTCGGATACAATACTGTTGATTTTATCCCATGAGCATCAAGACATTTAAAAGTTGCAGCATAAGTTGAGGCAGAACTGATGTAGGCCTGTAGTTAGTCACAAAACAAGCAAAACGAAAATAATATGTCCAAAGATGCACTAACTATACTCATTGATGCACTAATTATGCTAGTATAAGAAAAGTACCTTGATTTGATTGATATGCGAAAGTTTGAGCCCGATCATATCCAGAACATTAATGGGTTTGAGTTTATGACCAACGACTGAAGAACTTTATCCACGTTAAACGGCTGAAGAACTTTATCCACACGAAATTCTGTGAGATAGTTTTTGAGGTGACAACTCTCTTTTAGTTAAGCAAGAAACCCATAATCTCCTCGAATCACCTGCACAATCAGATATTTAGTTATGTAAGTAGCAGCCAATATTCAACACATATAGTCTTTCAATTCAATATAATACCAAGATATTGATAAGTCACAACTATGTCTTTCCAAAACACATCCGCACAGCACCAAAGAAGCTCATTCTGATTGCTTTTTTTTGGTCAACCGCATATACAAACTAAGCAAGTGTAGGCACTATTTACTAGGCAACTTAAAAGTGTTTATTTATAAGCATAATCAGGAAAAATAAGAAAGCCCAAACACCCCTTACATTAAATTCAGATCAAACAATAACATAGAACCGAACTAAAATAGACATGCGATGACATCTTAACTTGTTAACACAACATCAATTAGACCCACAGGTTGACATGTAGAAAAACTCTCGAATAAAATTGTTTACCTTTGAAAGCAAGGGGTGAGAGCTCTTCACCGAGAGTTGTAGTTTTTCTTGCACTAACAACGGCAACAGAGATAAACGCAGCTTCAAAATCACATGGTTGCTGCCACAGCAGTGCTATCAACAGCAAATGCTACTCATGGACCAGAAGTCTCGTCAGGAAACGCTTCTTGAACAGGTGGTTCAAAATCAGATGTTAGCCAGACATGAGAGATCACATAATGATTACGTGAGGTCTAGTAACGCGCTTGATGAAATTCTTCTGAAGCATCATTTTTTTACTGAAAAGTAACATCGTTTGCAAATTATGCAGAGACTTATTGATCCATCAAAAGAGCATCTAATTCAAGAAAAATATGGCCAAATACCTCATCAAGGGCAAACAAATGAGCTCTTTGAGCTGATGTCGTGTGCTAAGAATGGACAGATGTGATATTTAGAACATGAGATGCTTCATCATGAACAATTTCAAGGTAGGCAATTGCCTATAGGCTTGAAGCAAAGGGTCGAAGACCTCAATCCCATTAACAGAATGTTTGGAGTTGCTTATTTTCAAGCAGATAAGATTTTTTTAATGTTACTGTTTGAAGTGGGTGTCCGAGTAGGTCTGAAATTAGTGTAAGATCAGTAACATCTTACTTTCTTTTATAAAAATATGTGCTTTAACATGTAATCTTATCATAATTTTTTTACCAATGACTTGAAAACAACTAGTCATTCGTCATCAACTCAATAACATTGAGCCCGATCATATACTAAAAACCATAAACAATTATAATAAGCAATCCAAACACCTACTAATTGGCACAATCAATATAGAGGAAAACGACAGACATATGCCATATTATGTCCAAAATGCACTAAACATGCAAATGGATGCACTAAACAAACACATTTGATGCCTTAATATGTCCAACGATGCACTAATCATACTCACTGATGCCCTAATCATAATCTCTGATACTCTAATATATTCAACGATGCACTAAACATATTTTTTGATGCACTAATCACACAACAGATGTCGTAACAATTCATTTGATGCCCTAATCATTCTAATAGATGTTGTAACAACTATTCCCGATACAATAATCTTACAAACATTTCTAATTCATTGAACACTGATGCACTAATCAAACAAACAAATGCTCTAATCATACTCATTGGACGATGTAATGTATCACACGATGCTTTAATCATACATACTTGAAGCGCTAACGTTTCACGAGATGCCCTAATCATAATCTCTCGATGCCCTTACTTTTTCATTTCATGCTATAATCATACACATTTTATACCCTAAATTTGTTAGTCGGTGCACTAACCATACACTCCTGATGCCTTTATTTTGTAACCTGATGCTTTAATCATTATAATAGATATCATAACATTAATTGCTAATACATTAATCAAACAAACAAATGGCGAACATGTCATGCGATACTCTAATAATACATAATGGATGCATCATATCTCGCGATGCTCTAATCATAGATGCACTAAAATGTTCAATTTGTCCAACGATGCACTAAACATACAAACATTCAACCTGATGCATCAACCACAATTATAGATGCACTAATACAATTTGATGCCCTAAAGTGTAATCTCATGTTGCAAATATACAGACAGATGCCCTAATATGTCATATCAATCAATAATAAACACATGCTTTAAATTAGTGCATCGCATTTCATAAAATCGCGATGCTCTAATAATCTCACAAAACAGATGCTCTAATCATATAAAATGGATGCCATAATGTATTGATTGATGCTTTAATCAAACAAAAAGATGCTCTAATCATGAATTCATTGTTCACTAATCTCGCTAACAAGTATGCCTTAATTTTTAAATTGATGCTTCAATCCTTATAACAGATCTAAACATTAATCATACATACAGATGCTCTAATCTATCAAAAAACATGCTATCTATATATCTTATAATGCATATTAGACCCTCTCTCATATTAAATATTTAAGATTTCCTAATATAAAATTTAAGCAAATACACATACTAAAGCTTTGTGTACAATTAATTTATGCACAACCATGTATATTAAACACCTACAATTAATACTCTTCTTCAATCACCCCTTTACACAAAAATACAACCATTTTACCACATAGTACAATACGAGCGTGAATGCCGGCGTTGCTGCGGGAATTTTTTTTTTTTTTTTTTAGAGTGGGAGTGTTTACAGAAAATTGTATACAGTTTGTTATATGAAGTATGTAATGTTATATATATTTATAATAAGATATTTGACATAAGTTGGGTTTCTTAACAACAAAAGTATAAATGGGCTGAGTATGGGGTTTTTTTTTTTGGGCCTCAGTTTACATAAAAAAGGGGTTTAAAGTGTTTGTCTTGTTTTATTTTTTGTTATAAGCGGTGCCCTAAACTATCCGCCATAACTGATAGACAGATGGCTCCCAAATTTGCTAACTGTTTGAAGATTGCAAATCAAATTGGTAATCGTAGCGTTTATAAAGTTCTTCATGAAATTTTTTCTCGGGAGGAGAAAGCTTATAGGGACGATGAAACGACTTATAATCAGATGATTGAAGAGATAGAGGTAAGAGTTGATGAGAGGCATGGATTAATTGTTGGGTTGAAGAAGTTTAACGGTGATTCTGTTGTTGATGAGGGTTTGGCATATCTGAAAATCGCAGAACAGGAGGATTTCGCTGAAATCAGTAGGTTGATTCGGATGAAACATGATCTTTGTTTTAAAAGTGGTGAGAAATCCAGTATCATGAAGAAACTTAAGAAACTGATATGACTAATAATGTATAACCTAGGTTGTTAATGTTAGGGTCTTTTGTAATGGATCATGTTATGATGGTTAAGCGTCTTTTGTGGTGGCTTCTTGTGTATATATGTGATGATCAGTTATTAGGGTTGTGTTAGGGGTTTATGGTATGTAGGTAAGTTAACTTTTATGGTGATTATGGTTGTAACCTATGTGGTGTATTTCATGTTATGAATATAAGTATCAGTTATTAGATAAGTTGTTTTGTTGGTATGTGTATTTTTGTGCTGTTACCATGTGGTTTGATTGATGTATTGTAAAAAGCATGGAATATATTAAACTATTAGTAGCTACAAATATATTGAGAAATAGAGCAAGCAACCATAGTTATCGTTCCAGACTTCAAATTACAAAAGATTTAGTGGGATGTTTGTTTTTTTACCATGTCTAAGGTTGCACGTTGATTATTGGTGCAGGTAGATATTTACAGCAACTGATGTTGTTAACCTGCACTTTTAGAGTGCTTACATATTTACATTAGTAGTGAGACTGTTTTCCATAGTTGTTGCCAAAAGATGGTAAGGTTTTCCATATGTAGCGTCTGGAGAGTTTGGAGATTACAAAAGCTGTTCGTGTCCAATACGTTTTAGTTCTTCTTTTTTTTGCTATCTGTTGCTTCTTCGGGGAAAAGCGTTCTTTTAGCAGATTTATGGCTTGCTTCGGCTCCCATATCTGATTTTGATCGTGTTTGCATTCCAGTGTAGACTGGTGGCGTAATGTCGATTCCTGTGACAGATTAAAAAAATTGTTGATTAGATTAGTCTTGTATGTAGTTTTTGAACAAATGGAAAATGTTCTAATAATGGTTGTCACCTGGTGACTGTTGTTGACTTGCTCTGTTTGTGTCTGGTGTTTCAACTATTTCAAACGCCTTGTCGTTGTTATGGTATGTGTACATAGTAACCGATGTGGTTAGTATTTTATTTGTAATATAGTTTGAGGAAGGAGGAAAAAAAAGTGATTGTTATGTTTGTTATTTTTTGTTTTTACCTGAATATTGAATGTCTTCATGTGTTGATGATTGGGGTTTATCGAGGACAAACTGCATTGCCGGTGTATATTCAATAAGAGCTGGTGTCTGTGTTGAGGTTGTTTTGCCTGCAGTAATGAGATAAGATAATGTGGTCAGTGTTCAATAGTTGTATATTTTGAGTATAAAATTTAAAAATAGTTTTATCAAGGTTTTTTTTTCTTTACTGTGAGATGCTTCTTCAATTTGTTGCTCTCCGTGGTGGTTATCCAATATGTCGCTAAGAATAAACTCGACTGCTCCTTCCTTGCAAGTGGGATTAAAGTAAAACTGGAATATGTGTTGTTGCCCAACTATGTCATGAATATTTTTTGGGAAAATGCGCGGGTCTGGGTTGGGAAGTGATTTCACCAAAGTGGGACAGTCGATTCCAACTATTGTGTCAGCTTTTGGTGTGAAAAAGGTAAACTGTGTCGTCTCAGTTGTGTCTGCTATGGATACTCTGAAATTGTATCTGTATAAATGAATTAGGTAAACTGTAGTTTTGAAAAAATTAAAGTTTTGTTTGTAATTTTCTTTACCTGTAAACCGTAGACTCTAAAATTCCATGGTCTTTGCATTTGTAGATGTCATCTTCCTTTCTGGGTTTGGCACTGCACTTGTTGCATGAAACATAGTACCAGTCGCGTTGTGTGTTAATACCAATAATGGTTCCTTCGCAAGTGAAACGCACACCCTGTACTTATTTGTTGTGTCGTGTTAAACTGGGTTGTTGTGTCAATGTATTATTAGTTTTGTATTATAATAGCCTGTTTTGTGATAAGTTACCTGATAGGGTTCTGGATTTTGAGCTAGGAGTATTGAGAGAGCGAAACGATTTCTTTTTTTCTTTTGTTCTGGATCATTTAACCGATATCTGATTACATCCAGAGGTGCTTTGTATTCATATAGCTGCCTGTATCTGTTGATTGCATATATATTATTATAAGGCGGAAAGATGAAATTTGCATTTTATATAATAGTATGTGAGTATGTAATTCTTACTTTGCTCGATACTGAGCAAGCTGCGGAATGTTTGGATTTATGTAGTAGTAGCTCGCTGGTGTTGATGATAACTGAAAACCTACATATGGAAAATATTTCGTGTTTAACATTGTTATTTATTTTTTACTTAAATCATGTGTAAGTGATAATTGAGTTATATTAACATACCTCTGTCTCGGTATTTTGATACTCTACAGGATGAAATGGCAATTATGATTGGCCTTTCAAGTCTGTCAATGGCATCTTTTGGGAACGTTTGTGCAAGGTGGTCCCATAAGGTGAGTTCCACAAAATTTCGGCTGTTTGTATTGTATTTTTTAAATGTAGATGGTATTAGTGTAATATAACATGCTTTTGTATAATTTTTTTTGTAGGTTGAGTGAACATACTTACTTGAGGTTTTCGATGCCGACCCTCCGTATTAGAGACTGGTTTCTGTTAGGATTGCCAACTTTTTCAGTTTCTCCCGAGTTTATGTAACATGCCAATGTAGTCGGAAAAGTGAAGGTATATTTTCTCATTATTTTTGTGAAATTTTTTTAACTGGTTGGAAACAGTAACTTTTAAAGATTCTAAACATTACCTGTGAGCACTGGATATGGTTTTTTGTTTTTATCGTTGGGATCAACAATTTTGGCAGGCAATTGGTTGTAAGAAATGAAGTTGAAATAATGGAGTGGGAATGTGTCAGATGGTATTTTATCAAAGGTCGTTGTCTTGCTAAAGAAAAGGGATGTTGGGTTTTCAAGGGTTTGCTGCCAGTTTTCTGTCTTAACACACTCGAAATCTGATATGCGGTATGCTTCGCCAGGTATCAATATAGCTTTGAAATGATCGATATCACTTGCTTCTGCGTTTCCTTGTATTGCATCCCCCTGAATATATTATTTGATAATTACAGTGTTGAACTTTGATAGTAGTTGTATAAGTCATTTTATAACGTTTACCTGTCTATCTAAGAGAATTGCTCTGTAGCCTTTTTCTATTATGCTTGGAGGATCTCTTGCTGCCCATGCACGATATACTTTTAGCTCAACAACTTTATCTTTCATACCTGGTTTAAGTTCTTCAATTGTTGACATCGCCATTCTGCAACCAGTTAACAGTTATGCGTTAGGATTCATGTTAGATGATAGTAAATAAAGCAATGCAATTTAAGTGTAAAGAATAGTAATGTAAAAAACAATACTTTAGTAAATAACATTTGAAAATTATATAATATCTATAACATAATGATATGCAAAGAGACCTTTTGTTTTATTAATCGTTTCTAAAAAGTCTCTATACACTATATTTTTTGTCATTGATGATGGGTAGTCGTTTTGTTTTTTAATTAGCATTTTACACCGTAAGGTGTTGTAGATCTTGAAAGTGCAACATAAAGTTGCCCGTGGCCAAATATTGGTTCTGGAAGGTAGATTCCTATTTTCTTTAGAGATTGCCCTTGGCTCTTGTTAATAGTCATTGCGTAACACACTTTAACTGGAAACTGCTTTCTTTTAAATATGAACGGAAAGTTAGGATCTTTAGCAGTTAAAGGTATTCTTGGAATGAACACTTTTTCGCCCATCTTAGTTCCTGTAATGATCTCTGCTTCAATCAATTTTGAGAGCAGCTGTGTCACGATCATTCTTGTGCCATTACAAAGGCCGCCTCCTAAATTAACGTTTCTTAGTAACATAATAGGGGTTCCTATTTTGAGTGTAAGGTTGTGTGGCGGGAGACCTTGAAATCTGAGTGTGTTTAGGTATTCTGGTGGGTATAGTAATTCGTTTTTTGCTCCATTTTTCCCTAATGGAATTATCTCATCAACACTTAAGTAAGTCGTGCTTTCCCGTTGTATTAATGACAAAACTTCTTTGTTGATTGCATCTCTGTTGTTCGTTTTCGGACAAACAATTGCTTTTTCCTGTAGAATTTTTGCGGTAGGTGATTCCAAAGTATCTTTATCATAGATAAACTTAATAAGTTCTGATAACCCACTATCATTATCTGGAATCAGATATTCGTTAGGAATTGTAATCCAGGTGGCATTGTGTGGATCTTCTTTGTCAGGTTCACCTATTTTCCCATCTCCAACATCCAACAACCATGATGAAAATTGCCGTGTTTTTTCTTTTTCGTCATCGGCAGCCTGTGTTTGCAGCAATCTCATGTTTTCTTTAAGTTTTTGCACTTTGAAATGTGGCCAGAGGTATGATGTTGTTATACATGCTCCAATTATATCTGCTTTTGTCCCTTTCTTTTTGCCTAAAATCGCCACCCAGCATAATTGATTTTCCACCAAATAAGTTTTCTGTATTGTTTAGCACATCCTTAAGAGTCCTGTCAAGAGCTTCAAAACATCTTCGATCATTCATTGGTGCTTCGTCCCAAACAATCAATTCGGTTTCTGATAATAGTTTTGACAGAAGTGTATTTTTTTTATGTGACACATTGACTGCTCTGTTAATTCAAGCGGCAATTTGAATCTTGAATGAGCTGTTCGACCGGCTGGAAGTAACAAAGACGCAATTCCGAAGATGCAACATAAAACAATCTTCCTTATGAACGCAGCGTGTTGATAATCGTCTTCCATAAAAAGTTTTGCACTGTTCCTCCGTGACCGTATACAAAGACCAATTCTTGCCTTTTTTCTCTCGAGGACTGCACAATAAGGTCATAAATCTTTTTTTGTTCGTCGTTAAGTTTGACAACCGATATTGCCACTTCTTCTTTTAATTTATCTCGGTTGTAATTTTTTTCTTCCATCAATAATCTGTTGCTGAGATCGTCAATCAGATGTTGTGGTGGTGGTGTGAAGCCAAAATCTGTTATCGATTTGCAGCAGCTGTTCAATATTATTTCTAGTTCATATAAAAGATATCCTTTTATTTCCGGATGATTTATGTGGAGATCTTTTATATGGACCATTGTAGATGCTTTTCTTGGGATATCATCGATCATGTGCTCCCAGTGTCTTTCGAAAAGCTGCAGTGGATTGGCGACGTCACAATAAATTAAAATGTGAGCAAACAGAGCACGTAACTCTGCTGCTGTTGCTGATGCTTCCGCTTCTTGTAAGGCTGTGTCCCATTCTTTGTCATCTTCAAGCAGTCCTAACGCTTGGCATGCTGCGCGGTAGTTTGGTAGTATGTGATTGTTTACTTTCCGTACATCGGTGAACGATTTGCAGCCTTTTTGGTGACACAGGAGCATTCTAAAGTAGAAAAGCTCACTGCAAGGATGCACATACGCCAATCTTCCCACAGACGATTTATTTCTGTGCTTTCTTCGTTTCCATGTTTTCAAATTTTCATACCAAACGAATTGTGTTGGAAAATCCAGGTATGTTAAATGTCGTCCTTCTTCGTATAATGTGTTAAATGTGAACCATTCAGTCAGTGTCGTTAGTTTTCTTTCATTGTCACCCACGACGTCTGACAAAGATTCTTTTTCACGAAATCTTATTTCCTGCATATTTTCTAAATGAACAGCAAGAATTTGCACCGCCGGTTCTCTGTGATGAATCGGGAAATTCAATATTCTCCAGCATGCTTCGTGAGGACATACAAAACGACCGTCTACAAAATTTTTTATTTCATCTATCTCTATCTTTGGAGTTTCTGCCGATGCAATAGTTTCACCTAATGGTTTTGTAATTCGTGCAGCAATCCGATCAGTGCCCTTGGATATGTATTTAAACAAATACTTTATCAGCATGCTCCATCCGCAATATTCCACGTTTATATGAGCGTTGAACATAAGGCATAGTAATCGGTTATACGGGACAATATAACTATTGTCTAACCGTATGCCTCCTTTTGTAGTGTAACCATGCGTTTTCCGTCTTCGGTAATGCACATGCCCATTTTCGTCAAAGAATGTCTTGTCATTGTATTTTTTTGGAAAGTTCTTGGAACAGGTACCATCTTGCATGCATGGCGCTTTTGTGTTAGCAGCTCCGCAAGGGCCATGGACCATCATATCTGTAACAATTTTGTAACCTTCTGGATCACATAATCTGTCTGGTAATTCTGCGGAGATGTATTTGTCAATATCTTCAGCTGTCTGTATCTTGCTGTCAGAATGCAACCATAAAAGTGTGTGACAGTGAGGAAGGCCTCGCTTCTGGAACTCTATTGTATAAAGAACTGTAAATTAAGAATTTTTTACAGTGTTAGAAAGGATACAAATAAAGTATTGGCATTCTAGTATTATCTATTATCATATTTTAAAAAATGTTATAATTTTTTTTATTATAAAGTAAAAACCAAATACGATAGAATGTTTTAGTACCTCCTGTTGCGCGTCCAAATATCTTGCCATCTTTTAGTATTGCTATGAAATCATTCACTTTTTGCTCGAAAACACGATCTACAATATCGGCTCTGTCCGCGGTTGTTAGTTCAGGATATCTTTTCATGTATCTACGTATTTCTGGCCAATTCACATTACATGTGAATGTAATGAAATATTGTGGATTTCCAAGTACTCGGCAGATGGCGAGGGCATCCAAATAGTGGCTGTACATGTATCTTGGACCTCCAGTGAAACTTGCAGGCAGAATGATTTTTTTCCCTATTTCGGAACCACTATGGTCTCCCCTAGAAATGGCATCATAGATACCTGTTAGATACTCTGTACGAATACTATTCTGTTTTGCTCTTATGAAATCAAGCCATCCTGTTCCAGGCGCAGATATACTGACACAACATATTGTCGGAAAAGTCTCCCTCCTCTAAATAGTAGGCCATACTGATGCGGGCGTTCATGGATTTGATACATGTAGTACATATTCATAGATAATTTTTTGCTGCGTTCGTTTGGAGTGGTTGGTTTAAGAGTCATTTTGGTATTAAAACCTGGCTCACCATATATAAAGAGTAGAGGGAATTGGAGAGACATGTAAGATGAGTGAAGTTTGTTTATTCGTTGTGGTTGTTCGCCTTTTTTTTGGATGATAACATCGTAATCTATGACACTGTTAGGACCACTTTCAAAGAGTATAGCCCCAAGTATATTTGAAGATGGTAGTTGGTATTCACGGCAGCCAGGTACATTATAAAGTACTATTTTGAAATCAGGCAGACTTTCGTTGGTACACAGATCTCTTGCAGCCCTAAATAATCTTACCAACTCATTATGTTGATCAAGAACGTGTACCAATTTTTCGACAACCTGTGGTTTCAATCTGCCTGAATTTTGACCACCAAAAGATTTCATCCTGTTTTCGAGTTCATTCTATGTATCATATATGTAGAGTTGTAAGAACCGTGGAGTCTCACCATTAGATGGACATAATGATCCTATCCAATGGTAAATTTGTCCTGAGATCTTGAACACATACGGTCCTTTGCCTTGGTTAATTGTGTCATCTATTTGTGCACCAAACGATGTCATGCTAAACATCTGATTATAAGCTCTAATGTTTTCTAGAAAGTGTCTATCTTTTAGTAGTTCTGAATAATTTCGGAGGATCTAGCTGTTCTTCAAGCTTTACTTTTCCACCTCGCAAACATCGGTTATATCTTGGTATTCCTTGTGCAGAACCACCTTTTAGTCTTTCATTATACCAAAACGCTGCACCACAATGTTGACACCTCCAATCACAGTCTCCCAAATCAATGTATGAAGACGTTGTGTTCGTTATTAAATCAGTTTTAGTAAATAGATTCATATATGTGATTGAAGAAAGAGCAAAGTAAATCAGAATGTTTACAAATTTACCTGCAGTATGCAACGATGTTTTTTTATTGGATCTGTTTCCATCAATAAATTCTCTGCGCCTTTCTTCTTTTGTTACTCTTCTTTTTTTGGTTTTGGTTTCTGATAATGCTGGTATGTTATTATTGTTGGTATAACTTAATTGATGTTTGGTGCCAGTGCTCTGTTGATATGACCCTGTTATGAATTACATAGAAAGTTAAACAAAAAATAGTAATTGTACTATTGTGATATAATAATTATGTGTAACAATTTGAGTGGGTTAGAAAGTTTTTACAAAATACTTACGTTGCATGACCGAGTCTGAAAACGGTTTTTGTATATCGGTATAATACCGATAATTTGTTTGACTATTGCTGTCCAACGAAGAATAATCATATGTTACTGCAATAAAGGAATTAATTGTTAACATTGCTTAAATGTAACGAAAATGAAAGTCATAGTGGGAAGTGTGGTCTTCAAAGAATGATACAAACAATTGTTACCTTTAGTATTCATATTTGAACATTCTGTCCATACTTCTGTAGCACATGTGCCTCCAAGGCTGCAATTTTGACTATTTATTTTTGAATAGGAGTATACGTCCCTGGTGTTGTCATTGTAATATTGTCTTGAGTCTCCATAACTGGTAAGGTGTTCCCATACACCTTGAAAAGCAACAGCATAGAAAATTAGATTAGGGACATATGATTCTATTAACTAATTTTGTTCTCAAGTTTAGCAGTAACAGTTCTCTTTCAATCTTTTGGCTCACCTTTATTTGCAATAGCTGAATGATTGTCAGTTTGTAAAACAGAAAATGAAACAGCAGGATTTGAGGATGAGTCAGCGCAAAAATTTTTTGAACATAGAGTTTTTAACGTCACATTTGAACGCCTTTTTTGGAGTTTTCTTTCACATGGGAAAACTACATTTGTCTCTTCACCGGTTGTACACTGATAACAGGATAAGTGTGCCTTTTGTTCTTGCTCCACAGCTATACAATCTTGTTTGGTTTTGGGGAAAGATGATAGTGAAGCTGGTGAGGTAACACCCTGTTCACTATTTGTGTCTGACTGTGAATGTACTTGACTGATCTTGTCATTGTAATATTGTTGTGAGTTTTTGTAACTGATAAGATGTCCCGATACACCTGAAAGAGTAACAGTAAGAGAAATTAAAGTAAGCACATATGATTTTGTTAACTAATCTTGTTGTCAATTTTAGTAGTAAGAATCCTCTTTGAATAAATTGAATTACCTTTATTTGGAGCAGGTGAGCCATTGTTACGTTGTAAAAGAGAAGATGAGATGCCAGATTTTGAAGATGGTTCGCGACAAATTCTTTTCGTGCACGGAGTTTTAAAGGTAACGTTTGAAAGTCTTTTTTTGAATAATTGCGGATGTTGTTCTTGTTGTACAACTGTACGATCCTCATTGTTGCAAACTGATATGTCACATTTTTTTGGGCTCAAGGCACCATCAAATGAAGATCTTGTATCTCCATTTGTATAATCATCTTGGTATGTCCAAACATTTATATCCTCGTCTTGTCTATTATTTTTTAAACCATCATCATATAATCGAAAACATGTTCCTTGATTATCTACAGATCCGTGGCTCATAACTTTATTGATTTGATTTTTTGTGCCTTTGTCTTTTGTTAAGATTGGCAAAACTTTAGAGTAACTATTTTCAGGCGATGTACATGCGTTTGTGATGCTATGAAAAGGAATCTGGGATGAATTCGCATATGCTTCCATCTTAAAGTAACTTATGTGTAGATCAGTTAGATTGAATTGTATATGTACATAAACTCCTCTTTTTTTCTTTTTTTCTTTTTTTATTATTATTTTATTTTTGTCTTTCTTTGTTTTTACAGTGGTTACTTTTGAAACATGTGTAGAACAATAACACAACATGGTTAGAATGCATGGAACATCAAAAAGTAAGAATCTAAGATAGCATAAATGCTGGAAAGCATCATTAATGCAACAGCAGAAGCTGAAACATGTAGTAAATGTAATAAACCTACCTGGGTGAACTACGAATAAAGCGGTATATTTGTTGGATTGCTTGATCTGTACGTGTCTTTAAGATTCCTGTTGCAGTTACGATTCTTTTTTTTTGGAATGTAGGTGGTGTATCTTTGTTTTACCTGCTTGTTCTATTCTTTGTCACTGTATATGGAAGAACTTTCTAGCATCAACAGTGAATGAATTTTGTGTACATCTATATATATTACACTGGATGACTTTTGTGTACATCTATAAAGTAATAAAATATATAGCCGACCGTATGTTTGTGTGAACAGTAAAGTGTGAAACACACTTTAGCCAATGAGCAGTTGCCACACTTTTGTATTTGGCAGTGGCCTTTGTAAAGTTACTCAATGGACCAATAAGAGATTGCCAGAATCACATGTGTATACGAATTCCTTTTACGGTCACAAAATCGTTATTAGTATATAGTATAATATAATAATCAAGCTAGTACTCATTTATTGTATAAATCCAATAACCCAAACACTTAAAACACCAAAGATAAAAACAAAACTACGCAACTTAAAGGACCAACATGTACAACTTGAAAGACTTGGTTAAAGTTACCCAAATATAAAATTCTCACCATCTATAAAGCTGTTGTAATGGAAAATATAAAACTAAAAAATATTTATCGCCACAAATTTTATTACAGGGTACCCGCCGCCGCATCGCGCGGGTACCCTGCTAGTAACATATTATATACACAGATGCTGCAACAATTATTGTTGATGCAATAATCCTTCATACAGATGCCGTAACATTTTTTTCAGATGCCATAAATTAATTCAAACAATCAGATGTTATTTCATAAAACAAACAGATGCCTTAAATTAACTCATGATGCTTTAATCTCACAAACAGATGCTCTAACTATACAAAAATAGATTATGCCCTAATTTTTTAAATGGATGGTTTAATCCATATAATAGATTCCAAAATTAGGGCACTTAAGTGCTTATGATGCTTTAATCAAACAAACAGATGCTCTAATCATAAACTTTCAACAAAACTTCGAAAATAATAAGATAATTGATTTTAAAAAATGCACTAATTTTACACATATTCACCTGGTGTATTTATTTTCGGCGGTTGTTGATGTCAATGATTTGACGGTTGGTGGCTTCCCGTAGTTAATGATGTAGGCGTTTCGCTGGTGGTGGTGCCCGCGGTGGTTGGGGGCAGTGTACTAATGGTGATTTGAAGGCTGTTTGGTGGTCAATTGATGGTGATGGTGCCGGCAGTGGTGGTTCGGTGGTGGTTCCTGGTGGTCAATGGCGGTTGTGGTTCCCGTGATAAATGGCGTTTAGAACTCCTTTGAAGATGACGATTGTGTGTGTTTTTTTTTTATGAAGATGAGGATGAGTGATGGTTAACAGCTATTTGTTTGATTGTTTTAAAATTTACCCCGAAGTTTGAAACGTTTTCATAATTTACCCTATAACTTTTTTTTCTCACTTTTCTAACTAATTACACTTTTCTCTAGAACCGGACTCTATATATATATATATATAGAGTAGGGATCCAGTGAGAAGTAAATTAAAATAAGAAGTGATGAGAAGTGACCAAAACCACGCATTTGAGATGCAACGACCTGCATTATATGCATTTCTATTCATATAGATGCAACATCTTGAGTTTCGAAAGTTAATTTGATGTATAGATTGTGCAAATTGATTTTCATAATTTTGGCACGTGCAGAAGAACAAAAAACAAGAGAAATCATGAAATGCATCTAATATACGTATATGTATATGATTAAAAGCTAGAAAACACACTATGGTGCGTTATAATGCATCTAAAATTATAGGGATGCATCTAATTTAGGTCGGTGCATCTCGGATTTGCGGTTATAGTTCTTATTCCTTCTTATTTTAAGTAATCTTCTTATTTGATCCTAACTCTATATATATATATATATCTCTCTCTCTATATATATATATATATATATATATATATATATATATATATATATATATATATATATATATATATAAAATCACAAATTTGAGATGTATCAACTTAAATTAGATGCATATCTATTCATTTAAATGCATCATATTTAGTTTCTAAAGTAATTTTAAAGTGAAAATGATGCAAAATAGTACTAGCAACACATTTGACATGTAAAAAAACGAAAAATACAGAGGATTCACCTAATTTAATAAATGCGTATAATATATACATATAGTCATATACATCTAATTTTGAGCTTAAAAATGCATTATAATATCTTTAATTATTATTATTATTATTTTTTCTCATTTAATCCACTCACAAAAGAAAAATAAAATCAAAGTAGAGTTTATAATTTAAAGGGGCTGCTTTCGTTATCCCACATCGCTTCATGTATGTAAGTTTAAGGTGAGTACTTGTATAAATTTAGAGAATGACTCAGTTTTTCATTAGAAAACCATAGTCCGGTCTAACCTAGTTCAGTAATAGGAAAACATCAACGAAATTTTTATTCAAGCCTAGCTTAGTTTAAGTTTATAAAAAATTATGATGGGTATAAGCATATCTGAAGAACTATGTGAACCAGTCTTTTTAGAGCATCGCACATGTATCACAGATCTTCCTAATGATTCTTTGTATTTGATATTCGAAAAGTTAAACAACATAAGAGACCAAAACTCTTTTGGCCGAACCTGTCACCGTTTTCTTAATACTCAAAATTTGAGTCGTAAATGCTTGAAAGTTAGTCATCGCTTTCTATCCGCGGATACAAGTGATAAATTGCTTAGTCGTTTTAGGCAGCTGGAGTCGTTGTTCTTGACCGGTTGTGGTGGAGTCTTGGATTTGAGTAAATTGCAAATGTATGGCTCTAGGTTGCATTCTCTTGATCTGTCTTTGTGTTCTAATGTAACCGATACAAGTATTGCCTCGTTTGCTTCTGGATGTCCCTCATTGTCAGTTATCAGTCTTTATAAGTGTTCTATTACCGATAATGGATTGGAAATTTTAACAAGTTTTTGTACATCTTTAAAACGAGTGGATCTTACATTTTGCTTTAACATAAGTTACCATGGAATTTCGTATCTTAACCAAAATTGTCGCCAGCTTAGAGCACTCCGAATTGCTGGTCACGCCTTCAAAGGGTTTTCTACAACACTTTTAAATCGGGGTGGTTGTCTTGAGTGTCTACATTTTACTTCTCCTATGATTGGCCCTTCGGGACATGAACTCTCGATGATTGGGTTGGGATTTGCAGCAAATCTTAAAATCCTTAATTTTAAGTATGTCACACTGCAGGTTCATGATGAAATCATTTTGCAAATTGCAAAAGGGTGTCCAATGCTAACTGAGTGGGACTTATCATGTTGTTACAAAATTACAACTTCTGGTTGGGAGTCGATTGGATTGCATTGTCAAAATTTGGATATATTGCACGTCACCAAAACAAGCCTCAGCAATACAGGAAAAGGATTAGTAGCTTTGGGTAATGGCTGCAGACGCTTATCGGTGATATACATGAAAACCGATTTTCATATCACTCCAAATTGGATGCACTTGTTTAAGACGCAAAGACATGATGTGGAGATCATAAATGAAGAAGCAAAGCAGATTGCCCACAGTTGGGCGTTCATAACATGATTTGAACAAGAGGAGCGCAGAAGCCAAAAGAATTATGAAGACCATCGTCCTACTGGTATGTTTATATCACTTTGAAGAGTTGAAAGATTGTGTTATGCTTCACTTGAATTTTAGAACTGATTGTCTTATTTCTCTGTTTAACTAGTTAATAACTCGTGTTGTGTCCGAGATTTTTTTTTTTTTTTTTTTTTTTTTTTTTTTTTTTTTTTTTTTTCTATTAGTCATATATTTTACGACGATGGATTAGACTTTATATCTTACGCAGGATTATAAGTCAAGTATTATGGAATGTCACTTTCAGAATTAAGAGAGATGTTACCATCACTAAACACAAATTCCGATTTATTATTTGTCACAAATCTGAAGTAAAAGCATTCTAACAGCATGATCTGGTGCAACCACAATAGAAAATGAAATCTCAACACTAATGTTATCATATGATGTTCTATCAAACCAAATTTTGAAAACGTAATTAGGCGTCAAGAAGAGTTTCAAGTGAAAGTGACTTTTTATTCCGATTCCTACCAGCATCTTCAAGCAGCTCAGCTAGCCTCCGTTTCTCATCAACTACATCCGGATTTGCTGTCCCGAGCTTCTCCTCTCTCATCCCGACAACATATTCTAGTATCTCAATTGCATCGTCCCACCTATACACATCAAAAACCTTATAAAATTGCTCTAACTATAATAAAGTTGACTAAAAGTACCTTCCCAATTCACTTAAATGTACACTATTTTCTCAGAAAAAAAAGAGTCAAAGTCAGTAAAATAGTTAAATTTGCAACAAAAAAAATGTTCCAAAAAGCTTATTCACAAATAAGTTTGTGAAATTGGTGGTCATTTTGCGTTAAGTGCATGTTTTTTATGATATATTGTTCAAAAACCAAATTTAATGCACCTATTAATATGAATTACCGGATTATGTTTATAAAGTTGACTAAAGGTAACCTACTGGATTAGTCGGTCAAAAGGTCAGCAACCATGGTTACCAATAAAAAGAGTCGACTAAAAGTACCTTCCCATGGCGTCATATGTACCAGCAAGATTGCTATACACCCCGAGTGTATCGGGATGATGAGGACCATACTCGGTCTCCAATATGCCTCTTGCTTCTTCAAAAAGATCTGCAGCCTCATTTATCAAGTGAATCTGGACACACGCGAGCCCCATTTGGTTCAAAGCAACCCCAAAAAGACCTGATTTCTTTTCCCCAGCCACCCTCAGCTTCGAAATGGCCCCCTTTAAGCACTCATACGACTCCAAATAACGGCCCATCATGTAATACAAAACCCCTATCTGAGCCTCGATTCCAGCCACAGTGCTTAACTGACCCGTGCCTTCCGTAAGCCTTAAGTGCTTTTTTTAGTAAGTTAAGTGCGTGTTCGAGTTCATTCATTGACTCATAGATAGCTGAAAGTTCAATAAGCCCACTAGCAATTTCCTCTTCGGGATTCCCGAACTGGCTTCACGTAAATCCGTAACGCGTTTTCACAATACGATTTTGATTCCCTAAACTTCCCGATCTTGTTATTAACATCCGCCAATCTTACAAAAACTGAAGCAACAGAATAATGGTTGTCACCCTTTGTTGACTTAAACAGATTAAGTGCTTTCTGGTATGAAAAAACCGCCTCATCATAACGAGCCAAAGCTAAATAAGCATCACCAATACACACATCAATAGCAGCAACATCAGCGTCATGCCCATCTGCAGCCATAGCCATACTCGCCAATACGTAATGTTCAAGGGAACTTTCATAATCTCCCATCGAATCACAAATGAGCCCCATCAACCTCCGGTCAGCAGCTTCTTCTAAAGATGCTGGTGAATTAGTCTTATGTATATCAAGGGCCATTTGACACAATCTTTTCGCCTCGTCAAACTGTAACCCTTGAACATGAGCCTCAGCAACATACCTACACGTTTCACCAAATCTAGTGTCGGTTTCACCCAAAACCTGTCGTTGGATTTCCAAGCCCGCGGTATAACAAAGTATAGAAGTTTCAATGTTTCCAATCATAGCATACGCGTCACCAAGCTGCATACATCCAGCAAACTTGGCTAATGAATGCTTTTGTCCTTCATCCATATTTGGGATCTCGATTGAACGTTCTAAAAGAGGGATTGCTTCATTGTAATGTCCCAAAATACAATGCAACGCAGCTACGATATGCAAACACATGACATGTTCCAAGTTGGGTTTTTGGGGTTCGATACTTTCAAATGCTTTTAATGCTCTTTGGGCTAATTCAAACGCCTTCTTCGGGTTTTCACCTGATGCCAACAAGTCTTTAGCTTGTTTGAGTAAATAAGTTGATATGTATCCTGCATCATCCTTAGCGGGTGTTTTTTCATTTTTCTTGATGGTTTTTGACCCGGTAATTTTTTTACCGGAAGGAGGTCTACTAATTGGGATCAACATTTTCTGTTTTGGGGTAGCGGGAGTAACTGTTTTGTCATCATTTATAACCACGCTATCCTTGGCAACACTAACATCAGGTTTCGTGTAGTCTCCACCAGCTAAAAACCTTAGCTCAGAGTCTATACGTGACTCTTGACCATACGACAAGTAACTAAATCTAAATCTCGGCGACTGGTCTTGGTCTGAGCTTTGCATATCACACACATTATTATACAGCTGCTCAATGGACGTGTCAACAGCCTCAGGGCTATTAACCCCTAAGTCCATCGAGTCGCTTTCAGGGCTCCGTGTACTCAAAGGGCTTCTGGGCGACGAGTAGCCAAAAAGCTCCTTGTGTGGGACGTACGCCTCGAGTGGGATATTTTCACCCGTGTGAGTTGAATTTGAGTGGTCGAACGCGACTTCTGTCATTTTGGACAGCTAAATTTTGTTTGAACAAAGGATGTTGTTTTCCTAGAAGCAAATGGTCTGCATATATAAAAATGTGACAGCAAGAAACCAGGTTTCAAAGTGATCATTGTCATGGTGGCAATCAAATATGAAATATATAATATGATTATATGAACTGGATATATGATTTGAAACAGATTAAGCAACTATGGATTATTGAGAGTATTAAAAAAATCAATGAAAATGTGATAAAGTCAAAGATGCATGATACAGTACACAATAAAAAAAGTGTTTGGATTGCAAGACTTTAAAACTGTTATCTACTTAATATTTTTTTGCTCTTTTTTTTTGTTTCCTTGAAGATTTTGTTTAATTAAGAAAGGTTTGAAATCACCGTCACACAAATCAAACCCGTAAAGCCCTATTTTAATTTTGTAAAATATACAATAGTTTTATTTGTTATTCAAAAGAGTTTATATGAAAAGGAAACATAGAAGGTAAATAGTGGTTTCAACACTTTCATTTTGACACAATTTACGGTTTAATCATGATCTATAGGACTATAGGTAAAAATGACCAAATTAACCGAATACCACATTCTTCACAAAATATCAGTTTTTTCACGATTATTCTTTTCGCACATGTGCTAGATTTTTTTTGTTGTGCAAGATTCCTAGGAAAGAAAATGATTTTTGGCCATACATTCATGTTATGCGAGATTTTCATCAATTTTTTTTTTTTTTTTTTTTTTCAAATATTTAGTGAGGTGTTTAATTTCACTAACAATGAAAAATATCTTGCACATGTGCGGAATAAAATATATAGGTAAGTTCCATAGAAAATGGGATACTT
Source organism: Chrysanthemum makinoi (assembly GCA_910596185.1). Classification (NCBI taxonomy): domain Eukaryota; kingdom Viridiplantae; phylum Streptophyta; class Magnoliopsida; order Asterales; family Asteraceae; genus Chrysanthemum; species Chrysanthemum makinoi. The sequence continues at coordinate 134,104,114 of OU343219.1, forward strand.
CATGAAATAGATGACAAAATTCGGTTAGTTTTGTCACTTTCTCATCTTATATTTTCTTTTCACAAACATTTTTTCATAACATTAGTTTGGCTTGTTGAAATACGTATGTGTAAAATCTCAAAGCCTATATGTATTTTTTTGTTTGAGCTTAGACTTTAGCCCTTAATATTTACTATAATCAACTTTTATCCCTTATGTGTAAAATCTTAAAGCCTTATTGAAACATATTATTATACCGATAAAAAGTATGTTTCACTTTTGTGTGTCAAATGATCATGGGAACATGCATGAATGAAAGATAATAGAATATCCAGAAAAGAGAATAATTTGAGTAACATTTAATGAATGTTTCATGAAATTCTAAGTTAATTAATTCAATGTCAACTTCACTTCTGCTACGCAAAGGTTTAGTATTCTCTTCTTCCCAAAAAATTTAAAAAGACTGAATTTCAATAAAAGAATACAAAACTTAACAATCCCAAAACATATCACAATTACTTTTATGCATTGACCAAAACGCTAAATTTAATGTATTAGGTAAAAATATAGGTAAATACAGTAATTAAGGAGTCAAAATAAAGAGACAAGATAATTAAGTTACTCATATCTAACTTGTGTACGAATATTAAAAATACTTAAATCTTTAGTTTGTTCGAAAATTATATCAACTACCAGTGTATGTATATTGTCATTTATCTAATCCATCAAGCTAGTTGTAGGGAATTCATGTATGAGTTTTAAGTTAAAATTCTTTTAAATTTATAAAATGAATTGAAAATTATAAAACTTTCAAGTCTTTTATTATTTTACGTAAGGAATATGTTTAAACATGTTTTGCCATTATGCAGAGATAGCCTAGTAACTAAAATAATAATATAGGGTTTTTCTATTATAACAACATAAGACTTAAGAGATTCTAATCATTTGAATAATTTTTTTAGCCATTTTTCGACTTTACTAATTCCTTTATTTTGACTCGTTTAACTCATACCTTAGTTCTTAAAGTTAGATATAATGAAACTCTAAAGTCTAAACAACACAAGTTCATGTAAACTAATCAAAATTGTCATCCCTAAAGAACAAAGACATACATCATTATGAACGATGAAACAACAAAAAGAGCATGATCTCATAAAGCCAGAAAACTAGTTTCTATATCAACATTCATGAACTAAAATAATAAATAGCAAGCATGGGACTTGAACTCGTACCTTAAAACCTCACAGGAAGAAGAAGAAGAAGCAACTTGTCTAAGCAAACTATTTTCTTTGATGTATGAATTTGGAAGAACAACAAGAACAGAAATGAAAATGTGTGTTTGACACCTTGTAGGTGTTGTATGTGTATATATAGAGAGTTTATACCAACTGTAGAAGAGAGAAATGGTGGTTGATGAAGAAGATAATGGCAAGAAAATGGAATCAAAACATAAATAATTAATTATGGGGATTCATGTATAAACTAAGGTATATATTTATGTGTGTTTTAGGTGATGTGTATTATATAAGTAGAAATTTAATTTAATGAAGGTATATGTGCAAGAAATGGAGGTGGAGAGAGGTGGAATGTAACAAGCAAATGAAGGGGGCTTATCTCCCACCTCTCTACATCTTGTTACTTAGCATGTCAATGTTAATGTCATTTTTAAGTTTACACTTTCACATCATTATTTAATTTATATTTGACAATTTCTCTGAAGCTTTTGAAATTAGAAGTTGGGGTAGTGGAATGTTCATCTATCATTATCTATGTTTTATTTTTATTTTTTTTATATGTATTTATCAAGTTTCTTAATATTAGTCTCGGCTTGTTTTTTTTTTTTTTCTGGATTAAGTGGGTGGGCCTCTTTCATTTAATGGGTCTTATGGAGGATGAGGATGACTCTTTGCTTTCTCTCTTCATATAGACCATTTAACAGAAAAAGAAACACATTATATATGTGGTCCCACCACTATCTCCCCATTAAGACTCATTAACATAAAAAAGTGTAACCTAAATAATAATAATTCTCTGATGAGATGTTCCTTTTTAATCTAGTTATCCAAAGGTCTTTATGTTATATTCCTCCGTTCTTAAACGATTGTCCCCTCGACACAAATATATAATTTAAGAAAAACACATAAAAAGTTACCCGTTTGTACATAGTTTATACAAATTTAAGTAGTCTTGAAGAAACAATGTATCAATGTCGAAAACTCGAAATCCACACTTGAAAGGAATTGAACTTGACTTGGATCAAAGTTCAAACACATGATCTTTTGATATCATTGTGACAAGGATTTCATTGCTAATTAATCAATGTGTACTGTCATTCCAATTAGTTGGTTAATCAATATTACAGATGTTTAATTTGGAGCGGAAATAATTTCAAATATGTGTTTATTTATTTTAAAAAATGTTTTTGTAATACACTAGTTATAATACCCGTGCACGCACGGGGTTTTGACAAAAAAAAAATTATTTTGTATTAATACTGAATATTGTGTCTTTAAAGGTAATTGCATATAATTATATAGTTATAAATTTCATGCACGCACGAAGTTTACACATAAATCAAATTTATTTTAACATTTTAGTTCAATATCTACACATATAAGAATTTGCTCATGAAAATTGTGATATAAGTACAACTAATACTTATACACGAGTTTTTATTATGCATTAATATCCATTAGAATTTGGTAAAATATTTGTAAATTTTTTTTTAGGTAACTCAAAATTTAATTTTATTTAGCAGACAAAGATGGTGATATTGTTATTTAAATTTCACTATTGATATTATGTTGTACACATGATGCAAGTTTAATAGCAAATAATGAGCGTTGATAAAGTTAAAGTATACTCCTTAAAGTTTTTTAAAAATGTTTTTCTATATATCCTTGTATAAATAAACAAGAATTACATGAGTCATTGTTATAAGTACAATCCCATATATTTATTTTTATACTAAATTAACTCGTGCTTACAATTTGATAATTATATTATCGTTTTCAGTAATTTAGCTTTATTTAATATGTAAACTCGTGTCCACATAGGTTAAACTTTTAAAAATGAAATAAATGAGTCATTGTTGAACGTATATAGTGAAAAAATTGATACTTATAATCTTATGCAAATTTATATGTTGTTATATTAAAACAACATAAAGGGTATAAAGTATAAGGAGGTATTTGTTTATAATCTAAAGTTATTAAAAAACATGGAGTCTTATAATATTACACTTAACTCCATATAATTTTTAAAAATTCAACCACTAAAGTTTTATTAATTACCTCATATTTTTTAAGTTTTTGTTTTCACAAATTTGACACATATATTTTTATGTGTTTTTTTTTATCAACTAAATTTCTCCACCAAATTTATTAAAGTTTAACCAATATTAATTTAATTTTGACTTTTATTAACCAATCACATCACACGATTTTGCTTATGTGGCAAAATCAAGCTCTCCTATTGGCCCAATTGTTTTTTTCAATAAGAATGAATTGACAAAATAACTCCGAAATGATGTAATTCATTTATTATATAAAAGATGAGTGTAAGTGAAAATGGAGAAAGTTTACGGATAAAATTGTTATTAAGCATTTAAAAAAACTAATAGATTGCATTATCTTTAATAAGTGTATTTTTCAATGTTCTAGATAGCGTTAGGCGCGGCGTGGCAGCATAGTCAAGCCTCACGCCTTAAGAGTTATGACGAAGCCTTAACATTTATTAAGGCGTGACTTAAAGCGGCAAAAAATAAAAAAAATATTTATAGATTTATATATTATATATCATATTTCATATATATCGAGTTTACAAAAAGTGTTATACATAAGGAACTATGTAATTAAACTATTATTTCATTCAATTTTCTTCATTTTCTTAAAAAAAACTCTTTTCATCGTAGTTGAATTTAAAAAGAAGTCACGTCTCACAGTTTAACGCACCTTATTGCGCATCATCTCACGTTACGCCTTGAGTTAACGCCTTGATTTATTGCGTAATGTGGAAGTCACGCATCACGCCTTTGCATCACCATAGCGCGCCTTTTTTTTTTTTTAAGCCACTAAATTTTAACCCTTTTTTTATATTTTGTAAAGACAAGGTTATCAAACAATGAATTTCATGAACTCATATTTTATCAAATTAGACGAGTGTCCGTGCATAGCAACAAGATTTTAAAAAGGTAGATGGTTGCAGTTATAAAAAAAAATTTATGGGTTATAAACGAAAAATAACCCAGTTCGAACGGCCGGTTCCGGTTAAAAAGAACGGGTCAAATTAAACCGTTTTATATATTATCGAAACCCGATTAAACCCGCCGTGTTTGAAGTGCTCAGATCAACCCGGTTTTCGAGATATGTATATACTTTTTTTGTATCATTCCACATATATATAAATTTAATTTTGTAGAAGACCGGGTTGACCCGGTAGTTGAACCAGTAACCCAGTGACTCGACCGGGTCAGTTAGAGACCCGATTTTTAAAACATTTATAAACACTGACACTATTTAAACAGAATGAAAGTAAGATGAGTTATAAGCGAAAATCATAATAAAAAATTATAATTATCATAATAGTTTACTTTTCTTTTTTTTTTTCACTTTTCCACTTAATTTTTATTATTATATATTTTTTATATATAGTATAGATATGAAAAATGAAAGAATTAATATTGATATTTCATTGTATCAACCGAGTGTCCGAGTTGTCCACTTCAATACAGTACATTGAAATGCGACATTTTATCCCTGATGAGTCTTTTGTCTTTGCTTCTGCTTCATGCCGATTTTCTTTATGTGGAGATAAAGTCATATCAATAGTCTAATAATGAAATCTACTTATTTTTTAACATTAGTTTAAGGAAATTTCAGATGAGTAACTAAAATCAGAGTATTTTTTTTGTAACAAGTTTGTGCATCGGTTTGGTTTTCGGCTTTCGGCTTTCTAGATTTATTTGTGGGTCGTTTGGGTTAATTCCTTTAGGCAAAACTGAGAATTCGGTTTGGTTTTTGTTTTGACCGTAAAAACTCGAATTACATGATTTATAAATCTTTTTTCCTTCTAATTATATAGTTGTTAGCACCACATGTATTTAATTATAAACTTAGATGATGGATTCAAATATATAATGAAAAAAATAAATCACTAATCAAGACTAAGATTTACAAGCTTAAAGAATGTTGTATTTATAATAGATTAAAAGGTTTTAGTGGTTTTTTATGTATATAAATACATAAAAATATATATGTTTATGTGAATTCGATTTTTGATTCGATTTAATTTACGTTTTGCCAAACCTAAATCCAAACCGGATATTTAATCTGGTTTAGTACGGTTTTTGGATCCGTTATATAGTATCCGTACTGTGTTACTGTGTACACCCCTAGTGAGGTAGAAAGTCTTGTTCATTTAAGGTGGTGGTTTTTGTTTTTTTTTTTTTTTTGTTTTTTTTTTTTTGTTTTTTTTTAAAATCTTGTTCACTTTTAACAGTGGGTCAATTTTCATGGGCCAGAAAGAAAACTATCACTTGGGTTATTAGAATAAGTTAATGACTTTGTGAAGTTAAAAGGCAGACTCTAATCTAAAGCATCAAAGTTGCATCATAACATCAAGTCAACAATTGCTCTAGTCTAACCTTAGTTTGACCGGTTTGTAATTTATAGATTGTAACAATGTTTTAAAACCGGTTTATAATCGACCGGTCGAGTCACCGGTCACGGGTAAACCCGGTTTTCCTTTAAAAAAATAATAAAATAACCGGGTCAACCGGTTCGGACTACGGGTCAACCGGTTCAACCGCCGGATCAATCCGGTCAACCCGGTTTTATAAAAATATTTTGAAAAAACCAAACCGGCCGGGTTTTCGAGAACGGGTTGACCCGAGTCACTCAAAACCCGGCGGGTCTAACGTTAACCCGTTTTAGGAACCCGGTTTTTTTGACCCGTTTTCCCCGAAACTGATCGACCCGGGTTTCAAAACATTGGATTGTAATGTCAAGTGTGTAGTTTGAACTCATTTAAAAGCCTATGTACAATCTGAATTTATCAGTTTCCTTGATTGACGATAGTGGTCCTAATAAACCTAACCATGCGATATAAAAAAGTTGGTGACAATCAAATACATTTTAAAAAAATTAAAGCTGATTTTTGTTACCAAAAAAAATATGTTAAAAAACAGTCACAACTAAGGTATATTCTGATGGTGCAACCATTTCTTCTTTGATTGACTCAAAAGAGAGAAAAAATATATAAAAATAAAAGTTTTAGAAAAAAACAAAACAAGAGTAGCTTATCCAACTTCTAATCATTAGCTTGTCCAATAACAAACTTAAATAATTGGAAAGAACTAAATTTTTGTCTTCTTTACCAACTTTATTTAAGGTGTTGGGACTTGGGAGCAAAGGTGTTCATGGTTTGGTGACTGGGTACTTTTGTAGACAATAAATTTTGTATGGGCTTATTCATTCTATGGGGCATGCACATACAAAATAACTTTTAAGGTGTTTTTGCCAAAACTAGTTGAAGCTTGTAGAAGCTAAAGCTTCTTATAGTTTAATGAACATCATCGATTTTATTACTCGACCTTGTTTGTTACATGCATAATCTATAACTCTAATAGTTTGCGCACAATGTATGTTGAATGGTAGTGTCAAATATCTCAAATGAGTGTCAATTAAACAACGTTTTGAAAACTCAGATACGAAGTTTTACACTCCGAGATTAAAGGAAAAAAAAAAGTTTAAGAAAGTTTTGGAAACTTGTACTGATTTTCTTTAAGAGGAATAAAAAGGTTGGTCAAAATTTTGTTTAAGAGGGGAGGTACAAAACAATAAGTGGGCTAATCATTGAAGATGCAACCTACTTGATACGTAGGACTCGTTTTGTAGTAACAAAATCAATCAATATGGAAATCAACCTTCTTTTTCAATGTTTTGTATCTTTTGTTATAAAATATTCGACACTTTATGTTTGTTATAAAAATGTTTTGTTTGGTAGAAAAAATTGATGGTTACAAACTTACAATTAGAAACTGCGTAGTATATGCTATGGCATTTCACTAATAATGCAATAATAAAGCGACAAGCTAACCTTTTGCATGATAGACAGACAAAACTCAATAATTTGATCTCGAATGTAAACAAACATAAACGGACTACAATACGATAATAAAAAAATGCTAAAACTTCCTACAAAATTGTTAGGATTTTAGAACCAAGTTAGCCAAGTAACGCAAATAAGTACGCAGCGGAATTGGATATAGTTAAAGCAATTAGGTTAACACGTATTTAATAAAAAATAACGAATAAAAGGTAAATATGAAAACTAACCTTTGGCGAATATTGCACGCAAGTGAACGAACAAGAAAACCAAAAGAAACCCAAATATCTAAGATATATATCTCTACGAGTATCACACACAAACACGAAAATCGTTCGATATGAGCTAGTCGAGAACGTATACAATCAACCCCTTGAAAATCACTTGAATAACACGAACAAGAAAACCCCAAGAACCACGTCTTGCTTCTGCCCGAGATCACAAACTGCCCGATGAGCAGTTTTCTTTGTTACCCGATAATGGACGACACACGTCCGATATATCTTTTTTGTTTTGTCTGAGAACCTCAAACACAGAAACTTCCCACTTGTTGTTGCTGCTACTGTCGACCAGGAAACACAAGAACAAGAACCAAAAGCCTAACACCACTTGGATCAAAATACAATGCAAGTTTAGGGATTATGTGAACCAAAAACCAAATCAAAACCCTTAATCAGTTTGAGGAACAATTGACTGAGTTTGGAACAGTAAGGTGGATCGAATATTTAGGTTTTAGGGATATATGATATGTCGTAAGAATGCAAGAGGGGATGGGTTTGTTTTTATAGCAAAACAACCGACTTCAAGCTTGGATCTATTGCTTGATCGACAAGCAAAAGCCCAAGCATCCCTTGCCCGATTCGTTTAAGGAGACTAGGCCCATGGCTCTCCTAAACCGACCCAAATAAAGAATGGATCAAGTCCATGGATCGTGTATAGTTATCGGTTAATCATGCATGCATATCGGGTATACATATTCAAGTATTTATATGTTCGACACGTACTCTCGTATTTATCGTGTGTGCCCCCATAGGATCACACACTTTTAGTGTTTACGCGTGTTTTAAACTCCCGCAAACCAACAGCTCCCACTTGGGAGTTGGAGTGTCGAATGTCACACAAAACTAACAACGAAAACGCCTAGCAACGCTCTCACTCGCTTTTTAACTAAAAGTGTCCGAGATGATAGTTTCAAAAAATTTCTCAGTAGCATGGTCATTCAATGTCTTGCTTTAATCATCCTTTGTTATAGATACCGTTAAACCATGGATATGGATCTGAACTCATTCCATATAGTTTAACCATTTAGAATCTCGTTATAGATTTTAATTCAGATATACCAAATGTAATCAAGAATCATCTTGTATTACCCTTTGGGTCTGGCCAAACATTTATCTGGTTAAATCTGGAGAGGCGCCATGGTATCTTTCTGCACATATCAAGTGGAGTAACAAATCCTTTATTGACTACAAGTGTTGTGGATGCTGCTTCACATCACTCGAAAATATAACCTTTACAACTACCTTATCCAGATAGCGTTTTGCGTATACTTACAAAAAATGATATCCACACATAACAGAATTTTCTTGTATCTCAAGTCTAAGGACGAAGATAACAAACCATTTTCAATATTTTACTTATGACAAGGATCCAAAAGTAAATGTTTGAAAGTTGGGGAATCCAATATGCATCTCTAGTGAATACATATGAGTTTGGCGGGAACAATCTAAATTCTCGTTAGAATTATAACCAACACTCACATTTGCCTTACAAAACAATATTCCCATATTGTTAACCGACAATGGGCATATTTAGAATGATAAATCATCATGGATTAAACATTCAAATATGGAATAACAGATTTATATGAATATAATAACAAATACCTGATCTTTATTAATCGGAAGTAATAACTGCCTTACAATTCCAAATTATCTAAATACTTATTAAACACACATTTTACATGAGACAAGCTAGCAGTGTATTAAACCTATATCTCTAGTCAATTTAGAATGCTTAGGATA